>CM065589.1:240476036-241201968 GCA_033119425.1 Bufotes viridis
CACGGCACCAGGAACGAGCACCCCAAAGGCAGCTTCAAGGGGTTCCCTTGCATGGCACTTCTTTAAACAATGTGCTGACGACAAGACCCTAGTGGTTTGCACGCTGTGCCATCAGAGCCTGAAGCGAGGCATTAACGTTCTGAACCTTAGCACAACCTGCATGACCAGGCATCTACATGCAAAGCATGAACTGCAGTGGAGTAAACACCTTAAAAACAAGGAACTCACACAGGCTCCCCCTACTCCCTCTTCTGCTGCTGCCTCGGCATCTTCCTCCGCCTCGGGAAAAATGTTGCCACCTGTCGCCCACCAAACAGAGGATGTGCCGCCGCCACCATTACCTGCGTCATTAAGCATCTCCACCATGTCACACGTCAGCGTTCAGCTCTCCATCTCACAAACCTTGGAGAGAAAGCGCAAATTCCCACCTAGCCACCCTCGAGCCCTGGGCCTGAATGCAAGCATTTCTAAACTACTGGCCTTTGAAATGCTGTCATTCAGGCTGGTGGACACAGACAGCTTCAAACAGCTGATGTCCATGGCTGTCCCACAGTATGTTGTTCCCAGCCGCCACTACTTCTCCAAGACAGCCGTGCTTTCCCTGCACAACCAAGTATCCGATAAAATCAAGTGTGCACTGCGCAACGCCATCTGTGGCAAGGTCCACCTAACCACAGATACGTGGACCAGTAAGCACGGCCAGGGATGCTATATCTCCCTAACAGCACACTGGGTAAATGTAGTGGCGGCTGGGCCCCAGGCGGAGAGTTCTTTGGCGCAGGGCATCATTCTTTGCCTCCTGTAGCCTCCTCCTCCTACTCGGCTTCCTCCTCCTCTTCTTCCACTAGCTCATCCAGTCAGCCACACACCTTTACCACCAACTTCAGCACAGCCTGGGGTAAACGTCAGCAGGCCATTCTGAAACTCATATGTTTGGGGGACAGGCCACACACCGCGCAGGAGTTGTAGCGGGGTATTGGACAACAGACCGACCAGTGGTTGCTGCCGGTGGGCCTCAAGCCCGGCCTGGTGGTGTGCGATAATGGGCGAAGTCTCGTCGCAGCTCTGGGACTAGCCGTTTTGATGCACATCCCTTGCCTGGCGCATGTGCTGAATTTGGTGGTGCAGAAGTTCATTCACAACTACCTCGACATGTCAGAGCTGCTGCATAAAGTGAGGGCCGTCTGTGCGCGCTTCCGGTGTTTACATCCTGCTGCTGCTGACCTGTCTGCGCTACAGCAGAACTTCGGCCTTCCCGCTCACCGCCTCATATGCGACGTGCCCACCAGGTGGAACTCCACCTTGCACATGCTTGAGAGACTGTGCGAGCAGCAGCAGGCCATAGTGGAGTTTCAGCTGCAGCACGCACGAGTCAGTCGCACTGAGGAACAGCACCACTTCACCACCAATGATTGGGCCTCCATGCGAGACCTGTGTGCCCTGTTGCACTGTTTTGAGTACTCCACCAACATGGCCAGTGGCGATGACACCGTTATCAGCGTTACAATACCACTTCTATGTCTCCTTGAGAAAACGCTTAGGGCGATGATGGAAAAGGAGGTGGCCCAGGAGGAGGAGGAGGGGGAGGATGAGGGGGAATTTTTAGTACTTTCAGGCCAGTCTGTTAGAAGTGGCTCAGAGGGAGGTTTTTTGCAACAGCAGAGGCCAGGTACAAATGTGGTTAGCCATTGACCACTACTGGAGGACGAGGAGGATGAGGAGGAGGTGGAGGAGGATGAGGATGAAGCAGGTTCACAGCGGGGTGGCACCCGACACAGCTCAGGCCCATCACTGGTGCATGGCTGGGGGGATACGGAGGACGATGACGATATGCCTCCCACAGAGGACAGCTTGTCCTTACCTCTGGGGAGCCTGGCACACATGAGCGACTACATGCTGCAGTGCCTGCGCAACGACAGCAGAGTTGCCCACATTTTAACGTGTGCGGACTACTGGGTTGCCACCCTGCTGGATGTTAGTAGGAGGCAGCATTTCACTAACATGGTTGAACAGTACGTCTGCACACCCTTCCACGTACTGACTGATGGTTCGGCCCCATTCAACTTCTGGGTCTCCAAATTGTCCACGTGGCCAGAGTTAGCATTTTATGCCTTGGAGGTGCTGGCCTGCCCGGCGGCCAGCATTTTTTCTGAACGTGTATTCAGCACGGCAGGGGGCGTCATTACTGACAAACGCAGCCACCTGTCCACAGCCAACGTGGACAAGCTGACGTTCATAAAAATGAACCAGGCATGGATCCCACAGGACCTGTCCCTCCCTTGTGCAGAATAGACATTTATAACTGCCTCCCCCTCAACCATGTATTCTTGTACTCCGGGGCACTTCTTTATTGAATCCTCATTTTTTTAACTTTACCATGATCTTGCGGTGCAACCCAAAGTTGAATGAACCTCTCCTCTGTCTGGGTGGTGGGGCCGAAATAACTGAAAGTGGCCTTCTACGGTGGTGGGTGACATGACGCATGATTCCTTGCTGTGGGACCTCTCTCCTCTGTCTGGGTGGTGGGGCATAAATAACTGAAAGTGGCCTTTTCCAGTGGTGGGTGATATGACGCATGATTCCTTGCTGTGGGACCTCTCTCCTCTGTCTGGGTGGTGGGGCATAAATGACTGAAAGTGGCCTTCTCCAGTGGTGGGCGATATGATGCATGATTCCTTGCTTTGGGACCTCTCTCCTCTGTCTGGATGCTGGGGCCGAAATAACTGAAAGTGGCCTTCTCCGGTGGTGGGTGATATGACGCATGATTCCTTGCTGTGGGACCTCTCTCCTCTGTCTGGGTGGTGGGGCATAAATAACTGAAAGTGGCCTTCTCCGGTGGTGGGTGATATGACGCATGATTCCTTGCTGTGGGACCTCTCTCCTATGTCTGGGTGGTGGGGCATAAATAACTGAAAGTGGCCTTCTCCAGTGGTGGGTGAAATGACCCATGATTCCTTGCTGTGGGACCGCTCTCCTCTGTCTGTGTGCTGGGGCCGAAATAACTGAAAGTGGCCTTTTCCAGTGGTGGGTGAAATGACGCATGATTCCTTACTGTGGGACCGCTCTCCTCTGTCTGGGTGCTGGGGCCGAAATAACTGAAAGTGGCCTTCTCCGGTGGTGGGTGATATGACGCATGATTCCTTGCTGTGGGACCTCTCTCCTCTGTCTGGGTGGTGGGGCATAAATAACTGAAAGTGGCCTTCTCCAGTGGTGGGTGATATGACGCATGATTCCTTGCTGTGGGACCTCTCTCCTCTGTCTGGGTGGTGGGGCATAAATGACTGAAAGTGGCCTTCTCCGGTGGTGGGTGATATGACGCATGATTCCTTGCTGTGGGACCTCTCTCCTCTGTCTGGGTGCTGGGGCCGAAATAACTGAAAGTGGCCTTCTCCAGTGGTGGGTGATATGACGCATGATTCCTTGCTGTGGGACCTCTCTCCTCTGTCTGGGTGGTGGGGCATAAATAACTGAAAGTGGCCTTCTCCGGTGGTGGGTGATATGACGCATGATTCCTTGCTGTGGGACCTCTCTCCTCTGTCTGGGTGGTGGGGCATAAATAACTGAAAGTGGCCTTCTCCAGTGGTGGGTGAAATGACCGCATGATTCCTTGCTGTGGGACCTGCTCTCCTCTGTCTGGGTGCTGGGGCCGAAATAACTGAAAGTGGCCTTCTCCAGTGGTGGGTGAAATGACGCATGATTCCTTGCTGTGGGACCTGCTATCCTCGGTCTGGGTGCTGGGCTGAAATAACTGAAAGTGGCCTTCTCCAGTGGTGGGTGATATGACGCATGATTCCTTGCTGTGGGACCTCTCTCCTCTGTCTGGGTGCTGGGGCCGAAATAACTGAAAGTGGCCTTCTCCAGTGGTGGGTGATATGACGCATGATTCCTTGCTGTGGGACCTCTCTCCTCTGTCTGGGTGGTGGGGCATAAATAACTGAAAGTGGCCTTCTCCGGTGGTGGGTGATATGACGCATGATTCCTTGCTGTGGGACCTCTCTCCTCTGTCTGGGTGCTGGGCCGAAATAACTGAAAGTGGCCTTCTCCAGTGGTGGGTGAAATGACGCATGATTCCTTGCTGTGGGACCGCTCTCCTCTGTCTGGGTGCTGGGTCAGAAATAACTGAAAGTGGCCTTCTCAGGTGGTGGGTGATATGATGCATGATTCCTTGCAGTGGGACCTGTATCCTCGGTCTTGGTGCTGGGCCGAAATAACTGAAAGTGGCGTTCTCCAGTGGTGGGTGATATGACGCATGATTCCTTGCTGTGGGACCTCTCTCCTTTGACTGGGTGCTGGGGCCGAAATAACTGAAAGTGGCCTTCTCCTGTGGTGGGTGAAATGACGCATGATTCCTTGCTGTGGGACCTCTCTCCTCTGTCTGGGTGGTGGGGCATAAATAACTGAAAGTGGCCTTCTCCAGTGGTGGGTGAAATGACGCATGATTCCTTGCTGTGGGACCGCTCTCCTCTGTCTGGGTGCTGGGTCCGAAATAACTAAAAGTGGCCTTCTCCAGTGGTGGGTAATATGACGCATGATTCCTTGCTGTGGGACATCTCTCCTCTGTCTGGGTGGTGGGGCATAAATAACTGAAAGTGGCCTTCTCAGGTGGTGGGTGATATGATGCATGATTCCTTGCTGTGGGACCTGTATCCTCGGTCTGGGTGCTGGGCCGAAATAACTGAAAGTGGCCTTCTCCAGTGGTGGGTGAAATGACGCATGATTATTTGCTGTGGGACCTCTCTCCTCTGTCTGGGTGCTGAGTCCAAAATAACTGAAAGTGGCCTTCTCCAGTGGTGGGTGATATGACGCATGATTCCTCGCTGTGGGACCTGTATCCTCGGTCTGGGTGCTGGGCCGAAATAACTGAAATTGGCCTTCTCCAGTGGTGGGTGATATGATGCATGATTCCTTGCTGTGGGACCTCTCTCCTCTGTCTGGGTGGTGGGGCATAAATAACTGAAAGTGGCCTTTTCCAGTGGTGGGTGATATGACGCATGATTCCTTGCTGTGGGACCTCTCTCCTCTGTCTGGGTGGTGGGGCATAATTGACTGAAAGTGGCCTTCTCCAGTGGTGGGCGATATGATGCATGATTCCTTGCAGTGGGACCTCTCTTCAATTGATATTGGTTAAATTTTATTTATTTTATTTTATTTTAATTAACCGCTTCAACCCCCCTAGCTTAAACACCCTTAATGACCATGCTACTTTTTACAATTCCGCATTACACTACTTTCACCGTTTATTGCTCCGTCATACAACTTATCACCCAAATGAATTTTACCTCCTTTTCTTCTCACTAATAGAGCTTTCATTTGGTGGTATTTCATTGTTGCTGACATTTTTACTTTTTTTGCCATTAATACAAATTTAACGACATTTTTGCAAAAAAATGACATTTTTCACTTTCTGTTGTAAAATTTTTCAAAAAAAACTACATTTCTATAAAATTTTTCTCTAAATTTATTGTTCTACATGTCTTTGATTAAAAAAAAGTCCAATAAGTGTATATTTATTGGTTTAAGTAAAAGTTATAGCATTTACAAACTATGGTGCAAAAAAGTGAATTTCCGCATTTTGAAGAAGCTCTGACTTTCTGAGCACCCGTCATGTTTCTTCAGGTGCTAGAATGTCAGGATAGTATAAATACCCCCCAAATGACACCATTTTAGAAAAAAGACACCCCAAAGTATTAGCGGAGGGGCATGGTGAGTTCATGTATCATTTCATTTTTTTTCACAAGTTAGCGGAAAATGACGCTTTCTGAGGAAAAAAAAAAAAAAGTTTCAATTTCTGCTAACTTCTGGCAAAAAAAAAAAAAATCTCAGACGTACTCACTATGCCCCTCAGTGAATACCTCGGGGTGTCTACTTTCCGAAATGGGGTCATTTGTGGGGTGTGTTTACTGTTCTGGCATTTTGGGTGGGGCTAAATTGTGAGCCGCCATGTAAAACCTAAAGGTACTCAATGGAATTTGGGCCCCTTTGCGCATCTTGGCTGCAAAAAAGTGTCACTTATGTGGTATCGCCGTACTCAGGAGAAGTAGGGCAATGTGTTTTGGGGTGTATTTTTACATATACCCATGTTGGGTGAGAGAAATATCTCTGTAAATTGTCAACTTTGTATAAAAATGCTTAAAAGTTGTCGTTTACAGAGATATTTTTCACAAGAAGTATGGGTATATATAAAAATACACCCCAAAGCACATTGCCCTACTTCTCCTGAGTACGGTGATACCACATGTGTGCCACTTTTTTGCAGCCTGGGTGCGCAAAGGGGCCCTAAAACCAATGAGTACCTTTAGGATTTCACAGGGCATTTTTACGCATTTGGGGCCAGATTTATCATTAGCTAAAGTCACTTTAATGGAGTGAAAAAGTCGCAAAAAAATGCGCAATCGGTAAAATTGCGCATTTTTTCGCGACTTTTTCAAGCTTTGCACTAAGCTCTACAGTTTTGTGAAAGTGGGCGTGTTGTCTTATGTAAATGAATCTCTAGACAGATTTACTATTGCAACCATTTAAAAAGTCGCAAAAAAGTCGCAAAAAAATGCGCAATTTCACTCCAGGGGGGACCATTCTTATCTTATGCGACTTTTTAATAGAAGATGCGACTTTTTTGTAAAGACGTGCGACTTTTGTAAAGCCGCTTACTGAAGGATAAACTGCTACCGTCAAACCACATTTATCACAGTATTAAAGGACCATTAATAAATCTGACTGAGCCAAAAGTGACTTTGGACATATGTAAAAGTGGAGTAAGATGTAAGGGTAATGATAAATCTGGCCCTTGGATTCAAGACTTCTTCTCACGCTTTAGGGGCCCCTAAAATGCCAGGACAGTATAAATACCCCACATGTGACCCCATTTTGGAAAGAAGACACCCCAAGGTATTCCGTGAGGGGTATGGTGAGTTCATGAAAAATTTTATTTTTTGTCACAAGTTAGTGGAATATGAGACTTTGTAAAAAACAAAACAAAAAAAAAATATATATCAATTTCCGCTAACTTGTGCCAAAAAATAAAAATTCTGTGAACTCGCCATGCCCCTCACGGAATACCTTGGGGTGTCTTCTTTCCAAAATGGGGTCACATGTGCGGTATTTATACTGCCCTGGCATTTTAGGGGCCCTAAAGCGTGAGAATCCAAATGCGTAAAAATGCCCTATGAAATCCTATAGGTACTCATAGGTTTTAGGGCCCCTTTGCGCACCCAGGCTGCAAAAAAGTGTCACTCATGTGGTATCGCCGTACTCAGGAGAAGTACGGCAATGTGCTATCGTGTTTATTTTTACATATACCCATGCTGTGTGTGAGAAATATCGCTGTAAACGACAACTTTTTACATTTTCTTATTAAAAGTTGTCAAATTACAGAGATATTTCTCTCACCCAGCATGGGTATATGTAAAAATACACCCCAAAACACATTGCCCTACTTCTCCTGAGTACGGCGATACCACATGTGTGCCACTTTTTTGCAGACAAGATGCGCAAAGGGGCCCAAATTCCAATGAGTACCTTTTAGGAGGGCATTTTTACGCATTTTTCTTCTCACGCTTTAGGGCCCCTAAAATGCCAGGGCAGTATAAATACCCCACATGTGACCACATTTTGGAAAGAAGACAGCCCAAAGTATTCCATGAGGGGCATGGCGAGTTCATAGAAGATTTTTTTTATGGGCACAAGTTAGTGGAAATTGATTTTTTATTGTTTTTTCTCACAAAGTCTCCCTTTCCGCTAACTTTTGACAAAAAGTTTAATTTTTCATGGACTCATTATGCCCCTCAGCGAATACCTTGGGGTGTCTTCTTTCCAAAATTGGGTCACATGTGGGGTATTTATACTTCCCTGGCATTTTAGGGGCCCTAAAGCGTGAGAAGAAAAATGAGTAAAAATGCCCTCCTAAAAGGTACTAATTAGAATTTGGGCCCCTTTGCGCACCCAGGCTGCAAAAAAGTGTCACTCATGTGGTATCGCCGTACTCAGGAGAAGTAGGGAAATGTGTTTTGGGGTTTATTTTTACATATACCCATGCTGGGTGAGAGAAATATCTCTGTAAATTGACAACTTTGAATAAAAACATTTAAAAAGTTGTCGTTTACAGCGATATTTCTCACACAAAGTATGGGAAAATATAAAAATACACCCCAAAACACATTGCCCTACTTCTCCTGAGTACGGCGATACCACATGAGTGACACTTTTTGCAGCCAAGATGCGCAAAGGGGCCCTAAAACCAATGAGTACCTTTAGGATTTCACAGGCCATTTTTACGCATTTGGATTCTCACGCTTTAGGACCCCTAAATGCCAGGACAGTATAAAACCCCACAAGTGACCCCATTGTGGAAAGAAGACACCCCAAGGTATTCCGTGAGGGGCATGGCGAGTTCACAGAAAAAAAATTTGGCACAAGTTAGCGGAAATTGATTTTTTTTTTTTTACAGTCTCATATTCCACTAACTTGTGACAAAAAATAAAATTTTGCATGAACTCACCATACCCCTCACGGAGTACCTTGGGGTTTCTTCTTTCTAAAATGGGGTCACATGTGGGGTATTTATACTGCCCTGGCATTTGAAGGTCTCCGCAATCATTACACGTATGGCCAGCATTAGGAGTATCTGCGATTCTCCTTATATTGAGCATACGGGTAATGAGATTTTTTTTTTCCGTTCAGCCTCTGCGCTGAAAAAAAAAAATGAACGGCACAGATTTTTTCATTCGCATCGATCAATGTGGATGAAAAAATCTCTGCCAAAATCAGTGACTGCGGTGCGGTGGGCTGGGCGCTAGCTACCTAACAAGTAGCTAACTAACTGGCAGTGATAAGGGACCCTTATGCCCCATTCACACGTCCGAAATTCTGTTTGCGGAACGGAATTGTGGACCCATTCATTTCTATGGGGACAGACTTTGTACCGCTCGGATCCGGAATTACGGATCCACGCTTCTGGGTCTGCACTTCCATTCTGCAAAAATATAGAACATGTCCTATTCTTGTCCGCAATTGCGGACAAGAAAAAGCATTTTCTATATAGTTCTGGCAATGTGCGGATCTGCAAAATGCGGAAAGCACATTGCCGGTGTCCGTGTTTTGAGGATCTGCGGATCCGATCCGTGAATCCACGGATCCGCAAAACACATATGGACGTCTGAATTGAGCCTTACAAGGGGTGTGATCAATGACAGGGGGGTGATCAGGGGGTCTAGATGGGGTGATCAAAGGGTTAACAAGGGGTTAATAGGTGAGGGTGGGGTGGGGGGGATAGTGTAGTGTTTGGTGCAACTTTACATAGTTACCTGGTCCTCTGGTGGTCGATCCCAGCAAATGGGACCACCAGAGGACCAGGTAGCAGCTATATCAGACGATGTTCACAAAACAGCGTCTGATATAGTTCTTTGATGCGATTTGATTCGCATCTACAGCCTGCCAGCGATGGATCATCGCTGGTAGGCTGTAGCAGAATTCCTGAGACGCGCTTCACTGTGAACGCGCGCGCGCATTCACAGGAAGTCTCGGCTCTCACGAGATGACGCGCCGATGCGTCGTCTCAGAGCTACAGGACTGCCCGCAGGACATCCCTGCGTTAGGCGGTCCTGTAGCGGTTAATTTCCCTATCCACATTTGTTTGCAGGGGATTTACCTACATTTTGCTGCCTTTGGCAGCCCTCTAGCCCGTTCCTGGACAATTTTACAGCCTTTTTGTGCCTAAAAGTTCGGATCCACATTGACTTCAATGGGGTTCGGGTTCGGGATAAAGTTCGGGTCGAGTTCGGATCCTGAACCCGAACATTTTTGGGAAGTTCGGCCGAACTTCCAGGTGTTCGCTCATCTCTAATCAGAACTAAATTATTTCATGATGTCGTAATGGTTCGTTAATTCGACAATGGTTAATCAATTCGACACACGTCCCCCGATAGGGTACGTAACAGGGATTAAACTGATAGGAATAGCACTAGTGAGGACACCACTCATATAGGGTGTCACAGCACATTGCCCTGTGCACACGCAGTGCCCCGATTTGGGAGTAAGAGGACCGACTAAGCTGCTTTTTCCATCTCCTGGTTCCTAAAATTAATTCAGTTTGGTGTATGAGAGTTTGGTCTGTCACTGTGAAGGCTGTCAAAGGTACCCGGCCTAAAAAAATTTTCACAAAAGGCAATCCCTGATATGGGACGTAACAGGGATTAAACTGATAGGAATAGTACTAGTTAAGAAAGACACCACTCATATCGGGTGTGACAGTAAATTGCACAGCGCAGACGCAGTGACAGTGGATTAAAACAAAGGGGAGGGAGCCAGCGTTTTTTTAACCATCTCCCCGTTTGAAAAATCAGTTCAATAAATGGACCCCAGATTGGGGACGTTAGAGGGATTAAACTGATGAGAATAGTACTACAGAAAATACCACTCATATCGGGCGTGAGAGTAAATTGCACAGCGCAGACGCAGTGACCAAGGATTAAAACAAAGAGGAGGGAGCCAGCGTTTTTTTTAACCATCTCCCGGTTCGAAAAATCAATTCAATAAATGGACCCCAGATTGGGGACGTAACAGGGATTAATCTGATGAGAATAGTACTACAGAAAATAACACTCATATCGGGTGTGACAGTAAATTGCACGGCGCAGACGCAGTGACCGTAATTTAAAACAAAGGGGAGGGGGCCAGCGTTTTTTTAACCATCTCCCCGTTCAAAAAATCTATTCAATTCACCTTTCGAGGACCCTTGGTGTTGTACGTGGCTGGGTGGAGGAAGAAACCTTCAATGACATCACCGGGACATGGCTAGCTTGGTATCCAACCTTGTGCAAATGGGGAGTTTGCGGTTGTGCAAATGGACTGTTTGCGGTGCATTAAAAGGGGAGTTTTGTCTGTCAATGTCTGTGAAGCTGGCGTAACCCTTACACTACCTGATAGATACAATATCATACCTGATCGTATAACACACACTAGTAGTTTTACAGCATGTTATTCCAAACAATTTAGGAATGTTAGTTGATTTATGCCCTTTATGGATTAATACCCGACTCTGCGTCCACTAGGTAATTTTTCATGGGAGTTTTTCCATGGATTCCCCTACGGTATGCTACAGTCCAGGTGTTAGTCCCCTTGAAACAACTTTTCCATCACTATTGTGGCCAGAAAGATTCCCTGTGGGTTTTAAAATTTGCCTGCCTATTGAAGTCTACGGCGGTTCGCGAACATTTGCGGAAGTTCGCGTTCGCCGTTCTCGAACGGAAAATTTTATGTTCACGACATCACTAGTTACTGCTTGTGTGCTCCTTCCCTCTAGTGGCTTAAGTGCAAATGTTATTATGGTTGTTTCAACACCACTGCCGGTATAGATGGGCTGTACATTGAATGAATCCAGAAGGAGAAGACATTCAACGATTTGCTATTGATGTGATAACCCATCATGAGAATAAATTAACAACTGAATTTTACCATTTCCTCATTTTCATCATCAATGTATTGTGTCCCTTACAGTCTGACACATTCAGCACCGATTAGACAGTTTCATACTGTGTAGGAAAGAAGGCTCCACTGGTCAAACTGAGCTTTCAAGTTATTCAGAAATTTCTCAGAGGTATAAATACAAAATACAGTTTTAAGAAAAGATTTTCCAGAATAGTTATATCATGGAGAAAAGGTTTGCCAAATCAGACATGTCAGGGGTAGTGACAAGACAACTTTAAAGGGATTGTCTGAGTGTTTAATTTTTTGAAACGATCTTAGGGGTGTAAAATAATAAACTAATAAATAATCACCTTACTTATATTCTGCTGCTCTCATTCTGAAATCCAGTGCCTTCACCTTTGAAACACACTGTACTGGATTCTCGACATCCAAGCCTACACATGAACAGATGGCAGGTGCACTGTGTTTCATTGGATAAGTAATGATAGCTTGTTTGGTCACCAATGTCTATCTGTAGCAATAATATTGACCAGCAGAGGGCTGAAATAAAGATATATACGCAAGTGCCATATAATGTACATTACCAATTATATATATATATATATATATATATATATATATATATTTAAAATAGAGTGTCCAATATTTTGAAAACTATATTATATGTTCCTCCAGGTTTCCAATAGGACAAAACGGTGGCCATCTTGGAGGGGACAACATTTTTTCTTAACATTGCTTAGAAAGTTTTGTGATTATTTTATATCTGAAGTTCTTTTCAAGCCTGACATTTTTGTTTCATCACTCAAAGAGGCATCTATTGAAGTTTTACTCATAGTATAAAATTGCTGAATTAAATTTTTTATTTTCTACATAGAAATATACAGCAAAAATCACATGGGCTGAAAGACATAGGCTAAAAAAAGTAAATTGTCTAAAACTAGAAAAAATATTACCACGGTTAATCGAATGATTGACTAGAAAAATAGACTGTAGGCTCTAAAATTGATGGAGTGTTGCAAGTTGAGATGCTCTAATGGACTAGAATGAGTGTGAATTAAATGGCCAAAATTTTTTGGGGTGTACAAACCTAAGTGGTAGTTTGATAATCTGAAATTTTGAGAATTTGGCACTTTGGTATCATGTTAGGGTTTCTTTCCAATGTTTCTCCTATTAATAGTTTAATTTAACCACTTCAGCCCCCCT
The DNA here is from genome assembly GCA_033119425.1 of Bufotes viridis. Classification (NCBI taxonomy): domain Eukaryota; kingdom Metazoa; phylum Chordata; class Amphibia; order Anura; family Bufonidae; genus Bufotes; species Bufotes viridis. The sequence goes on from CM065589.1 coordinate 240,488,661, forward strand.
AGCTTAAACACCCTTAAAGACCAGGCCACTTTTTACAATTCTGCACTACACTACTTTACCCGTTTATTGCTCCGTCATACAACTTACCACCCAAATGAATTTTACCTCCTTTTCTTCTCACTAATAGAGCTTTCATTTGGTGGTATTTCATTGCTGCTGACATTTTTACTTTTTTTGCTATTAATCAAAAATTACCGAAATTTTTACAAAAAAATGACATTTTTCACTTAATGTTGTAAAATTTTTTAAAAAAAACTACATTTCTATATAAATTTTTCTCTAAATTTATTGTTCTACATGTCTTTGATAAAAAAAAGTCCAATAAGTGTATATTTATTGGTTTGGGTAAAAGTTATAGCGTTTACAAACTATGGGGCAAAAAAGTGAATTTCGGCATTTTGAAGCAGCTCTGACTTTCTGAGCGCCTGTCATGTTTCTTCAGGTGCTAGAATGTCAGGATGGTATAAATACCCCCCAAATCACACCATTTTAGAAAGAAGACACCCCAAAGTATTCGCGGGGGGGCATGGTGAGTTCATGTATCATTTCATTTTTTTTCACAAGTTAGCGGAAAATGACACTTTCTGAGAAAAAAATAAATAAAAAAGTTTCAATTTCTGCTAACTTCTGGCAAAAAAAAAAAGAAATCTCAGACGGACTCACTATGCCACTCAGTGAATACCTTGGGGTGTCTACTTTCCGAAAAGGGGTCATTTGTGGGGTGTGTTTACTGTTCTGGCATTTTGGGCGGGGCTAAATTGTGAGCCGCCATGTAAAATCTAAAGGTACTCGTTGGAATTTGGGCCCTTTGCGCACCCAGGCTGCAAAAAGTGTCACACATGTGGTATCGCCGTACTCAGGAGAAGTAGGGCAATGTGTTTTGGGGTGTATTTTTACATATACCCATGTTGGGTGAGAGAAATATCTCTGTAAACTGACAACTTTGTATAAAAATTTTTAAAAGTTGTCGTTTACAGAGATATTTTTCACACACAGTATAGGTATATATAAAAATACACCCCAAAACACATTGCCCTACTTCTCCTGAGTACGGCGATACCACATGTGTGCCACTTTGCAGCCTGAAGCAAAGGCCCTAAACCAATGAGTACCTTTAGGATTTCACAGGCCATTTTTACGCATTTGGATTCCAGACTTCTTCTCACGCTTTAGGGGCCGCTAAAATGCCGGGACAGTATAAATACCCCACATGTGACCCCATTTTGGAAAGAAGACACCCCAAGGTATTCTGTGAGGGGTATGGTGAGTTCATGTAAAATTTTATTTTTGTCACAAGTTAGTGGAATATGAGACTTTGTAAAAACAAAATAAAAAAAATAAAAAAACTATTTCCGCTGACTTGTGGCAAAAATAAAAATTCTGTGGACTCACCATGCCCCTCACGGAATACCTTGGGGTGTCTTCTTTCCAAAATGGGGTCACATGTGGGGTATTTATACTCACCTGGCATTTTAGGGGCCCCTAAAGTGTGAGAATCCAAATGCATAAAAATGCCCTGTGAAATCCTAAAGGTACTAATTGGTTTTAGGGCCCCTTTGCGCATCTTGGCTGCAAAAAAGTGTCACTCATGTGGTATCGCCGTACTCAGGAGAAGTAGGGCAATGTGTTTTGGGGTGTATTTTTACATATACCCATGCTGCGTGTGAGAAAACAACTTTTTACATTTTTTATTCAAAGTTGTCAGTTTACAGAGATATTTCTCTCACCCAGCATGGGTATATGTAAAATACACCCTAAAACACATTGCCCTACTTCTCCTGAGTACGGCGATACCACATGTGACACTTTTTGCAGCCAAGATGCTAAAGGGCCCAAATTCCAATGAGTACCTTTAGGAGGGCATTTTTACGCATTTTCTTCTCACGCTTTAGGGCCCTAAAATGCCAGGGCAGTATAAATACCCACATGTGACCCCATTTTGGAAAGAAGACACCCTAAGGTATTCCATGAGGGGCATGGCGAGTTCATAGAATATTTTTTTTTGGCACAAGTTAGTGGAAATTGATTTTTATTGTTTTTCTCACAAAGTCTCCCTTTCCGCTAACTTTTGACAAAAAGTTTAATTTTTCATGAACTCATTATGCCCTCAGCGAATACCTTGGGGTGTCTTCTTTCCAAAATGGGGTGACATGTGGGGTATTTATACTGCCCTGGCATTTTAGGGGCCCTAAAGCGTGAGAAGAAAATGCGTAAAAATACCCTCCTAAAAGGTACTCGTTGGAATTTGGGCCTCTGTGCATCTTGGCTGCAAAAAGTGTCACTCATGTGGTATCGCCGTACTCAGGAGAAGTAGGGCGATGTGTTTTAGGGTGTATTTTTACATATACCCATGCTGGGTGAGAGAAATATCTCTGTATATTGACAACTTTGAATAAAAAATGTAAAAAGTTGTCGTTTACAGCGATATTTCTCACACCCAGCATGGGTATATGTAAAAATACACCCCAAAACACATTGCCCTACTTCTCCTGAGTACGGCGATACCACATGAGTGACACTTTTTGCAGCCAAGATGCAAAGGGCCCTAAAACCAATGAGTACCTTTAGGATTTTACAGGCCATTTTTACGCATTTGGATTCTCACGCTTTAGCACCCTAAAATGCCAGGGCAGTATAAATACCCCACATGTGACCCCATTGTGGAAAGAAGACACCCCAAGGTATTCCGTGAGGGGCATGGCGAGTTCACAGAAAAAAAAATTTGGCACAAGTTAGCGGAAATTTTTTTTTTTTTACAGTCTCATATTCCACTAACTTGTGACAAAAATAAAATTTTGCATGAACTCACCATACCCCTCACGGAATACCTTGGGGTGTCTTCTTTCTAAAATGGGGTCACATGTGGGGTTTTGTACTGCTCTGGCATTTGAGGGTCTCCGCAATCATTACACGTATGGCCAGCATTAGGAGTTTCTGCGATTCTCCGTATATTGAGCATACGGGTAATGAGATTTTTTCCGTTCAGCCTCTGCGCTGAAAAAAAAAAAAATGAACGGCACAGATTTCTTCATTCGCATCGATCAATGTGGATGAATAAATCTCTGCCAAAATCAGTGACTGCGGTGCGGTGGGCTGGGCGCTAGCTACCTAACAAGTAGCTAACTAACTGGTGGTGATAGGGGACCCTTATGCCCCATTCACACGTCCGCAATTCTGTTTGCGGAACGGAATTGCGGACCCATTCATTTCTATGGGGACAGACTTTGTCCCGCTCGGATCCGGAATTACGGATCCGCGCTTCCGAGTCTGCACTTCCGTTCCGCAAAAATATAGAACATGTCCTATTCTTGTCCGCAATTGCGGACAAGAAAAGCATTTTCTATATAGTTCTGGCAATGTGCGGATCTGCAAAATGCGGAAAGCACATTGCCGGTGTCCGTGTTTTGAGGATCTGCGGATCAGATCCGCGGATCGGATCCGCGGATCCGTGAATCCACGGATCTGTGAATCCACGGATCCGCAAAACACATATGGGCGTCTGAATGGAGCCTTACAAGGGGTGTGATCAATGACAGGGGGTGATCAGGGGGTCTAGATGGGGTGATCAAGGGGTTAATAGGTGAGGGGGTGGGGGGTTAGTGTAGTGTTTGGTGCAACTTTACTGTGTTACCTGGTCCTCTGGTGGTCGATCCCAGAAAATGGGACCACCAGAGGACCAGGTAGCAGCTATATCAGACGCTGTTCATAAAACAGCGTCTGATATAGCTGTTTGATGCGATTTATATCGCATCTACAGCCTGCCAGCGATTGATCATCGCTGGCAGGCTGTAGTACAACTCTTCAGACGCCAGACGCTGTGAACGTGCGCGCGCCCGCGCGTTCACAGGAAGTCTCGCGTCTCGCGAGATGACGCCCCGGCGCGTCCGATCAGAAGAACAGGACCGCCCGCAGGACGCAATCCTGCGTACGGCGGTCCTGAAGCGGTTAAAGGCAATCAAAGCAGTTCTTTGTAAACAACAGTAGATTGAAACTTTGGTTAAATGAAACAATGTGAATTTTAAGTTGGTAGTTAAAGTAGAATTCCCATCTAAGACATATCCACTACCATTCACTTGTATGGGAGCCACTGAAGCAGTGTAGCGCAGTTTGCTTAGCTATTTCCATAGCATTCAGGTGGGACCTCGTTGGAGGGTTTGTAACCCACATAGTGGGGGGTTCTTCTCGAGATAGGTACAGGTTCCAGAGGTATGACCTGCATCTATAATATTTGCAAACTGATTAAGATGGGAATTTCCCCTTTAAAAAAAAATTAAGAAACAAAATAGTACACTGTAAAGTAAATATAACCTATTTACAATCTTTCTGTTATGCATTTGATTTATTCTACTGTATTCTCTTAAATTTAACAGCCTATGTATGGAAATAAATCCTACCATAACCATCACATTTCAGTACAGCCTAGGAACCCATTACCAAATACAACAATGGCACTAAAGCTACAAAAACCCATTAAATGAGTAGCAAATAAATATTGTATAATAGCCAATTTCCATAATCTGATATCCAAATATTGTTCGCAACTAAATAAAATAGTTAAAAGCACCCAATTAAAAACAATCAGCATTTCATAAACACAATATACATATACCAAAACCAAATAGCGTGAGAGTGCATAGAAGTGCTAATTGTAATATACACACTACCCTCCACTCCCCATAACTCCTGCACTCACTGTCCAGCAACCCAACGTATGATTCGCACAGGATTCATCAGACTGGACATAAAAGTTACACTAAGCCATTGAATATACATAAACTTACCATCAAAGCCTCACTATACTAGCTTTTACTAATGCACAAGCTTTTTACTAGTTATGTCCCATAGGCTAGGTGCACACAAGCGCTTACACTTAACTTTTGCATTTTACACCATTTTTTTTTTTCATTTTTCCATGCCCTTTTTCTGAATAAATGCCAACTGCAGATATTACTGTAGCTTTAGCTGAGGGAAGTGAAGCATTCGAAATGTAATTCAGTTTGAAGTTTAGGAAAACTTTGATTTGCAACAAACCTGAATTTTCTCATGCTTCGTGAGAACGAATGAGGTTTTCTTAAAATGGCAGCTGCATGTATTACAAAGTGAAAATAAAGGTAGAGGAGACAAGCTCGGGAAACCAAGATCACCCATAATGCTGTGCAGTCATCCAATCCGCAGATAGCAATCCCCTGTGATGTCATAGCCTTATAAAAAATTATTCCAGGGGCGTTGCTAGGGTCACAAAAGATCTGGGGCCCAAGCCCTAATGAATATGGCCGGATTTTCTAAGTTGACCCTCCCCCCCACACACTGCATTTTGCTGTATTTGGTATACAGCAGCACATACCTCCAACATCCAGTGCCTCCCAGGTGACGACTACTCTGATGTAGATCTTCTCTCTCATAATCTTCTCCATTAGGTCCAGACATTTTCTCTCAGCCGCGCCTCTTCTCTGCAGAGTGTGACACACAGACATCTTAGCTTCCTCACTTTTCAATCATCATTCCCCAACCTGGAGTCCCCAAAGTGTTATCCTGCTGCTTGCTGTGCACCCCAATACACCCCTATACTATCCTGAAGAAACATCAGTGCACCCCATAGTAATTGTGCTCCTCAAAGTCCCATCAATAGTAATGCCATTCTAGATTGCCCTCATCCCCCACTAATCCCAATTTCTCTAACCAGAATATCCCTTTAACCTCCTAACAGTCCCGTTAAAATTGGAAAAACCCTCCCAAAAATGTCCCTATTTTAATTGTAAACTTTTAATGTGTGTCTGCAGTAAATCTTGTTGGCGCACAATTTAGGGGACACTATTGCATTTTTAAACCCTTAGTGACATCAATAATTTTAGCCTTAAGGGCCAATAATATTTCCCCCTGTGTTCTAGCAGTCATAACTTCAAAAAAATTTCTTGTATATATTTTTTTTATTTTGCGGGGTTAGTTGCAAGGTTTTTTTAGGAACCTTTTTGGGGTATATATAGTGTATTAAATAACTTTATTTTTAGGGGGAAAGATCACAAAAACACCAATGTTTACATTGTGCAGTGAAAATTATCTAACTTAATTATCTGGGCCTGTACAGTGATGATAATTATGGTTGAGCGAACTTGTATTTTAAGTTCGGTGTCCAAAGTTCAGGTTGGGGTTATCAAAGAATCCTGTTATGGATTCCGCTACCACGGACCATAACGGAATTTGGAATCTATAAGGGGACTCTTCGATGAACCCAAACCTTGGACGCCGAACTTAAAAAACAAGTTCAACACTAAGGACCTGGCGTGACGTCACAGTCATGTGATCAGTGCAGGGGGCGTGGCTCAGTACTGGATTGGATAAGAGGTGGTAAAGAGCCTGGTATAATGATCATGTGACATAAGGGGCGGAGCTCCTGTGCTCTGTATGGAGGAGAGAAGGAAGTAGAGCAGTAAAGGACGGTTGCGCAAACTTGTTTTTCAAGTTCGGCATCCAAGGTTCGGGTTTGGGTTCATCGAAGAATCCCCTTATGGATTCGAAATTCCATTATGGTCCGTGGTAGTGGGATTCTTCGATAACCTGAACCCCAACTTTGGACGCCGGTACTTAAAATATAAGTTTGCTCAACCCTAATGATAATGTAACATTTCTATATATTTTGACTATTTTTCTCTCCTCCTCCAGCTGTCAGCTCTGCAGCTGCTCCCTCATTCTACTTCACACTGACAGTGAGGGCTGCTTTATCTGCTCATATATCTGGTTTGGTACCAGCTAGAGTTATATAGAGTTTTATATTGTTTGAAATCTGACATTCCAAGCTTTCAGACAATACCAGCATGAGAGCAATCTGTTCAGTACAGGGGAAGATATCACTGATAGAAATCAGGGAGCAGGTAATACTGCTGAAAGTGAAAGTAAAAGCAGGTTTTACAGCAATTATTCCTGACTCGATTTTTAACAGTGATTTCTCATCTGTTGCTTTTATTCTGCCGGAGCCCAGCTCTGGCAAAACAGTCCGATAATTAAATAGTTAGTTAAGGGGCAAGGATCTAGAAAATCATAACCTACCAACTAAGCCCAGGCAACTTCTTTCTGCCTGTTGGTTCCCGACACACAGAAGCACTGGAACACTGCTTCTGTATGACTAGGAGCGTTTGGGAGTTAGTCACACTGCCAGTACAGAAGCCTGCTTTGTTACTGATGCCACCACCACTATATTACTGCTGCACTGCCACTGCTGCTGTTTTTGTGGGTCCCATCCTATCTGCACTCAGGCTTTTGCTGCCTAAGCCTGACTTCCTGTATCTGCTGCCAGTACTGATCAGAGGCGCTATAAGCAGCCGAGCCAGCTTCACTTCCTGTGTACCTACAAGAGAACTAGTAAAGGGAACAAGAGAGCCAGGCCAGCTATTAAGGTTAGAACTTAGAAGATGCACGGCACTCATCACACTGCCACGCTCAGCAGTATTGTGCTGGCGCCGTTAGTGTGATGTATGTATGTTGTCATCTATGAATAAAGTAAACCCAGCCAACTTTCTTAATAGCAGGGCAGTCAGTCTCCCCAAGCTCAGGGCAGGGGTATTTGGATTTTGGGCCCTGGCCCCGAATAGAAAGCCCTAGCTACCCCCTGATTTATTCCTGCATTTGCTTATTCCAACATCAGCCGTAAACCAAGATATGTAATTCAATACCAATAAGATGGACGCCTTTATTATTCCACTGCCAGTGTGCCAACCAATACCATCCAGTATGTACCTCTTAGGTGGGCTTCATCTTTAGCTGGTTTTACTTCTTCCAAATCATCTTTCAAAATCTCTGTGTCCTTGAAAAGTCATCAAGATGCAGAGAGAGAAGAGTGGTTGCATGTTCCTGATGACATATTCACATCAATATTATATGATGTGGAAAAGAAATAAAAGCAGATGGCAGTAGAAGGGCACCCACCTGAAGGGCAGGAGAGCGCTGGGGATAAAGTGGGTACAGCCCCCTGTTTAAAGGTGCATTAAAGGTTTACCCTAAGCAGAGTGACCTGGGTATACTTATAGTGATTCATGACAAATTACTAGAGATGTCCCGAACTATTCGCCGGTGAACATTACTTGTTCGCATTCGCAGCGGCGGGCGAACATATGCAATGTTCGGTCTGCCCCCTATACATCATCATTGAGCAAACTTTGACCCTGTACCTCAGTCAGCAGACACATTCCAGCCAATCAGCATACCCTCCCTCCCAGACCCTCCCACCTCCTATCAAAAAGCAAGGACAGCATCCATCTTAGATTCATTCTGAAGCTGCAGTGTTAGAGCAGGGAGAGTTCTGCTGCTGCTGCTGAAAAAATATAGGGATTCTAGGGAAAGGATTAGCTACTAGTGTTCTGTGTCCACTCCAGTCCTCAAAGACTCCTCTGCTGTATGGACAGCGTACTTACAGCACCCCAAAAGGCCCTTTTTAGGGCTGGTACATCAATCTGCTTTTATTTATTTAATATATATATATATATATATATATATATATATATAATTGTGGGGAGTCGCTCTGGTAGATAGCGGTGCGGGTGCAGTACAGAGGCAAAACAGGGAGTCCAGAAAGTGCAATAATCAGTGTTTTATTCACACTTGCACAAAATAAACAATAAACAGTCTCTTGGTGTTAAATCACACACATCCGAAATCATGAGGCAAAACAATACAGTCCAAAACAGGTTCCAGTCACCTGGGAGGTTGTAGGTGCAGGTTCGCACCTGGCTGTAAGTCCAGCCGCAAGGCGATCGACCTCAGGCTTCCAGGCCGTCTGCACTCCTCCTTGCTTGGGCTCTTGCTTCCAGCCCAGGGAACTCCACACAGCACAGAATGGATCAGAACTCCCAAACTCAAATGACTCCACAGCCTAACAGCAGCTCCAGGACAATCAACCTCCTCAGCTGCTGAGGAGGCTGCCTTTTAAAGGCCCGGATAAAGTCCGGCCTGGACCGTGGGGAATAGGCACCCACCCAACTCTTTGCCTACTCCCAGTAAGAGCCGGCCCGGATTGGCTTTGCAGCCAAACTAAATATCAAGTTGTCAAGCAGCACTAGCTGCTGCTGACACACACAAAAACCTGGCTCTTACCTCACCGAGGCCAGGAACCTCGGTGACACATACCTCCCGACAACAACGGTACCTTGCACCTTACCACAATATATATATATATATATATATATATATATATGTATATATATATTGCAGTTGCCTGGCCGTGTGTGAGATGCCGCAGGCCCACAGACTGTACTATGTGCACACCACTCATACCTTGCAAAAAAGTTGTGTGCACAGTACCTTGCAAAAAAGTTATTTAATTTTTACACTTTAATATAATTGCCTTTGCCTGCCAGTGTGTGTCAGGCCCACTGACTGTACTGTGCCCACTGCCAGTGCCCACAACTCATATCGGGTGGCACAGTACCTTGCATGCATAATACCACTAATCCAAAAAAAAATGACAGACAGAGGCAGGCCACCCCGCAGGGGCCGTTGTGGTCGTGGTGCTGTGATTTCCTTTGGCCCTAGAATAATGCCCAGTGTTCAGAGGCCACTTACCCTGAACTCGAAAAATTCTGAGGACATAGTTGACTGGCTTACAAAGGACACCCAATCTTCTACAGCTTCCGCTCCGAACCTTGACGCACCATTCTCCTCCAGCTCAGCTTCGGGCACCTCTCAAGTTTCCACTCGCCGCCACCAACACTAGCACCACAGCCGCTTCACTTCACCGCATCAGTTGGAAGAAATGAGTGATGCGCAACCATTATTGCCAGATGATGTAGATAACAGGGATATGTCTCAGTCAGGCAGCATTATACACATGGATGTACGGGGTGATGATGATGTTGTACCCGCTGCTGCTTCCTTTGCTGAGTTGTCAGATACAAGTGAAGTGGTTGATGATGACGATGTGTCCGTGGAAGTCACGTAGGTGCCCGCTCGAAGAGAAGAAGAACAGGGGAAAGTTCCGATGGGGAGACAGAGAGAAGGAGCAGACGAGTTGGAAGCAGGTGGAGGTCGTTGCAAGGAGCTAGTGGCACAGTCAGACAGCATGTATCGGCACACGGGGTCAGCTAGATAGCACGCCAAACAACGCATGCTGCTGCCACCACCAGAATGCCGTCATTGCAAAGCTCAGCAGTGTGGCATTTTTTTGTGTGTCTGCCTCTGATAACAGTGATGTCATTTGCAACCTGTGCTAAAAAAAACTGAGTCGTGGGAAGTCCAACACCCACCTAGGTACAACTGCTTTGCGAAGGCACATGATCACATCACAAACGCCTATGGGATCAACACATGAATACAAGCAGCATACAAACTCAAAGCCACCATCCTCCTCCTGGTCCAGCATCTTCAGCCACCTCAACCACTACTGTCCTCCTTGCCCCCTCTCAACCACCCGCCACTCCGCCTCTCACCTTCAACAGTTCCAGCTCATCTGCCCACAGTCAGGTGTCTGTCGAGGAAATTTTTGAGCGCAAGAAGCCAATGTCAAAGAGTCACCCCCTTGCCCGGCGTCTGACAGCTGGCTTGTCGGAATTCTTAGCCCGCCAGCTTTTACCATACAAGCTCGTAGAGTCTAAGGCCTCCAAAAATATGCATCTATTGGGACACCGCAGTGGAAGGTACCCGACCGAATTTTTTTTTACAAAAAGCAATCCCCAACCTGTTCTCTATTGTGGAAAAAGAAGTCATGGCATGTCTGACACACAGTGTTGGGGCAAGGGTTCTTCTGACCACTGATACCTGGTCTGCAAAGCACGGTCAGGGCAGGTATATGAAGTACACTGCGCAATGAGTAAACCTGCTGACGGCTGCCAAGCATGGAATGCGTGGCCCTGCAGCAGATTTGGTGACACCGCCATGACTTGCAGGCAGGCCTGCTGACACCTCCTCTACTCCATCCTCTTCACTAACCCCCTCGGCCAAGTCCTCTTCTACTGCTGCATCTTGCTCCACATCAACTGCACCCCCCCCCCCCCCAGCTCCCCGGGACTATTCCACATCTCGGATACAACAGTGTCACGCCTCCTTGGGGTTGACTTGCCTGAAAGCAGAGAGTCACATAGGACCAGCACTCCTGTCCACCCTAAACACACAGATGGATCAGTGGCTGACCCCGCACCAACTGGAGATCAGCAAAGTGGTGTGTGACAACGGAAGCAATGAAGCAATCTGTTGGCGGCATTGAATTTGGGCAAGTTGACACATGTGCCGTGCATGGCACATGTGTTGAATCTGATCGTACAATGCTTTGTGTATAAGTACCTAGGCTTACAGGACGCCCTCAAGCAGGCCAGGAATGTGTGTGGCCATTTTAGGCGTTCCTACATGGCAATGGCGCACTTTTCCCATATTGAGCGGCAAAACATGCCAGTGAGGCGCTTGATTTGTGACAGCCCGACACATTGGAATTCAACACTCCTAATGTTCGACCGCCTGCTCCAACAAGAAAAAGTCATTAACCACTTCCCGACCGCCTAACGCACAACTGTCGGGCTGTTCTGGCAGGCTGTAGATGCGATATAAATCGCATCAAACAAGTATATCAGACGCTGTTTTGTGAACAGCGTCTGATATACCTGCTACCTGGTCCTCTGGTGGTCCCATTTGCTGGGATCGACCACCAGAGGACCAGGTAACTATGTAAAGTTGCACCAAACACTACACTAACCCCCCCCCCCTCACCTATTAACCCCTTGTTAACCCCTTGATCACCCCATCTAGACCCCCTGATCACCCCCCTGTCATTGATCACACCCCTTGTAAGGCTCCATTCAGACGTCCATATGTGTTTTGCGGATCCGTGGATTCACAGATCCGCGGATCGGATCCGCAGATCTGCGGATCCACAGACCCTCAAAACACGGACACCGGCAATGTGCTTTCCGCATTTTGCAGATCCGCATATTGCCAGAACTATATAGAAAATGCTTTTTCTAGTCCGCAATTGCGGACAAGAATAGGACATGTTCTATATTTTTGCGGAACGGAAGTGCAGACCCGGAAGCGCGGATCCGTAATTCCGGATCCGAGCGGGACAAAGTCTGTCCCCATAGAAATGAATGGGTCCGCAATTCCGTTCCGCAAACAGAATTGCGGACGTGTGAATGGGGCATAAGGGTCCCTTATCACCGCCAGTTAGTTAGCTACTTGTTAGGTCACCGCACCGCAGTCACTGATTTTGGCAGAGATTTTTTCATCCACATTGATTGATGCGAATGAATAAATCTGTGCAGTTCATTTTTTATTTTTTTTTCAGCCCAGCGGCTGAACGGAAAAAAAAAATCTCATTACCCGTATGCTCAATATAAGGAGAATCGCAGAAACTCCTCATGCTGGCCATACGTGTAATGATTGCGGAGACCCCTAAAATGCCAGGGCAGTACAAACACCCCACAAGTGACCCCATTTTAGAAAGAAGACACCCCAAGGTATTCCGTGAGGGGTATGGGGAGTTCATGTAAAATTTTATTTTTTGTCACAAGTTAGTGGAATATGAGACTTTGTAAAAATAAAAATAAAAATCAATTTCCGCTAACTTGTGCCAAAAATTTTTTTCTGTGAACTCGCCATGCCCCTCACGGAATACCTTGGGGTGTCTTCTTTTCACAATGGGGTCACTTGTGGGGTATTTATACTGCCCTGGCATTTTAGGGGCCCTAAAGCGTGAGAATCCAAATGCGTAAAAATGCCCTGTGAAATCCTAAAGGTACTCATTGGAATTAGGGCCCCTTTGCACATCTTGGCTGCAAAAAAGTGTCACTCATGTGGTATCGCCGTACTCAGGAGCAGTAGGGCAATGTGTTTTGGGGTGTATTTTTATATATTCCCATGCTGGGTGAGAGAAATATCTCTGTAAATGACAACTTTTTAATTTTTTTTATTCAAAGTTGTCAATTTACAGAGATATTTATCTCACCCAGCATGGGTATATGTAAAAATACACCCCAAAACACATCGCCCTACTTGTCCTGAGTACGGCGATACCACATAAGTGACACTTTTTTGCAGCCAAGATGCGCAAAGGGGCCCAAATTCCAATGAGTAACTTTTAGGAGGGCATTTTTACGCATTTTTCATCTCACGCTTTAGGGCCCCTAAAATGCCAGGGCAGTATAAATCCCCCACATGTGACCCCATTTTGGAAAGAAGACACCCCAAGGTATTCGCTGAGGGGCATAGTGAGTCCATGAAAAATTAAACTTTTTGTTAAAAGTTAGCAGAAAGGTAGACTTTGTGAGAAAAAACTATAAAAAAATCAATTTCCACTAACTTGTGCCAAAAAATTTTTTTTCTATCAACTCGCCATGCCCCTCATAGAATACCTTGGGCTGTCTTCTTTCCAAAATGGGGTCACATGTGGGGTATTTATACTGCCCTGGCATTTTAGGGGCCCTAAAGCGCGAGAAGAAAAATGCGTAAAAATGCCCTCCTAAAAGATACTCATTGGAATTTGGGCCCCTTTGCGCATCTTGGCTGCAAAAAAGTGTCACTTATGTGGTATCGCCGTACTCAGGACAAGTAGGGCAATGTGTTTTGGGGTGTATTTTTACATATACCCATGCTAGGTGAGAGAAATATCTCTGTAAATTGACAACTTTGAATAAAAAAATTTAAAAAGTTGTCATTTACAGAGCTATTTCTCTCACCCAGCATGAGAATATATAAAAATACACCCCAAAACACATTGTCCTACTTCTCCTGAGTACGGCGATACCACATGAGTGACACTTTTTTGCAGCCTGGGTGCTCAAAGGGGCCCTAAAACCAATGAGTACCTTTAGGTTTTACATGGTGGCTCACAATTTAGCCCCGCCCAAAATGCCAGAACAGTAAACACACCCCACAAATGACCCCATTTCGGAAAGTTGACACCCCAAGGTATTCACAGAGGGGCATAGTGAGCCCGTCTGAGATTTTTTATTTTTTTTTGCCAGAAGTTAGCAGAAATGGAAACTTTATTATATATATTTTTTTTCCTCAGAAAGTGTCATTTTCCGCTAACTTGTGAAAAAAAATGAATGATACATGAACTCACCATGCCCCTCCGTGAATACTTTGGGGTGTCTTCTATCTAAAATGGTGTGATTTGGGGGGTATTTATACTTTCCTGGCATTCTAGCACCTGAAGAAACATGACAGGCGCTCAGAAAGTCAGAGCTGCTTCAAAATGCCGAAATTCACTTTTTTGCCCCATAGTTTGTAAACGCTATAACTTTTACCCAAACCAATAAATATACACTTATTGGATTTTTTTTTATCAAAGACATGTAGAACAATAAAGTTAGAGAAAAATTTATATACAAATGTAGTTTTTTTTAAAAAATTTTACAACAGAAAGTGAAAAATGTCATTTTTTTGCAAAAATGTCGTTAAATTTTTATTAATAGCAAAAAAAGTAAAAATGTCAGCAACAATGAAATACCACCAAATGAAAGCTCTATTAGTGAGAAGAAAAGGAGGTAAAATTCATTTGGGTGGTAAGTTGCATGACGGAGCAATAAACGGTGAAAGTAGTGTAGTGCAGAATTGTAAAAAGTGGCCTGGTTATTAAGGGTGTTTAAGCTAGGGGGGCTGAAGTGGTTAATGAGTATTTGTATGACCGGGGTGCTAGGACAGCCTCTGCGGAGCTGGGTATTTTTTTGCCACATTACTGGACACTCATGTGCAATGCCTGTAGGCTCATGCGTCCTTTTGAGAAGGTGACAAACCTAGTCAGTCACACCGAAGGCACCATCAGCGACCTTACCTGTTTTCTTCCTGGAGCGTGCCCTGTGAAGAGTGCTGGATCAGGCCGTAGATGAGCGTGAAGAGGAAGAGTTGTGGTCACCATCACCACCAAAAACAGCCTTATCATCATCGCTTGCTAGACCTGCGGCAACGCTGGAAGAGGAGTCTGAGGAAGAGGAGTCAGAGGAGGAAGACCAACCACAGCAGGCATCCCAGGGTGCTCGTTGTTGTCACCTATCTGGGACCCGTGATGTTGTACATGGCTGTGGGGGGGGGGGAGAACAGACCTTCAATGAGATCAGTGAGGATGATGAACGGGAGATCAGTAGCTCGGCATCCAACCTTGTGCAAATGGGGTCTTTCATGCTGTCATGCCTGTTGAGGGACCCTTGTATAAAAAGGCAAAAGGAGAACGACCTGTACTGGGTGGCCACATTACTAGACCCCCGGTATAAGCAGAAAGTGGCTGAAATGTTACCGAATTACCGGAAGTCAGAAAAGATGCAGCAGTTACACTGCAGTCACTGCAGTCAGCAGTCACTGACAAGAGAAGTCGCCTAGGTCAAAAAAGTATAGATTACCTCACCTTTATTAATATGAATGAGGCGTGGATACCAAAGGGACTGACAGTGTGGGATACATTTGAATAAAAAGGGCCTGATGAGATGCCTTGGGCTAAAAATAGTCCCCACGCTGCTGTATTTCATCTCTGCATGCCGGATGACTTACGTGACTTCTCCGCCACCAACTAGCGTTCAAGCCGCAAGTTTTAGTACACTTTCTGCCTGGAAAACATCAATTTATCCGGCCGCTGCTACAGCAGCGTTTGCAACGATACCTATTTTTTCAGGTATGTGTACATGCCTAATTTTTTTGGCCTCTGGTGCTGCACTGTGGCTGCAAAAACAAAACAAAAAAAAAAGGCACATACATGTGTCAATTCCCCTTCATGATCGTTACCTTGTTGTTGTGAAGGGGCTTGCGTATAACAATGAAGCGATAACCTCTATGAGTTGGCAATGTATTGGCAATGTTGGCACACCCCAGCTGATAAGGTAGTTGCTTGAACAGACTAAAAGCGATCGGCTGGATAATTTTTCATAGAAAAAACATTCATTTTCTTTGGGATCATCGAAGGTGATCATTAAAGCCTACTAGACCAACAATGGGCACACACGGCAGAATCATTGTTTTCTGGGTCACTTAACTGTCACTGAACTACCTCAGCATGACCATAGGCTTTGAAAAACCGCCATTGCCTGCAATCTCCCAAATGTGCGCACGAGCACAGTCATCACTACACCAAGATTGACGCATAGAAGAATAAAATTTATGTCATGAGTGTGTCAACTATTGAGAACTCTTTGTGGTTGTCTAAAATCTATTCGATACACGTCCCCTGATAGGTGACGTGACAGGGATTAAATTGATAGGAATAGTACTAATTAACATGCCACTCATATAGGGTGTCACAGTACATTGCACGGCGCACGTGCAATGCCCAAAATTGGAAGGAAGAGGACTGACCAACCATCTTTTTCCATCTCCCGGTTCCCATACACGTACCCTTATAAGGGATGTAACAGGGATTAAACTGGTAAGAACAGATTTTTTAAATAAAAAAAAAAAAGAGGACAGCCTCTGCAGAGCTGGTTTTTTTTTGGTCGCGTTACTGAACGCTCATGCATCCTTTTTCGGAGGTGACAAACCTGGTCAGTCAAACCCAAGGCAACATCATCGACCTCATCCCATGTGCGTTTTTTCTGGAGTGTGCCCTGCGAAGAGTGCTGAATTAGGTCGTAGATGAGCATGAAAAGGAAGAGTTGTGGTCACCATCACCACCAGAAGCAACCTAGTCGTCCTCGATTGCTGGACCTGAGGCAACGCAGGGAGAGGATTCTGAAGAAGAGGAGTCAGAGGAGGAAGGTGCCTTTGAGGAGGTGGAAGACCAACCACAGCAGGCGTCCCAGGGGGCTTGTTGTTCGGGACTCTTGGTGTTGTACGTGGCTGGGTGGAGGAAGAGACCTTCAATGACGTCAGTGAGGACAAGGAACGGGACATGGCTAGCTTGGTATCCAACCTTGTGCAAATGGGGAGTTTGCGGTCGTGCAAATGGACTGTTTGCGGTTGTTTGCGGTGCGTTAAAATGGGAGTTTGGTCTGTCAGAGTTTGGTCTATCACTGTGAAGCGGGCGTAATCCTTACACTACCTGATTGACACAACATCATACCTGATTGTATACACACACTGGATGTTTTAAAGCACGTTATTCCAAACAATTTAGGAATGTTAAGTCATTTATGCCCTTTATGGATTAAAACCCGACTCTCTGTCAACGACGTAATTTTCCATGGGAGTTTTGCCATGGATCCCCCTCCGGCATGCCCCAGTCCAGGTGTTAGTCCCCTTGAAACAACTTTTCCATTACTATTGTGGCCAGAAAGAGTCCCTGTGGGTTTTAAAATTCGCCTGCCTATTGAAGTCTATGGCAGTTCGCCCGTTTGCGAACATTCACGGAAGTTTGCATTCGCTGACGGAAAATGTTATGTTCGCGACATCTCTATAAATTAATCAAACTTTGGCGAAGCTGCACAATAGAACTTTTGAAAACCTTGCTTATCTCTAATCAAAACTGTGTGTGTGGTGAGTGGTGTAAAAATATAAAGATATTTTAAAAAAAGAGAAAGAAAAAGAGGTAGGATCGCACATCCACAAGCTCAGCTTCTGATCTTTAACTCATTCTCAGCAAAATTAATATCGCCTCTCAGCGCAATATTTACTGTACTTCCCCCCTATACTGCATGCTATATAAGAGGCATTAGTGTAAATTTTGATCAAAAGGCATAAGCCCACTTACCGCGCCAAGGTTGCCTCTTTGAGTGGGTCCTACTCTAAATTTGGCGCAGCACCGCCCGGCGTGATCCAGCCGCCAAACAGCACCCCTGCGGGACCCAATGCCACCATGGCACTGGGTCCGCCAACCCCCCGGCGCCGCCCCACAGCAAACAACGGCCGCCACGCAGTACTGCACCACGTGAACAGTTGGTAAAGCTCACCTATCACATGCTCTCAGGAACTAAGTCTGAGAACTAGTACAACCCTTTCGCTCATATATACTTGCTTCAGCTAATTAAAAACACCTGCACCGGATGGGAGGAGTGCTGATCCTGGACAGACCTTTATATACATATTTCAAAAAGTGAAAGAAAAAGAGGTAGGATCGCACATCCACAAGCTCAGCTTCTGAGCTTGTGGATGTGTCATCCTACCTCTTTTTCTTTCTCTTTTTTTGAAAAATATAAAGAATCGCATGTTTTCACAAATAAACCCCAAAATTTACAAAGCAATATTTTGCAAATTATTAGGGTCAGTTCACACAGAGTTTTTTGGCTCTGATTTTTGAGCATTTCTTCTTTAAAATTTGCTCCAAAAATGCCTCAAAACAGCCTTGTAAAAAAGAAGAAGTATGTCCTATCTTGGGTCAGAATCTGCACTAAAAATGCACCATTTGAGATGTGTACATACATGCGTTTTTGGCACTTTTTTTCACATGTAAACGCACCAAAAAACACTTGTGGGAAAAGTACTATAGATTTAATAAAGTCAAAAATCTGCCTGAAAATCGCTTTACAAAAAACATGGCTAAAACGCACATAATTTTGAGGCATAAAAGTCTGTCTGGATTCAGCGCTGATTTTTCATACATGTATTTTTAAATATTGCTGCGTGAACTGACACATAGGGTGCTTTCACATGTAGGTTTTAGTGTCTTTTTTTGCAGTAAAAAGACCGCTACAGTTGTTAGCTAAAGGCTTATGGGAAATATGAAACACACAGGCGCTTTTTTGGCACTTTTTTAATTAGGTGGGTTTTGCATTTCTGGCATTAACTTTTCAAAAACACTGCATCACTTGGTGTTTTTTCAAGTACATTCATATCACTATCTCTATAGTGATGAGCGGCATAGGCAATATTCGAATTCGCAATATTTTGCGAATTTTGTGCCAAATAATCGCCATAAATTTGCACTATATTCTAAATATTCGCAAATTCTCGAAGTGGCCATATTCACGATTAAAATTTGTGATTCAAATATTCGCGTTCAACACAACTTCTCTATAGTAAAAAAAAAAGATCATGGAGAAAGCTAAGGGTAAGTCACATTGAGGCGACTTATCATCCCTACACGTCAGTAAACTGGTATAAATTTATATAGCACAAATGGAGTTCAACCACTTCTCTCTCCACTCGTAAAAGGTCAGTGGTCTGGTGTGGGTGGAGCCATTGACCCCAGCAGATTTATCACAATTTACTCCAGTTTTCTGCCATAATTGATGATTGAAATCTTATTATTCTGGGTACACAGGTGTGGTCCTCATAATAAATTAAGAGCATCATCCAGCAGCTCAAGGAATGGCATAGAAAAGCAGGTCTTCATCTCCAACACTGTGTTCAAAAAACATCAGAAAACCGCCCAAAAAAAATTAAGCAAAAACAGGGGTAGAAAAAATAAATCACTTTTACTGGTAAAAAAAAGTCAGCGGCAAATTCATTTGTATGGGGACCCTAAAGCCAGAATTCTGGAATGTAGGGCATGATAAATTCCACCCATTGTGTTTTGCATCTATTTGAATATAAAGGAAAACCAGTGTGACATCAATCATACCATCAGCCTCTATTATATACAGTATAAAAGCCTTTACACCAATGTGAACAGAGCCCTATCCACTACAAATTCTTGTAGCATTAATCATGGCGAGCATGTTATAAGGCTTTGTCCAGACTGCTTCTATTTTTTATTCTTTCTAGGTTTTATGAGGGTGAGAACAAAGTGGTCTACGTGTGTATTTTCTAAGAATAATTTTTGTATCATTTTTCTATACAGTTGATTCTCTATGTACCTTTGAGGATATAGAAGACTACAAGATTGATATTTATTATTTTAGACTGAAAAAAAAAGATATGAAATGCCCATCCAAAAGCTGTGCATTGATCCATTGCTTCTCAGCATCATTTATAAACTACACACGAGGTATCTGGCACAATTTGATCAAAATGCAAAGGCCCACTCACCACATTAAGGTGGACTCTTTTGAGTGGGTCTTTTTCTTGAATTAGCACATCACCACATGGCAACCACTGCTTCCACAACACCTGCAGGTGGTGATACCCAACAGCACCCTTGTTATCAGGCTAAGTCCCCAAAATACTGGGCCCCACCAGTCCACAGGCACAGCAATACAGCTACCATGCAGCACTGCCAGAGGCCTCCTTGATGAGATGAGTTGGCCTATGCATTTTGATCAAAATGTATAGGAAATTCCTAATATACAGTTTATAAATCCTGCTGATAAGCAATAGATCAATGCATGGTATGTGGATGTGCAATCTATATCTTCTTCTCCACAGCCTCTTACATTATTATAATTGACACTCAATGAAATATCTCACTGTGTTGCCTCAGAAGGGAGGACACATGGCAAATATGTGAGTGTGGAGTGTGTGTGTTTACGTTCATGAACCGCTCTTCATCATCAGAGCATTTATCCATCCACGTAATAACTGCGCACTGCATTAAACCCATTCTCGAGTGAATAGGACAAAAGTAGGTTAGTAGAATGGGTTGCTAAGAGACCAGTGTAGGCATCATCACTGACCTTGTAGGGCATACAAACTATATGGATTTATTGAGCAGTGTGGCACATTGTCTACATTTTGACTACGGCTGTCTCATTCTATTTCTTAGTGCATGAGTTAACATACTCACAACACATGTGCTCTCAGGAAATCAGACCCTCTGGTTAATGAAACTCTTTAGAAATGCTCTCGCAATGTCTGGCCCTAACAACATCACACTGCTCAACACTTGAATATCTAGACACTGCAAAACTAGACTCAGCACAACTTTATCCTTTAAAAAAAAAGCTTTCTTCTTTATTCCTGTCGCTGTAGGAAATATGGGAATCAGACATTTCTACAGGGAACCGTGTTATGAAAAATGTATAACCATCACTAAGTAATTTTGCTGTCACATTCAAAATGTTTTCCCAAAAGTTGCCTTCCATTTTTTTTATACAGATGAGGCAACTTAAGGTTAAAAAATAATAATAACATTGGCTTCAGTATAGTAACATATGTATCATGTGTCCTGTGAATTATTTCAGGACTAAAAATATTTTCAAAAATTATGTTTACCTTTTCATAAATGGCACATTGACTTTGGATGGAAGATATTATACCACTGGTTAACCATTACCTGGATATTTATAGGCAACTATATTAAAATGGTATATTGTATACACAGATTTTTCTCTAGATTTCTCTTTTTTCCTTTCACTTTGCATTTTGTTAATTTCTAACAATAAACTATAATCACTTTTGCACAGTACTATATATATATATATATATATATATATATATATATATATATAGTGAATAAAGTATTTTATTAAAAAGAACACTTATATCAATAGAAAATAATTATATACAATTACAGAATGAACAAGTGAGCATCAAGAACTTGGCTTGCATAAATGTGTGGTTTCCTGTTGAATGCAGCACTGTAGATTAAATGTATGTACAGTAGGTGTTACTCATCAGTTTAACATTAGGGGTCAGGCTATTACCTACTGAGCAGTACATGACCTGTCTTATGTACAGTATAAAGTGAGATGAAATATGTTGGCTGGAGGATTTCCCACTTTTTATAGTTAAAAGTAGATTTTAAACCAAAGACGCATATAGCAGCATGGTTATGATGAAAAGGGAATATAGGATTATATAACATTACCTGTGGTTTTCAGTAAGACTACAGGATAACCTAGAGATGTCTTAAAACAGTGAGTTATACTGATGTGCAAAAGAGACAATCACTGTAAAAATAAATAAATCAGCTTTGTATATCTGTAATGCTATGCATACCAAACCAAATAATTTCACATTTTAATCAATCTAGCATTTCAAAATATCTGGTAATTTTCTTTAGGACAGTCCTTTTACTAAGGTATACAATAGAGATGAGAGAACCACTCAAGATTCAGTTTGGTTCAGGTTCGCAGAAATTTTGAAAAAGTTTGATTCGGACCCGAATATGTTCGGACAAAACCGAAGTTGCTCCAATTGCCCTGAAAATTGGTATATAATACCCTCTAGTCTCATAGGGCTAAGGATTTTTAGGATAACATTTCTTTTTGTTTATTTTTTTAAATTTTTTCCTTTTTCCCTCCTCCCTCCCCAAGCTCTTGAATGCAATGACAACAATAGTAAATAATGTCTGAGTTTGCAGGTTTGACGGCATAAACATACAGCATGTTTAAAACACTGGGCCACTGTTCCAGTCTGCCTGCCCAGAAATCCATGGGTTACGTGCCAGAGACTGGTCAGAGTGCAGTAGGCCTTAACCTGGGAGTTAAGGCGGGAGCTGTTGGCTTCTTGATTGGCCTCAGCCTGGCACAGTATGTGGAAAAACTGCTCCATTATCTTGAGGGGACTGAAAAGGCTGCTGCTGTTACTGCTGCCGTGGTTTCTGCTGCCTGAGGTGGTAGGATGGAGGTGACTGCAGGGGATGGAGAGGGGCATCTCTTTAAGACACACTGGTGGAAGGAGCTTGCTCACCGTAAGCTGCAGCAAGCTACGTACACAGTGTTTTCTGATAATGTAATTTGTCCTCCCTGTCTTCAGCAATAAAACATTCCCCCATTTTGCTTTGATAGCGAGAGTTAAAAAGCATGGCTATCCAGTAATAATCAGACTGATGTCACCAGCCACCTGTCACTGCATAAACAAGTGAGTCTACAGGTCCCATTCTGACTAGCATGCCCAAGGAGCCAGTACTTTCAAACTCTGCCCCCCACTGAGACGATTGAGTGTTGTGGCTAGTGTCACCATCGTCATCCTCCAGCTCCTCCAACTCCCTTCCTCCCCCATGGGAGTTTTTCATTGTGGGTCCCCAACAGCTACAGGGAGAAAAGAAAGATGTGTTAGTTATTCTATTTCCTCCTCCTTCATCACCACCTGTTGCATGAGCATCAGTGTCTCTTCCAAAATACATATGAGGGGCATGAATGGCATGAGCTGCCACTGCCTAACCTAGAAACAACATATACTCTTTGTGGAGGCGGTCTAGTGCATGACAAAATTGTTCACAGCTTTCCCCTGCTCATACAGACGCTTGAGCATGTGCAAAGTTGAATTCCAACACGGGTTAAGAGGTGTAGCTGCAGACGATTCTGATGGTGCAAGTCCAGGAGAGTGTTCCTCTCTACATGAGAATGGCTCTAAAGAGAGACAATTCTACAATGGTGCTGCAACAACTGCACCACCAGCAATGTGGCAAGGTAGGCTTGTAGACAAGCTAAAAGCTGGTGGAGAAAAGTTTTTTTCATGGCCAAACATTCCATCATAGATGTCACATGATGGAGCCAAGGACAAGAATGAATCTTAGCAGAAGAAGAAGGTGATGATGATGAAATAGACTCTGTATTGCTTGTAGATACGGGTTGGCTGCCACAAAGACGACAAGGATGGACTTGTACTGAATGCTGTGCAGTTGTATTTTTCCCAAAGGATCTGTTGATGCTACTTCATGTGCGGCAATAGACCTCTGGTCTAGAAACAGGAAGAAAAAAAGGACAATGCAACAGCACTCTGCAGACACAAATAAAGTACAACAAGGCCATAATTATAGAGACATTTTGGTGCTTATGCTACGCTTATAAATTAGAGATACTTGGCAAATACATTTTGTACAAAATTATCTGGTCCCGTCTGCCAAATGTCAAGGTGATCTCTATCAGACGGGAGCCTAACACTAAATACTACCTGTAATGTGCCAAAATGGCCACCATAAAATTCAGGGAGTTCAGGGTCCACATGCATGCTGGGTCCACTCTGCTTTTTACCATTTTGGTGACATAACGGTCTCCATTTAAGCCAGGAATACAGGTACCAACATGCATGCTGAGCCCACTCTATACTTCTCCTGGTGCCAAATGGCTTCCAATGAATACAATGGGAGCAGGCTACAGCTTTATACTTACTCTAATGCAGACAGGCTAGTTAGGGTTGCAAGACCAACTGGAGTCAGCCACACCTCCAGCTCTAGTACAACTGCAAAAAAAGAGGTTAGGCAGCACATTCCAATGTGCAGGTGCACGTTGCCATGGCTAGAAACACAAAGAAAAAAAGGACAATGCAACAGCACTCTGCAGACACAAATAAAATACAACAATGCAATAATTATAGAAAACATTTTGGTGCTTATGCTATGCTTATGAATTAGAGATACTTGGCAAATACATTTTGTACAAAATTATCTTGTTTTTGTGTGGTCCTTATGGAAAAAAAAAAAAAACACCATACGGTAGTTGCTCACACAGAGCTACAGGCAGCCAAGCTTAGCTCTGGCATGTTTTGTACCTAACTCACCCACAGTGTCAGCGACGTCACCAAATCCCAGAACAGACGTGGTCCTTGCTGTTCTTTGGGAGGTATGTGGTTTGTGCTTTTTATTGCTGCCGCTGCTACCATCACCCTTCTCAACTGATGTTGCCTCCTCCTCAGCCCACTGATCCGGCTCCCATGTCCTGTCCAGCACACAATTGTCACCCCCCCTGACAATTTTATCAGACTGTTAAATATCATGGAGGGTTTCTTTTAACTGCCACTCTTGCTGCCCCCACTGCAAATGCTGTGGCTATAGGTGCCACTATAACCACCACCATCTACACAGGTATGCATGGGGTCCCCAACCTACTCCACAGGGCAGCCCAAATGGTAACGGCCCTCACACAAGTCCTCAACAGAGGGACTCTCTTAACTATCTGCCATAGGGTGTGGTGTCGTTTTCTTGTAAATTTTTAGGAAAGGAATGTGCCCCACTAGCAGTGGCATTGCTAGGGCTGGTGTTACCTGGTGCGGTAGAAAATGGTGTCACCCCCTCCCCCCTGCAGGTCCACGCGTGCAGAATATCGAGGTCACCACATATGATGTGATGGAACATTTAGCGCTAGAAAATCTACTTACCCCTAAGTGGTCATGCGCATGAAGTCCTTCTCCGGCTGCACTGCAATGATATTTTGCTAATCCAGTGGATGTACGCATGCGCAGCACGTCCACGTGACTTTGGGTATAGTGTTTTGTCAAGGTATAGCAATCTATCAGAACACCAGCCTGTCAGAGTCCCTTTAAATTGTCTAAATATAAAGTCAATATGCATTCTCTGTGCTACCTACCACACCTCCCCCCTCCGGCGCGGCAGTGGCATGGCAAGTCTGGGCTGGCTGTGTGACTGAGGGCTCAGTCCTTCCATTCCACCTTCTGTTCTGTTGAAACTTTGGACCTGGGAATGTCAGGCACAACCTCCCCCCCCCCCCCATTGTCAAAATATAATAAACACCATGGGGTCCCCATTGTAGTACTTATTATATGGGGGGATTTGGGGTTGGTGGAGCCTGGCTGACATCTCTCCAGGTCCAACCTGGAGTCCAGGTTAAAGTTTTAAAATGCCCCCCGACTGCCCCCCCCCCAATATTATACATGCTATTACTATAATTAGAATGGGGTATATCTGACTCAGACGTCTTAATATTATATTCTTAGTGCAGCTGCAGTATGCGCTCTCTGCGCTACCTATCTCCTCCCTCTGGCGTGGCACTGGCAAGTCTGGGCCGGCTCAGGCTGTGCTGTGCCTGTGTGAGTGAGTCACTGCTGTCACGTGGATGTGACTCACCCAATCCATTAGCTCCAGACTTTGCTGGCTGCTTCTGCAGTGCAGCCACCGCGGCACCACTCAGGCATTCTGTCACAACCCCTGATGGCCTGGGCCGACGTGCAAGACGTGATGTGAGGAGCAGAGGAGGAGAGAAGAGAAGTAAGTTAGAACTAACTGAGTCCGGCGGCCGGCGCTGGCGGGAGACACCCCATCAGACTGGTGTCACCTGGTGCGGCCCGCACCCCCCGCACCCCTCTCGCAATGCCACTGGCCACTAGGAATGGGCAGGGAACACTGAGAGGACTTAAAGCCTTCTCTGGGGCTGGAGCAGCAGGAACACTGTGACCCCTGGCTCCACAGTACAATAACAGAAAGCAAAAAACATAGTGAGATACAAAAGGAGGGGAACAAAAAAAAAATAGGAAGGGAATAGTGGTGGAATAGAAAGACAAGTGGTGATAGTGGATAAGGAAGGGCGCCAATGGAACTCCTAAAAGAGGAAATCAGAGATCAGGAAGATGTTGATAGTATCCAACCCAACCAAAAGAGTGGCACGGACTCACCAGGTATGGTGGACCGTATGTCTGAACAATAAAAACAAGTGTATAGGGCGCCACAGTATGTTTTCCAAGTGAATAAAGAAAAATGTCTCAATTGGTAAAAAAATGCAATCTTATCTTTTAGCTCATAAAAGGTATTCACATAGGAGGTATACACAATGATTCGAATTATAACC
Organism: Bufotes viridis; assembly: GCA_033119425.1. Lineage (NCBI taxonomy): Eukaryota > Metazoa > Chordata > Amphibia > Anura > Bufonidae > Bufotes > Bufotes viridis. Next base: position 240,514,838 of record CM065589.1, read on the forward strand.
CTAAAACATACGCTAAAAATCACAATAGGAAAGTTGAATCGAATATGTCACTTCACTAGGGAGGGGGTGTACAAGATAAACTCAAGACACTTGATACCCTCTCCTCCATCGCAGAGATCACCTGTAGTATGTTAAAGCCACCACTTCCACAAGGATGATGACCCGGGGTACTTCCAAACATAAGGTGCTTTATTAGAAACAAGCTCAACGCGTTTTGAGGAATGTATATTAAATCCCCTTTTTCAGGAGCATAGACAGTGAACAGACATTTTTGTAACTAGGTTCACAGAGGTACTGTAGCACATGATTAGTCACATGAGGTAGCACATGACTAGGTAAAACATACAATGCAACAGCACTCTGCAAACCAAATAAAGTATAAGAAAGTAATCTAATGCTAATGCTATGCTTATTTTGTAAATTTAAGATACTTGGCAAATACATTTTGTACAAAATTATTTGGCCCGTCTTCCACACGTCAAGGCGATCTCTGTATGACGGGAACCTAACACTAAATTCTACCATTTATGTGCCATGACGGCTACCACAAAATTCAGGGAGTGTAGGTTCCACATGCATGCTGCCCCCACCATAATTTTTATCATTTTTGGAGCCAAAATGTCCTCCATTGAATCCAGGGAATGCAGGTACCAACATGCATGCGGAGCCCACTCCACACTTCCCCTGGAGCCAGATGGCTAACAACAAATGCAATAATAGTCCACCTTATACCTCTCCTGGTGCCACAGGCTTCCAGTGAGTGAGGGAGAGCAGGCTAAGCTTTATACTCAAATTAATTAAAATCAGCCTATGGGGCAGACAGGCTGGTAAGGATTGCACGACTGAAGTGTCAGCAACACCTCCAGTACAAAAATGACAAAAATTAAGGTGGGATTGCATGCTTGACCCGAACTTGACCCGAACCCGAACCCTACTGAAATCAATGGGGACCTGAACTTTGGTGCACTAAAATGGCTGTAAAATAGTCGTAGTAAGGGCTAGAGGGCTGAAAAAGGAAGCAAAATGGGGGAAAGAGCAGCACAGTTGCCCCGCAAACACATGTGGATAGGGGAATTACTTAAAATAACATAGAATAGAAAAAAATTATAATCTTGAACTAGGAGGCAGAGGTCAAAGTGGAGTAGGAGGTTGAGGAGGCTTAAAAGGAAAGCTCAGGCCATGTGCCCAATTTGGAGACCCAGAAGTTGAATGGGGCAGACCCATCGGTCAGTACGTGTAGGCATGTGCACACGTACTGTTCCACCACTTTGCTAAAATGCAGACTCCTGCTATGACGTTCCGTATCAGCTGGTGGTGCTGGTTGTTGTGGCGTGCTGACAAAGCTTTTACAAATTTCGGCCATGCTAACCCTACCTTCTGAAGAGCTGGCGGTGCCCAAGCTGTGTTGGCTACTTCTTCCTCTTCCTCTGCCTTCACCTTGTGCTTCCACGCTGTCATGTGTGAATGCCATCAGCAGCACGTCTACCAGATTGCGCTTGTACTTGCGCCTCTTCCGATCATGCTCCAGTGACGGAATTAAGGACAGCACGTTGTCCTTGTAGTGGGGATCCAGCAGGGTCGCCACCCAGTAATTAGCACTGGTTAGAATGTGGGCAACTCAGCGGTCGTTGTGCAGGCACTGCAGCATGTAGTCACTCATGTGTGCCAGGCTGCCCAGAGGCAACGACAAGCTGTCCTCTGTGGGAGGTGTATTGTCTGTGTCCTCTGAATCCCCCCGGCCACACTCCATTGATGCCCATCAGCTGCTTCGGGTGCCACCCTTATGTTAACATGGTTCCTCCTCATCATCATCCTCTGCCTCCTCATTCCCCAGAACTGTGCCCTGGCTGGACAATTGTGTACCTGGCCCCTGTTGGTGCAGGAACCCACCCTCCGAGCCACTTGTGAATTACTGGCCTGATAACCGTGGAAATGATCCCTCTTATTCCTCATCTAGTCATCTTCCTTCTGTGCCACATCCTCTTCCATCATCGCCCAAAGTGTTTTTTTCAAGGAGAAATAGAAGTGGGATAGTAACGCTGAGGCCAGTAGCACTGGCCATGTTGGCGGAGTACTCAAGACAGCGCAACATGGCACACTCGTTGGTGGTGAAGTGGTGCTCTTCTGCAGAGCGACACACCTGTGCGTGCTGCAGCTGAAACTCCACTATCGCCTGCTGCTGCTCGCACAGTCTCTCCAGCATGTGCAAGGTGGAGTTCCACTTTGTGGGTACGTTGCATATGAGGCGGTGAGTGGGAAGGCCGAAGTTACGCTGCAGTGCAGACAGGCAAGCAGCAGCAGGGTGCGAACCCCAAAAGCGTGCACAGATGGCCCGCACTTTCTGCAGCAGCTCTGACATATTGGGGTAATTTTTCAGGAACCTCTGCACCACCAAATTCAGCACATGTACCAGGCAAGGGATGTGTGTCAAACTGGCTAGCCCCAGAGCTGCTACAAGATTTTGCCCGTTATCGCACACCACCAGGCCAGGGTTAAGGCTCAACAGCACCAACCACTCATCGGTCTGTTGTTCCATGCCCGTCCCCAGCATCTGCACAGTGTGAGGTTTTTCACCCAAACAGATGAGTTTCAAAGCAGCCTGATGTGCTGAAGTTGGTGGTAAAGGTGTTACACTGACCAGATGAGTAGGCGGTAAAGGAGGAAGTGGAGAAGGAGGAGGAGGCAACGAGAAATGTCCTGCAATCCTCGATGGCAGAAGGACATGCGCCAAACTGCTATCTACCTCAGGCCCAGCCGCCACTGCATTTACCCAGTGTGCAGTTAGGGAGATATACTGTAAAGTCCATGCCCGTGTTTACTGATCCACATATCGGTAGTTATTTTATCCGCCACTTGGTTGTGCAGGGCAGGGATGGCTCACCTGGAAAAGTAGTGGCGGCTGGGAACCACATACTGTGGGACAGCCAACGCCATAGGTTTCTAAAAGTCTCTGGCTACACCAGTCCAGGAACTTTGAAATGCTTGAATGTGGGTGGGTTGGGGGGTGTTTTCTCTTTCTCTCCAGTGTTTGGGGGATGGACAGCTGAATGCTTCCATGGGACAGTGGGGACATGCTGGTTGACGGTGGTGGAGGTGGTGGTGTTGCTGCCACATCCTCTGTTTGCGGGGTGGCAGGTGCCTCTGTCACTCCAGAGGGGGAGGAAGAGGCCGAGACTGCAGCAGAAGAGAGAGCAAGAGGAGCCTGAGATCTTTTATGCTTTTTCAGGTGTGTACTCCACTGCAGCTCGTGCTTTGCATTTAGATGCCTGGTCATGCTGGTGGTGCTCAGATTTAGAACATTTATGCCTCGCTTCAGGCTCTGATTGCACAGCGTGAAAACCACTCACGTCTTTTCGTCAGCACATTGTCTGAAGAACTGCCACGCCAGGGAACTTCTTGGAGCTGGCTTTGGTGTGCTCAGTCCCTGGGTGCGGTGGGCAGTAGCAGCACAATGGCTAGGGGGAGGCCACTCTGCTTTTGCACCCTGTTACCTCTTTTGCTGTGCAGCTAGTGCTGTGTGACCCCCACCTCTTTCTCTGATCTGAGCCTCATTATCCTCCACATTATCTTCCACCCTCTCTTCCCCCCTGCCCTCCTTGCTGGTCTGCACATAGCAGAAAGAACTCAGCAGTTGGCGCCTGTGTTTCATCATCATCATCAAAGACATGCTGCGGTGGTCTTCCCATGTCCACATCCTGAAACAAAAGTGGTTGGGCATCAGCGCACTCAATCTCTTCCACTTCTGGGGCATGGCTAGGTGGATGGCCCACGGACACAGAAACCAGCAGAATCATCAAAAAGCATAAGAGACTGCAGCATGACTTGGGGCTCAGACTGCTTGGCTGATTTGCAAGGGGTGAGGTGAAAGACAGATGCCCATGGGCTGCAGGTGCCAACTCTGCGGTTTTAGCAGGGTATCGGGTGGGAGACGATGTGAATGAACTGGAGGCACTGTCAGTCATCCAATATACTACCGCCTCTACTTGTTCTGGCCTCACCATTCGTACACCGGTATTCAGGCCTATAAAATGATGCTGAACATCCTGTCGCCTATGTGTACCTGAGGAAGGTGTTTTATCTGGGCATGTAGCTGGCACAGATCGACCACGTCCTCTCCCTGCAACAGGAGCTCCAGCAGCACCATGACCAGAGCCACGTCCCTTTGATGCTCTCCTGATTCTTTGAGGTCACCCACCGAACTAACAGACAGATTAAGTATATTAATTTCCATGTCACGTATGCAGTGCAGGTGTACCTCACACCAAAAATGGGAATATGTCACCCATGAACTAACAGTCAGATTACCTATATTAATTTCCCTGTCACATATGCAGTGCAGGTGTACCTCACACCAAAAATGGGTATATGTCACCAACCGAACTAACAGTCAGATTAACTATATTAATTTCCCCGTCACGTTTAAAGTGCACTTGTATCTCACACCAAAAATGGGTATATGTCACCGACCAAGCTAACAGACGGCTTAACTATATTAATTTCCCTGTCATGTATGCAGTGCAGGTGTACCACACTAGTGATGAGCGACAGGGGCAATATTCGAATTCGGGATATTTCGCAAATATTCATTAGAATGTTCGAGATTATTCTATTGATTGTGAAAAATCAGCAATGTAATATTCGCGTAATGCGAATATTCTAAAACCCGAATATGCATTATAGCACTATGGAATATAGTGCTATATTTTCTTTTTTTAGAATAGTATTTATTTTTTCCCATCTGAAGTAATGATTAGTGATGAGCGGCAGGGGCAATATTCGAATTTGCTATATTTTGCAAATACTCATTAGAATATTTGTAATATATTTGCAAATATTCGTATTCGAAATTATTCTATTGATTGCGAAAAATTGGCAATGTAATATTCGCGTAATGCGAATATTCTAAAACCCGAATATACAGTATAGCACTATGGAATATAGTGCTATATATTCTTTTTTAAGAATATTCGTTATTTTTTCCCATCTAAAGTCATGATTACTCCCTGTGTAAGTTGTTTTTGGGCTAACGACTATTCATATTAGTGTTTTAGAGTATTCGCATTATGCGAATATTACGTTGCCGATTTTTCGCCTAAGAGAAAAAATTATTTTCTCTTATGCGAAAAATCGGCAATATTATATTCGAGTAATGCGAATATTCTGAAACACAAATATATAGCACTATAGAATATAGTGCTATATATTCTTTTTTTTAGAATATTTGTAATTTTTTCCAATTTAATGTGAACAGTCATTGACCCAAAAGCAACTTAAGCAGGAAACTTATATTCTATAGTGCTATAGAGCTTCTGGGCGTGATGGAGATAACAGATTCTTTAATGTATGAAGTCTGCAAAAAAAATGACAGTTGATTGCTTGGGTAGATCATCCCTATAATGGGGTCCTTAAGAAGAATGCACCAATGTTTTCTTAAAGTTTGTTTGATTCGACTGTGATCTGAATTAAATCTAGTAATGAAATTGGAGCAATATGCTCCATTGTTTTCTTTGTGGGCCCGTGATTTTGAACATTCAGTCGGGCTTTGCTGCAAAAAAACTGATGATTAATCGTATTCTAAAATGCCAAAATCTGTATAAACTATCCATTGTTAAATTACAGAGTCTCTATAGTAGTTTTAATACTGTGAAGTCAAATACTCAACCTCCATTACCACCAAGGAGGTTCTTTAGAAGATTTGAATATAATATAGTATATAAAAAATGTAAGAAATTACTCTGCTGCTGCTGCTGATCTGACTCTCTAAAGCATTAAGGGTGAGGGCATGCTGCTGAGCTAACCATTTAAAACATTAGGGGTGAGAGCCTGCTGCTGATCTGACCATCTAAAACATTATGGGTCAGGGTCTGCTGCTGAGCTGACTCTCTAAAAATTAGGGGCGAGTGCATACTGCTGATCTGACCATGTAAAACATTAGGGGTGAGGGCCTGCTGCTGATCTGACCATCTAAAACATTAGGGGCGAGGCCCTGCTGCTGCGCTGAACATCTAAAAAAATAGGGGTGAGGGTCTGCTGCTGAGCTGACCATCTAAAACATTAGGGGCGAGGGCCTGCTGCTGAGCTGACCATCTAAAACATTAGGAGTGAGGGTCTGCTGCTGAGATGACTCTCTAAAACATTAGGGGCGAGTGCCTGCTGCTGAGCATCGAAAAAATTATGGTTGAGGGCATGCTGCTTAGGTGACCCTCGAAAAAAGTATGGTTGAGGGTGTGCTGGGGAGCTGACTCTAAAACATTAGGGGAGAGGGCCTGCTGCTGATCTGACCTTGAAAAAAATTATGGGCGAAGGCCTGCTGTGGAGCTGACCATCGGAAAAATTACTGTTGAGGGTCTGCTGCTGAGCTGACTCTCTAAAACATTAGGGGCGAGTGCCTGCTGCTGATCTAACCATGGAAAAAATTATGGGTGAGGGCCTGCTGCTGAGCTGACCCTCTAAAACATTAGGAGTGAGGGCAGCCTATTAAGCATGATGGAGGAGGAGGACGACGAGAAATGGATGATTGAACCATATATTCAAGTGCACTTTTGCCCCACCTATCTAATAGGTGACCTTGACTAAGGTGGTACATATTGGTGTGTGTGTCCCTCCTCCCACCGGTTTCTGATGCAAATGGAGGTAACAAGGGGCAGCACACCATATGTGCATGAATAGGTTAGCATAGGAACCCGCCTGAACTGAGACCACCTTGTCGCCTGGTAGGTGGGCTTAGATGTATTTTGATCAAAATGTATTGACCAAGTGTCTCAGAGTGAGGGCTTAGTCAATATATTGTGCTTGCATCTACTATTATAGTGGATTATTTTCTGTGATTTGTAAATGTAGCCATATACATCCATTTGTTTGACTTGTCTTGAAGGAGTGGCACCTTCATATGTGAATATGCTCCTACACTGGGAGTGATATTCAAGTGTACTTTTGCCCCACCTATCTAATAGGTGACCATGATTAAGGTGGTACATATAGGTGTGTGTGTCCCTCCTCCCACTGGTTGCTGATGCACATGGAGGTAACAAGGGGCAGCACACCATATGTGCGGGGACTGTGCTCCTGAAAAATGCGCTACAGGATGAATAGGATAGCATAGGAACTAATTGGGTGGGGTCTACTCAGTGATTGAGAACCCGGTTGTTATTTATTTTCACCCGGGTTCCCCCTTGCTGAGTGGTCCCTTCCCTTATACGTCTGATGAGGACATACTAGAATAATTATGTCACAAGGAACCAGCAATGGAATCGCAAGAGAAACATATATTCTTGATATTTTAACATTTTTATATTTTTTTATATTTTTAATTTTAGATTTTCAATATATTTTCAATACAATCATTTCTCATTTATCTATTGATGAGGATATATTAAAAAAATTATATTACAAAAAAATCGCAATAGAATCGCAGAAGAAACGCATGTGTATTGTGGGGAGTCGCTCTGGTAGACAGCGGTGCGGGTGCAGTACAGAGGCCAATAGGAGTCCAGAAGGTGCAGCAAAACAGTGTTTATTCACACTTGCATAAACAAAACAGTAAACAGTCACTTGGTGTTAACTCACACTCAGCGGAAAACGTGAGGCAAAACAAAACAACCCAATGCAGGTTCCAGTCACCTGGGAGGTTTAGGTGCGGGTTCGCACCTGGCTGTCAGCCCAGCCGCAGGACAGTCCACCTTCCGTCTTCCAGGAAAAACACCACTCTGCTGAGCTCTTTCCTCTAGGTCAGAGAGCTCCACAGCACTATTAGCAGCTCCAGGACAATCACACCCAGCTGCTGGTGCTGGCTGTGCTTTTAAACCCAGCCCAAAACCAGGACTGGGTCGTGGGGAGCAGCCACCCACCCTACACTTTAGCTGCTCCCAGTAAGAGCCAGCCCGGATCGGCTTTGCAGCCATGCTATTTACAACTATGTCAGTAGCACTACCTGCTGCTGACATCAACAAAACGGCTCTTACCTCACCGAGGCTATGAACCCATAGTGACACGTACCTGCCATCCACGACGGCACCCTGCACCTTACCACAGTATATATATATATATATATATCTATATATATATATTTTATTTTTTTTCATATTTTTCTATATATTTGTCTTTATACCATGGACATGAATGTTTGGTTTATTTTATTTTATACTGCAGATTATTGATGTAATGTAGATGGCAGTCTATACTGCACAAAGATTAGGTTACAATGAATCGCAACGTATATATTTTTATACAATTTTTTATATAACAATGTTATTTAATTTATATTTATATGTATAACTTGTTAAGCAAACATAATTTCTCTCTTATTGGGTGAGAAAGGTTATTAGAATTTTCTTTGCACATGTTGTTACAATGTTGTTGCAACTATTAAACATACCAGCTAATTAAAATAATGACTTCAGTTGGACTAACCCGAATTGGAAGTTCGATGATTGGACATCTTATATAAAACCTCATTAACCAGATGGCCCCCACTCACTGAGGAAGGGACCTGTAGTCCCGAAACGCGTTTGAGCAAGTTTGGGGGCTCAAGACCAACTGAGGAACATTACAAAAATTAACTTTTGTTATTAAGGAAATATAAGCAGTGCTCCTGTCAAGACATCACATCCACATCACCTTTAACTCTGCCATTCTTGGGATCAATTATTATTCCGGTCACGTGTGGTGAGATCTGGTGAGGTGTATACTCACTAACCGCAGTACGGCACAAGCGCGGCATCCACCGCCAGAGCACACGTGGGATGCTGAATTGCCGCACTGTCAGAGTCTTACACAGTGAGAGCCACACAGGGTGGAATATCAGGACCGTGAGGTAAGCACTGCTGAGTGCAGAGGAATAAGCGGGATGCAGTGCTCTAGCACAGCGGATTGACTGTATCCACCTGATCAGTTTCCTTTTGATTTGATGTACTTTTATTACTGAACTATCATTTATATCCTCAAGACGCAGTACACTTGAAAATTTGAGCGCAATTACAAGTGTCAACTTTCCCATATAATTGATTGAATAACCGCTGAAACAAAGCAAATTGACTGTTTTGTTACACACAGTGCATTTGAAGATTTCAGCACAATTATAAGTGCAAATAATTTCCTTTCCCATATGGTTGGTTGAACAACTATTGCTTGCTCGTGTATGTATTATACGTAGATTTATTGTGGCAATGTTTTTGCTCTACTACGCTTATTTTTATCCATCCAATGTTGGGTCATTTACCATTTTAGTTTAACAGTACCATATGTTTATTTTGTTTGATTTTATTAGAACTATTGATATATTATTTTAATAAAATAAATACATGTCTTTAGATGAGAGAGTTGCCTGCTATTACTATAGCATAGGAACCCGCCTGAACTGAGACAACTTTGTAGCCTGGTAGGTGGGCTTAGATGTATTTTGATCAAAATGTATTGACCAAGTGTCTTAGATTTCATCAATAGAGTAAGGACTTAGTCCATATGCTGTGCTTGCATCTACTATTATAGTGCATTATTTTCTGTGATTTTGAAAATGTAGCCATATACATCTGTGCATTTAATTCCATATCGTGCAGGATGGCATATATATATATATATGTATATATATATATATATATATATATATATATATATATATATAGTTTTTTCTGTGATTTGATTGAAACATATATCCTTTTTTGTGGTGGAAGTGGTGCATGGGAATACAGTGTATTCAATACACCATAAAAGCCACATTTAAAGTGCATTTTGTTCAGCCGCTTTCCCCGGGTGGGATAGAGAAGTCAGGGGCAATCCAGGCCTTGTACATCTTTATAAGAGTCAACCGGTCAGCATTTTCAGTTGACAGGCAGATGCGCTTATCATTATCAGATATTATGCCCCCAGCAGCACTAAATACCCGCTCTGACAAAACGCTGGCGGCAGGGCAGGCCAGCACTTCCAAGGTGTAGAGCGCCAGTTCATGCCACGTGTCCGACTTGGACACCCAATTGTTGTAAGGCACAGAGGGATCACACTCTGCTCCGTTCTCCTTCACCTTGTGACAGTAGGACACGCATCAGGGTGAGGGTGCTGGCAGGGCATCAGGAAACTGTTTCAGGCCTTGAAGAGTGTTGCCCTGCCTCTGTTGGAACTGCTGTGTGTTCCCCTGGTCTCCCCTCCTCGGTTGCCCAAGGAACTACGGACTCTGCTGCCAGCGTTGTCAGATGGAAATTTTTGGAGTAGTTTTTCCACAAGGAACTTCTCGTATTGCCCTTACTTAAATGACAAATGACCTCCTAAGAGCTAAATGCAATGATAACTTCTCTCTACTAATTCTTCTGGATCGTTTTGCAGCTCTCAAGACCCAGCAGATATGAAACCACTGTGCCACGTGACTAAACTCGTCTAAGAGCATTGTCTAAGTAAAACCCTTGTTCTTTGTAGTATGCCTGAAGGTGGAGATAGACTTTCCAGAGGGGAACAACAGGTCGCCACCTCTTGAGGAGGATTCGCACACTGGGCAGCTGATCCAGGCAAACCAGGGAGTACCAGTGCAAGTCACCAGAGGTACAGTCATAGTCAGAAGTCCGAGTCGTAAACCAGATGCAACTGTGCAGGACGGAAGGATGAGACAGAGGCGAAGTCAAATAAGCAAGGGGTCAGAGCAGGCGGCATAAATCAGGCAATCTGGTATGGCAACAGGAGAGTCGAAGCTAGCAGGACACAAGGACCCTAATGCTCAGGCATCTAGGAAATGGCTAGACCACTTATATATGTGCAGGAGGGCTAGGATTGGTTAGCACGGTCACATGTGCTAAACCAATAAATCACAGAAAGTGATGTGTGCCGGCCCTTAAGGAAGTGCTACAGGGATCCTGCTAAAAGCATGCTGTGCCCAGGGCTGAAAGGAAACCATGGAGCGGATTCCCGGAGGGACAATGCCTGCAAGGACAGAGCCCAGGACTGTGGCCAGTGGCGTAGCTATCAGGGAAGCAGGGCAAGTGACTGCTTTTGGGGCCCAAGCTCAGAAGGGGTCACAAAGCAGTACTTAATGTTTTTGTTACATCTACATGCTGCCCCAACTCACAGCTGCTGCACTTTATAGAAGAGGATGCCACTTATAGCAGAAGTGCTGGAGCTCCTCCCACTGGAGGTCCTTGCTCAGTGAGGTGCAGATACAGTACAATTGCTGTCTCCTCCTCCTCCTATGAACGTTCTCATGCTGAGATCCGCAGTACTGGCACAGCACTTGCCAGTACTGCTTTTTGTTTTCTATTGGCTGGCAGCTTGCTATGACATCTTCTGCAAGCCAAGAGCAGAACTTCATGGGATCAAGCCCCACCCGCCAACACGAAACTAGTTTAGAGCAGGCTGGCTGCTCCTGAATACAGAGCTCTACGATGCCTGCCCCCCTCCCTGTGTGTCCTGTTCTCTGAGCTACCATAGAAGGTTACCGATTAACCCCTCCACTGCTGTCCCTGGATGGCACAGGAGTGTGACGACACCGACTTCTCCAGGCTGCCTGTGAGGACCAGACATTAGCTGTCTACAGGAAAGATAAGTGTCTATGTGAATAAATAGGTGTAAAACTACTGGTAGGTTCATGTGTGTGGAATGTGTATGTGTGTGTGTATACATATATATATATATATATATATATATATATGTCCAAGTATGTGGTGAGTGAATTTATGAGTGCGTCTATGTATGTGGTGAACTCGTGTATGAGTGCATCCGTGTATGTGGTGAGCGCTTGTATGAGTGCATGTGGTGAGTGCAAGTATGAGTGCATCCATGTATTTGGTGAGCGCATGTATGTGTGTCAATTAAGTGGGAGGGCCCCATACAAAAATTTGCTGTGATGCCCAGTCAGTTCTAGCTATGCCCCTTACTGTGTTGGTACATGGGGAAACCCCTGCAGCAGATCACCACCGAACACTGAGGCCAGGAATGCGGCGGTAAGCAGGGAAACATCAGCAGACAACAACCTCTAATACAGCAGCATTTTACACTTTGGCCCACCTACTCTGTATGCTCCAATCTGTTGGTACTAACAACACTGCACTTTCACAGTATTCTATCTCTATGGTCGGCCTTTCAGCTGTGAAAAATGAAAGGTGGAATCTGATTGGTTGTTATGGGCAACTAAGCCAGTTCTACTTTACACCAGAAACTGGATTTTTCAAAAACAGAACTTTTTGTCTTTTCACCATCTACTAACCTATCTAAACCTGACATTTTCCTTATCAGTGTGTGGCATGTTCGACACTAATCTTGTTGTGCCATCGGCATCTCCTGAATTCTCTAGAATTTATTTCTGCAGAAACAACAAAAACTCTCATTGTTGCCCTGATCTATTCTTGACTTGATTACTGTACCTCATTACTATGAACATTATTGAAGGCTCATCTATCTAGCCACTATTCCTATGCCTCCAACCTAAGCCAATAATTGCACTGGTTTACCATACAGCATAGGATTCAATTAAAATTTCTCTGTTACCCAGTATCACAAATGCTCCTTCAATGGGCAATCCGATCGGATGTGAACATGGAAAAATTATCATTTATCGGCCACAGATCGTGTTGTGTAAATATGATCTCCTGCCAGGAAACAACAATTCAGTATGGGGAAGAGCAATGGCATTAGCGATGACTCCTCCCCATACTCTGCAGGAGATTGCTGCATGCAAATTCAGCAGTCTCCTCCACCAGCAGTCAGCAGATTGTCAGGAAAGACAACCCAAATATCTCTTTAACAATAGCGCTGGGGCGAAGGGTTGGATTACGAATTTGGCAAGGAGGTGGGGCCTTTCAGTTTTCTTGTCTTCTCTCTGCTCACCAAGCACAGCACCATTCATTTGATAGTGTCTGTGCTTGGTTTTGCAGGTTAGTATAAGTCACTTTGTTGGGGAGGGGGGGGGGGTGCCAGAGAAAGTACTCACTTCGGTTAGCAAATACCATAGGTGCGCCACTAGACTGGTCAATAGTGGAACAGGTGAATCCACTGGCGGGTCCTTGGTAGTGTTAAGCGCGAATATTCTAATAGCGAATTTGTATCGCGAATATCTAGGATATAGTGCTATATCTTCGTATTCAATTTTTTTCATCACTATATAAACCTATAATCTCTTCTCAATTATTGTATGTAGCTTTTTTATCTTTATCATACTATCTATCATCCATACCTTTCTATTTTAAAGTTATTATTTTACCTATTATAAATACATTTTTATTATAAGTATTTTACTACCTATTATTTTTTTTTTTTTATAGATGCTATATTATTTTATTTTTAAATTAAATCATTACTTATAACTTGCAATAAACAACATATAACAGACAATCACACAAAGGCTGTATACCAAAATCCGGGTATGTGCAAGCCAACAACCTATCTATGAGACAGGTACAGTCAGCATACCTTACAATGGCACTTTCAGGGTTTCAAATGGAGTAATAAATGTGAACTAGAGGTGAGATACCATGCACGGTGGGACCCATAGGTTTTGGAGTTAATAAAGAGAGTTATACTATTGATGAAAAGATTGTTGACACATTGTTGGAGATATAGGGGTGTGAGTTACAGATTGGACAACAACAACAAGAGGGAGATAATAATATAAATGTTTTCTCCAAAGGTGTCTGGTCCACTTTCTCCCCACCCCTGCTGGCCGGTGGTAGTTTGGACTTATTCCAAAAACAAGTGTTAAAAGAGGTCAAGGCTTTAACATACCTTTCTATAAAAAGTAATTGAAATGTCAAAGAAAAGAAAGTCTTACAGAGGTTGAGTAAGCAGAGTGACCTTACAATCAAACCGCCCGAAAAGGGTTGGAACATCGTGGTTATGTATACCACTGCGTATGTGAAAGAAGCAGAAAGACAACTTAACAATGAAGATGTATATGCCCCTCTGAAAATGAATCCCACTCACACATATCAGAAACAACTAAGGTCCCTTCTGTGGAAATTTGTCGATAAAGGAGCTCTCTCCACAGCCACCGCGGAGAAGCTGTTTCCGCAATTTCGAATTAAACCTGTGTGGCATTGCATACCAAAAGTGCATAAGTCACTGGTGGACCCACCCGGTCTCCCCATTGTTACAGGTATTGGTTCAGTTACTGAGCCTTTATCCCAGTACATCGACTGGCTTTTATGCCCCTTATTAAAGTGGATTCCCTCATTTTTGATGGACACTGGTGACTTTTTGGATGCAATTAAAGAACTGGAATGGCAAGATGGTTATGCATTAGTGTATGTTGAAAGTCTATATACAAGAATACCCAAAAATTTGGGGGTACAGGTTGTTCGTGGCATCCCAGAGAGTTACATAAAAACAGCTAACCAAGAGGTTAATCCTAGGGTTAAAGCGAGTGAAGATAGGGCGGTGTTCACATTTGACTACTCTCCCATGGCTCCAGCCCTCCATCAAGAGGGCCATCCTTAACAATTGTCATATTTTAGTGCAGGATAATGTTTTGAAAAAAACCCCACTATTGTTAGCTTAAGGAGGAGTAAAACAATCAAAGATGTTATTGTGAGGAGTAATTTCCAAGAACCAGAACAAAATTGATTAGAGAAGTGCCACCTGAAAGGCAATTTTGCATGTGGGTATTGCTCCATATGCAAATACATGTAAAGAAAGGGATTATTCAGGCTAGGAGGTACTAAGTACATGGTCAATCAAAATATTTCTTGCAAAACGCAGTTTGTAGTTTTTTGTCCCTGTGGGAGGTTTTACATTGGCAAAACCATCAGATGTTTATACATCATATTTAGAGAACACAGGAGATCTATTGAGACAAAATTGAGCTACCAGATTGATTGACCACATAAATGAAGCACATGGAGAAAATTACAGTGTTTTAAAATGTGCAGGGATTTAAGTTGTCCAGCTTCAAGCACGGGGTGGTGATAGAGGTCATATTTTACTCCAGAAAAAAGCAGCCTGACATATAAAAACTAGAGCCATGGGCCCTCTGGGGTTAAATGATAAAAACGACCTAGCAGTGTTTTTATAATGCTATTATTTGTGTGTTTAATCGTTTTAACACATGTGTCATTCATTCAATCAGTGACGAAGGTGTGGAAGTATTTATTACCCATGCCGACTCAGTCACTGACGTCTTGAGAAAGTGCATGAATAATTTTTAAATGTGAATCAAGCTGCAAAGAGTTTTTGGTGAGTGCGGCATCTCTTTTGTTCTTTTATAGTACCAGTTATATTCAATAACCTTTCTATATTGTTTTGTCATGTAAATCCATTTGCATAAACTTGATTATGCAAATAGTCTTTCAGCTGAAAAACAAGGCAGATTCTGCTAATTTGCATGTCTTTCCATATGTAAGTTTATGCAAATAAGTTTACATGACAAAACAGTATAGAAAGATTATTGAATATAATATTAGGACAATTAGAAAACTAAAACGTTTTATGCTGCCCTCCTAAGCAGTGAGAGAAGAGTTAGCTGACATCCAAAGATTTTTTTTTAACAATTTTAGTCACCCTAATGATAATGATCTAGGTGTGCATGTCCTCCAAAGCCATCCAACTTAAAACAAGCAACTTTGAGGCTTACTGGCTCTTAGTCGGATGAGTCCTGGGTTTCTTCATCTAGATTTTCTGATTATGATCAAGGCATGCCCGGACATGGTCGGAGGGTGCGAGGTTTGAGGTGATCTGGTTTCCTTTCTTAAGGGAGACAATTTTTTTCTGTGGATTTGGAAGACAGTTTCTAAAGATGGCTGGAATCCCGCACACCATTCGTTTGGAAGTGGACCCAAAGGATACAAGAAAGAATAGTTTGGAATTAATTGTGATCGAGCTTGTGGAAAAAAAGGCTCGAACTGGGAGACATCTAATTTATAGCATCCAAAACTTCCCAAAAATAGGTGTGTACGATGTAACTTTTATTAATGAGAACCTTTGTTTGGAGGCATATGAATTTGGTGTAAATATGGTGGGAAACCTGTGCCTCAGAAGAATCATCTTGGTATCATTAATTGTAAATACCATTTCAAAGCTAGGTTGAAGAAGGACCCGCAGCGTGTGGGAGGTTTTGGTCACCCGCCGGCTAATTTTTCGGTGGTGGCGAATAGAGGTTACCTGATGTACCCTGGGCAGCCATCATATTGCAGAAAATGCCTTTCTTTTGGACACACTCAGGAGAGTTGTCAGAAAGATGTGTGTTGTAGGAACTGTAAGCAGTAGGGGCATACCGCTGGGAGTGCCCAACTCCTAAAGCATGTGATATATGTGGGAAAACAGACCACATGTATAAGAATTGTCCAAGTGCTGAAGCCCAAAGAGACAACAACAAGGCAGCAGCAGATACCGTAGTTCAAGAGGAGCAGGAACGGAGAAGGCTAAGCTATGCAGCTGTAGCAAGTGAGGGTGCGAGGAGAGAAAGAAGAAAAGGGATTGTGTTGCGCCCTGCTACAAGACTTGATTGTGCAACTCTCCCTGAAGCACTTCCTGTAAGAAGCTTGGATAAAGTTATAGATGATTTTCCAAGTGCGTCTGACCCAATAAATATTGAAGAAATTAGGTCTGGAGAGGCGTCTGAAGGAGGGCGGTCTGGAAAGAGTCAAAGGGAGGGTGGTGGGAGTCCGATACAGAAGAAGAAGAGATCTCTGCAGTCAAAGAGTAAGAGTGTCAAAAAGAGAAGGGGTTATATGAGTGAACCAGAAATCAGCATCCCCTATGAGAGCTAGCAAGAGGAGAGCATGGATTCAGGTGGAGGTGGCAAAACTGTATGACTTTTAGCATAAGCTACCTGGAAAATATGGATGAATTTTAATTATTATTTTTTTTCTGTTGAAAAAAGAATATGGATTTCAAGATCTGCTTACAGAATGTAAGAGTATTTAAAAGTGAGATCAGAAGAGCATCGATATTTGAATTTCTAGCACAAGAAGATGCTGCAATATTTTGTTTGCAGGAATTTGGTCTGTGTGAAGTAGTAAGAGAAGAAGAGTGGATATATGGAAAGTCTGTGTGGTCTGGGAGTTTTGTATTTAAAAATGATGGTGTTGGTTTCTTGGTTAAAGGGAGAAATGTATCTTTAGTAAGTTATATGGTTATAGAAGAAGGGAGATGTATATTAGCAAATTTTGAATATAAAAATGGGAAATTTTGTGTGATTAATATTTACGCACCTATAAATAAGAATGAACGGAAACTTTTGTTCGAGAAGGTGAGATTATTTATCCCTGGGAGAATGCCAGTAATTCTTGCAGGAGATTTTAACTGTGATTTAGATAACAGTCATATTGATGAGTCTGGGAAAGGGTTAATATACTTACTTTTGGATTTTAAGTTAAGTGATATGCAAAATGTATGTAAAGTAGAACCTAAGTTAAAGACCTAACACGCGGACATTGGAATATTTAATAGCAGGTTAGACTATTGTTTTGTATCACAAAGTTTATGTCCTTTAAGTTATAAACAGAAAGAAGTTGTTTTTTCAGATCATGAATGTGTGATATGTGAGTTGGATATAGAATCAAGAGGAGTGTATAGACGTGGGTTGTGGAAATTAAATGTTTGTTGCAAAATTAGGATGTTAAAATGGAATATAGAAGATTGTATGAAAGTTGGTATAGGAGAAAGATTGAGTTTAGTAATATGTTTAAGTGATGGGATTGGGTGAAAATGAAAACATAGTCTTTTTTAAAAATTTAGGTTATAAAGTAGTGATGGCAAAAAGAGAGCAGTATGTGTTATTGAATGCTAGGTTCAGGTATTTGTATAAATTGAGAGTGGGGGGTTGTGGATGTAAGTGAGGATATTGTGGGAGTGAAACGTGAGATTAAATAATTTTTGATCGAAAAAGGAAGAAGTATAATTTATGGGGCAAAATTTGACAATTTGGAGAAGAATGAAAAATGCACATTTTTTTTAAAGGTGTTTAGAAAGAGGCATTGCATAAATGTATGATATAATCAGAGTTGTAATGAGGTGAGTGGAGAAGAAGTGAAGGAAGAAGTGGGGATTATGAAGGATATAGCAAGTAATTAAATATGGAGGGTGGTTAGTAGTATGACAGTGTTGTGCGATACCAGGAAGGAGGATTAACGAAAATATGTGTATGTTGAGAGATTGTTTTTGGGACTGTATGGAGAGGAAGAAGAAGGTGTTTTTGTTAAGTTTGTATTTTGAAAAAGCATATGATAGGCCGGCTCATAAGTTTGTGTATAAAGTGTTGTTAAGAATGGGATTTCCAGCTGAGTTTATGTGGAAAGTGAGAAGTATGTATGATGGAATTTTTTGTCAAGTCGGTGTTGTTGAATGGTTGTGTAGGTAGAAGAGTAAATGTGTTTTCAGGGGTGACCCATTGTAGACTATTGTGTTCATTTGTGCGATTGAACAATTGTTGTGTTTGTTAAGGAAAGATAAGGTGATTCGTGGAGTGCAAATACCAGAAGATAGTGGGAGTGAATGGAAGGTGAGTGGTTATATGGATGATGTGTGTGTGTATTATGTGATTCTGAGTGTTCAGTAGGACGGGTGAAATTGTTAGCGCCTATATTTTGTGGAGCGTCTGCTTTTCGTGTGAATTGGAATAAAAGTGAATGTAAAGCTTTTGGAGGAGTGCTTGTGAGGGAGATGGGAGTTAGTGTGGTGGACGGTCAGATTAAGGTTTTAGGTGGGGAAATGTGAAGGTAAGAGTTAAAAATAAGTTAGATTTTTGGCAGATGAGGGATTTGTCCTTTTTTGGTAAAATAATGGTGAATAAAAGTGTTATCTTGCCTATTTTTTGTATACTGCAATCTTTTTTCCACCAGGTTATATGATGTTGAGAAATCTGAATAAAATTGTGTTTGTTTAACTATGGGGATCGAAGATGGAGAGAGCCAAGAGGGAGGTATTAGTTAAAAGCACAAGTAAAGAAGGTTTGGAGTTTCCAAATTTGGAGGTATATTTTGGAGTTAATATTATTTTGTTTTTACTAGAGATAGTTAAGATCGAGGCAAAATACTCATGTATTTATAAGTATTTATTTGGAATTTACTTGATACGGTTGAAGTGGTGTTCGAGGGATTTGAGATGTCCAATTTCGTCCGGGGTGCATAAGTTTTTGGTCAAGTATGAATTATGTGGAGTAGATGTGAGAATAATAAGAGTTTGGTATACAGGATGATAAAGTGTAGAGTGATGGAGTGTGGAATAAATATAGTAAGGGATACTGATATAGAGAAGGTATGGAAGAAAGTTAGGATGGATGGGTTAACGAATAGACAGAGTGAAGTGAATTGGCAGAGTTTACATGGGTTGTTACCAGTAAAAGAGTTTCAGAGGAAAAGTGATGTATTTCCTAGGGAGGGTTGTGGTGAAAGTGAGAGTATTGTACATCTATTCTGGAATTGTAAGTTTGCAAAGGAGTTGATTAGAAGAATGGGATCATTATGTAAAGAAATATCTGGGATCAGTTTGTTGTCCTTTGAATTAAGTTTGGTTTAGGTATTAAGCAAATACCTTTGCTGTATTTGTGGGAGGGGAGGCTGATTACAAGGCTAGTTATATACACCTGTGGGCCCAGGCTGGCTGGTTACTAGGCTATTTATAGGCACCTGTGGGCCCAGGCTGACGCCGATTAATCTGATTTCACTACCTCTGGGTCAGCTCTAGGATACAGCAGCATGGTGTGGAGGCTCCTTACGGCTGGACGACGGCAGAATGTCTCAGGAGGGCGCTGGTATTCATGGTAGGATTGGAGTGGTTTGCACGGGACGCACGCTGCGGTCCGCGACATGTAGCGATCTGGGATGAAGCAGAGTTTAAGTGCTAAATGGCCGAATGGTCGCATGTTTTCTGATATCTATTTCATACGAAAAAAAAAAAAAAGTGCATGGTTTTCTGTTACCTGTTTTACATGTGGGGCGCACGTCCGCAGTTAAAGCCAGACATGCAAGGTGTTGGTAAATGTATATCAGTGGTCTGTATATGGGGACACAAGCAGATCGGTCAGGGCGCCTGTATTTGAGTTCTGATGCTCTAGTATGTAAGTGTGTTTAATCTATAAACTGTATGTTATGGGCACGCATGTGTCAGCAGTTCTGTGCTAGGTTTATAGGTGCGCTATATGTCGATTAATTGACGTTGCATCAGGGTTTATGTTCAAACACATTTATGTTTTTTTAGGGGAACATGAGGTGGTGACCATCTTTTTAAAAAAAAAAAAAACCTGCAGCGTTATGTGGAGGTTCGTTCGTGCCTGGGTAATTGCAGAAGGTGCCAGGCGAGGGCTGGCATTCACGGTAGGATCGGACTTGGTTACACGGTTAGTGACTTGTAGCACTCTGGGGTGAAGGAGGTTGGGCGCTAATGGTCGAATGATCACTGTTAGGTTCGTTACCTTAAAAAGCTACGTCCATGTGTCTGCATTTACATTTTGTCCTATACTCCATTCACTACTAGAGCTGCATTCATGTGTTTGCTGTTGCATCACATTAATACTCTGCTCACTTCAGATTGCATTCATACAGCTGCGTTATGCCTTGCTCTTCACGCTCAGAGCTGGGCCCATACCATGATTTAGGCACCACTCACATCCAGAGCGGCATTCACCCACCTGTTCTTACATCAGATGTTATACTCTGCTTCCACTTAAAGCTGCATTTTCTTTTCATTGCTACATCATTGTTACTCAGTTTTTTCACTAGGGCAGACAGCATACCGCTCTGATACCGTTCTCCCAATAAACATAGCTGCTTTCTTTCAGGTTTACGTTTCTTTCCTCGCTGGTGGTTATATTCCATAGGCCTACTTTTTCTGTTTCACTTCGGAAAAAAAAATTTTAATAATTTTTTTTTTGCTGTTCTTTAGTCCTGGTTCGCATTCACTCAGATTGGTCTCCTGCCCCAGTTCACCATACAGTCCCTCAGCCGTCAGTGGGCTAATAGGATTAAGTTTCCTATTAGGTTTCACAAGTTGTTCATTCGTTTGTCACGATAAGGGTCTTCTCTTAGCGAACTATAATGTCTCCCATCTGTTCAGTTTCACGGTTGGTTCAATGTTTTATTTAGGCACGTGGTTCGGTACACTAATGTCTATGCATATCCCATCAGGTCTGGCTCACATTTTAATTACTTATCGTCACTTTAATTTCATCCAGCTCAGTCCTGGCTTCGGGGGCCGATGACCGCTTCAGCCTCATGGCTCCGCCAGGCCTATGACCGTTCTTCATGTTATTCGTTAGGGGCACAATATGGTTGCAAGCTGGTTAGTGTCCTAGGTTTACTGTCAGAGGGGGTCATGGTTATGCGAGTCCCCAAGTCATACTGGTGCTGCATAAATGGTTTATTATAAAAATAAAAATAAAATAAAAATTTAATAAAAAAAATAAAATAAATAAAAATAAAAATAAATTAATATATATATAAAAAAAATTCGTCTCGCATTCATGGCTACGCCTTTTGAGTCTCTGACGCATGGCTTCTCCATTTAAGTTGACACACATGGCCCCGCCATTAGTCTCCCACGCATGGCCCCTCCATTAGAGTCTCTCACGCATGGCTCCACCATTAGTGTCTCTCACGCATGGCTCCGCCATTAGTGTCTCCAACGCATGGCTCCGCTATTGGTGTCTCCGACGCATTGCCCCACCATTAGTGTCTCTCACGCATGGCCCCACCATTAGGGTCTCTCAAGCATGGCCCCGCCATCAGTGTCTCGCACGCATAGCTCCGCCATTAGTCTCTCTCACACAGGGCTCCGCCATTAGTCTCTCTCACGCAGTGCTCCGCCATTAGTCTCTCTCACGCATGGCTCCGCCATTAGTCTCTCTCACGCTTGGCTCCGCCATTAGTCTCTCTCACGCTTGGCTCCGCCATTAGTCTCTCTCACGCTTGGCTCCGCCATTAGTCTCTCTCACGCTTGGCTCCGCCATTAGCCTCTCTCACGCTTGGCTCCGCCATTAGTCTCTCTCATGCTTGGCTCCGCCATTAGTCTCTCTCACGCTTGGCTCCATCTTCTAACTTTTTGGGTCCTTTAAAAAAAATAATAATAATAATTAAAGAAGTGGCCTGGGGAATAAGTATAGGTGAAGTATTTTGCTACCATTAACAGTTGGTGTCCGAGCAGGGCCCTTGGCGAATGGTTGTACTTCAATTAGGCCCTTCCATCAGATTCACCATTGTTGTTTCAGTCTGCAGCTCTCAGGATTCAGACAGTCTTGTAATATGTTCATATGTTGATCAACATAGGAGTAAATCGTTTCTGATTACATGCCACTCTTTCAACCGCATCAACATTAGCTACCTCCAAGAACGACGTGCCGGCGCACGTGACAAAGAGGTAAGGTACATAGAAGTCTCTGTGATATGTACGGTATATTCCGCACCTTCATCGTGTAGTGTCTTTGCTTTCAAAGTTGGTGTCGTAATGGTATGTATATGTTTTGCTCTAAACTAAGGTCTGCTCTTTTTGGCCCCTTTAGGCTGCCCTACCGCAGCAGTTATGGCACAATTCTACTGCTTGTTGTAGATAGGGTTAGATAAGTTAGGTACACCTTTCTTATAGCCGATCCGACCACAAGTATGAGTGCTGGGGTGAAGGAGAGAGTTTTGTGGTTGTTGTTGGCTTGTATAAAAGAAGTATTGTGGGATGCAAGAAATGTATATGTGTTTAAAATTAAAGAATTAACAGTTAGAGATGGTGTACGAATGGTAGTAGGGAAGTTATATGTGTGTTATCTGTGGGATAAAAAAGGAAAGAGGAGGTTGATGCAGAAGGGATATGGAAAGTTAGGAAGTGGATTGTTACTCTTGATTTGAATTTCTTGTATTTTTTCGTAGGTATGTTGGAAGATGAGGAAAATAAATTGTTCCCAGATGATGATGGGTGGGAGAAGTATGATCGGTAGTTTAATGATCGTATAGTATCCCCATCTGAGAAAGAAAAAAAAAGCTGGTTTTCAATGTCTCAGAGTCCACAAGGCTGCCATTGTAAGGTATGCTGAATGCACCTGTCTCATGGATAGATTGTTGGCTTGCACATACCCTGCTTTTGGCATACAGCCTTTGTGTGATTGTCTGTTTATTACATGCTATAGGTAATGAAATTGCGTGTGCAAAATGTACATATTACATTTCCCATAAAAATTCAAATCACCCCCTTTCTCAAGAATGAAAATAAATAAACAATCAAAAACATAGGAATTTCCGTGTCCAAAAATGACATACTACTAAAATGTAAAAATATTTATCCCATATAGCGAAAGACTTAATGGAAAAAAAATCTAAATGGACAGTTCTCCATTTTTTTATCACTTCACCTACCAAAACAAAAATGTAATAAAAAGTGATCAAAAAGTCATACACACTCCAAAATTGTGTTAATAAAAACTACAGATCATCTCGCAAAAAAAAAGCACACATATCTGTAGACATAACTGTAAAAATGTTATGGGGGTCTTAATATGTTGATGAAAAGAAAAAAATATTTTGTTCCAAAAATTTTATTTTTTTAAATATTAAAATACAAGAAAAATTATATAAGGGCTCATGGACACAACCGTAGCCTGTTTTGAGGTCCGCAAATTGTGAATCCACAAAGCACAAATACCCGTTGTGTGCATTCTGCATTTTGAGGACCGGAACAGCTGTCCTCTAATAGAACAGCAAATATGTGGCCAAGAGATGAGAAAGGTGCTCATAGGGTAAGTATATAAGAGTAAACCAGCGTCCTTCACACTTGGGTGAGTTAGTATTGCTCACCTGTTGAGATTGAAGTGAATTGTTCAGCATTAGATATGTCGTGAACATAAAATTTTCTGTTCGCGAATGGCGAATGCGAATTTGCGCAAATGTTCGCGAACGGGCGAACCGGGCGAATCACCATAGACTTCAATAGGCAGGCAAATTTTAAAACCCACAGGGATTCTTTCTGGCCACAATAGTGATAGAAAAGTTGTTTCAAGGGGACTAACACCTGGAATTTGGCATGCCGGAGGGGGACCCATGGCAAAACTCCCATGGAAAATTACGTAGTTGATTGGCTTTTTGGGGTGCTCTCAGGACGCTGTCCTTACAGCAAATGAGTCTTTGAGGACTGGAGTGGACACAGAACACTGGCCTAGCTAACGCTTTCCCTATTAATTCAACAGCAGCAGCACTCTCCCTGCTAACACTGCAGCTTCAGAATGAATCTAAGATGGATGCTGTCCTTACTTTTTGATAGGAGGGTCTGGGAGGGAGGGTATGCTGATTGGCTGGAATGTGTCTTCTGACTGTGAGGTACAGGGTCAAAGTTTGCTCAATGATGACATATCGGGGGCGGACCCAACATCGCATATGTTCGGCCGCCGCGGCGAACGCAAACATGCGATGTTCGCCGGCGAATAGTTCGGGACATCTCTATTCAGCATAAGAGTCGCAAAAAGATAATCAAACAAACTCAAAAATATATATATTTTCGT
The DNA here is from genome assembly GCA_033119425.1 of Bufotes viridis. Taxonomy (NCBI): domain Eukaryota; kingdom Metazoa; phylum Chordata; class Amphibia; order Anura; family Bufonidae; genus Bufotes; species Bufotes viridis. The sequence goes on from CM065589.1 coordinate 240,539,217, forward strand.
GTACATGAGCCCTAAATGTGGTATCATTATATTTGTACTAATTCAGAGAATGAAGGGAACACCTAAAACACCATAAAGACGCTCAGACTAAGATAAATTCTGTATTCTGATTAAACCAAGATCAAACTTTCTGGCCTCAATTCTAAGTGTGATGTCTGGAGGAGACCAGGCACTGCTGATTACCTGCTCAATACCATGCCTATAGTGAAGAGTGGTGGTGGCAGCAGTAGCTTAGGGATAACTGTGGGAATGTCCTTGAGTGGCCCAGCCAGAGCCCTGACTTGAACCCAATCAAACATCTCCGGAGAGACCTGAAAATGACTGTTCACTGACCCTTCTCATCCAACCTGACTAACCTTGAGAGGACCTACAGAGAAGAATGTTAATAAATCCCTAATTCCAGATGTGCAAACATTGTGGCATCATACCCAAGAAGACTGGAGGTTATAATACTCTAGCTGTCAAATGTGCTTCAACTAAGTACTGAGTATTTGACTGGGTATACTTATGTCAATGTAAATTTTCTATAAATTGGCAAAGATTTCAAACATTCTGTTTTTACTTTGTCATTATGAGGTACTGAGTGCAGAATAATGAGCAAAAACTTGATATTTTATTTTAAAATGCAACATAAAAAAATATGAAAAAAGTAAAATACTTTCCGAGTGTTTTATATTACTAAAACCCATTCCACACTGTCCTCATCCCCCTATATTTCTGATCTTGTGCATTTCATATTGTGCTTCAGGTTATAAGACAGCTATAAGCATGACATTTTTACACCAGTAAGTGAGTATATGGGAAACCACTAAATATGATCTAGTTATATCCCATGCTTGTTATAATTAGATTTATTTGAAAAAGATTTATCCAGTAGGTCCACATTCAAGAATATAATATAATTTATAAACTTGTATTTATTTTTGTGAGAATGCCACACCAGCCTTTATTAAACACAATGGACTGGAGATAGATAACCAATGTGAGGCAAACATAACTTTTTATCAGAAATGTATAAGCTGATGTTATCAGCATTCTGCAGATCAGAGCCTGAAATCAGATAGTGTGTGCTCCTTGCCCCCCCGATCTGTGGGCCCCATCTGTATCCCTTGCATCAATCTGTCCATTGATTACCCCCCCCCCCCCAACCCCCGTGCACCCTGCCTCTAACCTATTCGCCTGTCATGCGCTCTTGCGCGCTTTTGTCCCGGCAGTGCCCCATCTGTGCCCCCTTGATGCCGGCCATACTCCCCGATTTCTAGCCCTTCCCCCATTTGTGACCCCGGCCCCTGAGGCGGTCCCTCTGATGTATTTCATGGCAACAGTTCCGTTTCTGTGCCGCCGCCATCAGCAGCGAGTGGCAGATATATGCTGACACTCTGCTGTAACCCCTTAGATGCTGCGGTAGCGGCATCCATGGGGTTAATAGAGGAAGGGGCTCCCTCTCTCAACCATCGGGGCTGCCGCACTGCGACGGCAGCGGCTGATGGTTGCCATGGCAACCGGACTCCTTGCAAAGGCGTCCTGTGTTGCCATCTACCAGGAAACCTGATAGTACTATACTTTGCAAGAGCATTGTAAAGTATAGTACAGCCATCAGCCCCACTGGATCTTCAAGGTCCAAGTGGGACTTGATAAAAAAAAAATGAAAATAATAAAAGTAAAAAAATAAATAAATACAAATTAAAAAATAAATAAATTGCCTTTTCCTATAAAAAATTAAAAAAAAACATATTAGGTATCACCACGTCCGTAACGGCCGGCTCTATAAATATATCACATGATCCACCACGTCCGATAAACAACATAAAAAATAAAACTGTGTAAAAAAAAAAAGCAATTTTTGTCACCTTACATCACAAAAAGTCCAACACCAATCGATCAAAAAGGCGTATGTCCAACAAAATGGTACCAATAAAACCATCACCTCATCCCGCAAAAAATGAGCCCCTACACAAGAAAATCGCTTCAAAAATAAAAAAACTTTACCTTTTAGAGCATGGAGACACTAAAACCTAATTCTTTTTTGTTTCAAATATGTTTTAAATAAATTTAAAAAGTATACATATTAAGTATCGACGCGTCCGTGACAGCATGCTCTATAATAATATCACATGACCTAACTCCTCAGCTAAACACCGTAAAAAAAAAATGAAAACAGTGCCAAAATAGCAATTTTTGTCACCTTACATCACAAAAATTGCAACACCAAGCGTTCAAAAAGGCGTATGCCCCCCAAAATAGTACCAATCAAACCGTCACCTCATCCCGCAAAAAAATGAAACAATCGGTCAAACAATAAAAAAGCTATGGCTCTCAGACTATGGAGACACTAAAATATTTTTTTATTTCAAAAATGCTATTATTGTGTAAAACTTAAATAAATAAGAACAAGTATACATATTAGATACTGCCACGTCTGTAACGATATTTTCTATAAAAATGTCCCATGACCTAACCCCCCAGAAAAACGCTGTAAAAATAAATAAATAAAAACTGTTCCAACACAACAAATTGCCTCATAAAGTGTAATAATGAATGAACAAAAAATCATATGTACCCAAAAATGGTACCAATAAAACCCTCGATTCTTTCTGCAAAAAACGAGCCCCTGTTCAAGATGATCGGCAGCAAAATAAAAAATGGCGTTCAGAAAATGAAGACACAAAAACAATGTTGTGCGACAAATGTCGTCGTGTAGACCTCGCCTTAGTCAGATCCATATCACATGCAAGTATTTTCTAGATATTTCAGTAAATACTGACACATCTTGTACATTATTGAAGAATATAAGCCGTACTAGTTACTAGGAGGAAGAAAATGATGGAAAAAAACATACACTATGAAGAGCATGCCATAAAATGCACAGTATGTTAAGTATGTAGAGGTTTATTACACTGATTATTCTGCCAATGTCTCTATCCATCTCATATGTCAGCCTTTGCTATGTTTCCCCATTGTTTATGCAACAACAAATAGGTTGTGCTGACCATGCAGAGTTTTACTCGAACACCTGTTCCGCTTCCTTTTAAAGAAAAGCAAATGTAGAAAAGCATGTTGTGAAGTCAGTGTCATATACTGTAATAGTATCAGCACTTTGAGATTCTGCTGAATAGGGAATCTGGGCCACTGTATGCAAGGAGAGCATATTTAAATATCTTTGATATATTTTATGAAATAGATTTAAAGACCCTTGGGTACAACACATTTCATCTTGTTTGTACTTCTGCTTTATTAAATAAGCAAAAAATATCTGTTACCTGGAAGCAAAAGTAAGAAAAAAAAATATGTAATTGAGAATTTTACTTTTTTTTTTTTAATCTTCATTTTAGGGGATGAGAACAAAGTTTTGGTAAGAATATAAAACGTTTAACCTATCTGAATAAAACAATACATTATGTAAAGTTTTTCATTGTTGTATAATGCATTAGCTTATGTATAGAAAGGTATCAAACTAACTATATTTTATTAGTATTTGAATAGCCAAAGGTCTCCTGAGTCCTGAACAAAAAGGAACATATTATGGACCATGTAAAATTGTTAGTGACTCAAATGAACTGAAGCAACTGAAGTCAATCACAAACATACTCTAATGTTAGAATTTATGTTTGCATATACTTTCACAGTTTATGTTTGGGGTCAAAACTAGTAGCACCAATGTGCTCGGGTGCTCTGGTGCTCAAGTCGAACACTTTGGGATGCTTGTGTGCTCAACAGAGCAGCCGAGCACAATGGAAGTCAATGGAAGAACCAGAGCATAAAACCAGGCACCCCCTGCTCTGAAGAGGGGAGGGTGTCTGGTTCAAAGGACAAGGTCAGAAATTAATGGAAACACCACGGAAATGGTTCGAGAACAGCATGGGAAGGATGTCTGGATGCATCTTGGACTCCCAGGCCGCTACTGGGAACAATGTTGTCCGAGTAGTACGCCACTTTTACAGACTGACAAATAATACGCACAAAACCAAAGATAAAATCGATTTCAGAGGAAAAATTGTTAGAAAACATTCTTTCTTTCATATTTACCTGTATATAAAGTACAAGTTCTTTAGGGGCGAGGGCCTGCTGCTGATCTGACCATCTAAAACATTATGGGTGAGGGTCTGCTGGTGACCCTCTAAAACAGTAGGAGTGAGGGTCTGCTGCTGAGCTGACTCTCTAAAACATTAGGAGCAAGAGCCTGCTGGTGAGGTGACCCTCTAAAACATTAGGGGCGAGGGCCTGCTGCTGATCTTACCATCTAAAACATTATTGGTAAGGGCCAGCTGGCGACCCTCTTAAACATTAGGGGTGACGGTCGGCTGCTGAGCTGACCCTCTAAAAAATTAGGAGCAAGGGTCTGCTGGTGACTCTCTAAAACATTAGGGGCGAGGGCCTGCTGCTGATCTGACCATATAAAACATTCGGGGCAAGGGTCTGCTGGCTGATCTGACCATCTAAAACATTATGGGCAAGGGCCTGCTGCTTAGCTGACCCTCTAAAACATTAGGAGCAAGGGCCTGCTGGTGAGGTGACCCTCTAAAACATTAGGGGCGAGGGACTGCTGCTGATCTGACCATCTAAAACATAATGGGCAAGGGCCTGTGTAACCAGTACTGTAGAACATCTGCAAACAGTGTCTGTATTACAAATTCCAATAATCTGGGCCTAACATAGTGTCCATAATCTGTGGTGTTCTGTAATCAATACTGTAGAACATCTGCAAACAGTGACTGTATTACAAATTCTAAAAATCTGGGCCAAATCAATTGTCCATAATCTGTGGTGTTCTGTATCCAACAGTGTAGAACATCTTCAAACAGAGTCTGTATTACAAACTCTAATAATCTTTGCCACATCTAGTGTCAATAGTCTATGGTGTTCTTTAACCAATACTGTAGAACATCTGCAAACAGTGACTGTATTACAAATTCCAATAATCTGGGCCACATCTAGTGTCAATAATCTGTGGTGTTCTTTAACCAATACTGTAGAACATCTGCAAACAGTGACTGTATTACAAATTCCAATAATCTGGGCCACATCTAGTGTCAATAATCTGTGGTGTTCTTTAACCAATAGTGTACAACATGTGAAAACAGTGTCTGTATTACAAATTCCAATACTCTGGGCCATATCTAGTGTCCATAATCGGTGGTGTTCTTTAACCAATAGTGTAGAACATCTTCAAACAGTGTCTGTATTACAAATTCCAATAATCTTGGCCTAAAATAGTGTCCATAATCTGTGGTGTTCTGTAACCAACTGTGTAAAACATCTGCAAATACAGTCTTTTCTACAAATTCCAATAATTTGAGCCACATCTAGTGTCCATAATCTGTGGTGTTCTGTAACCAATCGTAAAGAACACCTGCAAACAGTGTCTGTATTACAAATTTCAATAATCTGGGCCTAATATAGTGTCCATAATCTGTGGTGTTCTGTAACCAACAGTGAAGAACATCTGCAAACAGTGTCTGTATTACAATTTCCAAAAATCTGGGCCTAATATAGTGTCCATTATTTGAGGGGTTCTGTAACCAATTCTATGGAACATCTGCAAACTGTGTCTGTATTACGAATTTGAATAATCTGGACCACATTTAGTGTCCATTGTCTGTGGTGTTCTGTAACGAATACTGTAGAACTTCTGCACACAGTGTCTGTATTAAAAATTCCAATAATCTTGGCCTTATATAGTGTCCATAATCTGTGGTGTTCTGTAACCAACAGTGTAGAACATCTTCAAACAGTATCTGTATTACAAATTCCAATAATCTGGGCCTAATATAGTGTCCATAATCTGTGGTGTTCTGTAACCAACAGTGTAAAACATCTGCAAATACGGTCTTTTCTACAAATTCCAATAATTTGAGCCACATCTAGTGTCCATAATCTGTGGTGTTCTGTAACCAATCGTAAAGAACACCTGCAAACAGTGTCTGTATTACAAATTTCAATAATCTGGGCCTAATATAGTGTCCATAATCTGTGGTGTTCTGTAACCAATACTGTAAAACAGCTGAAAAAAGGGCCTGTATTACAAATTCCAAAAATCTGGGCCTAACATATTGTCCATTATTTGTGGTGTTCTGTATCCAATACTGTAAAACATCTGCAAACTGTGTCTGTATTACAAGTTCCAATAATCTGGGCCTTATGTAGTGTCCATAATCTGTGGTGTTCTGTAACCAACAGTGTAAAACATCTGCAAACATTGTCTGTATTACAAATTCTAATAATCTGGGCTACATCTATTTTGCATAATCTGTAGTGTTCTCTTACCAACAGTGTAGAAAATCTGCAAACAGAGTCTGTATTACAAATTCAAATAACCTGGGCCACATCTAGTGTCCATAATCTGTGGTGTTCTTTAACCAATAGTGTAGAACATCTTCAAACAGTGTCTGTATTACAAATTCCAATAATCTAGGCCTAATACAGTGTTCATATAATCTGTGGTATTCTGTAACCAATACTGTACAACATCTGCAAAGAGTGTCTGTATTACAAATTCCAATAATCTGGGCCTAATATAGTGTCCATTATCTGTGGTGTTGTGTAACCAATAGTGTAGAACATCTGCAAAGAGTGTCTGTATTACAAATTCCAATAATATGGGCATAATATAGTGTCCATTATCCGTGGTGTTGTGTAACCAATATTGTAGAACATCTGCAAACAGTGTCTGTATTGCAAATTCCAATAATCTGGGCCTAACATAGTGTCCATAATCTGTGGTGTTCTGTAATCAATACTGTAGAACATCTGCAAACAGTGTCTGTATTACAAATTCTAATAACCTGGGCCTAATATAGTGTCCATAATCTGTGGTGTTCTGTAAACAATATTGTAGAACATCTTCAAACAGTGTCTGTATTACAAATTCCAATAATCTGTGCCTAATATAGTGTCCATAATCTGTGGTGTTCTGCAAACAATAGTCTGGAACGTCTGCAAACAATGTCTGTATTAGAAATTCCAATAATCTGGGCCATATCTAGTGTCCATAATCTGTGGTGTTCTTTATCCAGTAGTGTAGAACATCTTCAAACAGTGTCTGTATTACAAATTCCAATACTCTGGGCCACATCTAGTGTCCTTAATCTGTGGTGTTCTGTAACCAATAGTGTACAACATCTGCAAAAAGTGTCTGTTTTACAAATTCCAATAATCTGGGCCTAATATAGTGTCCATTATCTGTGGTGTTCTGTAACCAATACAGTACAACATCTGCAAAGAGTGTCTGTATTACAAATTCCAATAATCTGGGCCTAATATAGTGTCCATTATCTGTGGTTTTGTGTAACCAATAGTGTAGAACATCTGCAAACAGTGTCTGTATTACAAATTCCAATAATCTGGGCCTAACATAGTGTCCATAATCTGTGGTGTTCTGCAACCAATAGTCTGGAACGTCTGCAAACAGTGTCTGTATTACAAATTTCAATAATCTGGGCCATATCTAATGTCCATAATCTGAGGTGTTCTTTAACCAATAGTTTAGAACACCTTCAAACAGTGTCTGTTTTTCAAATTCCTATAATCTGGGCCTAATATAGTGTCCATATAATCTGTGGTGTTCTGTAACCAATACTGTACAACATCTGCAAAGAGTGTCTGTATTACAAATTCCAATAATCTGGGCCTAATATAGTGTCTATTATCTGTGGTATTGTTTAACCAATAGTGTAGAAAATCTGCAAACAGTTGCTGTATTACAAATTCCAATAATCTGGGCCTAATATAGTGTCAATTATCCTTGGTGTTGTGTAACCAATAGTGTAGAACATTTGCAAACAGTGTCTGTATTACAAATTACAATAATCTAGGCCTAACATAGTGTCCATAATCTGTGGTGTTCTGTAATCAATACTGTAGAACATCTGCAAACAGTGTCTGTATTACAAATTCTAATAACCTGGGCCTAATATAGTGTCCATAATCTGTAGTGTTCTGTAAACAATACTGTAGAACATCTTCAAACAGTGTCTGTATTACAAATTCCAATAATCTGTGCCTAATATAGTGTTCATAATCTGTGGTGTTCTGCAACCAATAGTCTGGAACGTCTGCAAACAGTGTCTGTATTACAAATTCCAATAATCTGTGCCTAATATAGTGTCCATAATCTGTGGTGTTCTGCAAACAATAGTCTGGAACGTCTGCAAACAATGTCTGTATTAGAAATTCCAATAATCTGGGCCATATCTAGTGTCCATAATCTGTGGTGTTCTTTATCCAGTAGTGTAGAACATCTTCAAACAGTGTCTGTATTACAAATTCCAATACTCTGGGCCACATCTAGTGTCCATAATCTGTGGTGTTCTGTAACCAATAGTGTACAACATCTGCAAAAAGTGTCTGTTTTACAAATTCCAATAATCTGGGCCTAATATAGTGTCCATTATCTGTGGTGTTCTGTAACCAATACAGTACAACATCTGCAAAGAGTGTCTGTATTACAAATTCCAATAATCTGGGCCTAATATAGTGTCCATTATCTGTGGTTTTGTGTAACCAATAGTGTAGAACATCTGCAAACAGTGTCTGTATTACAAATTCCAATAATCTGGGCCTAACATAGTGTCCATAATCTGTGGTGTTCTGCAACCAATAGTCTGGAACGCCTGCAAACAGTGTCTGTATTACAAATTTCAATAATCTGGGCCATATCTAATGTCCATAATCTGAGGTGTTCTTTAACCAATAGTTTAGAACACCTTCAAACAGTGTCTGTTTTTCAAATTCCTATAATCTGGGCCTAATATAGTGTCCATATAATCTGTGGTGTTCTGTAACCAATACTGTACAACATCTGCAAAGAGTGTCTGTATTACAAATTCCAATAATCTGGGCCTAATATAGTGTCTATTATCTGTGGTATTGTGTAACCAATAGTGTAGAAAATCTGCAAACAGTTGCTGTATTACAAATTCCAATAATCTGGGCCTAATATAGTGTCAATTATCCTTGGTGTTGTGTAACCAATAGTGTAGAACATTTGCAAACAGTGTCTGTATTACAAATTACAATAATCTAGGCCTAACATAGTGTCCATAATCTGTGGTGTTCTGTAATCAATACTGTAGAACATCTGCAAACAGTGTCTGTATTACAAATTCTAATAACCTGGGCCTAATATAGTGTCCATAATCTGTAGTGTTCTGTAAACAATACTGTAGAACATCTTCAAACAGTGTCTGTATTACAAATTCCAATAATCTGTGCCTAATATAGTGTTCATAATCTGTGGTGTTCTGCAACCAATAGTCTGGAACGTCTGCAAACAGTGTCTGTATTACAAATTCCAATAATCTGTGCCTAATATAGTGTCCATAATCTGTGGTGTTTTGTAACCAATAGTGTAGAACATCTGCAAACAGTGTCTGTATTACAAATTCCAATAATCTTGGCATAATATACTATCCGAAATCTGTGGTGTTCTGTCACCAACAGTGTAAATCATCTGCAAACAGTGTCTGTGTTACAAATTCCAATAATTTGAGCCACATCTATTGTCCTTAATCTTTGGTGTTCTGTAACCAACAGTGTAGAACATCTTCAAACAGTGTCTGTATTACAAATTCCAAAAATCAGGGCCTAATATAGTGTCTATAATCTGTGGTGTTCTGTAACCAACAGTGTTGAACATCTGCAAACAGTGTCTGTATTACAAATTACAATATTCTGGGCCTAACATAGTGTCCATAATCTGTGATGTTCGGTAATCAATACTGTAGAACATCTGCAAACAGTGTCTGTATTACAAATTTCTATAATCTGGGCCACATCTAGTGTCCATTATCTGTGGTGTTCTGTAACCAATACTGTAGAACATCTGTAAACAGTGTCTGTATTACAAATTCTAATAACCTGGGCCTAATATAGTGTCCATAATCTGTGGTGTTCTGTAAAGAATACTATAAATCATCTTCAAACAGTGTCTGTATTACAAATTCCAATAATATGTGCCTAATATAGTGTCCATAATCTGTGGAGTTCTGTAACCAATAGTTTGGAACGTCTGCAAACAGTGTCTGTATTACAAATTCCAAAAATCTGGGCCTAACATAGTGTCCATTATTTGTGGTGTTCTGTACCCTATTCTGTTGAACATCTGCAAATTGTGTCTGTATTACAAATTTAAATAATCTGGGCCACATCTAGTGTCCATTGTCTGTGGTGTTCTGTAACGAATACTGTAGAACATCTGCAAACAGTGTCTGTATTACAAATTCCCATAATCGGGGCCTTATATAGTGTCCATAATCTGTGGTGTTCTGTAACCAACCGTGTAGAACATCTTCAAACAGTGTCTGTATTACAAATTCCAAAAATCTGGGCCTAATATAGTGTCCATAATCTGTGGTGTTCTGTAACCAATAGTGTACAACATCTTAAAACAGTGTCTGTATTACAAATTTCAATAATCTGGGCCTAATATAGTGTCCATAATCTGTGGTGTTCTGTAACCAATACTGTACAACAGCTGAAAAAAGGGCCTGTATTGCAAATTCAAAAAATCTGGGCCTAACATAGTGTCCATTATTTGTGGTGTTCTGTAACCAATACTGTAGAACATCTGCAAACTGTGTCTGTATTACAAAATTCAATAATCTGGGCCACATCTAGTGTCCATTATCTGTGGTGTTCTGCAACGAATACTGTAGAACATCTGCAAACAGTGTCTGTATTACAAATTACAATAATCTGTGCCTAATATAGTGTCCATAATCTGTGGTGTTCTGTAACCAACAGTGTAAATCATCTGCAAACATGCAAACAGTGTCTGTGTTACAAATTCCAATAATTTGAGCCACATCTAGTGTCCTTAATCTGTGGTGTTCTGTAACCAACAGTGTAGAACATCTTCAAACAGTGTCTGAATTACAAATTCCCCAAATCAGGGCCTAATATAGTGTCCATAATCTGTGGTGTTCTGTAACCAATACTGTACAACATCCGAAAACAGTGTCTGTATTACAAATTCCAATAATATGGTCCTAATATAGTGTCCATAAACTGTGGTGTTCTGTAACTAATACTGTACAACATCTTAAAACAGTGTCGGTATTAAAAATCTTTATTAAAAATTCCAATAATCTGGGCCTAATATAGTGACTAGTATCTGTGGTGTTCTGCAACCAATACCGTAGAACATCTTTAAACAGTGTCTGTATTACAAATTCCAATAATCTGGGCCTAATACAGTGCCCATAATCTGGGCCTAATATAGTGTCCATATTCTGTGGGTTTTTGTGACAAATACTGTCCTGCATCCAAAGACGTTGTCATTAGCGGACATTAAAATAATCCACGTCACATTTAGTGACAAAACCTTAAAAATGAAGAAGGTGAGCACTTAGTGATGGTGAAGTGAGCGTGCAGAGGTACCGTGGCCCTGGGTGCAATGAAACTGTGCATGCTGCCAGTGCACCAGAAAAAAAAAAAATATCCATCTGGATACAAGCTTCATGTCCAAGTTAGCTGGGAGACAATACTGTCCAAGTCGGACCAGTGCGAACAGTTAGTCGGTTGGATTGCTTAAGATAATGCTTCCAGTTGGTAAAGTGGAAAACACTGGAGTGGACCTTTACCTTGGCGCTGCAGGCAGATATGACACTCCTGGATAGGAATAGTCCTTGTTTATTAGATAATTATAAAAACAATGTCTACGCGTTTCAGGGACTCATGCCCCCTTCCTCAGGACAATACCTCATCTGGTAAGCGCAATTTTTGCCTTTATAAACGATTGCATTGAGACATTCTGCACATGAGGCGCTGTTTCCCTCTTTCTTTTTCTCTTACATATATCCTGTTGGTAAAGTACCACCCTCTCGTCCAGTCTTTGTAGCCAAGAGTCTGATCAATCGAATCCTCACTCTGATCATCCTAATCCTCACTCTGATCATCCTTCCACCATAGCGCTAAATGTGCGACTTTCGAAATTACTGGCTCTTTAAATGTTGCCATTTAGGCTTGTGGACACTGAGGCCTTCTGCAGCCTGATTTCAGCGGCCGTCCCTCAGTACGCAGTCCCTAGCCGCCACTATTTTTCATTGTGTTCCGTGCCGCCTTACACCAGCATGTGTCCCAGAACGTCACCCGTGCCCTGACCAAGGCACTTACTGGGAAGGTCCTCTTCACCACGGACACATGGACCAGTGCTGGTGCCCAGGGACGCTACAGTTCCCTGACCGCACACTGGGTGAATGTTGTGGACGCCGGGAGTGAGTCTTACCCCAGGATGGCACAGGTGCTACACACGCCCAGGATTGCATGCCCTACGTCCATCAGGGTCTCCGCCAGCAGCTATGTTACTGGCTCCAACCCCCACTTCTTCTCCTCCACCGCATACTCCTCCACTTCCACCTCCAGCAGCAGTCAGCCATCAGTCACTAGCTGGAAGCAGTGTAGCACTGCTGTGGGTAAGCGTCAACAGGCCGTGCTGAAGCTGATCTGCTTAGGGGACAAACAGCACACCGCAGCAGAGCTTTGGCAGGGTATAAGAGACCAGACCGAGCTGTGGCTTTGGAACTTGGCAACCGCACACACATTCCATGCCTAGCCCACGACTTAAACTTAGTGGTTCAGCGGTTTATCAAAACCTACCCCAATTTGCAAGAGCTACTAGTGAAAGTGCGCCTCATGTGTGCCCATTTCCGTAAATGGTCCACAACTTCAGCCAGTCTTTCAACGCTGCAGCAGCGTTTGCGGCTTCAAGCTCACTGACTGTTGTGCGACGTGAGCAAGCGCGGGAACTCTACATTCTACATGTTGGCCCGGCTTTGTGAGCAGCAGAGGACAGTTGTGGAATACCAGCTGCAACATGGTCGTCGCCTTTCGAGCCAACTGCCACTATTCACAATAAAGGAGTGGGCATTGATGTCAGACCTCTGTGAGGTTTTAACAAAATTTGATGAATCCACACAGATGGTTAGTGGCGATAACGCTATTATCAGCGTAACCATTCCACTGCTGTGTATACTCAAGTGATAGCTGCTCACAATTAAGGAGGACACTCTGAATGTGGCAGACAGGGAAATAGGGGAGGACATTACACAGGGTGATAGCGAGACCACCCACAGTTCATCTTCTCAGAGCAAATTGGACCATGAAGAGAAGGAGGAGGATCTGGAGCCAGTGGCCTCTGCTACAGGGGGTAGCAAGCATGGAACTTTAATTCAATCTGTTCAGAATGGATGGGCAGAAGAGGTGGAGGAGGATGAGGAGATGATGAGTCATCCTCTTGTCGACATCGAAGTCTTGCCTGTTGGAACTCTGGCACACATGGCTGTCTTCATGTTAGGCTGCCTTTCCCGCGACCCTCGTGTTATACGCATTTTAAATATAGATATCCCGAAATATTCGCCGGCGAACAGTTCCCGGCGAACATAGCTTGTTCGCGTCCGCCGCGGCGGGCGAACATATGCGATGTTCGCGTTCACCCCTATACTTTATCATTGAGCAAACTTTGACCCTGTACCTCAGAGTCAGCAGACACATTCCAGCCAATCAGCATACCCTCCCTCCCAGACCCACTCACCTCCTATCTAAATGCAAGGACAGCATCCATCTTAGATTCGTTCTGAAGATGCAGTGTTAGTAATTGGTGGTAGTCAACCGTCATATACAATCAAACAGAGGCATCAAATGGATTCTCAAAACGATTAATAATTGTAAGTATTATCGCTTTGAGATTACAACTTTGGTGAGTTTGCTAATGGTGGGATAGTAGGAAGTAACGAATACAGTGCTATATCTATGAATAGTGCATTATAGAAGTTGGATTCGCAATGCGATTAATATAACCTGTATTATTCGCATTGCGATTACAACTTAGAGCTGAGTTCCTAATGGTTGTATTGCTAGAATATAACGAATATAACGAATATAGCACTATATTCTCAATCTTCGTTATATTCCAGCAATACAACCATTAGGAACTCAGCTCTAAGTTGAATTCGCAATGCGAATAATACAGGTTATATTAATCGCATTGCGAATCCAACTTCTATAGTGCACTATTCATAGGTATAGCACTGTATTCGTTACTTTCTACTATCCCACCATTAGCAAACTCGCCAAAGTTGTAATCTCAAAGCGATAATACTTACAATTATTAATCGTTTTGAGAATCCATTTGATGCCTCTATTTGATTGTATATGACGGTTGACTACCACCAACGTTCTGCTGCCTCTAAGGCAAAATATCTGAACCCCCAGGGGCCATTTGGGCGTTTTTGATAGAAAACACATTAAAAACGCATCTGCGTTTTTGTAATTTTTTTATTTTTAATTTTATTTTTTTGTGTATTTTGCCACATTTGGTTGCATATTTACATTTGGTATAGGATAATATGGTAGTCTAGATCATGTGTCTATACCAAAACCTAGGATCATTGTTTGACAGCATATTTTCTAAGCCATGTAGCTGAATATAGATTTTGGCAGAGTAATGATCTAGACTACCATATTTGCAAGGCATGGGACACTTTCATGACACCCCACCAGCAACCTCACCCTGAAGTGCAGCCTAGTGGTACAGGGAGGGAAATGTTTTTGAAGATGGTGAAGGTGAAGCTTCCTAAATAATCCCTCAGTGCTTTACAACTACTGGGTGTCCAATCTGGACACGTGGCACAAACTTGCGCTCTATGTCTTGAAGATGCTGGCCTGCCCTGCCGCCAGCGTTTTGTCTGAGCGTAAATTTAGTGCTGCTGGTGGCATTATAACAGATAAGCCTATCCACTTGTCCACTGGCAATGCTGACAGGTTTACTCATAAAAATTAAGAAGGCCTGGATTGCCACTGACTTCTCACCTCCACCAGAGGAGAGCTGAGCTGATGATGAACATAAATGCAATATCAATCTATTATTTATAATGTACTTAATCTACTGTAGTGTAATCCCATGCAACTTTTCCACCACAAAAAAAAAGAGTATATGGTTGAATCTTGTTTTCTCCTCCTCCTCCTGCTCCTCCTCAACCAAATTGTATATATTCCCTCAACTCAAATTTTTTGATAGGGTCAGATGAACATCATGCACTTGCATATAATGTTTTAGAGTGTCATCTATACAGCATGCACTCGCATATTATGTTTTAGCGTGTCATTTGAACAGCATGCACTCGCATATAAGGTTTTAGAGCATCAGATGAACAGCATGCACTCGCATATAATGTTTTAGTGCGTTAGCTGAACAGCATGCACTCCCATCTAATGTTTTAAAGCGTCATTTGAACAGCATGCACTCGCATATAATGTTTTAGAGCATAAGCTCACCAGTAGGCCCTCGCCCCTAATGTTTTAGAGGGTCAGCTCAGCAGCAGGCCCTCACCCCTAATGTTTTAAAGGGTCACCAGCAGGCCCTTGCTCTAAATGTTTTTGAGGGTCACCAATAATAATTTTTCAACGGTGTGTATGATGCCCTCCCTTATGTGTAATAAAGGGTGTATTGTAGTGCTGGTTCCTCGTAATTTTTGGCAGCCCTTTCACTTAGTGCATAGGCTTTATGAGTGTAGGAGTACCACTACCTGAACAATTGTACCACAATGTTTATGAAGCCCTCCTTTATGTGATATACAGGCTGTTTCGGAGTGTCTCTTGCTTTGAAAATATGGCACAACAGTGACATTACCAAGAACTGGACGTTCCTCCAAAATTGATGGAAAGACGAAAATAAAACTGGTCTGGGAAGCTACCAAGAGGTCTACAGCAACATTAAAGGAGCTGCAGGAATATCTGGCAAGTACTGGCTGTATGGTATATGTGACAACAATCTCCCGTATTCCTAATATGTCTGGGCTATGGGGTAGAGTGGCAATATGAAAGCCTTTTCTTACGAAAAAAAACATCCAAGCCAGGCTACATTTTGCAAAAACACATCTGAAGTCTCCCAAAAACATGTGGGAAAAGGTGTTATGGTTTATGAAACCAAGGTTGAACTTTTTGGCCATAATTTCAAAAGATATGTTTGGCGCAAAAACAACACTGCACATCACCAAAAGAACACCATACCCACAGTGAAGCATGGTGGTGGCAGCATCATGCATTGGGGCTGTTTTTCTTCAGCTGGAACTGGGGCCTTAGTTAAGAAAGAGGGAATTATGAACAGTTCCAAATACTCAAATACAGTCAATATTGGCACAAAACCTTCAGGCTTCTGCTAGAAAACTGAACATGAAGAGGAACTTTATCTTTCATCACCAACAACGACAACAACCCAAATACATCCAAATCAACAAAGGAATGGCTTCACCAGAAGAAGATTAAAGTTTTGAAATGGCCCAGCCAGAGCCCGGACCTTAATCCGATTGAAAATCTGTGGGGTGATCTGAAGAGGGCTGTGCACAGGAGATGCCCTCGCAATCTGACAGATTTGGAGTGTTTTTGCAACATAGAGTGGGAAAATCTTGCCAAGTCAAAATGTGCCATGCTGATAGACTCATACCCAAAAAGAGTGCTGTAATAAAATCAAAAGGTGCTTCAACAAAGTATTAGTTTAAGGGTGTGCACACTTATGCAACCATATTATTTTATTTTTATATTTTTTCTTCCGTCTACCTAAAAGATTTCAGTTTGTTTTTCAATTGAGTTGTGCAGTTTATAGGTCACATTAAAGGTGGAAAAGGTACCTCATTTTTTTTACAGCACAGAAACCTGACATTTTAACAGGGGTGTGCAGACTTTTTATATCCACTGTAAAATTGAGTATGCAGATAAGAATATTTCTTAGCAATTTTTCCTGTGAAATTGTTTTTTTTTATTTTTTTTTTATTTTTTTTGGGGGGGGGGGGTTGTGCATATTTTTGTCAGTCTGTAAAAGTGGCGTACAACTCGGACAACATGGTTCCTAGCAGCCACCTGGGAGTCCAAGATGCATGCAGACATCGTCCCCATGCTGTTCCCGATCCATTTCGGTGGTGTTTCTGTCACTTTCTGACCTTTTCCAATGGACCAGGCACCTTCCCCTCTTTAGAGCAGAGGGTGCCTGGTTGTCTCCCATTACAATTATTTTACATTTTTTAACCCTCTTAGTGTTGGGCACGGCGTTTACTTAGCGTAATTTAAGTTCATTCGTCCGTTAGGACAACAATCGCCTTCCTACCCAGCTCCAACTAATCTTTAACCGCTACAGGACCGCCGCACGCAGGATTGCGTCCTGGCGGCGGCCCTGTAGCTCTGATCGGACGCATCGGCGCGTCATCTCGCGAGACGCGAGATGACGCGAGGACGCGCCCGCACATGCGCAATGCGCGCCATCGGCGCGCTCGCATGTAGTTATACTACAGCCTGCCAGCGCCGATCGTGCGCTGGCAGGCTGTATATGGCAGAAAAATCGCAGATCAGGCGTTGTTCTGTGAACAGCGTCTGATCTGCTTGCTACCGCTTCTCTGGTGGTCCCTTTGCTTGGGACCACCAGAGAAAAAATATCAAAGTGCACCAATCACCACACAACCCCCCACCGCCCCCACCCACCCACCACCCCCTGTCACTGATTAACCCCTGATCTCCCATGTCACCCCCTGATCACCCCCTGTCACCCCCTGTCACTGATCACCCCTGTAAGGCTCATTCAGATGTCCGCATGTGTTTTGCGGATCCACGGATCCGCAAATCCGCGGATCCATAAACTACGGACACCAGCAATGTGCTTTCCGCATTTTGCGGATCCGCACATTGCCAGAACTATATAGAAAATGCCTTTTCTTGTCCGCAGTTGCGGACAAGAATAGAGACATGTTCTATACTTTGCGGATCTCCAATTACGGATCCGCAATTACGGATCCGAGCGGGACAAAGTCTGTCCCCATAGAATTGAATGTATCCACATTTCTGTTCCGCAAAATTTTGCGGAACAGAATTGCGGACAGCTTGAATGAGGCCTTAGGGTCCCTTAGCGATCGCAGCTTTATAGCTTTTCCCTCTTTTTTTGCACATTTTTAGAGATTTTTCATCCACATTGATCAATGTGAATGGAAAAATCTGTGACGTTCATTTTTTCTTTCAGCGCAGAGGCTGAACGGAAAAAAATTCTCATTACCCGTATGGTCAATATAAGGAGAATAGCAAAAACTCCTAATTCTGGCCATACGTGTAATGATTGCGGAGACCCCTAAAATGCCAGAGCAGTACAAACACCGCACAAGTGACTCCATTTTAGAAAGAAGACACCCCAAGGTATTCCAGTGAGGGGTATGGTGAGTTCATGCAAAATTTTATTTTTGTCACAAGTTAGTGGAATGTGAGACTGTAAAAAAAAAAAAAAAAAAATACCATTTCCGCTAACTTGTGCCAAATTTTTTTTTCTGTGAACTCGCCATGCCCCTCACGGAATACCTCGGGGTGTCTTCTTTCCACAATGGGGTCACTTGTGGGGTATTTATACTGCCCTGGCATTTTAGGGGTCCTAAAGCGTGAAAATCCAAATGCGTAAAAATGTCCTGTGAAATCCTAAAGGTACTCATTGGTTTTAGGGCCCCTTTGCGCATCTTGGCTGCAAAAAGTGTCACTCATGTGGTATCGCCGTACTCAGGAGAAGTAGGGCAATGTGTTTTGGGGTGTATTTTTATATATACCCATGCTGTGTGTGAGAAATATCGCTGTAAACGACAACTTTTTAAATTTTTTTATTCAAAGTTGTCAATTTACAGAGATATTTCTCTCACCCAGCATGGTATATGTAAAAATACACCCCAAACATTGCCTACTTCTCCTGAGTACGGCATACCAATGAGTGACACTTTTGCAGCCAAGATGCAAAGAGCCCTAAAACCAATGAGTACCTTTAGGAGGGCATTTTTACGCATTTTCTTCTCACGCTTTAGGGCCCCTAAAATGCCAGGGCAGTATAAATACCCCACATGTGACCCCATTTTGGAAAGAAGACACCTCAAGGTATTCGCTGAGGGGCATAATGAGTCCATGAAAAATTAAACTTTTTGTCAAAAGTTAGCGGAAAGGGAGACTTTGTGAGAAAAAACAATAAAAATCAATTTCCACTAACTTGTGCCAAAAAAAATCTTCTATGAACTCGCCATGCCCCTCACGGATTACCTTGGGGTGTCTTCTTTCCAAAATGGGGTCACATGTGGGGTATTTATACTGCCCTGGCATTTTAGGGGCCCTAAAGCGTGAGAAGAAAAATGCGTAAAAATGCCCTCCTAAAAGGTACTCATTGGAATTAGGGCCCCTTTGCGCATCTTGGCTGCAAAAAGTGTCACTCATGTGGTATCGCCGTACTCAGGAGAAGTAGGGCAATGTGTTTTAGGGTGTATTTTTACATATACCCATACTGGGTGAGAGAAATATCTCTGTAAATTGACAACTTTGAATAAAAAAATTTAAAAAGTTGTCGTTTACAGCGATATTTCTCACACGCAGCATGGGTATATGTAAAATACACCACAAACACATTGCCCTACTTCTCCTGAGTACGGCGATACCACATGTGTAACACTTTTGCAGCCTGGGTCGCAAAGGGGCCCTAAAACCAATGAGTACCTTTAGATTTCACAGGCCATTTTTATGCATTTGGATTCTCACACTTTAGGGGCCCCTAAAATGCCAGGTGAGTATAAATACCCCACATGTGACCCCATTTTGGAAAGAAGACACCCGTAGGTATTCTGTGAGGGGCATGGTGAGTCCACAGAATTTTTATTTTTGGCATAAGTCAGCGGAAATTGTTTTTTTGTTTTTTTAATTTTGTTTTTACAAAGTCTCATATTCCACTAACTTGTGACAAAAATAAAATTTTACATGAACTCACCATACCCCTCACAGAATACCTTGGGGTGTCTTCTTTCCAAAATGGGGTCACATGTGGGGTATTTATACTGCCCTGGCATTTTAGGGGCCCCTAAAGCGTGAGAAGAAGTCTGGAATCCAAATGCGTAAAAATGCCCTGTGAAATCCTAAAGGTACTCATTGGTTTTAGGGCCTTTGCGCACCAAGCTGCAAAAAGTGGCACACATGTGGTATGGCTGTACTCAGGAGAAGTAGGGCAATGTGTTTTGGGGTGTATTTTTATATATACCCATACTTTGTGTGAAAAATATCTCTGTAAACGACAACTTTTAAAAATTTTTATACAAAGTTGACAATTTACAGAGATATTTCTCTCACCCAACATGGGTGTATGTAAAAATACACCCCAAAACACATTGCCCTACTTCTCCTGAGTACGGCGATACCACATGAGTGACACTTTTTGCAGCCTGGGTGCGCAAAGGGCCCAAATTCCAACGAGTACCTTTAGGTTTTACATGGCGGCTCACAATTTAGCCCCGCCCAAAATGCCAGAACAGTAAACACACCCCACAAATGACCCCATTTCGGAAAGTAGACACCCCAAGGTATTCACTGAGGGGCATAGTGAGTCCGTCTGAGATTTTTTTTTTTTGCCAGAAGTTATCAGAAATTGAAACTTTTTTTTTTTTTTTTTCTCAGAAAGTGTCATTTTCCGCTAACTTGTGAAAAAAGGAAATGATACATGAACTCACCAAGCTCCTCTGCGAATACTTTGGGGTGTCTTCTTTCTAAAATGGTGTAATTTGGGGGTATTTATACTTTCCTGACATTCTAGCACCTGAAGAAACATGACAGGTGCTCAGAAAGTCAGAGCTGCTTCAAAATGCAGAAATTCACTTTTTTGCACCATAGTTTGTAAACGCTATAACTTTTACCCAAACCAATAAATATACACTTATTGGATTTTTTTATCAAAGACATGTAGAACAATAAATTTAGAGAAAAATTTATATAGAAATGTAGTTTTTTTTGAAAAATTTTACAACAGAAAGTGAAAAATGTCATTTTTTTGCAAAAATTTCGGTAATTTTTGATTAATAGCAAAAAAAGTAAAAATGTCAGCAGCAATGAAATACCACCAAATGAAAGCTCTATTAGTGAGAAGAAAAGGAGGTAAAATTCATTTGGGTGGTAAGTTGCATGACGGAGCAATAAACGGTGAAAGTAGTGTAGTGCGGAATTGTAAAAAGTGGCCTGGTCATTAAGGGTGTTTAAGCTAGGGGGGCTGAAGTGGTTAAAACATAACTTTTATTATATCATTTATATCATTTCTTAAACTTCTATATATTATTAAGGAGCTTAACATTAAAACTATCAGATCGGTTGTCTCCCATTGACCTCCATTATACTCGGGTGCTCGGCCGAGCACGCGAATATAACAATGTGTTCAGGTCGAACACCCGAATACTTTGGTACTCAATCATCACTAGTGCAGACATATTACTAGATCTGGGCCAATGTGATTTTTAGGATGGCATGGATGTGTTCAGAACATAAACAATCTATGGGTGCACTCACACATCAGACTCTGAATAAAGGCTATCAAAAAATAGAACATTCCCTATTTTCTTTGTTTTTACAACCCAACTGCCACCATAGAATTTAAGGGAATTGTTTGTGAAAGTAGCTTTAGAGTGTCACTGTCATGAGGTTTCCATTCTATATAAGTCCATGTGTGGCCACCCAATGGTTTTGTTGTGAATTGCAGTTTGTCAAGGCTTTTGCTAGTATGTTGTGATATTGTATTGAATTGGTTTCATGGGAAAGTGGAGTCCTTAACCAAATTAAAACAAATGTAAGTATGAACACATGAGATGGGCCATGTGGTCTTTTTCTAACAATTTTAGTCAGAGACGCAATTTAAATTGACACTTTTTAAATTTACACTTCAAAATATAATTCCATTCTTCACAGAATACAAACTTTGCCAGATTCATACCCCATGGTTGCTATGATCAGAAAATGCTATATATTATTTAGTACTAGTTTTTGATAAGAATACAGAACAATGTAAACATATTTATCTGTGCATATAACTAATACTTCATGAAAATATGAAATAAGTGAATTTAGCCAGAGGTATCACATCTGTTTAGTTTTTTTCAAACACACTAACAAACTTACTTTTAAATGGAATGTATGTCAGTCTTGTCTGGCCTATTTTGCAATTAATAATTATAATCTGAATATATTGGTGTACAGTCTGCAAGAGAGCACCAAAGGCAAAACCAAAAAGTAGGGCAACAAAATTTGCCTCTGTAATCATAATCTATTCTTTTGAAGAATAAACATATGCTCATCCTTTTTATTTGAAGACACTTTAAATAATATTTTGTAAAGCATTACATATATTATTTTAGCTTTGTAAAATGATTATGCTCATACAGAATTCAAAACTTGTGCTGAAAATCTTAGGAGATCTGGTTAACATTGTACTGAGAAAATAATTTCACACAAATACTTTTATCAGTCAATTTCTGTTGATGTGTATGCTATAAATACATTAGGAAGGCATTTAATGCATTCTAACTTATGGACTTATTACTTATATGAAAGATTTGTATTTGTAAATTAATATTGATCAAAATAAGTTTAAACATTTTCCATTACATTATAATAGCTGAGCCAAAACTAGTTATAAGCCTTCTGACCTAAAACACCAGTATAAACTCCGATCCAATATATTTAATTAGGCTAATTTAATAATAGTGCTAGGGATCAGGAAGGCTGTTCTGGCAAGGAACGGCCTGCTGGAACTCTTTGGATTCTGCCATTGGCGGAAGCTTGAAAGTCTGTATCTTGCCTGCAGCAGTTTTCTTCTGACCGAGAATCAACATATTATTTGCCGGGTTTCAGACAGATTTCTGCCGCTCCCCATCATAGTTATAAGGGCCGGAAGTAGACTTTCAAGCTTCTAGCAATGCTGAAATGCAGAGAGATCCCTGCCAAAACAATCTGCCAGATCCATAGAGCTAGTGTGAAAATAGCATTTGAAGACAGATTGGTTGTTTGCTGTTACTATTACTAAGGCTACATGCTATTGTGACTACTGCAAATAATTGTGCATGCAGTATGTTTACACACAGTTTTCTTTATAAGTGCAATAAAGCGGGGCATTCATTTTAATATTGAAGACAACCGTAAACAACTCTGTTCACATGCAAAGATAAGTCCTATTAGCCAGGCATGTCATGGCTGACTCATTATCTATCTGAGAGCAGCAAGTGGCAGATAAGGCGCCATTGGGTATTTTTTTTTTTTTTTTTGCAAAAAAGTACAGTAGAAGATCATAAATGTCAAATCCTAGACTTGCTTCTCAATTCTACAGAGCACAGAGGATAATCACCCACCCACAGGGCAATTTACAGTTTTCCATGGTGTTTACAGTTTTCCCAGAAGCGTTGTCATTCACTGTCAAAAAAATGCAAAGTAAAAAAATGTCTTGCCCTTCAATGTTCCAAAAAGCAACCAAGGAAGAAAACAAAAAAATAAATAGAAACAAACAAAATATTGAAAACAAATTAAGACATCTATGCTGAAAAATAACGTGCCCTAAACAAAAACTCTGATAGGGTTCATCTCTCTTTGCAACTGAGTTTTTTGCACATTATTTTATAGAGAGTGAAAAAATGGAAACAGTAAGCAGAAATGACTGCAAACAATTAAAGAGAATTTTTAGTCCACACATCTGTGAAATTTAAAGTTGATCTAGGCTGAACAACAGTGAACTAAAGATATTATAATATATAATATAATAATTCCGGCAGCACTCGCTTTTATGGTTTATCAGGTCAGGGCTGGCCTTAGGTCATCAGGCGCCCTGTGCGAGGTAATCTTGTGGCGCCCCCCCTTCCCCCCCGCTCGCCCACCCAGGTTACAAAAAGACGGTGCTATCATTAAATAATTTTCCCTCACACTGTACCATCAATAAATAATTTGCCCCCACACTGTGCCATCCATTAATTTGCCCCCACACTGTGCCATCCATTAATTTGCCCCCACACTGTGCCATCCATTAATTTGCCATGGTAATCATTCAGAAAAAGCAAAACGTCGGATCCGGCGATGCGCCGAAACAACGTTTAGCTTAAGGCTGGATCCGGATTAATGCCTTTCAATGGGCATTAATTTCGGATCCGTCCTTCCGGCTTGCTTTCTGGATTTTTGGTCGAGCAAAATCCGCAGCATGCTGCAGATTTTGCTACGGCTAAAAAAAACGTGTCAGTACTGAACTGAAGACATCCTGATGCATCCTGAACGGATCTCTCTCCATTCAGAATGCATAGGGATAATACTGATCAGTATCTTTCCGTCCTAGAGCCCGAGAACGGAACTCTAGGACGGAAAGATAAAACACAGATGTGAAAGGGGTCTAAAATATTTTATCAGGGCCCCTGAACGGAATATTATATACAGTGGCAATACAGACAGTGTAGGAAACGAATGGAACAGCTGCCGGGCCTGGTCTGAGAGAGAGATCTTTACTAGCCACAGGAATCGGGGCCGCATGAAAGGAAGGGACTGCGAAAAAAATTACTGGGGGAGGGGGGCCCATTCAAAAATTTGCTGTGGGACCCTGTCATTTGTGGCTATGCCACTGTTACCACCTACCCTAACAGCTGCGTTGTGATTCACAGGGGTCATCATTCATTACTACCTACCCATACCCAACAGTTGCGCTGTGTGATGTCACTCACCTTGACAGTTGACAGTGGCGGTGTCCTGCAGCTCCTGTCCTCCGTTTTTCTCACTGTCTCCCTGGACTGGTCTTGCTGGGCTAGCGTGGTCCTGGCTCAGTGGCTTCACTCTCCTCCAGTCCTCCTGCTGCTGCTAGGCCTCTGCTCACTGCTCTGTACAGTGCACTAGGCTAG
The DNA here is from genome assembly GCA_033119425.1 of Bufotes viridis. Lineage (NCBI taxonomy): Eukaryota > Metazoa > Chordata > Amphibia > Anura > Bufonidae > Bufotes > Bufotes viridis. The sequence goes on from CM065589.1 coordinate 240,563,888, forward strand.
CTCCAAGTCCTCTGCTTATCACCAGCACCAAGCAGGATACTTATACTCAGTCTGACAGTCTCTCTGAGGCTCTGGCTGGGCTGGCTGTGACAGACTGTCCAGTCCTCTACAGGCCTTCCCACCGCCGCGGCGCCTCCTGTCACGCCCCCTGAACTTGCAGACGTGCAACTTTGCAGAGGGCAGTGGCGGCGGCATACACAGTAAGGCAGCAGACTGAGGAGGAGGGGAGGGGATGGGCGGGATGTACGGGACCCGGCGGCACCGCGCTGTCACAAGTGAGGGACAGGGGAAAAAAGCCGGTCAGAATGTAGCCGCAGGGGGCGCCCGGCCCTGAAGCTGCGCCTACTACTTGATGAGATTAGCGCAGCAGGAGACACAGAGACTCAGAAAGTCTCAGAACATAATTGCAGTCGGTCACGCGGAACTTAATGGTATTATACTGTGTGCGAGGTGTGTCGGCCGCCCAGGCGCCCCTGTTGTCATGGCGCCCTGTGCGGCTGCACAGTTCGCACACCCCAAAGGCCGGCCCTGTATCAGGTGCACGCGTCTCACCCTTGACATCAGGCATGTATATCCATGAAAAATCAACGCAGCACTCTTCTTGTGAAAAAAACCGCAGTGTCTTTATTCACACATGTGACACAAAATAAGCAACATTTCAATCCCCTTCCAGGATCCTTCTCAAGCCAAGTGCACAGACCAAAATCATTCTGGTGTCTATATACATATCCAGCTTTTCATTACATGTGTACACAATTATTTAATCAAGTGATTACAATTAATGATGATACAAATTCAAGTGTTGTTAAAAAAATTCAGTCCATTCAAATATTTCAAGTATCTTCTCATATTGTGTTCTTGGTACCAGGGGCATACATAGAAATCATGGGGCCCCATAGCAAAATTCAGTACTTGGCCCCTCCCTCCTCGCACAAATATAAAGTGAATTTAAGCAATATATATATACACACCGTATTTTTGACGCACCTAAGTTTTTGAGGGGGAAAATAAGGAAAAAAATATTTTGAACTGTGGATGACTCTATGGTCTGTGGATGACACTATTATGGGGGATCCGTGGATGACACTGTTATTGGGGATTTGTGGATGACACTGTTATGGGGGATCTGTGGATGACGCACTGTTATGGGGGATCTGTAGATGTCACACTGTTATGGGGGATCTGTGGATGACACTGTTATGGGGGATCTGTGGATGACACACTATTATGGGGGATCTGTGGATGACACTGTTATGGGGGATCTGTGGATGGCACTGTTATGTGGGATCTGTGGATGGCACTGTTATGTGGGATCTGTGGATGGCACTGTTATGGGGGGATCTGGGGATGAAACTGTTATGGGGGGTCTGTGGATGACGCACTGTTATGGGGGGGGTCTGTGGATGACACTGTTATGGGGGGGATCTGTGGATGACACTATTATGGGGGTTCTGTGGATGACACTGTTATGGGGGGGATCTGTGGATGACACTGTTATGGGGGGATCTGTGGATGACACTGTTATCGGGGATCTATGGATGACACGTATGTGATTATAACCTCCCATTATCCTAAAGAATACACTGATGTACTGTACATTGGTGTATTCTCAAGGATAAGGGGGGGGGGTGATAGCCATATGTAATATAAGCACTATTCAAGGACTGTTCTGTACCCCTCTTATCCATAGTAATCCACTCATATACTGCAGTACATGGGTGGATAAGGGGGGTGATAGTCATAGTTAATATAAACACATGCCAAGTATAAAACAGTCCTTGAATAGTGTATATATTAAATATGACTATCACCCCCCTCATCCATAGGAATCCACCCATATACTGCAGTATATGAGTAGATTACTATGGATGAGAGGGGTTATAATCATATTTAATATCTATCACCCCCCTCATCCTCAAGAATTCATAGTGATCATTTTTTACATTGCAGTAACTAGAATTACTAGAATGGGAGCAGGGGGTCTAGCAGGGCAGTATACAGAGCAGTGTATATGTATGACCAGGGAGCAGCAGGGCTGGCAGGCACAATGACAAAGGAGCTGGAGAGCACAGTGCAACAGGCATTCAGCACATGGACAAGTAGTGCACACAGGACCCTGGAGCTCAGGTCAGTGCCCGGGCCCCCAGGCAGCAGCTGGAGGAGGGGACAGGGAGAAGAAATTGAACTTGTCACTTACTGGAGCTGCAGGCTCTGGTCCCAACTTGCATGTGACGCTGGGGGTTGGAGTCCTGTGGCTGACTGAGCAGGCAGTGAGCATGTCCCGCCCGCTCACTTCTTTCTCCTGCTGCTGCAATGCTCTAGCCAATCAGCAGCAGGAGCCTAGCACTGCTAAAAGCTGATTGGTTAGTGCAGCGCCCAGCAGGCAGAGGAGAAGCGAGTGGCATGCTCACCTGCCTGCAGACTGTCCAGTTCGTGTATAGTTTGCTATGCATACAAAAGGGGAGGGGGGGGGGGCCAGAACAGAAGAGAAGCAGGGCCTGCCCGAGCCCCAGGAAGACAAGCTATAAAGCAGACATGGTAGGGGGCGGGGCTTTCAATCCACTCCGGGCCCCCTCCTGCCCCGGGCCCCATAGCAGTTGCGTGGTCTGCCGCTATTGGCGGTACGCCACTGCTTGGTACTGTACATATCCCCATAGATGTCTTTGTATGAAGTGCTTTGTGCCAGCAAAGTGCACCCTCACATAAAAATCTATATAAACAATCACATATTACAACAAAGTGCAAGTGTGCGTTTTAAAACCACAATAAAATCCCTTGGCTATAGTTAGTTCATCAGGACAGAGAGACGCGTTCTGCAATTCTATGAAAAATGCGTGGTGTGAACACCATCCATCTGCAAGGTACATTATATTATACATATATATATATATATATATATATATATATATATAGGCATCATATCTCGTTGTGTGGACCAGCCTGCACAGAAATCCAGTGACGTGAGTGCATATACAACCATTGCAGTATTAAAAAATAGAAAAAAAAATTCTAAAAAATATTTTTTAAAAACTTTTTTTTGGATCATTTTTTTATCCTCGTACTCGCTATATTCATGTTTTTATACCTCTATACTACAATGCAACTCACCGCCCTGATAGTTCATGCGCAGTCACTCATCCACACCACGTCAGTAGCGCTCATGAGGCTGTTTTTTTCTTTAGCGGAGAGCTCCAATTTGAAGTGATGTTTCTATATGTTGTACGGGTCGCCTCGTATTGTCAGCGCTGTCTAATAAAAGTTCACAATCCAACCCTCCACATGCTTAAACGCGTTTCGGGACCTTGTCCCTTCATCAGTAACTCTATATACTGGGAGGTCCACTGTGTTCAAAGGAGAACCACTGGGGCTGAACCTATATACAAGAACTAATACCATATTACCTTTATTTTTAATTTTTGCATTTTATTCTATTTTTTTAGGATACTTTGTACGAGACTGTGTTAAACCCCAAGGGTACATTTTTATGAGAATATTTTTACGGGATCATTTTATCTCCCCGTCCAACAAATTAAAATCCCTACCACCCCTATTTACCCCCATACCTGAATACACTATATCTCTCACTTTATTGATACCATCTCTCCTATCACTACACCAGCACACCTTTTTCAGCACACACCATTTGAGATCAAATATTTCAAAGTATATTCCCTAAACCAGCTATCACCTATTCTTCCCTACACTATTCAATATTCGTATCTGATCGATCGTATATATGCAAATATTTTACATTATTTTAATCCCCCAATAAATAAATATACTATTTTCAGCAAGACCCAAATACGAGTGTTGCCTGCTAATTTCCCTATAGTATGAGAAGATACTTGAAATATTTGAATAGACTGAATTTTTTTAACAACACTTGACTTTGTATCATCTGTTATTAATTGTAATCACTTGATTAAATAGTTATGTACACATGTAATGAAAAGCTGGATATGTATATAGACACCAGAATGATTTTGGTCTGTGCACTTGGCTTGAGAAGGATCCTGGAAGGGGATTGAAATGTTGCTTATTTTGTGTCACATGTGTGAATGTGTGAATAAAGACACTGCGGTTTTTTTCACAAGAAGAGTGCTTCGTTGATTTTTCATGGATATATATATATATATATGGGTATTTCAAATATTATTAAAAAGTTTGGGCACGCTTTTTAATTCCACGATTTTTCTTGCTTTTTTATTTTCTACATTATAAATTAATATTCATAATTCATATTTAAGACATGAAAATGATAAAGTAACTCATACAGAATTGAGTAGTAATAAAAAAAAATGTATATTTTAGATTCATGAGGTCGTCGCCTGGAATGGTTTTCCAAAAGTCTTGAGGCAGCACCCAAAAGTGCAGCTTAAACACTTAAACAGCTTCCTCTCTCCTGGGAAGGCTCGCTATAAGATTTTGGAGTGTGTCTGTGGGAATTGTTGCCCATTTATGCAGAAGAGCATTTGGCAAGTGTATCTCTTAGTGAGAGATTAATGACTGCTAGACATGCTTCTATGACGCACTTTAAGACATTTTGCATAGTTCACAATCTTTATGAAGTGGCGCATCACTGGAATGAATGAAGCAGGATGGTTGTTTTGACAAATTGCCTGCCATCTAGGATGTTCTGATCTAGCTGTTAGGAGTTGTTGGTAGCAATGATTTTGTGAGGACACACACAAAGGGTGAACAGGCTGTGGACACCCCAGACAGATCCCCAGTAGAAAGAATTACTTACAAGGATGAGCAGCTCTCACAGTTTTGTTGTCAAAACATAGGTGGCATGTTCATGACACACCTCTGTTTCTGCCCAGACCTATTCTCAGCTGCTTAGCAGAGGGACAGTTGGTGTCGAGACATCCATTAAGTATCCTGCCATTGACAGCCATCGTCACCTTGATATAATAGCATTCTCAATAGAGAATGCAAAGTAAAAAGGGCACTAGAGGGTTAGAAATAATAAAAACATAAACTTACCCCCTCCATTTGATCGCGTAGCAGACGGTTACCGGTCTCCTGCTCTGTATTCAGCTGGGAAGGAGGTGAAGGACCTTCAGTGACGTCACTGGGTCACATGATCCAATCACCTGCTTCCATGGAAGATTTTCCCGCAACGCACCCGCCTCTTATCCGGGCGTCAGACGCGTGTGGGGAAGAGGCCTTAATCTTGACCAAATAGTCAACTCCATTTCATGAAATGTAGCCCCAAACTTGCAAGGAACCTCCACCAAGCTATGCTTTTTCCTGCAGAGACTCATTATTGTACTGCTTCTGTTACAGTCAAATATTTCAAATTTTGATTTAACATTCCAGAGCACCTGCTGCCAGTCCTCAACATTACCCTTCAGTTCTCCAAGATATTTGGAACATTCTCCCTGCTGAGTTCCTTCAAAAACTATGTGCAAATGTACCTAGAAGAATTGACGCTCTTTAGAAGGCAAATGGTCACACCAAATATTGAATGTAATTAAACTTCTCTTTTGTTTATTCACTTTGCATTTTGTTAACTGATTATTAATACTTTTATTTTTTTAAACCTTTCCTACTTTGTAGCATTTTTTCACACCCGCATAAAAGTTTTGGACAAAATTATAAATATTTAGCATATTAACTTTGGTATAATCAGAGCTTTAGCAAGTGTGTTACTGTCACAGTATGGTTTTGTATTTCTAATATACAACTGAACCAGCATAAATGTATATTATTCATACCAGTAATTCAATCTTTGATATATACAATGCACACTTATGTACACATGCATACAGTAACATCCTCATGCAAATTTTTAAAGTTACAATTGCATGCAGCTGTGACATTTCAACTTGGCCCGGGGTCTTATTGCTGCTAGCAGTGTGGCACATGGCTTAGATCTCTTCTGTGCTATGCCATGTAGTGTTTTCTATTATAGTTATTCATCATTGGATAAGCCTGGAAGCTTGAAGGCCCCCATAATATTTCTGTTCCAGAAGTGACACCTGGGTTATTTTTTTGCCATCAAGCCTTGTTGGTGAGCAATGGAGGAAGCTGGCATCTGTAAGATCTATACACTTTGTTTTCACAGTAGTGCCACCTGGGTTCAAAATTGTCCTTTTCTTGCCAATTACATTTGCAATGTAGAACAAAAATATATTTCTGTATACCAGTATATTGTTTGTGTTAAAAAAATAAAATTTTCAACACTTTTCTAGAAGCAAATTGGAAAAAAAATGGTACTATTTAAAGGGGATGTATATATAGTCAGAAAACATCCTTTTGTTTAAATCAGTCTTTTGAAACATTGTATTTCTTATTTTCAATGTCAATATCTATATCTATATTAAAAATAAATCTTGAAATATTTAAGTTTTCCCACTAACCATAATAGTCTCATAATAGTCTGACTGACAATTTAGATTCTGTAGAGATCACTTCTCAGCAGTCATCTTCTTTTCCTAACAGGAAGGATTACAATGAAAGGCAACATCCTTGTTATAAGGCCTCATGCACACGACCGTTGTTTGTTTCCGCGTCGGTTATGTTTTTTTTCACGGATAGGATGCTTCCCCATTCATTTCAAAGGGTCCGTCAAAAAATGCGGATGGTTAACCGTATTTGTTCTGCATCCGTCGTCCGTGTTAACCTACCGTCAAAAAAATAGACCATGTCCTATTTTTTTCACGTTTGCGGACAAGGATAGGCATTATTACAATGGATCTTCCAAAAACACGGATTCGTCAAAAAAAACGATCCGTCATCCGTTTTGTTCGACGGACGCAGAATTTGCGGACCGAGTGGACGCGGAGGCAAGCAATGGTCGTGTGCATGTAGCCTAAAGCTGGAAGCAGAAAACAAAGAATCCACCCTTCCCACCCTAGGTGACGTTTACAACTTACCACCCTTTTCCTCTTCACACAGGAATAGAGATGGCCCAAACTATCTGCTGGCGAACAGTTCCCGCAAACATAGCTTGTTAGCGTTTGCCACGGCGGGCGAACACATGCGATATTCGGTCCGCCCCCTAAACATCACCATTGAGCAAACTTTGACCCTGTACCTTACAGCTGACACATTCCAGCCAATCAGCAGCATACCCTCCCTCCCAGACCCTCCCATCTCCTGAACAGCATCCATTTTAGATTCATTCAGGAGCTGCAGTCTTAGTGAGAGGAGGGACAGTGTAGCTGATGCTGATTTTTAATTGGGAAATCGATAGCTAGGCTAGTGTATTCAGTGTCCACTCCAGTCCTGAAAGACTTATCTGATCTCTGCTGTAAGGACAGCGTCCTGACAGCACCCCAAAAAGCCCTTTTTAGGGCTGCAACATTAGTCTGCTTTTTTTTTTCTCCATATATATATTGCAGTTGCCTGGCATGCCTGTGTGTGAGGAGCTGCAGGCCCACAGACTGTAGTGTGCCCACTGCCAGTGCCCACCACTGTCATCCCGTGTGGCACAGGACTTTGCATCAAAAAAAGGCATTTAATTTTTACACTTTAGTGTAATTTCAGTTGCTTGCCTGCTAGTGTGTGTCAGGCCGACTTTCACTGACTGCAGTGTGCCCACTGCCAGTGCCCACCACTGATACCGGGTGGCACAGTAGCTTGCAGATAAATAAGGCATTTAATTTTTAGACAGTAGTCTAAATTCAGTTGCTTGCCTGCTGCCAGTGTGTGTCAGGCCGACTTCCACTGACTGTAGTGTGCCCACTGCCAGTACCAACCACTGATACCGGGTAGCACAGTAGCTTGCCGATAAATAAGGCATTTAATTTTTAGACAGTAGTCTAATTTCAGTTGCTTGCCTGCTGCCAGTGTGTGTCAGGCCGACTTCCACTGACTGTAGTGTGCCCACTGCCAGTGCCAACCACTGATACCGGGTGGCACAGTAGCTTGCCGATAAATAAGGCATTTCATTTTTAGACAGTAGTCTAATTTCAGTTGCTTGCCTGCTGCCAGTGTGTGTCAGGCCCACTTCCACAGACTGTAGTGTGCCCACTGCCAGTGCCAATCATTGATACCGGGTGGCACAGTAGCTTGCCGATAAATAAGGCATTTAATTTTTAGACAGTAGTCTAATTTCAGCTGCTTGCCTGCTGCCAGTGTGTGTCAGGCCCACTTCCACAGACTGTAGTGTGCCCACTGCCAGTCCCCACCACTGATACCGGGTGGCACAGTACCTAGCACGTGTAGTACCACTTATCTAAAAAAGAATGACAGGCAGAGGCAGGCCACCCCGCAGGGGCTGTCGTGGTCGTGGTGCTGTGATTTCCACTGTCCCTGGAATAATGCATAGTGTTCAGAGGCCACGTACCCTGAACCCGAAAAATTCTGAGGACATAGTTGTCTGGCTTAGACAGGACACCCAATCTTTAACAGCTTCCGCTAAGAACCTTGACGCACCATCCTCCTCCAGCTCAGCTTCGGTCACCTGCTCTCAAGTTACCACGCTTTTGCCCCCCACCACCACCACCACTACCACCACAGCCACCACAGGCGCTTCACTTGATCCGTCAGAAGAGTTATTTACACATTAGTTGGATGCAATTAGTGATGCGCAACCATTATTGACAGATGATGTAGATTACAGGGATATGTCTCAGTCAGGCAGGATTACACACATGGACGTACAGTGTGATGATGATGATGTTGTACCCGCTGCTGCTTCCTTTGCTGAGGTGTCAGATACAAGTGAAGTGGTTGATGATGACGATGTGTCCACAGATGAAACTTGGGTGCCTGCTCGAAGAGAAGAAGATGGGGAAAGTTCAGAAGGGGAGACAGAGAGAAGGAGAAGACGAGTTGGAAGCAGGGGGAGGTCGTCGCAAGGAGTTAGTAGTGCCACAGTCAGACAGCATGTATCGGCACCCGGGGTCAGCCAGACAGCATGCCAGTCAACACATGCTTTTGCCACCACCAGAATGCCGTCATTGCAAAGCTCAGCAGTGTGGCATTTTTTTTGTGTGTCTGCCTCTGATAACAGCAATGCTATTTGCACGCTATGCCAAAAGAAACTGAGTCGTGGGAAGTCCAACACCCACCTCAGTACAACTGCTTTGCGAAGGCACATGATATCACATCACAAACGCCAATGGGATCAACACATGCGTACAAGCAACACACAAACTCAAAGCCACCATCCTCCTCCTGGTCCAGCATCTTCAGCCACGTCAACCACCGCTGTCCTCCCTGCCCCCTCTCAACCACCTGCCACTCTGCCTCTCACCTTCAGCAGGTACTGCTCTTCTACCCACAGTCAGGTGTCTGTTAAGGAAATTTTTGAGCGTAAGAAGCCAATGTCACAGAGTCACCCCCTTGCCCGGCGACTGACGGAACTCTTATCCCGCCAGCTTTTACCATACCAGCTGGTGGAGTCTGAGGCCTTCAAAAAATTTGTCACTATTGGGACACCACAGTGGAAGGTTCCCGGCCTAAATTTTTTTTCACAAAAGGCAATCCCTGATATGGGATGTAACAGTGATTAAACTGATGAGAATAGTACTACAGAAAATACTACTCATATCGTGTGTGACAGTAAATTGCACGGCGCAGACGCAGTGACCGTGTATTAAAACAAAGGGGAGGGAGCCAGCGTTTTTTTAACCATATCCCCATTCGAAAAATCAATTCAATAAATGGACCCCAGATTGGGGACGTTAGAGGGACTAAACTGATGAGAATAGAACTACAGAAAATAGCACTCATATCGGGTGTGACAGATTGGGGACGTTAGATGGATTAAACTGATGAGAATAGAACTACAGAAAATAGCACTCATATCGGGTGTGACAGTAAATTGCACGGCGCAGACGCAATGACCGTGGATTAAAACAAAGGGGAGGGAGCCAGCGTTTTTTTAACCATCTCCCGGTTCGAAAAATCAATTCAATAAATGGACCCCAGATTGGGGACATAACAGGGATTAAACTGATGAGAATAGTACTACAGAAAATACCACTCATATCAGGTGTGACAGTAAATTGCACGGCGCAGACGCAGTGACCGTGGATTAAAACAAAGGGGAGGGAGCCAGTGTTTTTTTAACCATCTCCCGGTTCGAAAAATCAATTCAATAAATGGACCCCAGATTGGGGACGTTAGAGGGATTAAACTGATGAGAATAGTACTACAGAAAAATCCGAAAAATCTATTCAATTCAACTTTCGGGGACCCTTGGTGTTCTACGTGGCTGGGTGGAGGAAGAAACCTTCAATGACATCACCGGGACATGGCTAGCTTGGTTTCCAACCTTGTGCAAATGGGGAGTTTGCGGTTGTGCAAATGGAATATTTGCGGTTGTTTGGTCTGTCAATGTCTGTGAAGCGGGCGTAACCCTTACACTACCTGATCGATACAACATCATACCTGATCGTATACACACACTGGATATTTTAAAGAATGTTATTCCAAACAATTTAGGAATGTTAGTTGATTTATGCCCTTTATGGATTAAAACCCGAGTCTGTGTCCACTACGTAATTTTCCTTGGGAGTTTTGCCATGGATCCCCCTACTGCATGCCACAGTCCAGGTGTTAGTCCCCTTGAAACAACTTTTCCATCACTATTTTGGCCAAAAGGAGTCCCTGTGGGTTTTAAAATTCGCCTGTCTATTGAAGTCTATGGCGGTTCGCAATGTTCGCATGTTCGCGAACATTTGCAGAAATTCGCGTTTCCCGTTCGCGTACGGAAAATTTTATGTTCGCGACATCACTACACAGGAACCACTTTACAGTTTCCAAATCATGGACAGAAGGAGGAATTTACTAATAATGTAGTTTCATACTCCCGTCTTAGTGCAAACTGTGCTAGGAAGAAATGACAAGTTAACTAAGTGGCAAACTTAATTCTATCTCAGCAATGATTTGTGCTATGCTTCACACCAGTTTCTGGTGTAAATGATAGTAAGTCAGTCAGGCTGTGGTCAGCCATGCCCCCTTCCCATAAGCCCCCCCCACACACACACAAACACACACACCCATTGGCCTCAGGTGATCTCGGTAGGATGTCTGGAAGCGTGAGCTTCTGAGTTTTTGACACTTTCGATGCCTTGATCTCACTTGTTTGAAACAGCAAAGACCTACCAGCCATGACACCCGCTGCATGTGCGAACGGGTGCAATGTTTGCCTATTGCTTCAGCGAAGGGTACAGAGGGGTGTTAACAAGTTGGGGGTGGGGTGTCCTTGCACAGTCTCACTATATAAAGTCAGTGCTGTCATTGTCAGACTGTGCAGACACCCCCCCCCAACTGGTAACACCCGTATGGACCTTCAATGCAAACTGCTAATAATTCATTTTTAACTTCTAGTAGAAATAACAAAGGAATGACACAACCTAGAGACATAAGAATAGAATTGTTATTACATGGAGAATGCATGTAGCTATTAAGGCAAGCATGTCAGGAGTGGTGAAAGGTCCTCTTTAATTCAGGAATATAGATCAATGAGAATTTGTAATAGTTACCAAATTTGATCAAATCAAATCAAAGTATTTCTATGTGAATTGTGCAAATGACAGGGAAGAAGCTTTTATATCACAAACGAGGGTTGAAATCGCCCATGAGAGTACCAGAGCGTCCTCAAGTGAGCCATAGATATGACAAAATAATGGGTTTCGAATGTCCAACAGAAGATAACCCCATTTAAAGAGGTTCTATAGGACTGAGGTAGTCAGATCTGTGTCAGTCTAATTCCAGACAGCTGTTTTGCAGTAGCTCCACTGCTGGAAACTTGCTCTGGAACTGCACAACACTGACTATTGTGTAGTGAACAGAGCTGATTACTGCAGAGCTGTTCCCAATCAAGGGATTTAGCTAGCTACAGTTACTACAGTTCCCAAATAACCTTTCTGCATATGCAGATAACATACAAACTAAAAGCCTAGTTTAAGATGCCACTAAAAGGTGATGTGCAGTTATCTGTTAAAGGGGTTGTCTGATGTATTTAAAAACTTCCTCAGTGTCACAAAACGTCCTAAAATTAAATAAATAAAAAATTGTATACTCTCTAGTTAACTTCCAGCCATTTACAGTGCTGCTCGATACAAACTGAATGGGCAATGAACAACTATTATTACAATTATTTGTCCCCCACACAGTTTGCATATTGCTTGACAAACATCCCCTGTTTAAACAAGGATGATGTGTTTCCAACAAAAGATAGTTTGTATGCTAGCATAAAAGATCTGATAAGCTGACAAATGAGCAATCACTTATCGACAGGCTGTTTACATGGGGCAGTAGTCAGGAATTAGTACACCTTTCTGCCCATCATGGGCCCTTGTAAAAGGACCTAGGTGAAGTTAATAACCTATTGAGTTTTAGATGTGAAAATGGATGTAGATAAAGGTATGTTCCTCATGCCAATCATAAATATGGAATCTTTTCTACATTTAACTGGTAAAGAATGAGACTAGTCCATATAGGTAGCTGTACAGCCTCTATGATTGGACTCTACTAATGTTCAATATAAAAGTATTATAGCACTAAAGGTTCAGGAAAAAGGTGCAAGGGACATTTTGGAAATAGTGAGGATCTAAAGGAGGCTAACAAAAGTGCTGCTGTTGGGAAGTGTGGGTAATTTTTAGAGTGAAGATAGGAAAGCTCCTCTAAACGTCAAAGCTTTTCAGAGAAATTGATTCTTTCTGCTTCATATCTTTTGTGATTCTTGACTTATCTAAAGAAAATAGAAACCAGCCTATAGTTACTCCATTTTAGAAATGAAGACAGACAGAGTTGTTATATATCTGCTTATCTTGACCGAAGGAACATCAGTTTTTCTGTACAGAAATTGAGGTCACTTGTACCAAGTCAGATAACGAACCCTCTGTACCGTTCTTCAATTTACACAAGACACAACCTTACGAACATGTTCTCTAATTTTATACTGCAATCTGTTAATTGCAGTAACACCGTAACATCAATGACCTACAGCAGATTTATTTGTCACAGGTAGGTGCTGTTTGAAACTACAGGTCATTCAAAATAATTCTGTGTGTACTGTCATTGTAACCATGAGATCAGCGGCAGTAGCATAATTCTTATACACAACTTTGCATCTGCTGCAACACCCAGGATTGGATAAACTTTGATCCCAGCAGTTAAGCCTGTCACTGCAATGACTGCAGCACTATAAAAGAGGAGGAGGCACACATTTAACCATAATTACCAGTATCATCAATCCTCTTAAAGTTCACCATTGCTTTTTAACATAATTGTCTATTAAGGCAGATTGATATTGTGCACTAATAGGTGCCATATTATATACAGTAACACAACAATGTTCCACTACGGGACCTAAGTTAATAATAAATATAGATAAACACAGATTGTACACAAAGAAAGAATGACTTCCTGCATAACAGAAGAACAATAACAACTGTGTCAATGCAAAAATAAAACTGTTATAGGGTCATAAAATGTTAACATAGAAAATAAAGATCTTTTCGATCAATTAGAGAACAAGAACTCCATCAATTCTAAGACTAGCAATGCATACCCTTTAAAGTTCTTTCTTGCAGTGGTCCAAGATTGTGCAGGTTACTGAAAAACAGTAAACAAACAGCCAGAAGCCAGGGGAGCCAATGTGCAGGAAAAACTTTGATGAGGACTAAATATTAAAGTTGCTCTGGGGCCTCTTTATTCTCAGGACATGTAAACTAATAGATGTAATAGGTGCTTCATACAATTTGGATTCAAGAAGACAGATCTACTGCCAATCCTATTGTTTGACCCCCCCCCCTCCACTTATGTGGTCCCAGAAGTATCTAATATACAATAGTGTTTAACACAATTTGACTGTTACTGATATGATGTTTTGGACAGGTTTAAACTGGGATTCCTGATTGTAACTTTAAATACAACCCAGTTTCATATTTTATGGAAGAAAAGTTCAACACGATTTAAGATTAATGGTATTGTACAGATGTTATATGTATTGTGGGGAGTCGCTCTGGTAGATAGCGGTGCGGGTGCAGTACAGAGGCAAAACAGGGAGTCCAGAAGGTGTAATGAACAGTGTTTTATTCACACTTGCACAAAAACAAACGATATAAACAGTCTCTTGGTGTTTGTTCACACATACCAGAAATCATGAGGCAAAACAAAACAGTCCAAATCAGGTTCTAGTCACCTGGGAGGTTTTAGGTGCAGGTTCGCACCTGGCTGTCAGTCCAGCCGCAAGACAGTCGCCGTCAGGCTTCCAGGTCGTCTGCACTCCTCCTTGCTGGGCTCTTGCGTCCAGCCCAGAGAACTTCCAAACACAAGTGACTCCACAGCCTAACAGCAGCTCCAGGACAATCACACCCACCTGCTGGTGCTGGCTGTGTTTTAAAGCCCGGCAAAGTCCGGCCTGGACCGTGGGGAGTAGGCACCCACCCAACTCTTTGCCTACTCCCAGTAAGAGCCGGCCCGGATTGGCTTTGCAGCCAAACTAACTATAAATGTCAAGCAGCACTAGCTGCTGCTGACACATAAAACCCGGCTCTCACCTCACCGAGGCCAGGAACCTCGGTGACACGTACCTCCCGGTACGGTACCTTGCACCTTACCACAGTATGTATGTCCAGTGCTCTTATAAATGTATGTATGTATGTATGTATGTATGTATGTCCAGTGCTCATATAAATCCAATACTGAATGAGCTCTATGTTAGATAATACCACACATTTCTTCTTTGTATTTGTCTCAAATAAATCCTTATACCAGATGTGTACATATGTTGTCAGCTGTATTTGTCACTGCACAAGCCCTCTCTTGGAACTTCTACATGCTGCCTAGCCATGATTTATTATCCGTTGTCAGTCTCCTAGTAACTTTGCAAAGAAAAGCAAATCAGACTACCAATTCTAAGTGAAATCGTTTCTAAATAATAAATAATAAATATTTATAACTTAGCAGGGTTTTCCCAATAGCTTGAAGGTTTGTGTGTTTGAGTATTATTTTATGATTCATTTGTCCATTATAATAGGAAACCATAGGGGAATAAAATCTCGTACAGTTAAACATTCACTTACATTTAGCTGGAGTAAAAAAAAAAAAACTCTTAGGTCATTCCTGTATTTTCAAATGTTCTTTAATATAACTCATGAGGTGCATTTAGTTATTAAGCTAAGAAATGCTGTGAATCAATGGCTTACCTTTATTAATCAGTGTATGCAAGTTTTGCTGCAAATTCGGAAATTTCTAAAAGCCAGTGAATGAGCGGCCTCATGCACAAGACTGTATGTATTTGTGGTCCGGAAATTGTGGATTTGCAAAACAGTGGTGACACCTGTGTTGCATCCATTTTTTCGGACCCATTGACTTTAATGAGTCCACGGTCCGCATTTTGTGGACATATTCTATCTTTATGCAGAATTGACATACAGATGAGGAAAGAACAATTTGAATCCAGCACGTGAAGTTTAAAATCTTACGGTTCTTTATTGGGAATCTTCAAGCACATACAGTACAATGGACAGCAATTCCTCAGTCATCCTTCAGATCAACATGTTTTGAGCCGGCAGGCTCATAGTCATAATCATGGATCATGACTAAGAGCCTGCCGGCTTGAAACATGTTGATCTGAAGGATGACTGAGGAATTGCTGTCCATCGTACTGTATGTGCTTGAATATTTCCAATAAAGAACCGTAAGATTTTAAACTTTACGTTCTGGATTCAAATTGTTCTTTGAGTATGTTACAACCATGCCGACCTGGCTGTTTCCGTGACACGTATGGACATTGGTGAGCTGGATAATATTTATTTTGACAGATGCGGAAAGCACACAGATGATTCATATGCTTTCTTCATTTGTATCTCCTTTCCACAAAAATATAGAACATGTTCTAGACTTGGCCGCAAAGTGCGTACAATAGACCCTTTGAATCAATGGAACCACAAGAAAACAGATGCAACACAGAGGTCACACAGACTTCATCCGCATTTTGTGTACCCCGAGTTTGTAGACTGCAAAATACAAATGGTTGAGTGCATGAGGCCTTACAAACATTTTTGCGCCAAATTACCAAATTTGAAAAGTAATGAGAAAAGTATTTTTCAAAATGTGGGTCCCCTGGTCCTGCTTCAGAGATCCGTTGAGATCTGAGAGTTGATAGATATTTAACCTGTGCCTTTGTTAATAGCTGTTTACTTAACTTTATTCTTATGGCTATAAGAAGACATCCCCTTTTAAACTTTTGTGTCTACAGCCCAGGGATGTACTGCCTCTTTGTTCTTTTTTATTGTTGAGTCAGATGGATTTATGTTTATATCCCTTCCACCGCCCTCTCCTCGCTCTAATTCCCTCCGCCCACTCCCTGTCCCACTCCTCTTCAACTTATTCATTTTTCTTCTCTTTCTTGAGAGATACCTCTTTGCAAATTCTCTACTCACGCATAAAAGTCTAAATATCTTATGTATGAAAGTTTGCTGTGCATAATGGTTATGTGTTCATAACTTTTGTTTAATGCTGGCTGCTTCTTATGTATCCGCTGTGTATATCCTCTTTTGTTAATCAATAAAAAGATTCATGACAAAAAAGTGGACATCGTCTCCCAGAAAATGCAGCGTACAGGATGAATGAAAAGAAGACCTTTGTCCAGGGCTTTCTATCAAAGTACACACACTTTATTGGGTTTAAAATCACAATGGTGAAAGTAAAAGAACATGAAAACAACTGACATGGTATGGTTCATTTGGACCATAATGGTTGTTTTTATATTCTTTTACTTTCATTGTAATTTTAAACCCAATAAAGTGTGTGTACTTTTAGAGAAAGCGTCAGACAAAGGTCTTTGCTTTTTTCCATCTTTGCACCCTGACCAACACCATCCTAGCGTGGATGATTCGGTCAGGCCAGCAAGCTTCCTATCAGTATCAGTAGGTGTGCAAAGTTGTACCGTGTTGTAACTCTGTGTCTGATGGGTCAATTTTTTGCTTTTAAGTAATAAACATGTATGTGCAATAAAATGTATTTTATGTATTAAAAGAATTGTTACAGCAGCAGCTCAAGGCCAACCCTGCTCCAACCACTGGTGCAGGGTCTCAGCCTCCCAGCAACACGGACCTACATTCAGCTCTACTCCTCTTCCTTGCTGGCCAGTCCACCTTGCTGGCCAGGCCTCCTAAGCTGTCCTCCCTACACCTGTGGGGAGTGTTCTCGCAATCCCTCCAGCTCTCAAAGGGCCTGTGTGCATCCCAATATTCACCGGTCAATGGCTGGCAGCCTATGGATATTTAAGGTACCTTCCCCAGTGGGAAGATACCAAAGTGAAAATGTCCCTAGCTTGCTAGTTCCTTGCAAAGGTGTTATTTAGGTCTTTTTGTGAGCTTTTTTATTTTAAATAGTTTGATTGAATCTTTTTTCTTATTTTTTTAATCCTATTAAGGAACTATAGTCTTACAAAGTTATTTAATACTTATATTAGCAAGTATATTCCTGTATGCTAACACATTGTGCTCTATGTCTCTATGATGCAAGCTGTGGTACTGGTAAGGATAACAATAGTGTGCTCTAACAAAAGGATTAGTAAACTTACAGTTCTTTCTAGGTCCCCAGGGCTGACTGCAGACCGCTTACCCAGCTTTAGATCCGATCACTGGAATCCAATCTTGTTTGATTATGCCGCCATTACAGACTACGTCAATCAATGGGTTAAGGATTGGTACTACCTCCAATCCTTCCTTCAGAACAAAAAGCAGCTCTAAGAGCCAGTGCTATCAAGTACAGTTTGTTCATAGAGCAGGAGTTCTCAAAGAAGTGTGCTGCTTTCTCTGAAACAACAATAGCAAAAAAACTGTGGGTGGCTAAATTAAGAGTTTAAAGGAGATCTAGTAGGCTTAATATTAAACACCAGTAGAACCAAAATTAGTAGACTCTCATACACCTTATCAAGATTGTTGTAAGTAGATACATGGGTGTGTAAAATAGAGTTTCTTTCTTCAATGGACATGTATGAACAGGTAAGGTAACCATGAGATGCTAATTACTGTTTGTGATTTGAAAGATTGTCCTGTGTAAATGGGGCACAAAAAGGTTATAGATGTATAATAGCATGAAGAATAGCATGAATTTTGTCATACAGTACAATTATTTTTTTCTAGTTGGGCTTAAATAAAACTGTTATTTAGTTTGGCTTTTGCACCTAGTATGTATGACTACAAAGTAAGACAAAGTGTTTTGATTTGTAAAGAAACTTCTGCTTTGCCTAGTACTACTAGTGTTGATCGAACACCCAAGCACAATGAAAGTCAATGGGAGAACCAGAGCATTAAACCAGGCACCCCCTGCTCTGAAGAGGGGAGGGTGCCAGGTCCCACTGAGGTCTATGCAGAGGATCACTGTACAGTGAGGGAATCCTGCAGTGTGAGTCCACTCCATATATGGAGTCAGTGCTTGAAAATACCCAGTGTATTTAAATCTAATTTAGCTTCTATTTCTAAAAATTTTCTGCCAGGATTTGAACTCACAACCTTCTAACATTAGAGGCAAGGACTTTAACCACTCATATATAAAGCTGAATGATAAATTGTGTCAGAAAGACCTCATAGTAGTTTGTCATTTAGTAAGTATTCCTATACAGCAGAAGTATCATTTTATATTAACATGTAGCTGTATAGCATACTGGTTAAGGTTCTTGGCTCTAATGTAGAAGGTTGTGAGTTCAAATTCTGGCAGAAACATTTCAGAAATAGAGGCTAAGTAAAATTTATATATTTTATATATTTTTTTGTAATTGTAAAAAAATTATGGCACAAAATAAATAATTAAAAAAAATATAGATAGATAGATAGATAGATAGATAGATAGATACAATAATACTTCTGATATATATGAATGCATAATATGTGAGAAACTACTACTGATGTTTTTAGCCATAATATATTTACATATATTATAATATATGATATATATACTAAATATAAATAATTTTTATAAATGTATTATGGCTAAATACATATATAGTCCATAAAAAAATGAGCAGCACTCCAAAGATGATGTAAAAAATTGTGGTTGTTTATTCACACATAAGTGTAGCAACATTTCGGTTCCAAACAGGACCCGTTCTCAAGGCTTGTTGGAACCGAAACGTTGCTCCACTTATGGATGAATAAACGACCACCCTTTTTTAAATCATCTTTGGAGTGCTGCTTGGTTCTTTATGGACTAAATATTTGGGTAAGCTTTATCCCGCTTGAGATTGCACCCGCATTGCATTTTATGGTTTGGGTCAGTGCTGCTGTATTTTTGCTTTTATATATATATATATATATATATATATATATATATATATAAATATATATATATATACATAAACATGGAAATGGGACAGCACTCCTTTAATCGTGCGGTGGGTGCCTGTGTTAAACTCTTGATCACGGGTGTAGGTATAGACTGAAGAAATCCACGGCACTCCTCTGTAAAACGTGAAAAAATCGGTCCTTTATTCACATATGTCACAGCAGCGATGTTTCAGTTCTCTCACAGAACCTTTCTCAAGCCAAGTGAAATACAAAGTGCAAAAGTGCAACAATTTATACATCGCATAAGTAATTAATCAACAATCAATACATGTTTAAAAGCGCACACCCCTAAATCTGATTTTCAATCCCAGTATTGCCTTGCACACATTTCAGACCAGACTTCAAATCCAGGTCAGCCAAACTTTCATTATAGTCTGATTAAATATTACAGTGTATCAGTGTCCATGATTTTATATAATAACTACTTTGCTTTACATTATTACATGTGATCTGTGTTTCATATAATAATATAAAGTGCAAAGTGCTATCTACATTAAAATCGCTTGGCCACAAAATAGATATAGACAAACATGGGCATGAGCTGAACACTCCACCAAGCGCTGTAGAGTGGGCACATATGAGGCGTGCACAAGCCAGACGTGCCGAAATCAGAACGTCCTCCTCCTCCTAGTGCGCATTCGCCGCCATCACATGTGTCCCCTCGTACCCAGAGCCATCTTAAATAAGGGCAAACTAATTGGCAAATAGACAGATATGCGTAATTCAGGGAGAACATCAGTCTCCAGTTAAATTAGCAGACTACACAAATCGTACTGGGGTCACCATCTCCATTCCTATGAGTGCATGCCGTAGCGCCCCCTAAACAGGTGGGATACAGCGTGCACACTATAATGGATGAGTACAACTATATATTTAACCCCTCACTGGCATTAGTCCTACTGTGGATTACACAGTTGCGTTTGCCCAAACCATAATTTATTATGTTCAGCCGTTGTATGCCCCATGCTTTCCATCTTCTATGAGAATTATCTACAAAATAATGATCATAACAAATTAATATTTAATAATTACAATTATGTATACAGTAATATCTATACCACCATGTATACAGATGAGCGGACCCATGGATATTTGGGTTCACTGGTTGGGCCCAACTTCTGTTAAAAGTTCTGGTTCAGGACCCGAACTTCATTGAAGTCAATGGAGATTTGAACTTTGGTGCACTAAACTGGCTGTAAAACAGTTGTAGTAAGGACTAGAGGGCTGCAAAAGGAAGCAACATGGGGGTAAGAGCAGTACAGTTGCCCTGCAAACAAATGTGTATAGGGAAATGACTTAAAATAACACAGAATAGAAAAAAATAAAAAGTAATAATCTTGCACTAGGAGGTGGAGGTCAAAGTGGAGTAGGAGGTTGAGGAGGCAAATAAAATAAGGGAAATAGAAAAGAGAATGCAAAGAGAAAGTTCTCTGGAGTATAATAATGGCTGGGTGCGTCCGGTATACTTGTCTACTCAGCACAAGGTACGGACAAGATCTGTGGGATACATACATGGTTCATTTTAATGAACGTGAGCTTGTCCACATTGGCTGTGGACAGGCGGATGTGCTTGTCTGTGATTACCCCCCCTGCCGTGCTAAACACATATTTGGACAAATCACTTGCTGCAGGTAAGGCCAGCACCTGCAAGGCATAAAGGGTAAGCTCAGGCCATGTGCCCAATTGGGGCAGACCCATCAGTCAGTACGTGTAGGAATGTGCACATGTACAGTTCCACCATATTGCTGAAATACTGCCTCCTGCTAAGACGTTCCGTATCAGCTGGTGGTGCAGATTGTTGTGGCGTGCTGACAAAGCTTTTCCACATTTCGGCCATGCTAACCCTCCCTTCTGTGGTGCTGGCAGTGCCCCAGCTGCGTTTGTGACTTCTTCCTCCACTGCCTTTGCCTTGTGCTTTCACTGAGCCTCCACTGTCAGGTGTGAATGCCATCAGCAGCGCGTCTACTAGCGTTTGCTTGTACTCGCGCATCTTCTGATCATGCTCCAGTGATGGAATTAAGGACAGCACGTTGTCTTTGTAGCTGGGATCCAGCAGGGTGGCCACCAAGTAATCAGCACTGGTTAGAATGTGGGTAACTTAGCGGTAGTTGCGCAGGCACTGGAGCATGTAGTAGCCCATGTGTGCCAGACTGCCCAGAAGCAATGACAAGCTGTCCACTGTGGGAGGTATATTGGCTGTGTCCACTGTATCCCCCCAGCCATGCTCCATTGATGCCCATAAGCTGCTTTGGGTGCCACCCTGCTGTGAACACGGTTCCTCCTCATCCTGCAGAACTGTGCCCTGGCTGGACAATTGTGTACCCGGCCTCTGTTGGTGCAGGAACCCACCCTCCGAGTCATATGTGAATGACTGGCCTGATAACCGTTGAAATGATCCCTCTTCCTCCTCCTCCTCCTCCTGTGTCACATCCTTTTCTATCATCGCCTGAGGTGTTTTTTCACGGAGGCATAGTATTTCTTGCCGGTCTGCACAGGTAAAAAGCTGCAGCAGTTGGCACCTATGTTTCGTCATCATCATCAGAGACGTGCTGCGTTGGTCCTCTCATGTCCACATCCTGAAACATATGTGGGTGGGCATCATGCACTCAATCTCTTCCACTTCTGGGGCAGGGCTAGGTGGATGGCCCACGGAAACCCCGCCAGCAGAGTCATCAAAAAGCATAAGAGACTGCATGACATGGGGCTCAGACTGCTTGTCTGATTTGCAAGGAGGTGAGGTGAAAGACAGATGCCCATGGGCTGCAGGTTCCAACTGTGGTTTCAGCAAGGAACCAGGTGGGAGACAATGTTAAGGAACTGGAGGGACTGTCAGCCATCCAATCTACTACCGCCTCTACTTGTTCTGGTGTCACCATTCATACACCGGTATTCGGGCCTACAAAGTGACGCTGAACGTCCTGTCGCCTACGTGCACTCAAGGAAGGTGTTTCATTTAGGCGTGTAGCTGGCACAGATCAACTACGTCCTCTCCCTGCAACAGAAGCTCCACCAGCACCAGCAGTACCACGACCAGGGCCACGTCCCTATAGGTCACTATAGGTCACCCACAGAATTAACAGCCAGATTTATTATTAGATTTCTGTGTCAGGGTGTACAAAGCTGGTGTATTGCACCCACAAAAAATCATTATAGGTCACCCACAAAACAAATAGCCAGATTCTTAACACTCTCCCTCGCTTCAGCTGCCTGCTTCCGGTCCTGCAGCCGCATGGGTACTTGACCGCCAAAAAAAGTGAATTTGTCCCCCCAGAATCGAACAGATGGATTTACTGAATTGATTTCACTGTCAGATATGCAGCACAGGGGTACTTTACAGAAAAAAATGTGAATATTTCACCCTGGGTCCCTGAAATCACAGACAGATTACCTATATTATTTTCCCTTCCCCTGGCACATATGCAGTGCAGGTGCACTTAAAAAATGGGTATATGTCACCCACTGAACTACAAGAACAGGATTACATTATTGTCCCTGCCACATATGCAGATGAAAGTGCACTGCACTTGCACAAAATGGCCGTCGATGCTCACCTAATTAACAGACGGATTAAAGCTTATTTTCTGTGTCACTGGGTTCAGGGCAGGGTACAAAAATGTTGCACTGCACCCACAAAAAAAATTGTTGTAGATCGGAAACTTAACACCAAGTTCTGATATCAGATTCTTTCCTAATCTCTCCCTCTCAGCAGCAGCATCATATCCCTACACTAGTAAGAGCTGAAGTGACGTGCGGTGCTACGCGACTCCAGCTTATATAGAGGCTGGGTCACATGCTGTACTGGCCAATCACAGCCATGCCATTAGCAGGCATGGCTGTGAAGGCTTCTAAGGGCACACATCTTAAATGCTTGTTGATTGGATGCCCTGCAGCCTTTCAAAAAGCTTTATTAAATGGCCGAACACCAAACTCGAACCCGAACTTTTACGGTCCAGGTACAAGAAACCCTAAAGTCTGGTATGAACCCGAACTTTACAGTTCGGGTTTGCTCAACACTAATTATTTGCCATTCAGTGGTACAGTTATATGTTCTAATGCACTTTTTGGCGTGTATTAGTTGCACAAAAAATGTATTTACTGTTGTATGGTGGTGAAGTGAGAAAATTACAGCCCTTTTTGGCTTGTATTTAGTGGCAAAAAAATATATATTTGCCGTTCAGTGGTGCAGTTATATGTTATAAAGCTCTTTTTGGTGTGTATTAGTGGCAAAAAAATTATGTTTGCCATTCAGCGGAACAGTTTTATGTTCAAAAGTCCTTTTTGGCATGTATTAGTGACACGAAAAAAGTATTTCCCATTGTGTGGTGAAGTGAGAAAATTACAGCCCTGTTTGGCGTGTATTAGTGGGGAAAAAAATATTTGCCTTTCAGCAGTGCAGTTATATGATCTAGAGCCCTTTTTGGCATGTATTAGTGGCACAAAAAAAAAAATTTGCCGTTGTGTGGTGAAGTGAGAAAATTACAGCCTTTTTTGGCGTGTATTATTGCCAAAAAAATATATATTTGCCATTCGGCGGTGCAGTTATATGTTCTAAAGCCCTTTTTGTCATGTATTAGTGGCTTAAAAAAATTATATTTGCCGTTCAGCGGTACAGTTAGATCTTCTAAAGCCGTTTTGACATGTATTAGTGGCACAAAAAAGAGTATTTGCCGTTGTGTGGCGAAGTGAGAAAATTAAGGCTCTTTTTGGCATGTATTAGTAGCAAAAAATATATATATTTGCCGTTCAGTGGTGCAGTTATAAGTTCTAAAGTCTTTTGTGACGTGTATAAGTGGAAAAAAGTAAGGGCCTATTTGTCATTCAGCGGTGCAGTTAAGTGATAAGCGAGCACGCTCGGCCGAATATCATTTTGGCTCGAGCATCGCTATTCTCGGCACATGGAGGTACTAGACCGAGTACCGCATGTGTTCAAGCGAAATGCTCGAGTCTTCGCCCCGCACGTTTCATGGATTTTAAGCAGCCAATAAAAGGTGCAGGTAAGTACTGCCCTCACTGTAATGCCAGTAGCCATGTTGGCTGCTTACATTACATTGATTGGCTGGCCAGAATGTGTCATCTGGTGCTATATAGCACCCGATGACGCATGTTCGGCTCAGACATAGACAGGGAGAGCATCGGGTAGTAAGCGAAAGACAGTGCGGGGAGCGATTTTCAAAGTTTTTATTCAGAGAAAGCTTTTCCAAGACCCAAAAGTCCTTTTAAGGACTACTGTGTGTGTGTGTGTTTTAGAGCAACAATCTATTTACCTTCTGCAGTCTCAGGGGCAGTGCTTCGGAAGGGACAGTGCAGGGAGAGACATTTGCTGTTTTTACTACCAAAAGCTTTTCAAAGACCCCAAAGTCCTTTTTAAGACTACTGTGGGTGTTTGACAGCAGCAAGATATTTTTATTTTATACCTATTAGTGACATATACTCTACATCATCATCTTTAATAATCTGGGCCACATCTAGTGTCCATAGTGTGTGGCTTTGTGTAACCAATACTGTAGAATATCTGCAAACAGTGTCTGTATTATAAATTCCAAAAATCTGAGCCTAATATAGTGTCCTTATTCTGTGGGTTTCTGTGACATATACTGTCCTGCATCCGAAAACAGTGTCTGTAACACAAATTTAAATAATCTGGGCCTAATGTAGTGTGCATACTGTGTGTCTTTCTGTGACAAATTCTGTACTACATCAGAAAACATAAAAACAAAATAAACAAAAATAAATTGTGCCACACCTACTGTGTGTGCGTTTAATAGATATCACTGACATATACTGTACTTTAAAAGATCAAAAAAAATGGATCCAGCACTACCAAGTCCAGATGAATGATGGGTGCTCGTCTCACAGGGGTGGTAAAGAGTCCCTGCATCCATAAACAACATGGAGAGTTCAGAAAACAAAAAAGGTCGAGACCGCACTTCCAAAAGCAGATTGATTTTAATCCAGATGCAACGTTTCAGCTTAGAGTTTAGCTTAGTTCATGCTTGAAAAAGGCTAAACTCTAAGCCGAAACATTGCATCTGGATTAAAATCAATCTGCTTTTGGAAGTGCTGTCTCCACCTTTTTTGTTTTCTGAACTCTCCATATACTGTACTTTATCTGTATGCTAGTCTGTGACATTATCAGGGCTACATCTCCTGTGTAATGTGTGCGCATCTCAAATACCTTTTTTAATTTATTAATTTTTTTAATTTATTTTTAATTTATTGGCGCATACACTTAAAAATCCTACGCTACTGTACGTGTAACATACTTTTAAGCATATATAACATTTAATATTAAGAAGGCGGCCAGTAAGGGCAGTGGAAATGGCCATGATGCTGATGGTGCATGCAGAGGCCGTAGCCCTGGGCGCGATGAAACTGAATGTAGCTGGGGGCCTCCATGTGCTTTAACCCTCAAAAACATTATTTGGAAGGGCCTTCCGGCCTCTAAAACATCTTTTGCGAGTGCCTTCAGGTCAGCTGACCCTCTAAAACATCATTTGCGAGTTACTTCAGGGCAGCTGACCCTCTGCAACATGATTTGCGAGTGCATTTAGGGCAGCTGACTCTGTAAAACATTATTTGTGAAGGCCTGCAGGTGAGCTGACCCTCTAAAACATTATATGTGAGGGCCTGCGGATGAGCTGACCTTCTAAAACATTATATGTGAGGGCCTTCAGGTGAGCTCACCGTCAAAAACATTATATCTAAGGGCCTGCAGGTGAGCTGACCCTCTAAAACATTATATGTGAGGGCCTGCAGGTGAGCTGACCCTCTAAAACATGAATTGTGAGGGCCTGCAGGTGAGCTGACCCTCTTAAGCATTATATGTGAAGGGCTCCAGGTGAGATGACCCTGTAAAGCATTATATGTGAGGGCCTGCAGGTGAGCTGACCCTGTTAAACATTATATGTGAAGGGCTCCAGGTGAGATGACCCTGTAAAGCATTATATGTGAGGGCCTGCAGGTGAGCTGACCCTCTAAAACATTATGAGTGAGGGCAGTCTAAAAAGCATGTTGATATGATGGAGCAGGAGGAGGAGTAGAGAAGTCAGGGGCAATCTAGACCTTATTCATTTTTATAAGTCGAATCGCTTATCAGTTATTATGCCCCCAGCAACACTAAATACCTGCTCTGACAAAACGCTGGCAGCAGGACAGGCCAGCACCTAGATTGGCAGTTTGTGCCACATGTCCAGCTTGGACACCCAAAAGTTGTAAGGCACAGAGGGATCACTGAGGACGCTGACACTTTCTGATATGTACTCCTTCACCATCTTCCAAAAATGTTCCCGCCTTGTGACACTAGGCCGCGCATCAGGGTGAGGGTGCTGCCGGGGTGTCATTAAACTGTTCCAGGTCTTGGAGAGTGTTGTTCTGCCTCTGTTCGAACTGCTGTGTAGAGATGTCCAGAACTATTCTCCGGTGAACAGTTCCCGGCGAACATCGCATGTTCGCGTTCGCCCTCTATACGTCATCATTGAGCAAACTTTAAACCCTGTATATCAAAGTCAGCAGACACATTCCAGCCAATCAGCATACCCCCCTCCCAGACTCTCCCACCTCCTATCAAAAAGCAAGGACAGCATCCATCTAAGGCCCCATTCAGACGTCCGTAGTGTGTTGTGGATCCGCAACACACCATGATGGCACTCCCCATAGAGATGCCTATTCTTGTCCACAGGTTGCGGGCAAGAAAAGGACATGCTCTATCTTTTGCCGAGCCGCGTTCGGGGCCGCGGCTCCGCAAATGCGGAAGCGGAGAGCACATAGTGTGCTCTCCGCATCACGTCCGGCCCCATTCACAATGAATGGGTCAGCATCTATTCCGCAGAATTGTGAAATAGATGCGGACTAAAATGCGGACGTGTGAATGAGGCCTTAGATTCATTCCGATAAAAAACACCACAGTTCAATCTACTCAGAATAATTTTACTTTGGACATCGAAGGTTGTCTCACATGTAATTCCTACAGTGTCGTCTACCTTATCCAGTGCCCCTGCCAGAAACAATATATTGGCAGGACTAAGAGACCCCTGAAAGTAAGGATAACGGAACATTTGAATAATATTAAGGAGGGATTTGAAAACCATGCTAAACACTTTAAAATCTCGCATAATAGTGATTTCGGGGGTGTCTCTTTTGTTATCCTGGAGAAGGTAGATGTACAGTGGAGAGGAGGCAACCATATAATGAGAATGTCTCGAGCTGAGTCTAGAAGAATCTACGATTTTGGTAGCCTTCTCCCAGCAGGTTTGAATTCAGACCTAGAAATTTTTGGGTTTAACTAAATCACTGGCCTAAACATAACCCTCATTGTGTAATAATTGACACTGTTTGTATTCACTTATTTTATATATGCATTAAGCTCTTATTAAAGTGAAAACACCATTAGAAAAAAGTCACTCATTAGAGTGACCCATAGAGAAAATACACATAAGTAAAGGTAAATTTATATGTCATAGGTAAATCACAGAAAAAAACCCGATATATTCACCCTTTAACAAAAGAATATTTTATAGTGGGCACTAATAAGCTCTTTTTGCACATATATCACAAAAAAAGCAATAGTAAAAGAAAAATCGCATGAAAGACGCATAGAATCTTTTAGATGCAATATACAATTAAAAGTCCAAAGACAAACATTTAGAAATATCTCAAGTCTACTTTATGAGTAATTAAATCTATTACACTATTGAAACAACTGTAATAGATGGACAACCACCTCCTTTTGAAAATCCTGTTTGTGTAGGATATAAGACCATGAACTGACTTGACTTGAGGAATTACATATTGGATGGGACTAGAGACTTTATGTTTACTGAACCACTAGATTTCAACATATTAGGATATATGTTCATCCGGTGGGGTTCCGCATTCCATTGCATCTACAGGGAGTGCAGAATTATTAGGCAAGTTGTATTTTTGAGGATTCATTTTATTATTGAACAACAACCATGTTCTCAATGAACCCAAAAAACTCATTAATATCAAAGCTGAATATTTTTGGAAGTAGTTTTTAGTTTGTTTTTAGTTTTAGCTATTTTAGGGGGATATCTGTGTGTGCAGGTGACTATTACTGTGCATAATTATTAGGCAACTTAACAAAAAACAAATATATACCCATTTCAATTATTTATTTTTACCAGTGAAACCAATATAACATCTCAACATTCACAAATATACATTTCTGACATTCAAAAACAAAACAAAAACAAATCAGTGACCAATATGGCCACTTTTCTTTGCAAGGACACTCAAAAGCCTGCCATCCATGGATTCTGTCAGTGTTTTGATCTGTTCACCATCAACATTGCGTGCAGCAGCAACCACAGCCTCCCAGACACTGTTCAGAGAGGTGTACTGTTTTCCCTCCTTGTAAATCTCACATTTGATGATGGACCACAGGTTCTCAATGGGGTTCAGATCAGGTGAACAAGGAGGCCATGTCATTAGATTTTCTTCTTTTATACCCTTTCTTGCCAGCCACTCTGTGGAGTACTTGGACGCGTGTGATGGAGCATTGTCCTGCATGAAAATCATGTTTTTCTTGAAGGATACAGACTTCTTCCTGTACCACTGCTTGAAGAAGGTGTCTTCCAGAAACTGGCAGTAGGACTGGGAGTTGAGCTTGACTCCATCCTCAACCCGAAAAGGCCCCACAAGCTCATCTTTGATGATACCAGCCCAAACCAGTACTCCACCTCCACCTTGCTGGCGTCTGAGTCGGACTGGAGCTCTCTGCCCTTTACCAATCCAGCCACGGGCCCATCCATCTGGCTCATCAAGACTCACTCTCATTTCATCAGTCCATAAAACCTTAGAAAAATTAGTCTTGAGATATTTCTTGGCCCAGTCTTGACATTTCAGCTTGTGTGTCTTGTTCAGTGGTGGTCGTCTTTCAGCCTTTCTTACCTTGGCCATGTCTCTGAGTATTGCACACCTTGTGCTTTTGGGCACTCCAGTGATGTTGCAGCTCTGAAATATGGCCAAACTGGTGGCAAGTGGCATCTTGGCAGCTGCACGCTTGACTTTTCTCAGTTCATGGGCAGTTATTTTGCGCCTTGGTTTTTCCACACGCTTCTTGCGACCCTGTTGACTATTTTGAATGAAACGCTTGATTGTTCGATGATCACGCTTCAGAAGCTTTGCAATTTTAAGAGTGCTGCATCCCTCTGCAAGATATCTCACTATTTTTGACTTTTCTGAGCCTGTCAAGTCCTTCTTTTGACCCATTTTGCCAAAAGAAAGGAAGTTGCCTAATAATTATGCACACCTGATATAGGGTGTTGATGTCAATAGACCACACCCCTTCTCATTACAGAGATGCACATCACCTAATATGCTTAATTGGTAGTAGGCTTTCGAGCCTATACAGCTTGGAGTAAGACAACATGCATAAAGAGGATGATGTGGTCAAAATACTCATTTGCCTAATAATTCTGCACTTCCTGTATTGAGCTTTATGTGCTATTATTGGACATAACCATCAGATGTAGTGGATTTTGGGCGCGAGATATTATTGATTGCGCATTTGTTATTTTGAATATTTTATTTCCGCATTTATTTTTGCATTCATTTTCGCTTTTTACCCTCATTTATCTAGCTGTGTCGTATTTAGATATAGGAGATTTAATTATACAAATACATATATATGTTTTCTACATACTCTCCAAGTGTCCTGAGTGCCGATTCAACCTTTTAAAAATTTACAGACTCAAGAACCAGGGGTGTTTCTTTAAAACTGAGCACCAGTTGTGGTTATCCGTACTGAGCCATCTGTCTACTATATATAAAGAATAGGACATGCTCTATCTTTTGCGGAACCGCGTTTGGGGCCGCGGCTCCACAAATGCGGGAGCGGTGAGCACATAGTGTGCTCTCCACATCACGTCCCGCCCCATACACAATGAATGGGTCTGCATCTGTTCCGCAGAATTGCGGAATAGATGCCGACTAACATGCGGACGTGTGAATGGGGCTTTAGATTCATTCTGAAGCTGCAGTGTTAGTTAGAGCAGGGAGAGTGCTACTGCTGCTGAATTAATAGGGAAAGCCTTAGCTAGGCCAGTGTTCTGTGTAAACTCCAATCCTCAAAGACTCATCTGCTGTAAGGACAGTATCCTGACAGCACCCCAAAAAGCCCATTTTAGGGCTTGTACATCAGTCTGATTTATTTAATTTATATATATATATATATATATATAAATATATATATTGCAGTTGCCTGCCCGTGTGTGAGAGGCCGCAGGCCCACAGACTGTACTGTGTGCACACCACTCATATAGGGTGGCACAGTACCTTGCAGATAAAAAAGTCATTTCATTTTTACCCGCTATTATAATTGCAGTTGCCTGCCAGTGTGTGTCAGGCCCACTAACTGTGCTGTGCCCACTGCCCACCACTCATATAGGGTGGAAAATTACCTTGCAGATAAAAAAGTCATTTAATTTTTACCCTTTAATATAATTGAAGTTGCCTGCCAGTGTGTGTCAGGCCCGCTAACTGTACTGTGCCCACTGCCCACCACATATATATGGTGGCACAGTACCTTGCAGATAAAAAAGTCATTTCATTTTTACCCTTTAATATAATTGCACTTGCCTGCCAGTGTGTGTCAGACCCACAGACTGTACTGTGCCCACTGTAAAGGAAAAAATACTTAATCACCAGTCAGCAAGAATCAGCTGCAGGTCCGAGGAGTGTTGTGGGATCAATCACACTTTCAAGAAAATGTACATATAAGGTTCAGACCGCGCGTGTATAAGTAGGTGATATAAAACAGTTTTTTTCTCCCTTCAGAAAAGTTTCGAGGTCTGCAGATGTCCTATTAGTGGATATCCTGCAAATTGGTGGAAGAATGCAATAGTGTAAATCCGTATGATTATGCCGCCCCGTAGTGCACAGATTGTACTTACACGGCACTTTACTGACAAGAGGCGTATCAGAGGAGTCCTCCGCAGTTTGTTGGATTCCTCGTGGCGTAGGTCCACGTTCACACGCCGGCACACAGGTCTCAACGGCGGACTTAACTGCAAACAACACCCGGTGGGTCTGCTAATGTTCCCAACTTCTTTTCATTCAAATAATTCAAACATGCACTTTAAAATCGCAATGTAAAATCCCAGTGTCTTTTTCCTTTGCCCGACCCAGGTTTCGCTCCTTGAGCTTCGTCAGGGGCACACATCATCTCTCCCTCCCCCTTCTCTTTTATTCATCAGGTTAGCACCAATCAAGCACCTGACGTGTCATTCAAAACGCCTCCTATTTTATCCTCATACTTCACACTACACTTGTATCTCTTTAATGGGAAGCCGCAGATCTCTAAGTCCAAATTCACATGGGGACAGTTATCCTGCCAACTTCTGGGTCAAATTTAAAACTGCCTGCAAATCAAAATCTAAGTTCAGGCACCCAGGTTGCAGCGTGCTCAATTCATATATCCACCTGCTCTCTTTTTGGTTGATTTTCTCTAATTTTCTGAAGGGAGAAAAAAAACTGTTTTATATCACCTACTTATACACGCGCGGTCCGAACCTTATATGTACATGTACTGTGCCCACTGCCAGTGCCCACCACTCATGTCGGGTGGCACAGTACCTTGCAGATAAAAATGTCATTTCATTTTTACCCTTTAATATAATTGCAGTTGCCTGCCAGTGTGTGTCAGGCCCACAGACTGTACTGTGCCCACTGCCAGTGCCCACCACTCCTGTTGGGTGGCACATTACCTTGCAGATAAAAAAGTAATTTAATCTTTACCCTTTAATATAATTGCAGTTGCCTGCCAGTGTATGTCAGGCCCACTAATTGTACTATGCCCACTGCCCACCACTTATATAGGGTGGCACATTAATTTTCAGATAAAAAAAAGTCATTTAATTTTTACCCTTTAATATAATTGCAGTTGCCTGCCAGTGTGTGTCAGACCCACAGACTGTACTGTGCCCACTGCAAGTGCCCACCACTCATGTCGGGTGGCACAGTACCTTGCAGATAAAAAAGTCATTTAATTTTTACCCTTTAATATAATTGCAGTTGCCTGCAAGTGTGTGTCTGGCCCAGTAACTGCACTGTGACCACTGCCCACCACTCATATAGGATGGAAAATTACCTTGCAGATAAAAAAGTCATTTAATTTTTACCCTTTAATATAATTGAAGTTGCCTGCAATTGTGTGTCAGGCCCACCAACTGTACTGTGCCCACTGCCCACCACTTATATAGGGTGGCACAGTACCTTGCAGATAAAAAAGTCATTTAATTTTTACCCTTTAATATAATTGCACTTGCCAGGCCCACAGACTATACTGTGCCAACTGCCAGTGCCCACCACTCATGATGGGTGGCACAGTACCTTGCAGATAAAAAAGTCATTTAATCTTTACTCTTTAATATAATTGCAGTTGCCTGCCAGTGTGTGTAAGGCCCACTAACTGTGCTGTGCCCACTGCCCACCACTCATATAGGGTGGAAAATTACCTTGCAGATAAAAAAAGTCATTTAATTTTTACCCTTTAATATAATTGCAGTTGCCTGCCAGTGTGTGTCAGACCCACAGACTGTACTGTGCCCACTGCCAGTGCCCACCACTCATGTCGGATGGCACAGTACCTTGCAGATAAAAAAGTCATTTAATTTTTACCCTTTAATATAATTGAAGTTGCCTGCCAGTGTGTGTCAGGCCCACTAACTGTACTGTGCCCACTGCCCACCACTTATATAGGGTGGCACAGTACCTTGCAGAAAAAAAAAGTCATTTAATTTTTACCCGTTATTATAATTGCACTTGCCAGGCCCACGGACTGTACTGTGCCCACTGCCAGTTCCCACCACTCATGTCGGGTGGCACAGTACCTTGCAGATAAAAAAGTCATTTAATTTTTACCCGCTATTGTAATTGCAGTTGCATGCCAGTGTGTGACAGGCCCACTAACTGTGCCGTGCCCACTGCCCACCACTCATATAGGTAAAAAAAGTCATTTAATTTTTACCCTTTTAAATAATTGCCTGTCAGTGTGTGTCAGACCCACAGACTGTACTGTGCCCACTGCCAGTGCCCACCACTCATGTCGGATGGCACAGTACCTTGCAGATAAAAAAGTCATTTAATTTTTACCCTTTAATATAATTGAAGTTGCCTGCCAGTGTGTGTCAGGCCCACTAACTGTACTGTGCCCACTGCCCACCACTTATATAGGGTGGCACAGTACCTTGCAGATAAAAAAGTCATTTAATTTTTACCCGTTATTAAAATTGCACTTGCCAGACCCACAGACTGTACTGTGCCCACTGCCAGTTCCCACCACTCATGTCGGGTGGCACATTACCTTGCAGATAAAAACGTCATTTAATTTTTACCCGATATTATAATTGCAGTTGCATGCCAGTGTGTGACAGGCCCACTAACTGTGCAGTGCCCACTGCCCACCACTCATAAAAGGGTGGAAAATTACCTTGCAGATAAAAAGTCATTTAATTTTTACCCTTTAATATAATTGAAGTTGCCTGCCAGTGTGTGTCAGGCCTACTAACTGTACTGTGCACACTGCCCACCACTTATATAGGGTGGCACAGTACCTTGCACATAAAAAGTCATTTAATTTTTACCCTTTAATATAATTGCAGTTGCCTGCCAGTGTGTGTCTGGCCCACTAACTGTACTGTGCCCACTGCCCACCACTCATATAGGATGGAAAATCACCTTGCAGATAAAAAGTCATTTAATTTTTACCCTTTAATATAATTGAAGTTGCCTGCCAGTGTGTGTCAGGCCCACTAACTATACTGTGCCCACTGCCCACCACTGATAAAGGGTGGCACTTTACCCTGCAGATAAAACAGTCATTTAATCTTTACCCTTTAATATAATTGCAGTTGCCTGCAAGTGTGTGTCTGGCCCACTAACTGTACTGTGACCACTGCCCACCAGTCATATAGGGTGGAAAATTACCTTGCAGATAAAAAAGTCATTTAATTTTTACCCTTTAATATAATTGAAGTTGCCTGCCAGTGTGTGTCAGGCCCACTAACTGTACTGTGCCCACTCCCCACCACTTATAAAAGGTGGCACAGTACCTTGCAGATAAAACAGTCATTTAATTTGTACCCTTTAAAATAATTGCAGTTGCCTGCCAGTGTGTGTCAGGCCCACAGACTGTACTGTGCCCACTGCCAGTGCCCACCACTCTTGTTGGGTGGCACAATACCTTGCAGATAAAAAAAGTCATTTAATCTTTACCCTTTAATATAATTGCAGTTGCCTGCCAGTGTGTGTCAGGCCCACTAACTGTACTGGGCCCACTGCCCACCAACCATATAGGGTGGCACAGTAGCTTGCAGATAAAAAAGTAATTTAATTTTTACCCGCTATTATAATTGCAGTTGACTGCCAGTGTGTGTCAGGCCCACTAATTGAGCTGTGCCCACTGCCCACCACTCATATAGGGTGGAAAATTACCTTGCAGATAAAAAAGTCATTTAATTTTTACCATTTTAATATAATTACACTTGCCTGGCCCACATACTGTACTGTGCCCACTGCCAGTGCTCCACCACTAATGTCGGGTGGCACAGTACCTTGCAGATAAAAAGTCATTTCATTTTTACCCGCTATTATAACTGCAGTTGCTTGCCAGTGTGTGTCAGGCCCATTAACTGTGCTGTGCTCACTTCCCACCACTCATGTAGGGTGGAAAATTACCTTGCAGATAAAAATGTCATTAAATTTTTACCCTTTAATATAATTGCAGTTGCTTGCAAGTGTGTGTCTGGCCCACTAACTGTACTGTGCCCACTGCCCACCAGTCATATAGGGTGGAAAATTACCTTGCAGATAAAAAAGTCATTTAATTTTTACCCTTTAATATAATTGAAGTTGCCTGCCAGTGTGTGTCAGGCCCACTAACTGTACTGTGCCCACTGCCCACCACTTATATAGGGTGGCACAGTACCTTGCAGATAAAAAAGTCATTTAATTTTTACCCTTTAATATAATTGCACTTGCCAAGCCCACAGACTGTACTGTGCCTACTGCCAGTGCCCACCACTCATGTCGGGTGGCACAGTACCTTGCAGATAAAAAAGTAATTTAATTTTTACCCGCTATTATAATTGCATTTGCCTGCCAGTGTGTGTCAGGCCCACTAACTGTGCTGTGCCCACTGCCCACCACTCATATAGGGTGGAAAATTACCTTGCAGATAAAAAGTCATTTAATTTTTACCCTTTAATATAATTGAAGTTGCCTGCCAATGTGTGTCAGGCCCACTAACTGTACTGTGCCCACTGCCCACCACTTATATAGGGTGGCACAGTACCTTGCAGATAAAACAGTCATTTAATTTTTACCCTTTAATATAATTGCAGTTGCCTGCCAGTGTGTGTCAGGCCCACAGACTGTACTGTGCCCACTGCCAGTGCCCACCACTCCTGTTGGGTGGCGCATTACCTTGCAGATAAAAAAGTCATTTAATCTTTACCCTTTAATATAATTGCAGTTGCCTGCCAGTGTGTGTCAGACCCACAGACTATACTGTGCCCACTGCCAGTGCCCACCACTCATGTCGGATGGCAAAGTACCTTGCAGAAAAAAAAGTCATTTAATTTTTACCCTTTAATATAATTGCAGTTGCCTGCCAGTGTGTGTCAGACCCACAGACTGTACTGTGCTCACTGCCAGTGCCCACCACTCATATAGGGTGGAAAATTACCTTGCAGGTAAAAAGTCATTTAATTTTTACCCTTTAATATAATTGAAGTTGCCTGCCAGTGTGTGTCAGGACCACTAACTGTACTGTGCCCACTGCCCACCACTTATAAAGGGTGGCACAGTAACTTGCAGATAAAACAGTCATTTAATCTTTACCCTTTAATATAATTGCAGTTGCTTGCAAGTGTGTGTCTGGCCCACTAACTGTATTGTGCCCACTGCCCACCACTTATAAAGGGTGGCACAGTACCTTGCAGATAAAAAAGTCATTTAATTTTTACCCTTTAATATAATTGCAGTTGCCTGCCAGTGTGTGTCAGGCCCACAGACTGTACTGTGCCCACTGCCAGTCCCCACCACTCCTGTTGGGTGGCGCATTACCTTGCAGATAAAAAGTCATTTAATCTTTACCCTTTAATATAATTGCAGTTGCCTGCCAGTGTGTGTCAGACCCACAGACTATACTGTGCCCACTGCCAGTGCCCACCACTCATGTCGGGTGGCAAAGTACCTTGCAGATAAAAAAGTCATTTAATTTTTACCCTTTAATATAATTGCAGTTGCCTGCCAGTGTGTGTCAGACCCACAGACTGTACTGTGCCCACTGCCAGTGCTCACCACTCATGTCGAGTGGCACAGTACCTTGCAGATAAAAAAGTCATTTAATTTTTACCCTTTAATATAATTGCACTTGCCAGGCCCACAGTCTGTACTGTGCCTACTGCCAGTGCCCACCGCTCATGTCGGGTGGCACAGTTTCCTTGCAGATAAAATAGTAATTTAATTTTTACCCTCTATTATAATTGCAGTTGCCTGCCAGTGTGTGTCAGGCCCACTAACTGTGCTGTGCCCACTGCCCACCACTCATATAGGGTGGAAAATTACCTTGCATATAAAAAAAGTCATTAAATTTTTACCCTTTAATATAATTGAAGTTGCCTGCCAGTGTGTGGCTGGCACACTAACTGTACTGTGCCCACTGCCCACCACTTATATAGGGTGGCACAGTATCTTGCAGATAAAACAGTCATTTAATTTTTACCCTTTAATATAATTGCAGTTGCCTGCCAGTGTGTGTCAGGCCCACAGTCTGTACTGTGCCCACTGCCAGTCCCCACCACTCCTGTTGGGTGGCGCATTACCTTGCAGATAAAAAAGTCATTTAATCTTTACCCTTTAATATAATTGCAGATGCCTGCCAGTGTGTGTCAGACCCACAGACTATACTGTGCCCACTGCCAGTGCCCACCACTCATGTCGGGTGGCAAAGTACCTTGCAGATAAAAAAGTCATTTAATTTTTACCCTTTAATATAATTGCAGTTGCCTGCCAGTGTGTGTCAGACCCAAAGACTGTACTGTGCCCACTGCCAGTGCCCACCACTCACGACGGGTGGCACATTACCTTGCAGATAAAAAAGTCATTTAATTTTTACCCTTTAATATAATTGCAGTTGCCTGCAAGTGTGTGTCTTGCCCACTAACTGCACTGTGCCCACTGTCCACCCACCACTCATATAAGGTGGAAAATTACCATGCAGATAAAAAAGTCATTTAATTTTTACCCTTTAATATAATTGCAGTTGCCTGCCAGTGTGTGTCAGGCCCACAGACTGTACTGTGCCCACTGCCAGTGCCCACCACTCCTGTTGGGTGGCGCATTACCTTGCAGATAAATAAAGTCATTTAATCTTTACCCTTTAATATAATTGCAGTTGCCTGCCAGTGTGTGTCAGACCCACAGACTATACTGTGCCCACTGCCAGTGCCCACCACTCATGTCGGGTGGCACAGTACCTTGCAGATAAAAAAGTCATTTAATTTTTACCCTTTAATATAATTGCAGTTGCCTGCAAGTGTGTGTCTGGCCCACTAACTGTACTGTGCCCACTGCCAACCACTCATATAGGGTGGAAAATTACCTTGCAGATAAAAAAGTCATTTAATTTTTACCCTTTAATATAATTGAAGTTGCCTGCCAGTGTGTGTCAGGCCCACTAACTGTACTGTGCCCACTGCCCACCACTTATATAAGGTGGCACAGTACCTTGCAGATAAAAAAGTCATTTAATTTTTACCCGTTATTAAAATTGCACTTGCCAGACCCACAGACTGTACTGTGCCCACTGCCAGTTCCCACCACTCATGTCGGGTGGCACATTACCTTGCAGATAAAAAAGTCATTTAATTTTTACCCGATATTATAATTGCAGTTGCATGCCAGTGTGTGACAGGCCCACTAACTGTGCAGTGCCCACTGCCCACCACTCATAAAAGGGTGGAAAATTACCTTGCAGATAAAAAAGTCATTTAATTTTTACCCTTTAATATAATTGAAGTTGCCTGCCAGTGTGTGTCAGGCCTACTAACTGTACTGTGCACACTGCCCACCACTTATATAGGGTGGCACAGTACCTTGCACATAAAAAAGTCATTTAATTTTTACCCTTTAATATAATTGCAGTTGCCTGCCAGTGTGTGTCTGGCCCACTAACTGTACTGTGCCCACTGCCCACCACTCATATAGGATGGAAAATCACCTTGCAGATAAAAAAGTCATTTAATTTTTACCCTTTAATATAATTGAAGTTGCCTGCCAGTGTGTGTCAGGCCCACTAACTATACTGTGCCCACTGCCCACCACTGATAAAGGGTGGCACTTTACCCTGCAGATAAAACAGTCATTTAATCTTTACCCTTTAATATAATTGCAGTTGCCTGCAAGTGTGTGTCTGGCCCACTAACTGTACTGTGACCACTGCCCACCAGTCATATAGGGTGGAAAATTACCTTGCAGATAAAAAAGTCATTTAATTTTTACCCTTTAATATAATTGAAGTTGCCTGCCAGTGTGTGTCAGGCCCACTAACTGTACTGTGCCCACTCCCCACCACTTATAAAAGGTGGCACAGTACCTTGCAGATAAAACAGTCATTTAATTTGTACCCTTTAAAATAATTGCAGTTGCCTGCCAGTGTGTGTCAGGCCCACAGACTGTACTGTGCCCACTGCCAGTGCCCACCACTCTTGTTGGGTGGCACAATACCTTGCAGATAAAAAAGTCATTTAATCTTTACCCTTTAATATAATTGCAGTTGCCTGCCAGTGTGTGTCAGGCCCACTAACTGTACTGGGCCCACTGCCCACCAACCATATAGGGTGGCACAGTAGCTTGCAGATAAAAAAGTAATTTAATTTTTACCCGCTATTATAATTGCAGTTGACTGCCAGTGTGTGTCAGGCCCACTAATTGAGCTGTGCCCACTGCCCACCACTCATATAGGGTGGAAAATTACCTTGCAGATAAAAAAGTCATTTAATTTTTACCATTTTAATATAATTACACTTGCCTGGCCCACATACTGTACTGTGCCCACTGCCAGTGCCCACCACTAATGTCGGGTGGCACAGTACCTTGCAGATAAAAAAGTCATTTCATTTTTACCCGCTATTATAACTGCAGTTGCTTGCCAGTGTGTGTCAGGCCCATTAACTGTGCTGTGCTCACTTCCCACCACTCATGTAGGGTGGAAAATTACCTTGCAGATAAAAATGTCATTAAATTTTTACCCTTTAATATAATTGCAGTTGCTTGCAAGTGTGTGTCTGGCCCACTAACTGTACTGTGCCCACTGCCCACCAGTCATATAGGGTGGAAAATTACCTTGCAGATAAAAAAGTCATTTAATTTTTACCCTTTAATATAATTGAAGTTGCCTGCCAGTGTGTGTCAGGCCCACTAACTGTACTGTGCCCACTGCCCACCACTTATATAGGGTGGCACAGTACCTTGCAGATAAAAAAGTCATTTAATTTTTACCCTTTAATATAATTGCACTTGCCAAGCCCACAGACTGTACTGTGCCTACTGCCAGTGCCCACCACTCATGTCGGGTGGCACAGTACCTTGCAGATAAAAAGTAATTTAATTTTTACCCGCTATTATAATTGCATTTGCCTGCCAGTGTGTGTCAGGCCCACTAACTGTGCTGTGCCCACTGCCCACCACTCATATAGGGTGGAAAATTACCTTGCAGATAAAAAAGTCATTTAATTTTTACCCTTTAATATAATTGAAGTTGCCTGCCAATGTGTGTCAGGCCCACTAACTGTACTGTGCCCACTGCCCACCACTTATATAGGGTGGCACAGTACCTTGCAGATAAAACAGTCATTTAATTTTTACCCTTTAATATAATTGCAGTTGCCTGCCAGTGTGTGTCAGGCCCACAGACTGTACTGTGCCCACTGCCAGTGCCCACCACTCCTGTTGGGTGGCGCATTACCTTGCAGATAAAAAAGTCATTTAATCTTTACCCTTTAATATAATTGCAGTTGCCTGCCAGTGTGTGTCAGACCCACAGACTATACTGTGCCCACTGCCAGTGCCCACCACTCATGTCGGATGGCAAAGTACCTTGCAGAAAAAAAAGTCATTTAATTTTTACCCTTTAATATAATTGCAGTTGCCTGCCAGTGTGTGTCAGACCCACAGACTGTACTGTGCTCACTGCCAGTGCCCACCACTCATATAGGGTGGAAAATTACCTTGCAGGTAAAAAGTCATTTAATTTTTACCCTTTAATATAATTGAAGTTGCCTGCCAGTGTGTGTCAGGACCACTAACTGTACTGTGCCCACTGCCCACCACTTATAAAGGGTGGCACAGTAACTTGCAGATAAAACAGTCATTTAATCTTTACCCTTTAATATAATTGCAGTTGCTTGCAAGTGTGTGTCTGGCCCACTAACTGTATTGTGCCCACTGCCCACCACTTATAAAGGGTGGCACAGTACCTTGCAGATAAAAAAGTCATTTAATTTTTACCCTTTAATATAATTGCAGTTGCCTGCCAGTGTGTGTCAGGCCCACAGACTGTACTGTGCCCACTGCCAGTCCCCACCACTCCTGTTGGGTGGCGCATTACCTTGCAGATAAAAAGTCATTTAATCTTTACCCTTTAATATAATTGCAGTTGCCTGCCAGTGTGTGTCAGACCCACAGACTATACTGTGCCCACTGCCAGTGCCCACCACTCATGTCGGGTGGCAAAGTACCTTGCAGATAAAAAAGTCATTTAATTTTTACCCTTTAATATAATTGCAGTTGCCTGCCAGTGTGTGTCAGACCCACAGACTGTACTGTGCCCACTGCCAGTGCTCACCACTCATGTCGAGTGGCACAGTACCTTGCAGATAAAAAAGTCATTTAATTTTTACCCTTTAATATAATTGCACTTGCCAGGCCCACAGTCTGTACTGTGCCTACTGCCAGTGCCCACCGCTCATGTCGGGTGGCACAGTTTCCTTGCAGATAAAATAGTAATTTAATTTTTACCCTCTATTATAATTGCAGTTGCCTGCCAGTGTGTGTCAGGCCCACTAACTGTGCTGTGCCCACTGCCCACCACTCATATAGGGTGGAAAATTACCTTGCATATAAAAAAGTCATTAAATTTTTACCCTTTAATATAATTGAAGTTGCCTGCCAGTGTGTGGCTGGCACACTAACTGTACTGTGCCCACTGCCCACCACTTATATAGGGTGGCACAGTATCTTGCAGATAAAACAGTCATTTAATTTTTACCCTTTAATATAATTGCAGTTGCCTGCCAGTGTGTGTCAGGCCCACAGTCTGTACTGTGCCCACTGCCAGTCCCCACCACTCCTGTTGGGTGGCGCATTACCTTGCAGATAAAAAAGTCATTTAATCTTTACCCTTTAATATAATTGCAGTTGCCTGCCAGTGTGTGTCAGACCCACAGACTG
Source organism: Bufotes viridis (assembly GCA_033119425.1). Taxonomy (NCBI): domain Eukaryota; kingdom Metazoa; phylum Chordata; class Amphibia; order Anura; family Bufonidae; genus Bufotes; species Bufotes viridis. Next base: position 240,605,626 of record CM065589.1, read on the forward strand.
TACTGTGCCCACTGCCAGTGCCCACCACTCACGACGGGTGGCACATTACCTTGCAGATAAAAAAGTCATTTAATTTTTACCCTTTAATATAATTGCAGTTGCCTGCAAGTGTGTGTCTTGCCCACTAACTGCACTGTGCCCACTGTCCACCCACCACTCATATAAGGTGGAAAATTACCATGCAGATAAAAAAGTCATTTAATTTTTACCCTTTAATATAATTGCAGTTGCCTGCCAGTGTGTGTCAGGCCCACAGACTGTACTGTGCCCACTGCCAGTGCCCACCACTCCTGTTGGGTGGCGACATTACCTTGCAGATAAATAAAGTCATTTAATCTTTACCCTTTAATATAATTGCAGTTGCCTGCCAGTGTGTGTCAGGCCCACAGACTGTACTGTGCCCACTGCCAGTGCCCACCACTCCTGTTGGGTGGCACATTACCTTGCAGATAAAAAAGTCATTTAATCTTTACCCTTTAATATAATTGCAGTTGCCTGCCAGTGTGTGTCAGACCCACAGACTGTACTGTGCCCACTGCCAGTGCCCACCACTCATGTCGGGTGGCACAGTACCTTGCAGATAAAAAAGTCATTTAATTTTTACCCTTTAATATAATTGCAGTTGCCTGCAAGTGTGTGTCTGGCCCACTAACTGTACTGTGCCCACTGCCCACCACTCATATAGGGTGGAAAATTTACCTTGCAGATAAAAAAGTCATTTAATTTTTACCCTTTAATATAATTGAAGTTGCCTGCCAGTGTGTGTCAGGCCCACTAACTGTACTGTGCCCACTGCCCACCACTTATATAGGGTGGCACAGTACCTTGCAGATAAAAAGTCATTTAATTTTTACCCTTTAATATAATTGCACTTGCCTAGGCCCACAGACTGTACTGTGCCCACTGCCAGTGCCCACCACTCATGTCGGGTGACACAGTACCTTGCAGATAAAAAAGTCATTTAATTTTTACCCGCTATTATAATTGCAGTTGCCTGCCAGTGTGTGTCAGGCCCACTGACTGTACTGTGCCCACTGCCAGTGCCCACCACTCATGTCGGGTGGCACAGTACCTTGCAGATAAAAAGTCATTTAATTTTTACCCGTTATTATAATTGCAGTTGCCTGCCAGTGTGTGTCAGACACACAGACTGTACTGTGCCCACTGCCAGTGCCCACCACTCATGTCGGGTGGCACAGTACCTTGCAGATAAAAAAAGTCATTTAATTTTTACCCTTTAATATAATTGCAGTTGCCTGCCAGTGTGGGTGAGGCCCACAGACTGTACTGTGCCCACTGCCAGTGCCCACCACTCCTGTTGGCTGGCACATTACCTTGCAGATAAAAAAGTCATTTAATCTTTTCCCTTTAATATAATTGCAGTTGCCTGCCAGTGTGTGTCAGACCCACAGACTGTACTGTGCCCACTGCCAGTGCTCACCACTCATGTCGGGTGGCACAGTACCTTGCAGATAAAAAAGTCATTTAATTTTTACACTTTAATATAATTGCAGTTGCCTGCAAGTGTGTATCTGGCCCACTAACTCTACTGTGCCCACTGCCCACCACTCATAAAGCGGGAAAATTTACCTTGCAGATAAAAAAGTCATTTAATTTTTACCCTTTAATATAATTGAAGTTGCCTGCCAGTGTGTGTCAGGCCCACTAACTCTACTGTGCCCACTGCCCACCAGTTATATAGGGTGTCACAGTACCTTGCAGATAAAAAGTCATTTAATTTGTACCCTTTAATATAATTGCAGCTGTGCCAGGCCCACAGACTGTACTGTGCCCACTGCCAGTGCCCACCACTAATGTCGGGTGACACAGTACCTTGCAGATAAAAAGTCATTTAATTTTTACCCGTTATTATAATTGCAGTTGCCTGCCAGTGTGTGTCAGGCCCACTAACTGTGCTGTGCCCACTGCCCACCACTCATATAGGGTGGAAAATTACCTTGCAGATAAAAAAGTCATTTAATTTTTACCCTTTAATATAATTGAAGTTGCCTGCCAGTGTGTGTAAGGCCTACTAACTGTACTGTGCACACTGCCCACCACTCATATAGGGTGGCACAGTACCTTGCAGATAAAAAAGTCATTTAATTTTTACCTCTTAATATAATTGCAGTTGCCTGCCAGTGTGTGTAAGGCCCACAGACTGTACTGTGCCCACTGCCAGTGCCCACCACTCCTGTTGGGTGACACATTACCTTGCAGATAAAAAGTCATTTAATCTTTTACACTTTAAAATAATTGCAGTTGCTCAGTGTGTGTCAGACCCACAGACTGTACTGTGCCCACTGCCAGTGCTCACCACTCATGTCGGGTGGCACAGTACCTTGCAGATAAAAAAGTCATTTAATTTTTACACTTTAATATAATTGCAGTTGCCTGCAAGTGTGTATCTGGCCCACTAACTCTACTGTGCCCACTGCCCACCACTCATAAAGCGGGAAAATTTACCTTGCAGATAAAAAAGTCATTTAATTTTTACCCTTTAATATAATTGAAGTTGCCTGCCAGTGTGTGTCAGGCCCACTAACTCTACTGTGCCCACTGCCCACCACTTATATAGGGTGTCATAGTACCTTGCAGATAAAAAAGTCATTTAATTTGTACCCTTTAATATAATTGCACTTGCCAGGCCCACAGACTGTACTGTACCCACTGCCAGTGCCCACCACTAATGTCGGGTGACACAGTACCTTGCAGATAAAAAAGTAATTTAATTTTTACCCGCTATTATAATTGCAGTTGCCTGCCAGTGTGTGTCAGGCCCACTAACTGTGCTGTGCCCACTGCCCACCACTCATATAGGGTGGAAAATTACCTTGCAGATAAAAAAGTCATTTAATTTTTATCCTTTAATATAATTGAAGTTGCCTGCCAGTGTGTGTAAGGCCTACTAACTGTACTGTGCACACTGCCCACCACGTATATAGTGTGGCACAGTACCTTGCAGATAAAAAAGTCATTTAATTTTTACCTCTTAATATAATTGCAGTTGCCTGCCAGTGTGTGTCAGGCCCACAGACTGTACTGTGCCCACTGCCAGTGCCCACCACTCCTGTTGGGTGACACATTACCTTGCAGATAAAAAAGTCATTTAATTTTTACACTTTAAAATAATTGCAGTTGCTAGGCTCACATACTGTACTGTGCCCACTGCCAGTGCCCACCACTCATGTCGGGTGGCACAGTACCTTGCAGATAAAAAAGTCATTTAATTTTTACCCGCTATTATAATTGCAGTTGCCTGCCAGTGTGTGTCAGACACACAGACTGTACTGTGCCCACTGCCAGTGCCCACCACTCATGTCGGGTGGCACAGTACCTTGCAGATAAAAAAGTCATTTAATTTTTACCCTTTAATATAATTGCAGTTGCCTGCCAGTGTGGGTGAGGCCCACAGACTGTACTGTGCCCACTGCCAGTGCCCACCACTCCTGTTGGCTGGCACATTACCTTGCAGATAAAAAGTCATTTAATCTTTTCCCTTTAATATAATTGCAGTTGCCTGCCAGTGTGTGTCAGACCCACAGACTGTACTGTGCCCACTGCCAGTGCTCACCACTCATGTCGGGTGGCACAGTACCTTGCAGATAAAAAAGTCATTTAATTTTTACACTTTAATATAATTGCAGTTGCCTGCAAGTGTGTATCTGGCCCACTAACTCTACTGTGCCCACTGCCCACCACTCATAAAGCGGGAAAATTTACCTTGCAGATAAAAAGTCATTTAATTTTTACCCTTTAATATAATTGAAGTTGCCTGCCAGTGTGTGTCAGGCCCACTAACTCTACTGTGCCCACTGCCCACCACTTATATAGGGTGGCACAGTACCTTGCAGATAAAAAAGTCATTTAATTTTTACCTCTTAATATAATTGCAGTTGCCTGCCAGTGTGTGTAAGGCCCACAGACTGTACTGTGCCCACTGCCAGTGCCCACCACTCCTGTTGGGTGACACATTACCTTGCAGATAAAAAAGTCATTTAATTTTTACACTTTAAAATAATTGCAGTTGCTAGGCTCACATACTGTACTGTGCCCACTGCCAGTGCCCACCACTCATGTCGGGTGGCACAGTAACTTGCAGATAAAAAAGTCATTTAATTTTTACCCGCTATTATAATTGCAGTTGCCTGCCAGTGTGTGTCAGACACACAGACTGTACTGTGCCCACTGCCAGTGCCCACCACTCATGTCGGGTGGCACAGTACCTTGCAGATAAAAAAAGTCATTTAATTTTTACCCTTTAATATAATTGCAGTTGCCTGCCAGTGTGGGTGAGGCCCACAGACTGTACTGTGCCCACTGCCAGTGCCCACCACTCCTGTTGGCTGGCACATTACCTTGCAGATAAAAAAGTCATTTAATCTTTTCCCTTTAATATAATTGCAGTTGCCTGCCAGTGTGTGTCAGACCCACAGACTGTACTGTGCCCACTGCCAGTGCTCACCACTCATGTCGGGTGGCACAGTACCTTGCAGATAAAAAAGTCATTTAATTTTTACACTTTAATATAATTGCAGTTGCCTGCAAGTGTGTATCTGGCCCACTAACTCTACTGTGCCCACTGCCCACCACTCATAAAGCGGGAAAATTTACCTTGCAGATAAAAAGTCATTTAATTTTTACCCTTTAATATAATTGAAGTTGCCTGCCAGTGTGTGTCAGGCCCACTAACTCTACTGTGCCCACTGCCCACCACTTATATAGGGTGTCACAGTACCTTGCAGATAAAAAAGTCATTTAATTTGTACCCTTTAATATAATTGCACTTGCCAGGCCCACAGACTGTACTGTACCCACTGCCAGTGCCCACCACTAATGTCGGGTGACACAGTACCTTGCAGATAAAAAAGTCATTTAATTTTTACCCGCTATTATAATTGCAGTTGCCTGCCAGTGTGTGTCAGGCCCACTAACTGTGCTGTGCCCACTGCCCACCACTCATATAGGGTGGAAAATTACCTTGCAGATAAAAAAGTCATTTAATTTTTACCCTTTAATATAATTGAAGTTGCCTGCCAGTGTGTGTAAGGCCTACTAACTGTACTGTGCACACTGCCCACCACTTATATAGGGTGGCACAGTACCTTGCAGATAAAAAAGTCATTTAATTTTTACCTCTTAATATAATTGCAGTTGCCTGCCAGTGTGTGTAAGGCCCACAGACTGTACTGTGCCCACTGCCAGTGCCCACCACTCCTGTTGGGTGACACATTACTTGCAGATAAAAAAGTCATTTAATTTTTACACTTTAAAATAATTGCAGTTGCCTGCAAGTGTGTATCTGGCCCACTAACTCTACTGTGGCCACTGCCCACCACTCATAAAGGGTGGAAATTTACCTTGCAGATAAAAAAGTCATTTAATTTTTACCCTTTAATATAATTGAAGTTGCCTGCCAGTGTGTGTCAGGCCCACTAACTCTACTGTGCCCACTGCCCACCACTTATATAGGGTGGCACAGTACCTTGCAGATAAAAAAGTCATTTAATTTTTACCCTTTTATTTAATTGATGTTCGCCTGCCAGTGTGTGTCAGGCATCCTAACTGTACTGTGCACACTGCCCACCACTTATATAGGGTGGCACAGTATCTTGCAGATAAAAAAGTCATTTAATTTTTACCTCTTAATATAATTGCAGTTGCCTGCCAGTGTGTGTCAGACCCACAGTCTGTACTGTGCCCACTGCCAGTCCCCACCACTCCTGTTGGGTGGCGCATTACCTTGCAGATAAAAAAGTCATTTAATCTTTACCCTTTAATATAATTGCAGTTGCCTGCCAGTGTGTGTCAGACCCACAGACTATACTGTGCCCACTGCCAGTGCCCACCACTCATGTCGGGTGGCAAAGTACCTTGCAGATAAAATAGTCATTTAATTTTTACCCTTTAATATAATTGCAGTTGCCTGCAAGTGTGTGTCTTGCCCACTAACTGCACTGTGCCCACTGTCCACCCACCACTCATATAAGGTGGAAAATTACAATGCAGATAAAAAAGTCATTTAATTTTTACCCTTTAATATAATTGCAGTTGCCTGCCAGTGTGTGTCAGGCCCACAGACTGTACTGTGCCCACTGCCAGTGCCCACCACTCCTGTTGGGTGGCGCATTACCTTGCAGATAAATAAAGTCATTTAATCTTTACCCTTTAATATAATTGCAGTTGCCTGCCAGTGTGTGTCAGACCCACAGACTATACTGTGCCCACTGCCAGTGCCCACCACTCATGTCGGGTGGCACAGTACCTTGCAGATAAAAAAGTCATTTAATTTTTACCCTTTAATATAATTGCAGTTGCCTGCAAGTGTGTGTCTGGCCCACTAACTGTACTGTGCCCACTGCCAACCACTCATATAGGGTGGAAAATTACCTTGCAGATAAAAAAGTCATTTAATTTTTACCCTTTAATATAATTGAAGTTGCCTGCCAGTGTGTGTCAGGCCCACTAACTGTACTGTGCCCACTGCCCACCACTTATATAGGGTGGCACAGTATCTTGCAGATAAAACAGTCATTTAATTTTTACCCTTTAATATAATTGCAGTTGCCTGCCAGTGTGTGTCAGGCCCACAGTCTGTACTGTGCCCACTGCCAGTCCCCACCACTCCTGTTGGGTGGCGCATTACCTTGCAGATAAAAAAGTCATTTAATCTTTACCCTTTAATATAATTGCAGTTGCCTGCCAGTGTGTGTCAGACCCACAGACTATACTGTGCCCACTGCCAGTGCCCACCACTCATGTCGGGTGGCAAAGTACCTTGCAGATAAAAAAGTCATTTAATTTTTACCCTTTAATATAATTGCAGTTGCCTGCCAGTGTGTGTCAGACCCACAGACTGTACTGTGCCCACTGCCAGTGCCCACCACTCATGTCGGGTGGCGCATTACCTTGCAGATAAAAAAGTCATTTAATCTTTACCCTTTAGTATAATTGCAGTTGCCTGCCAGTGTGTGTCAGACCCACAGACTATACTGTGCCCACTGCCAGTGCCCACCACTCATGTCGGGTGGCAAAGTACCTTGCAGATAAAAAAGTCATTTAATTTTTACCCTTTAATATAATTGCAGTTGCCTGCCAGTGTGTGTCAGACCCACAGACTGTACTGTGCCCACTGCCAGTGCCCACCACTCATGTCGGGTGGCACATTACCTTGCAGATAAAAAAGTCATTTAATTTTTACCCTTTAATATAATTGCAGTTGCCTGCAAGTGTGTGTCTTGCCCACTAACTGCACTGTGCCCACTGTCCACCCACCACTCATATAAGGTGGAAAATTACCATGCAGATAAAAAAGTCATTTAATTTTTACCCTTTAATATAATTGCAGTTGCCTGCCAGTGTGTGTCAGGCCCACAGACTGTACTGTGCCCACTGCCAGTGCCCACCACTCCTGTTGGGTGGCGCATTACCTTGCAGATAAATAAAGTCATTTAATCTTTAACCTTTAATATAATTGCAGTTGCCTGCCAGTGTGTGTCAGACCCACAGACTATACTGTGCCCACTGCCAGTGCCCACCACTCATGTCGGGTGGCACAGTACCTTGCAGATAAAAAAGTCATTTAATTTTTACCCTTTAATATAATTGCAGTTGCCTGCAAGTGTGTGTCTGGCCCACTAACTGTACTGTGCACACTGCCAACCACTCATATAGGGTGGAAAATTACCTTGCAGATAAAAAAGTCATTTAATTTTTACCCTTTAATATAATTGAAGTTGCCTGCCAGTGTGTGTCAGGCCCATTAACTGTACTGTGCCCACTGCCTACCACTTATATAAGGTGGCACAGTACCTTGCAGATAAAAAAAGTCATTTAATTTTTACCCTTTAATATAATTGCAGTTGCCTGCCAGTGTGTGTCAGGCCCACAGACTGTACTGTGCCCACTGCCAGTGCTCACCACTCCTGTTGGGTGGCACATTAATTTGCAGATAAAAAAGTCATTAAATTTTTACCTTTTAATATAATTGCACTTGCTAGGCTCACATACTGTACTGTGCCCACTGCCAGTGCCCACCACTCATGTCGGGTGGCACAGTACCTTGCAGATAAAAAAGTCATTTAATTTTTACCCGCTATTATAATTGCAGTTGCCTGCCAGTGTGTGTCAGGCCCACAGACTGTACTGTGCCCACTGCCAGTGCCCACCACTCCTGTTGGGTGACACATTACCTTGCAGATAAAAAAGTCATTTAATTTTTACACTTTAAAATAATTGCAGTTGCTAGGCTCACATACTGTACTGTGCCCACTGCCAGTGCCCACCACTCATGTCGGGTGGCACAGTACCTTGCAGATAAAAAAGTCATTTAATTTTTACCCGCTATTATAATTGCAGTTGCCTGCCAGTGTGTGTCAGACACACAGACTGTACTGTGCCCACTGCCAGTGCCCACCACTCATGTCGGGTGGCACAGTACCTTGCAGATAAAAAAAGTCATTTAATTTTTACCCTTTAATATAATTGCAGTTGCCTGCCAGTGTGGGTCAGGCCCACAGACTGTACTGTGCCCACTGCCAGTGCCCACCACTCCTGTTGGGTGGCACATTACCTTGCAGATAAAAAAGTCATTTAATCTTTTCCCTTTAATATAATTGCAGTTGCCTGCCAGTGTGTGTCAGACCCACAGACTGTACTGTGCCCACTGCCAGTGCTCACCACTCATGTCGGGTGGCACAGTACCTTGCAGATAAAAAAGTCATTTAATTTTTACACTTTAATATAATTGCAGTTGCCTGCAAGTGTGTATCTGGCCCACTAACTCTACTGTGCCCACTGCCCACCACTCATAAAGCGGGAAAATTTACCTTGCAGATAAAAAAGTCATTTAATTTTTACCTCTTAATATAATTGCAGTTGCCTGCCAGTGTGTGTAAGGCCCACAGACTGTACTGTGCCCACTGCCAGTGCCCACCACTCCTGTTGGGTGACACATTACTTGCAGATAAAAAAGTCATTTAATTTTTACACTTTAAAATAATTGCAGTTGCCTGCAAGTGTGTATCTGGCCCACTAACTCTACTGTGGCCACTGCCCACCACTCATAAAGGGTGGAAATTTACCTTGCAGATAAAAAAGTCATTTAATTTTTACCCTTTAATATAATTGAAGTTGCCTGCCAGTGTGTGTCAGGCCCACTAACTCTACTGTGCCCACTGCCCACCACTTATATAGGGTGGCACAGTACCTTGCAGATAAAAAAGTCATTTCATTTTTACCCTTTAATATAATTGAAGTTGCCTGCCAGTGTGTGTCAGGCCTACTAACTGTACTGTGCACACTGCCCACCACTTATATAGGGTGGCACAGTACCTTGCAGATAAAAAAGTCATTTAATTTTTACCTCTTAATATAATTGCAGTTGCCTGCCATTGTGTGTAAGGCCCACAGACTGTACTGTGCCCACTGCCAGTGCCCACCACTCCTGTTGGGTGACACAGTACCTTGCAGATAAAAAGTGATTTAATCTTTACCATTTAATATAATTGCAGTTGCCTGCCAGTGTGTGTCAGGCCCTCTAACTGTACTATGCCCACTGCCCACCACTTATATAGGGTGGCACATTAATTTGCAGATAAAAAAGTCATTAAATTTTTACCTTTTAATATAATTGCACTTGCTAGGCTCACATACTGTACTGTGCCCACTGCCAGTGCCCACCACTCATGTCGGGTGGCACAGTACCTTGCAGATAAAAAAGTCATTTAATTTTTACCCGCTATTATAATTGCAGTTGCCTGCCAGTGTGTGTCAGACCCACAGACTTTACTGTGCCCACTGCCAGTGCCCACCACTCATGTCGGGTGGCACAGTACCTTGCAGATAAAAAAGTTATTTCATTTTTACCCTTTAATATAATTACAGTTGCCTGCCAGTGTGTGTCAGGCCCACAGACTGTACTGTGCCCACTGCCAGTGCCCACCACTCCTGTTGGGTGGCACATTACCTTGCAGATAAAAAAGTCATTTAATCTTTACCCTTTAATATAATTGCAGTTTCCTGCCAGTGTGTGTCAGTCCCACTAACTGTACTATGCCCACTGCCTACCACTTATATAGGGTGGCACATTAATTTGCAGATAAAAAAGTCATTTAATTTTTACCCTTTAATATAATTACAGTTGCCTGCCAGTGTGTGTCAGGCCCACAGACTGTACTGTGCCCACTGCCAGTGCCCACCACTCCTGTTGGGTGGCACATTACCTTGCAGATAAAAAAGTCATTTAATCTTTACCCTTTAATATAATTGCAGTTTCCTGCCAGTGTGTGTCAGTCCCACTAACTGTACTATGCCCACTGCCTACCACTTATATAGGGTGGCACATTAATTTGCAGATAAAAAAGTCATTTAATTTTTACCCTTTAATATAAGTGCAGTTGCCTGCAAGTTTGTGTCTGGCCCACAGATTGTACTGTGCCCACTGCCCACCACTTATATAGGGTGTCACAGTACATTGAATGGCACATGCGCAGTGACCTAAAATTCAAAGGAAGCGGACCGAGCATGGGTGTTTTTCCATCTACCGGTTCCAAAAATCTATTCACTATACAGGCCTTGGCCCTGATAAGGGACAAAACAGAGATTAAACTGATAGGAATAGTACTTAGTTAACACTAGTTGCATTGGTGGAAAATTCCATTGCGAGTACCCAAAATTAGAAGGAAGCGGACAGAGCAAGCTTTTTTCACTATCTCCCCTTGCAAGGATTCAATTCAATACATGTCCCCTGATAGGGACTTAACATAGATTAAAATGGTAAGAATAGTAGTTCATACTATTTGTATTGGTTGCAAATTCCATTGCAAGTGCCCAAAATTTGAAGTAAGCGGACAGAGCAAGCTTTTTTCTCTATCTCCCCATGCAAAGATTCAATTCAATACATGTCCCCTGATAAGGGACTTAACAAAGATTAAAATGGTAAGAATAGCAGTTCACACTATTTGTATTGTTGGCACAGTACATTGCGAGGCACACGCGCAGTGCCCCAAATTGGAAGTAAGAGGACCGACCAATCATCTTTTTCCATCTCCCGGTTCCTAAAATCTATTTCATACACCCGCGTCTGATAGGGGACAAAACAGAGATTAAACTGGTAAGAACAGATTTTTTTAATAAAGAAAAAAGAGGACAGCCTCTGCGGAGCTGGGTATTTTTTGGCCGCATTACTGAACGCTTATGCACAATGGCTGTAGGCTCATACGTCCTTTTGCGGAATTGACAAACCTGGTCAGTTAAACCAAAGGCAACATCATCAACCTCATCCCATATGCGTTTTTTCTGGAGCGTGCCCTGCGAAGAGTGCTGGATCAGGCCGTAGATGAGCATGAAGAGGAAGAGTTGTGGTCACCATCACCACCAGACGCAGCCTTCGTCGATTGCTGGACCTGCGGCAACGCAGAGAGAGGAGTCTGAAGAAGAGAATTCAGAGGAGGAAGGTGGCTTTGAGGAGGTGGAAGACCAACCACAGCAGGCGTCCCAGGGGGCTTGTTGTCACCTTTCGGGGACCCTTGGTGTTGTACGTGGCTGAGTGGAGGAAGAGACCTTCAATGACGTCAGTGAGGACAAGGAACGGGACATGGCTAGCTTGGTATCCAACCTTGTGCAAATGGGGAGTTTGCGTTTGTGCAAATAGACTGTTTGCGGTTGTTTGTGGTGCATTAAACGGGGAGTTTGGTCTGTCAGAGTATGGTCTGTCACTGTGAAGCGGGCGTAACCCTTACACTACTTGATCAATACAACATCATACTTGATCGTATAAACACACTAGATGTTTTAAAGCACGTTATTCCAAACAAATTAGTAGTGTTAGGTGATTTATGCCCTTTATGAATTTAAACCCGACTCTGCGTCAACTATGTAATTTTCCATGGGAGTTTTGTCACAATCACTATTGTGGCCAGAAATTCGCCTGCCTATTAAAGTCTATGGCGGTTCGCCCGGTTCGCCTGTTCACGAACATTTGAGGAAGTTCACGTTCGCAGTTCGCAAACGGAAAATGTTATGTTCGCGAAATCTCTTATGCTGTGTGTTACCCTCATCTCCCCCCCTGGGTTGCACAAGGAACTACGTACACTTCCACCAGCATTGTCAGCTGTAAATTTACCGCTATGACATTCTGTTCTATTATTAGTATAGTTTGTGGTTGTATGTTACAGTATTGCTAAAGGCAAAAAAAAAAAACATAGTGGATCTAAAACAGAGATGACATGTGAATGGAATATTTGCATGTCTTCTGTGTTTTCTACCCACTCCTGCTTTTGGCTACCAAATCATTAACAAATTCTGATGGGACCATACAGGCCTTAAAGCTGCTACACAGACAGGATCCGTTGTGTGTCCCGTTTTCCGTCCTTCTGACAGATCAAATAAATGATGATGTCAGCTAGGCCAAAAGCCAAAATAGTGGACCAGTCATGAAGTCGGGATGGTGGAAACAGCATGAGAAGTCCAAAGAGAGGCCCTATGACAGAGTCTGGAGGTGGTGGCAGCATGAGGAGCCCACAGAGCGGCATAATGATATAGTCTGCAGGTGGCTGCAGCATCAGTTGACAACAGAGTTGCACAATGACAGAGTCTGGAGTTGGTGGCACCAAGAGTAGGACACAGAGCGGCAAAATGACATAGTCTGGAGGGGGAGGCAGCATGAGTAGGCCACAGAGTTGCAAAATGACAGAGTCTGGAGGTGGCGGCAGCATGAGGAGGCCGCAGAGCAGCACAATGTCAGAGTATGGAGGTGGCGGAAGCATGGGTAGGCCACAGAGTTGCACAATGACAGAGTCTGGAGGTAGCAGCAGCATGAGGAGACCACAATTCGGCACAATGACAGAGTCTAGAGGTGGCGGCAGTATAAGGAGGCCACAGAGGGCAAAAGGACAGAGTCTGGAGGTGGCAGCAGCATGAGGATACTACAGAGCGGCACAATTACATACTCTGGAGGTGGCAGCAGCATGAATAGGTAGCAGAGCGGCACAATGACAGAGTCTGTGATGGCGGCAAAATGAGGAGACCACAGTGCGGCACAATGACATAGTCTGGAGGTGGCGGCAGCATGAGTAGGCCACAGAGTTGCTCAATGACAGAGTCTGGAGGTGCCAGCAGCATGAGAAGACAACAGAGTGGCACAATGACAGAATCTGGAGGTGGCGGCAGCATCAGGAGGCCACAGAGTAGCAAGGTGAAATACTGTGGGGGGTGGGTGGCAATACCAGGACCCGCTGAAGATGTTGGTTAAAAGAATGAGCACTTGGCATCAGATGTGTGGCATCAGGCGGGTTACAGTAGCTGAGACAGGTAGCCAGAAGAAACCGGTCTCTTTTGTCAAATTGTTTGTGTGGCACCATGGATAATCTATTTCTGATGCATCAGGCATTGGTGTGTAGAAATCCTTGTTGATCCATTCCTGATTCATCTTGATGCAGTGTCCCACTATGTGCTATTAGAGATGGCCCAAACTATCCGCCGGCGAACAGTTCCCGGCGAACATAGCTTGTTCGCGTTCGCCTCTGCCGGGCGAACATATGCGATGTTCGGTCCGCCCCCTATACATCATCATTGAGCAAACTTTGACCCTGTACCTCACAGTCAGCAGACACATTCCAGCCAATCAGCAGCATACCCTCCCTCCCAGACCCTCCCACCTCCTGCACAGCATCCATTTTAGATTCATTCTGAAGCTGCAGTCTTAGTGAGAGGAGGGAGAGTGTAGTTGCTGCTGATTTAATTGGGAAATCGATAGCTAGGCTAGTGAATTCAGTGTCCACTCCAGTCCTGAAAGACTCATCTGATCTCTGCTGTAAGGACAGCGTCCTGACAGCACCCCAAAAAGCCCTTTTTAGGGCTGCAACATTAGTCTGCTTTTTTTTTTCCTTTATATACATATTGCAGTTGCCTGGCCTGCCTGTGTGTGAGGAGCTGCAGGCCCACAGACTGTAGTGTGCCCACTGCCAGTGCACACCCCTGTCATTCCGTGTGGCACAGGACTTTGCATCAAAAAAAGGCATTTAATTTGTACACTTTAATCTAAGGTTAGTTGCCTGCCAGTGTGTATCAGGCTGACTTCCACTGACTGTAGTGTGCCCACTGCCAGTGCCCACCACTCATACCGGCTGGCACAGGACTTTGCATAAAAAAAGCATAAAATTTTTACACTTTAGTGTAATTTCAGCTGCTTGCCTGCTGCTAGTGTGTGTCAGGCCGACTTCAACTGACTGTAGTGTGCCCACTGCCAGTGCCCACCCCTATCATCCCGTGTGGCACAGGACTTTGCATCAAAAAAAGGCACTTAATTTTTACACTTTAATCTAAGGTTAGTTGCCTGCCAGTGTGTGTCAGGCTGACTTCCACTGACTGTAGTGTGCCCACTGCCAGTGCCCACCACTCATACCGGCTGGCACAGGACTTTGCATAAAAAAGGCATTTCATTTTTACACTTTAGTGTAATTTCAGCTGCTTGCCTGCTGCTAGTGTGTGTCAGGCCGACTTCAACTGACTGTAGTGTGCCCACTGCCAGTGCCCACCCCTGTCATCCCGTGTGGCACAGGACTTTGCTTAAAAAAAGGCACTTAATTTTTACACTTTAATCTAAGGTTAGTTGCCTGCCAGTGTGTGTCAGGCTGACTTCCACTGACTGTAGTGTGCCCACTCTCAGTGCCCACCACTCATACCGGCTGGCACAGGACTTTGCATAAAAAGGCATTTAATTTTTACACTTTAGTGTAATTTCAGCTGCTTGCCTGCTGCTAGTGTGTGTCAGGCCGACTTCAACTGACTGTAGTGTGCCCACTGCCAGTGCCCACCCCTGTCATCCCGTGTGGCACAGGACTTTGCATCAAAAAAAAGGCACTTAATTTTTACACTTTAATCTAAGGTTAGTTGCCTGCCAGTGTGTGTCAGGCTGACTTCCACTGACTGTAGTGTGCCCACTGCCAGTGCCCACCACTCATACCGGCTGGCACAGGACTTTGCATAAAAAAAGGCCTTTAATTTTTACACTTTAGTGTAATTTCAGCTGCTTGCCTGCTGCTAGTGTGTGTCAGGCCGACTTCAACTGACTGTAGTGTGCCCACTGCCAGTGCCCACCCCTGTCATCCCGTGTGGCACAGTACTTTGCATGAAAAAAAGGCATTTAATTTTTACACTTTAGTGTAATTTCAGTTGCTTGCCTGCTGCTAGTGTGTGTCAGGCTGACTTCCACTGACTGTAGTGTGCCCACTGCCAGTGCCAACCACTGATACCGGGTGGCACAGTAGCTTGCCGATAAATAAGGCATTTCATTTTAGACAGTAGTCTAAATTCAGTTGCTTGCCTGCTGCCAGTGTGTGTCAGGCCCTCTTCCACTGACTGTAGTGTGCCCACTGCCAGTGCCAACCACTGATACCGGGTGGCACAGTAGCTTGCCGATAAATAAGGCATTTAATTTTTAGACAGTAGTCTAAATTCAGTTGCTTGCCTGCTGCCAGTGTGTGTCAGGCCCTCTTCCACTGACTGTAGTGTGCCCACTGCCAGTGCCAACCACTGATACCGGGTGGCACAGTAGCTTGCCGATAAATAAGGCATTTAATTTTTAGACAGTAGTCTAAATTCAGTTGCTTGCCTGCTGCCAGTGTGTGTCAGGCCCTCTTCCACTTACTGTAGTGTGCCTACTGCCAGTGCCAACCACTCATACCGGGTGGCACAGTAGCTTGCCGATAAATAAGGTATTTAATTTTTAGACAGTATTCTAAATTCAGTTGCTTGCCTGCTGCCAGTGTGTGTCAGGCCCTCTTCCACTGACTGTAGTGTGCCCACTGCCAGTGCCAACCACTGATACCGGGTGGCACAGTAGCTTGCCGATAAATAAGGCATTTAATTTTTAGACAGTAGTCTAAATTCAGTTGCTTGTCTGCTGCCAGTGTGTGTCAGGCCCTCTTCCACTGACTGTAGTGTGCCCACTGCCAGTGCCAACCACTGATACCGGGTGGCACAGTAGCTTGCCGATAAATAAGGCATTTAATTTTTAGACAGTAGTCTAAATTCAGTTGCTTGTCTGCTGCCAGTGTGTGTCAGGCCCTCTTCCACTGACTGTAGTGTGCCCACTGCCAGTGCCAACCACTGATACCGGGTGGCACAGTAGCTTGCCGATAAATAAGGCATTTAATTTTTAGACAGTAGTCTAAATTCAGTTGCTTGCCTGCTGCCAGTGTGTGTCAGGCCCGCTTCCACTGACTGTAGTGTGCCCACTGCCAGTGCCAACCACTCATACCGGGTGGTACAGTAGCTTGCCGATAAATAAGGCATTTCATTTTTAGACAGTAGTCTAAATTCAGTTGCTTGCCTGCTGCCAGTGTTTGTCAGGCCCTCTTCCACTGACTGTAGTGTGCCCACTGCCAGTGCCAACCACTGATACCGGGTGGCACAGTAGCTTGCCGATAAATAAGGCATTTCATTTTTAGACAGTAGTCTAAATTCAGTTGCTTGCCTGCTGCCAGTGTGTGTCAGGCCCGCTTCCACTGACTGTAGTGTGCCCACTGCCAGTGCCAACCACTCATACCGGGTGGCACAGTACCTAGCACGTGTAGTACCACTTATCTAAAAAAAAAAATGACAGGCAGAGGCAGGCCAGACTCCGCAGGGGCCGTCGTGGTCGTGGTGCTGTGATTTCCACTGTCCCTGGAATAATGCCCAGTTTTCAGAGGCCACGCACTCCTGAACCCGAAAAATTCAGAGGACGTAGTTGACTGGCTTAGACAGGACACCCAATCTTCAACAGCTTCCGCTAAGAACCTTGACGCACCATCCTCCTCCAGCTCAGCTTCGGTCACCTGCTCTCAAGTTACCACGCACCCGCCCGTCGCCACCACTCACCACTACCACCACAGCCACCACAGCCGCTTCACTTGATCCATCAGAGGAGTTATTTACACATCAGTTGGATGCAATTAGTGATGCGCAACCATTATTGCCAGATGATGTAGATTACGGGGATATGTCTCAGTCAGGCAGGATTACATACATGGACGTACAGTGTGATGATGATGATGATGATGTTGTACCCGCTGCTGCTTCCTTTGCTGAGGTGTCAGATACAAGTGAAGCGGTTGATGATGACGATGTGTCCACGGATGCCACGTGGGTGCCTGCTCGAAGAGAAGAAGATGGGGAAAGTTCTGAAGGGGAGACAGAGAGAATGAGGAGACGAGTTGGAAGCAGGGGGAGGTCGTCGCAAGGAGTTAGTGGCACAGTCAGACAGCATGTATCGGCACCTGGGGTCAGCCAGACAGCACGCCAGTCAACGCATGCTGTTGCCACCACTAGAATGCCGTCATTGCAAAGCTCAGCAGTGTGGCATTTTTGTGTGTGTCTGCCTCTGATAAAAGCAATGCCATTTGCAACCTGTGCCAAAAGAAACTGAGTCGTGGGAAGTCCAACACCCACCTTGGTACAACTGCTTTGCGAAGGCACATGATCTCACATCACAAACGCCTATGGGATCAACACATGAGTACAAGCAGCACACAAACTCAAAGCCACCATGCTCCTCCTGGTCCAGCATCTTCAGCCACATCAACCACTGCTGTCCTCCCTGCCCCCTCTCAACCACACGCCACTCCATCTCTCACCTTCAGCAGTTCCTGCTCATCTGCCCACAGTCAGGTGTCTGTCAAGGACATGTTTGAGCATAAGAAGCCAATGTCACAAAGTCACCCCCTTGCCCGGCGACTGACAGCTGGCTTGACGGAACTCTTATCCCGCCAGCTTTTACCATACCAGCTGGTAGAGTCTGAGGCCTTCAAAAAATTTGTCGCTATTGGGACACCACAGTGGAAGGTACCTGGACGAAATTTTTTTTCAAAAAAGGCAATCCCAAACCTCTACCATGTCATTGAAAAGGAAGTCATGGCATCTCTGGCATACAGTGTTGGGGCAAGGGTCCATCTGACCACTGATACCTGGTCTGCAAAGCACGGTCAGGGCAGGTATATCACTTATACTGCGCATTGGGTCAACCTGCTGACGGCTGACAAGCATGGAATGCGTGGCTCCGCAGCGAAGTTGGTGACACCACCACGACTTGCAGGCAGACCTACTGCCACCTCTTCTACTCCTACTCCATCCTTTTCAATATCCTCCTCGGCTGAGTCCTCTTCTGCTGCGGCGTCTGGCTGCACATCAACTGATTCCCCCCAGCTCCCCAGGGGCTATTCAACATCCCGAATACGACAGTGTCACGCTATCTTGGGGTTGACTTGCCTGAAAGCAGAGAGCCACACAGGAGCAGCACTTCTGTCCGCCCTGAACGCACAGGTGGATCAGTGGCTGACCCCGCACCAACTGGAGATCGGCAAAGTGGTGTGTGACAATGGAAGCAATCTGTTGGCGGCATTAAATTTGGGCAAGTTGTCACATGTGCCGTGCATGGCACATGTGTTGAATATCATCGTACAACGTTTTGTGTCTAAGTACCCAGGCTTACAGGACGTCCTCAAGCAGGCCAGGAAGGTGTGTGGCCATTTCAGGCGTTCCTACACGGCCATGGCGCACTTTTCCGATATTCAGCGGCGAAACAACATGCCAGTGAGGCGCTTGATATGCGACAGCCCGACACGTTGGAATTCAACACTCCTAATGTTCGACCGCCTGCTCCAACAAGAAAAAGCCGTCAACGAGTATTTGTATGACCGGGGTGCTAGGACAGCCTCTGCGGAGCTGGGAATCTTTTGCCACGTTACTGGACACTCATGCGCAATGCCTGTAGGCTCATGCGTCCTTTTGAGGAGGTGACAAACCTAGTCAGTCGCACCGAAGGCACCATCAGCGACCTCATCCCATTTGTTTTCTTCCTGGAGCGTGCCCTGCAAAGAGTGCTGGATCAGGCTGTAGATGAGCGTGAAGAGGAAGAGGAAGAGTTGTGGTCACCATCACCACCAGAAACAGCCTTGTCATCATCGCTTGCCGGACCTGCAGCAACGCTGGAAGAGGAGTATGAGGAAGAGGAGTCAGAGGAGGAATGTGGCGGCTTTGAGGAGGAGGAAGACCAACCACAGCAGGCACCCCAGGGTGCTCGTTGTTGTCACCTATCTGGGACCCATGGTGTTGTACGTGGCTGGGGGAGAACAGACCGTCAATGACATCAGTGAGGACGAGGAACGGGAAATGAGTAGCTCTGCATCCAACCTTGTTCAAATGGGGTCTTTCATGCTGTCATGTCTGTTGAGGGACCCACGTATAAAAAGGATAAAGGAGAACGATCTGTACTGGGTGGCCACGCTACTAGACCCCGGTATAAGCAGAAAGTGGCAGAAATGTTACCAAATTACCGAAAGTCGGAAAGGATGCAGCAGTTCAAAACCAAACTAAAAATATGCTTTACACAGCTTATAAGGGGATGTCACAGCACAACGGGAATCTAACAGGGGAAGAGGTGAGTGTAATCCTCCTCCTACCACGGCGGCAAGGACTGGACGATTTACAGATGTGTTGTTGATGGAGGACATGCGGAGCTTTTTCAGTCCTACTCATCGCCTCAGCCCTTCGGGATCCAGCCTTAGAGAACGACTCGACCGACAGGTAGCAGACTACCTCGCCTTAACAGCAGATATTGACACTCTGAGGAACAATGAACCCCTTCACTACTGGGTGTGCAGGCTTGACCTGTGGCCTGAGCTATCCCAGTTCGCGATAGAACTTCTGGCCTGCCCTGCTTCAAGTGTCCTGTCAGAAAGGACCTTCAGTGCAGCAGGAGGCATTGTCACTGACAAGAGAAGTCGTCTCGGTCAAAAAAGTGTTGATTACCTCACCTTCATAAAGATGAATGAGGCATGGATCCCGAAGGGACTGACAGTGGGGGATACGTTTGACTAACAAAAGGCCTGATTACATGCCTTGGCCTCAAAATGGTCCCCACGCTGCTGTATTTAATGTCTGCATACCGGATGACTTTCGTGAATTCTCCACCACCAACTAGGGTTCAAGCTGTAATGTTTTAGTCACTTTTCTGCCTGGAAAACATAAATTTTTCCGGCCGCTGCTACAATAGCGGCTGCACCAGTGCCATTATTTTTCAGGCATGTGTACATGCCTAATTTTTCTGTCCTATGGTGCAGCACTGTGGCTGCAAAACAAACAAAAAAAAAAGGCACATACAAGTGTCAATTCCCCTTCGTGATCGTTACCTTGTTGTGGTGAAGGGGCTTGCGTATCACAGTGAAGCAATCATCATCACCTCTATAAGTGTGTTGGCAATGTTGCCACACCCCAGATGATAAGGCCGTTGCTTCATTATGGTCAGACCAAAAGCGATCGGACGGCTGGATAATATTTCATAGAAAAAACATTAATTTACCTTTTTTTTTATATGTTGTATGGGTTTTTAATACATAAAATAAAAAATCATAATAAAGTCTCTTAATAGTTTATTAGAAATGATGCAGGCAATTAAAAAAATCCCCATCAATTCCAATACAAAGCAAGTACAGAGCTCAGAACTAAATTATTTCATGTTGTCGTAATGGTTCGCTAATTCGACAATGGTTAATCAATTCGACCGGATATGGTCTGTAACAGGGATTAAACTGATAGGAATAGTACTAGTTAAGACACCACTCATATAGGGTGTCACAGCACATTGCTCTGTGCACGCGCAGTGCCCCAATTTGGGAGTAAGAGGACCGACCAAGCTGCTTTTTCCATCTCCCGGTTCCTGAAATCAATTCAGTTTAGTGTATGAGAGTTTGGTCTGTCACTGTGAAGGCAGTCGAAGGTACCCGGCCTAAATTTTTTTTCACAAAAGGCAATCCCTGATATGGGACGTAACAGGGATTAAACTGATGAGAATAATACTACAGAAAATACCACTCATATCGGGTGTGACAGTAAATTGCACGGCGCAGACTCAGTGACCGTGGTTTAAAACAGAGTGGAGGGAGCCAGCGTTTTTTTAACCATCTCCCCGTTCGAAAAATCTATTCAATAAATGGCCCCCAGATTGGGGACGTTAGAGGGATTAAACTGATGAGAATAGTACTACAGAAAATACCACTCATATCGGGTGTGACAGTAAATTGCACGGCGCAGACGCAGTGACCGTGGTTTAAAACAGAGTGGAGGGAGCCAGCGTTTTTTTAACCATCTCCCCGTTTGAAAAATCTATTCAATAAATGGCCCCCAGATTGGGGACGTTAGAGGGATTAAACTGATGAGAATAGTACTACAGAAAATTATACTCATATCGGGTGTGACAGTAAATTGCACGGCGCAGATGCAGTCACCGTGGATAAAAACAAAGGGGAGGGAGCCAGCGTTTTTTTAACCATCATACCGTTCGAAAAATCAATTCAATTCATCTTTTGGGGACCCTTGGTGTTGTACGTGGCTGGGTGGAGGAAGAAACCTTCAATGACATCACCGGACGTGGCTAGCTTGGTATCCAACCTTGTGCAAATGGGGAGTTTGCGGTTGTGCAAATGAACTGTTTGCGGTGCATTAAAAGGGGAGTTTGGTCTGTCAATGTCTGTGAAGCGGGCGTAACCCTTACACTACCTGATCGATACAACATCATACCTGATCGTATACACACACTGGATGTTTTAAAGCACGTTATTCCAAACAATTTAGGAATGTTAGTTGATTTATGCCCTTTATGGATTAAAACCCGACTCTGCGTCCACTACGTAATTTTCCATGGGAGTTTTGCCATAGATCCCCCTCCGGCATGCCACAGTCCAGGTGTTAGACCCCTTGAAACAACTTTCTCATCACTATTGTTGCCAGAAAGAGTCCCTGTGGGTTTTAAAATTCGCCTGCCAATTGAAGTCTATGGCGGTTTGCCCGTTCGCGAACTGAAAATTTTATGTTCGCGACATCACTATGTGCTATATGTGAGCACTTTAAACTCTTGCTAAATGTCATATCAAATGTATTGTGGTATCATGCTGTAATTCCCTTTAACAGGCTGCCAGTGTCATTTTATTCGCTCCTAGACTTATATATATAACTGGGGGCGGTTGTAAAGTTAATGTATCCGATGATCCCATATAAGTGCAGTGCTTAATGCTGAATATAAGTTTTTTCTCCATCAAAATAATTCAAAAAAGATTTTACCGCATATACGTACAGCGCCTTAATGCTGAATAAAAAAAAATTTTCCTCTAAAAAATTTCAAAAAAGTTGATTTTTTGTGAAAATTTCCCACATATAACTGCAGCGCTGAACGCTGAGTATATCTTGATTTTTCTACATAAATACGCCACTAAAGGATTTACCACATATAACTACAACAGCGAATGGCGAATGTATATTTCTTTTTCTACTGCTAAACGTCAATAAAAGTTTTTCAAGATATAAGTGCAGCAGCAAATGGCAAATGTATATTTCTTTTTCTACTGATATACATCAATAAAGGTTTCTCTACATATAAGTGCACCAGCGAGTGGCAAATGTATATTTCTATTGCAATACACCAGTAAAGGCTTTATCAGATCTAACTGCAACAGTGAACTGAGAATATATTTTTCTTGTAGTACTGAAATATGCCCCTATATGCTTTCACCAGAAAAAACTTGACCTGAGAATATATATTTCTTTTTGGACTTAAACAGACCACTATATTCTTTCACCAGAAATAACTGCAACAGCGCAGTGCATATTGATTTTTCTTTTTTTACTGAAATTCTACTCTATATGCTTTCACCAGAAATAACTGCAGAAGTGACCTGAGAATATATATTTCTTGTTGGACTAAAATAGGCCACTATACTCTTTCACCAGAAATAACTGCACAAGTGACCTGAGAATATATATTTCTTATTGGACAGAAATAGGCCACTATATGCTTTCACCAGAAATAACTGCAGAAGTAACCAGAGAATATATATTTCTTGTTGGACTGAAATACGCCTCTATACGCTTTCACCAGAAAAAACTGCACAAGTGACATGAGAATATATATTTCTTGTTGGACTGAACTAGGCCAATATACTCTTTCACCAGAAATAACTGCAACAGTGCAGTGCGTATATATTTTTCTTTTTTTACGCCTCTATACGCTTTCACCAGAAATAACCACAGAAGTGACCTGAGAATATATATTTCTTGTTGCACTGAAATAGGCGACGATATGCACCAGAAATAACTGCAGAAGTGAAATGCGTATATCTTTTTATTGTAGTACAAATTAAGATACTAAGATATAAGCCTCTAAAGGCTTTTCAAAAAAACACTTGCAGCCCAATAACAAAAAGCTGGAATGACAGAGCTATCTAAAGACTATCTGGATCCCCAAATTATCTTTCCCTGCACTTGTAAATCACTTTCCTATCAATGTCCCTAGCGCCTTCTGACGTTTCCCTCTGCACTAAGATGCTGTGAAATGATTCCTCCCTATCCTTTCCCTGCACTTATAAACTATTTTTTCTGTCTTTTTTCCCCACAATCGTTTTCCACTTGCTATCCCTAGAGCCTTCACACTTCTGTCGCTTCACTCTGAACGCTGACTGTAAGATGGCTGCTGTATTTATAGGGCTGTGACATTACAGGGCTGTCTGGCTGCTGATTGGCTGCATGCAGGCATGTCAATCTGGGTGATCCCGCCTTCCCAGAGTTCCTTGCCCCATGTCCTCAGTCCTCACATGTGTAGCCGCCATTTTAGAAATATTGTGATTCGTTACCACGAAGCGCGAGAAAATTCAAATTCGTTTCTAATCAAATTTTTCCTGAAATTCTAAATGAATTCCACTATCTCAGCTTCAATTCGCTTATCGCTAATTATCGTACAAAACGAGTATATAAATGGAGAATTAAGAAAGTGTAGTATAGAAATAATGATGATGAGATGTCTGCTAATGATGCAACTTTATCTGAGAAGGAAAAATACACTGAAAGCAGGTCAAATCAGCGACCATATATACCACAGCAGAGGAAAATTTATAATATTATTGTAACGAATAGAGGAATTCCCTATCAGTAAAGATCAGGGCAAATTTAACAACTATAATAGACAGAGACATCCTTGGAATATTGGCCATCACAAACCTCTATCAGATTATCAGTGGAGACTGAATTATAAACCATACTATCAATATAATAGAGGAAGGAGAAATCACCCTTATCAGAATAATTATGTAGACTATGAGAGGAGATAGGAGGGATCAGTGCAGACTCAGAAGGAATATACAAATGGCACTAGAAAAGAGGTTCAACATTTTTCACATCAGGGGATAAAGGGAACCCAGAGGGAGGGGAGTTTGGGGTCCCAAGAATAGCTCAACAAGTGCTTAACCCCACAAAAAAGAAATCTAGGAGAGGAGGCAGGGGAAAAAGAGAGAGATTGCAGCCCCAGATCCAAGATATTAAAGGAGAAATAAAAGATATTTATATCCTTAGTTCCCATCAACTTACAGAAAATGAAAAAGCAGTACTAATCAAAGGATTAAAGTTTGGCGCTACCAAGAAGTTGAATAAGTTTGAGAGATTTAAAGATATCCACAAATATGTTAGGAAATTGAACTTGGACAAGTATGCGATGTCAAACCCCAAACCAGATACTACCGTGTTAACAGAGGGAGAAGCAGTTCACACTGGGCTCCGGGAAAAATCTAGGTCTTCCACAGATGAAGGAGAATGATTGTATAGATGATTGTAAAAGAGGAATATTGAAAGAATTAAAGAATAGTGATGAGCGAGCATGCTCGGCCGAGTATTGGTTCGGCTTGAGCATCGCTATGCTCGGCGCTCGGCTTTACTCAGTCGAGCACCACGTGTATTTGTTGCATTGCATACGTTTGGCGCCTTCTAAGCAGGCAATCAAAGTCCAGGTAAGTAATTACCTCTGCGTAAGGCCATAGCAATGTTAGCAGTAAGCCTTACACTGATCGGAACACGTGATACCATTTCATATAGGAGCTGAGGTCTGGCGCTCGGCTCATTTAGCGTCAAGGAGAGCAGACAGTAGGCAGGGACAGATAGTGTTTTCCTCTAAACTTACTGATTTTACTCCAAAAACCTTATTGAAAGACCTAACAGTCCTTTTAAGGACTAGAGTGTGTGTTTGACAGCAGTGCAGCACCTTCTTTTTTTTTTTTTTAAGAAGGGGGTTAATTCAGCACTATCAGGGACAGGCATCATCAGGAAGGGACAGATAGTGCAGGGCTTAAAAATAGCTTTGATAACTTCTAAAAGACAGAAAGATTTCTGATTAATGATATCTACAATACGTCATCATTAAGCAGTGTGTTGGGCAGATATTATCAAAAGGGGCTTATTCACTACAGTGTTCCTTGGTACTGAGATATACACTGCACCATCATAACACAGTGTGTTGGGCAGACATTATAAAAATGGGCTTATTCACTACAGTGTTCCTTGGTACTGAGATATACACTGCACCATCATAAAGCAGTGTGTTAGGCAGACATTATAAAAAGGGGCGTATTCACTACAGTGTTCCTGCTACCGAGATATACACTGTACCATCAGAGAAATTATTTGTTCTGGGGAAATTAACCTAACTTGTGCCACATCTGTGTGTGCGTTCAATCCAATCACTCCAGCAGAGAGTGATTTATATTTTGGCCATAGTTAACTAGTTTTGGGCACATCTGTGTGTGCGTTTAGGCCGCAACCGTAAATACAGTATTTCAGCAGAAAATACATTTTATTGTTTAATAAATATATTTATATTGGACAAATTTGTATTCAATATAGAACTACATCCGAATACATGTGTATTGTCAAAATTACATTATCTCTGGGCTAGTGTACTCCTGAAAATCTTTATTTTTCTGTATTCAGTACATTATAGCAAGCCTTTAAAGTGTGTACTATAAATATTACATTATCTCTGGGCTAGTGTATTGCCGAAAAATTGTATTTCTCTGTCTCCTGTACATTACAGAAAGCCAATACAGTGTGTACTGTAAAAATGTCATTATCTGTGGCCTAGTGTAGTGCCGAAAATTTGTATTTCTCTGTATCCAGTACATTACAGCAAGCCAATACATTGTGTAGTGTAAATATTTCATTATCTGTGGCCTAGTATAGTGCCGAAAATGTGTATTTTTCTGTTTCCAGTACATTATAGCAAGCCAATACAGTGTGTATTATAAAAATTTCATCATCTGAGGCCTAGTGTAGTGCCAAAAATTTGCATTTCTATGTATCCAGTACATTACAGCAAGCTAATACAGTGTGTATTGTAAAAATTACATTATCTCTAGGATAGTATAGTGCCGAAAATCTGTATTTATCTGTATCCAGTACTGTCCTGCATCAGAAAACGGTGTCTTTAGTGTACAGTAAAACAATCTTTGCCACCGCTACAGGCAAAACTATTAATATGAAGAAGGCGAGTACAAAGGGAGGGGGAAGTGGGCGTGATGCTGATGGTGCAGGCAGAGGCCATGGCCCTGGGCGCAAAGAAACTGTTCCTGCTGCCAGTGCACCAGAAAAAAACAAAAAAATAGACCTTACCCAGCTTCATGTCCAACTTAGCTGGGAGGCGCAGGACAACACTGTCCAAGTCGGACCAGTGCGAACAGGTGGTCGGTTGGATTGCAGAAGATAATGCTTCCAGTCGTTTAAGCACAATGCTCTCTTCCATGAAGTCCAGTCTCTGTAGCCAAGAGTCTGGTCAACCGAAACCTTACTCTGATCCTCCTTCCTCAAGTGATCACACAATCGGATATTCACATGACCTCTTTCCAGTACTTGGTTTGGCTCTCTCGCCATGCACGCTTGAAGAGGTTCCTTAAATATTGTGCCCTGATTCCCAACCTCTTGAGCCTTCAAAGTCTCAAGAGGATGACGGTGGTGAACGGCAATCATTCATTCATGAGGTGGATGATGATGAGACACAGTTGCCAATCACCGAGGTGGTGGTTAGGTCAAGTCAGGAGGATGAGCAGAGTGAGGAAGTGGAAAAAGAGGTGGTGGACGATGAGGTCACTGACCCAACATGGAAAGGTGAACAGCCGAGCGAGGACAGCAGTACAGAGGGGGAGGGATCTGTAGCATCGCAACAGTCTGGAAGAGGCAGTGTGGTTGCAAAAGGGAGACGTCGGCCCACACCAAACAGGCCCGCAACCGTTACACAGAGCAACCTCGTGTAAATCTACCTTGCCAAGGGGTAGGTGTTCAGCAGTAGGGCACTTTTTTGAGGAAAGCGCAGACGACAAAAGAGTGGTAGTTTGCAACCTGTGCCGTACCAAAATGAGCTGGGGCGTGAACACTAGGAACCTCACCACCACCAGAATGATCCACCACATGGCATCCAAGTACCCTAATAAGTGGGTCGAATGCCTGGGTCCACACTCTGCCTCTGCAGGTCCCACCACTGCCTCCACTTCCCCTGTGTTATGCACTGCTGGCCAATTCCCTGTCGAAGGTGCAGGCCCGGATGCCCCTCGCCCTGCATCGGGACCATCGCATGAACCGTCACCAACAACTTCCACTTCCCTGTCCCAGCGCAGCGTCCAAATGTCGATAACACAGGCATTTGAACGCAAGCGCAAATACCCACCCACAGACCATAGCACTAAATGCACAACTTTTGAAATTACTGGCCCTTGAAATGTTGCCATTTAGGGTTGTGTCGGCAGTCCCCAGCCGCCACTATTTTTCACAGTGTGCCGTGCCCACCTTACACCAGCATGTGTCCCAGAACATCACCCGTGCCCTGACCAACGCACTTAGTGGGAAGGTCCACCTTACCACGGACACATGGACAAGTGCTGGTGGCCAGAGAAGCTACATTTCCCTGACCGCACACTGGGTGAATGTTGTGGAGGCTGGAAGTGAGTCGCACCCTGGGATGGCACAGGTGCTACCCACGCCCAGGAATGTGGGCCCTACGTCCATCAGTGTCTCCGCCAGCAGTTATGTTACTGGCTCCAACCCCCATTTCTCCTCCTCCGGCGCCTCCTCCTCCACTTCCACCTCCAACATCAGTCAGCCATCAGTCGCTAGCTGAAAGCAGAGTAGCACTACTATGGGTAAGCGTCAACAGGCCGTGCTGAAGCTGATCTGCTTAGGGGACAAACAGCACACCGTCGCAGAGCTGTGGCAGGGTATAAAGGACCAGACAGAGCTGTGACTATCCACCTACAAACAGGCATGTTTGTGTCTGACAATGGCCGTAACTTGGTGGTGGCTTTGGAGCTTGGCAACCTGACTCACATTCCATGCCTAGCCCACATCTTAAATTTAGTGGTTCAGCGGTTTATCAAAACTTACCCCAATTTTCAGGAGCTACTAGTGAAGGCCCGCTGCTTGTGTGCCGATTTCCGAAAGTCATCCACAGCTTCAGCCGGTCTGTCAATGCTGCAGTAGCGCTTGCGGCTTCCAGCTCACCGACTGTTGTGCAACGTGAGCACTCGGTGGAACTCTACATTCTACATTTTGGCCAGGCTTTGTGAGCAGCAGAGGGCAGTTGTGGAATACCAGCTGCAACATAGCTGTCGCCTTTCCAGTCAACTGCCACTATTCGCAAGCGAAGAGTGGGCATTGATGTCAGACCAATGTGAGGTTTTTAAAAACTTTGATAAATCCACACAGATGATTAGTGGCGATAACGTTATTATCAGTGTAACCATCTCACTGCTGTGTCTACTCAAACAATCGCTGCTCACAATTAAGGAGGGTGCTTTGAATGTGGCAGACAAGGCAATGAGGGAGGAGATGATACAGGGCAATAGCCAGACCTTCCCACAGTTCGTCTTTTCAGAGTGAATTGGGCCATGAAGAGGAGAAAGAGGAGGAGCTGGAGACACTTGCCTCTGCTACAGAGGCTAGTACCCATGGAACTTGAATTCCATCTGTTCAGCATGCATGGGCAGAAGAGGAGGAGGATGAGGGTATGGAGAGTCATCCTGAAGTTGATTTTGACGTCTTGCCTATTGGTACTCTTGCACACATTGCTGACTTCATGTTAGGCTGCCTTTTCCTTGACCCTCACGTTATACGCATTTTAGGTAACACAGATTACTGGGTGTTCATCCTTCTCGACCCTCGCTACAAAGAGAACTTCTCATCTTTAATTCCTGTGGTGGAGAGGATGATTAAACCGTGCAATACCAGAAGGTACTTGTTGACAGATTGCTCCAAAATTTCCATCTGACAATGTGGCCGTGAGAGTCCGTACTTCCTTAGGAAACTGAGCAAGGGAGACAAGGGGAACACACTAAGGCAGGGCAACACTCTCCAAGGCATGGGACACTTTCATGACACCCCTCCAGCAACCTCACCCTGAAGCACTGCCTAGTGGTACAAGGAGCAGGGCTGCCATCAGAAATTTTGGGGCCCCTTACACAGCTCAAGGCCTGGGCCCCCCCCCCCCCGACACTGCCCCAGTGGCGGATCCAGAGCCTGGTCTTTGGAGGGGCACTTCCCCCAGGAATAGGAGATCATGGGGCCCCTGCGTCCCCGTCCACCTTCAAGCCACACCCACACACAGCCCCACCCATATATCGGTCCCATACCTCTTACATCCAAGGACGTCTCCCACACGGCCCTCCACTATGTAGTTCGCCCGCCACACTGCGCCCCACTGAGTAATTTGTCCCCCCAAGTTAATTTTGCCCCCAGACAGCCCTGCATTATGTAATTTGCCCCACACGGTCCTCCATTATGTAGTTTGCCCGCCACACTGACCCCCTACTGACTAATTTCCCCCCCGTCACAAGTTAATTTTGCCCCAGACAGCCCTGCATTATGCAAGTTGCCCCCTCTAAGTAATTTGCCCCCACATGCCCCTCCATTATGTAGTTTGCCCGCCACACTGACCCCCACTGAGTAATTTGCCCCTCCCCCACAATTTTACCCCCAGACAGCCCTCCATTATTGACCCCCCACCCCCTGTACTTGTGTAGCTGATTCCGGCCAGCTCGCTCCCCAGCACCGGCTGGAGGTACCCTTTCCTTAAATCCAGTCTCTGTGCATGGGCGTCCGCAGAGATTTTTCCGCGGGGGGGGGGGGGCATAATTTTATTGACATCCATGCTCTGCTTGTTTCTGAGAATGTAATGAAGGGGAGGGGCGACGTGATGGGAAAGCTTAAATGTATATTAGAAGTGCCATAACAGGAACATATTGAAAATATTTTTTTTTTTGTGAACAACAGAAAACTGGTCAATTAAATAAAGGCTTTGGACCCAGGGGCTGGGCCAAGAGTAGATGGATGGGGCGTGATTTAATATAAATTAAATTTAAATTTCATAACATTAAAGGTTTAGTTTATTTCAAGATAGAAAAGCATAAAAAGACGCACCTAGGTTTTTGAGGAGAAAAAAATTATTTTTAACCATAAGGTGAGCATTTGGTGGGATTTGAACTAATGGTGGCCTGTGGATGGCAATGTTTTGGGGGGGATCTGTGGATGGAACTGTTTTTGGGGCGGGGGGGATCTGTAGATGGCACTGTTTTGGGGGGGGATCTGTGGATGGCACTGTTTTTGGGGGATCTGTGGATGGCACTGTTTTTTTGGGGGATCTGTAGATGGCACTGTTTTTTTTTTTGGGGGGGGATCTGTAGATGGCACTCTTTTGGAGGGGAGGGATCTGTGGATGGCACTGTTTTGGGGGGGATCTGTGGATGGCACTGTTTTGGGGGGGGATCTGT
Organism: Bufotes viridis; assembly: GCA_033119425.1. Classification (NCBI taxonomy): domain Eukaryota; kingdom Metazoa; phylum Chordata; class Amphibia; order Anura; family Bufonidae; genus Bufotes; species Bufotes viridis. The sequence goes on from CM065589.1 coordinate 240,636,231, forward strand.
GGATGGCAGTGTTTTGAGGGGGGGGGGAGATCTGTGGATCTGGGGGGAGATCTGTGGATGGCACATATATGGCATCTTATGCTATATATATGTCATCCACAGATCCCCCCTAAGTGCCATCCACATTGATCCCCCATAAGTGACCCCTAACACTCAGAATTAATAGTGGTATAATAAAGCAAAGACCTTTTTTTCTTCAGAATCGCCCCACACTTCGAAGCCCAGTGCCGCCTCCTAGTTAATTTATTACATAATATAGATTGCAGCGCTTCTCTTCAATTATGTCAGCGCCAGTGAGGTGAGTAAATTAGCTAGTTTGCACGTCAGACAGACACACACGCAGGGACAGACAGACACACACGCAGGGACAGACAGACACACACGCAGGGACAGACAGACACACACGCAGGGACAGACAGACACACACGCTGGGACAGACAGACACACACGCAGGGACAGACACAGACACACACACACACAGGGACAGACACACACAGACACACACAGGGACAGGGACAGACACACATACACCATGGCCCTCAGAATACACCTGGATCTGTGCTATAAACCCCCTTAATTGCACCAGATTCCACTCCACTTAAACCCCACTGCTCCTGAGTGCTCCACCTACCCCCTCATATATGAGCTGCCCCTCACCTGCTCTCCATGAAGCTCTGTGGACTCCAGGACTGCAGCACATCCTCAATCACTGAGCAGTCTGCAGGCACACAACCCCTCCTCCCTCCACAAGCTGCTGCTGCTGCTGCTGCTACTGTCAGGGTTTGTCCATGTGACTATTAAGGAGCATGTGACCAGTGATGTCACAGACCTCCTTCTAGCAACTACATTCTACCCATGGATCTGCCGAGACTCCAGCTATCTTCAGAACAAGATAGCTGGGGCCCGGGGCCCCGGGAGATAAGGGACGGGCTGCAGAAGGAAGAGGGGGAGGAGCACTGGGGCCCAGAGCCGGCTGCCACAATAAAAAAAAAAAAAAAGTTTCAGGACTGGCCGGGCCCCCCCAGGGTCTGGGCCCCTTACTGGAGTATGGTCTGTACCCCCCTGATGGCGGCCCTGACAAGGAGGGAAAAGTTTTGGAAGATGGTGAAGGAATACATAGCAGACCGTTTCAGCGTCCTAAATGATCCCTCAGTGCCTTACAACTACTGGGTGTCCAAGCTGGACACGAGGCACAAACTTGAGCGCTACGCCTTGGAGGTGCTGGCCTCTTGGCCTGCCCTGCCACCAGCGTATGGTCTGAGTGTGTATTTAGTGCTGCTGGTGGCATTATAACAGATAAGTGTACAGGTTGACTCAGATAAAAATAAACAGGGCCTGGATTGCCCCTGACTTCTCCACTCCGCCAGAGGAAAGCTGAGCTAATGAGGAACAAAAACGCAATTTAAATGTTTAAATGCTTTATAATGTACTCAATCCACAAGATTCAGATGCACCCTTTTCATCGCAAAAAAAAGGTTATATGTTTGAATCTTGTTTTCTCATCTGCCTCCTCCTCCGCCTCCTCTTCCATACAGAATATATATGCCCTCACTACAATGTTTTGTAGGGTTCGCTCGGCTTCAGGCCCTCACCTCCAATGCTTTATACGGTCTGCTCACCTGTAGGCTATCACTGCAATGTTTTATGGGGTTCGCTAGGCTTCAGGCCCTCACCTCCCAGGCTTTATATTGACCGAGTACCCGAACACCTGAACACTTTGGTGTTTGCTCATCACTACTAGAGAATATCAACATTAAACCAACCCACAATAATTTAAAGTATGAAGAAAGGTAGGCCCTGATGGCCTTGGAAGCTAACACTGAGATAGTTATTAAACCCGCTCGTTAGGGGGGTGAGGTTCTGGTGCTGGATAAAAAGAAATTTGAGGCAGAAATGCTGAGACTATTGGATGATGACAATACATATAGAATATTGAAAAAAGACCCAACTATGGATTTTAAGAGTGAGATGGAGGTTCTCCTAGGGAGGGGGTACAAGAGAAGCATTTAAATAAAAAGGAATATGAATATTTGAAGATAAAACATCCAGTAATACCAGTTATATATCAACTTCCCAACATTCATAAGAGCCTCACGACCCACCATGAAGACCCCTTGTTTCTGGGATTCATTCTGTTACAAGTAGACTTACGGAATATGTAGAATTTTTTCTACAGAAATGTGTGATTGAGACATCGTACTTAAAGGATATGAGTTTGGACTAACAAAAATATATATTTTGCCACAGTGGATGTTACGCCCCTATACACAGTAATTCCGAAGGAAAAAAGGGATAATGGTGGTTCAAAATGAATTAGGTAGAGACCCCAAAATCTCCAAGTAACAGGAGAAATTTGTAATTGAGTGTTTGGACTTTTGTCTGAGCCAGAATTATTTTTGGTTTAAGGATAATTTTTATTTACAGTTGCCTGGAACAGCAATGGGGGCAAAATTTGCTCACAGTTTCGCAAATTTATTTATGGCCGTGTGGGAGAAGGATCACATTCATTCCGTAATGAACGTGGAACAAGAGAAGGGTAAATTAAGTTGATGAAAGCGATTTATTGATGATTGCTTACTCATCTGCGAGGGTGATTTATTGGGGTTTAAGAAGTTTTTACAATATATCAATACTGATCAATGGAACCTAAAGTTCACCAGTGCTGTTAGTCAAGAAAGGATTAATTGTTTGGATCTTACTATATTTGTGGAGAATGAAACTTTGAAAACCGAGACATATTTTAAACCTACGGACGTGAATGCATATAAAGACATCACGAGTTGCCACCATGGTCCGTGGATAATTTTTTTTTAGAAAAGGGATATCGAAAGAAGGACTTAGAGGAGTGTAGGAGGGAAGTAGAAAAAGAAAGGGAGGGATCCACCAGCTATATGGAGACACAAAGGAAAAATAAGGAAGATTTTAGATTCTCCTTCATTACTCAATTTAATTGTAGTATGGGGCCCATAAAGAATGCCATAAAGAATAACTGAGCACTACTTAGAAACGACCCTGTTTTGGGAGCAGTTGTTCCAGCCCATCCAGATATTATTTTTAGGAAGGCACCTAATATAAAAGATCATCTTGTGCATAGTTGTTAATCCACAAAAAAAAAATGTTAGAAAATATGTGTTTACATGGTGTGTATTCTGTCTGCCGTGTAAAAATCGCCTGAGAAAAAAGAGGAGACACAATATTGTACAGGTGGTATCTAACAGTAATGGTGGAAAGTTTAGAATTGAAGGTGAACTAACCTGTGGACACTTGGGAGTCGTCTATATGCTGGAGTGCCCTTGTGGACTCCATTATGTAGGACGAACCCTGAGAACATTAAAGACGAGGGTACAGGAACATGTTCGGAATATAAAAAAGGGGCTCGAGATGCATAGTGTCTCGGCACACTTCAAAAGAGCCCACAAGAAGGATCCATCAGGTCTAAAATTTGTTGGATTGGAACGAGTGATAAAAAAATAGTGAGGGGAGGATCCCAAGATTAATCGCTACGAGATAGAGTTGATTTCTAAACTAGGCACCTTGCAGCCCTCTGGGCTAAATATGGATTTGGACCTGAAATTGTGCATAATATGAGTTATCTGAGGAGGGTACTGAAGTAGCTATACTAACCCGCAATTATGTTATAATGTCCTTATGAATAAAGGGTGTGAGGTGCTAAACTTAGGCTTGAAGATAACACACTTGCATCAATGAGACTATAGTAGTAACCACTGATAGGATGTTTTAGCCTAGTGACTAAGAAGGGGAGGGGAAGTGGACTTTATAAAAAGAATGTGGTAGTAATTGTTTATTGGCCATTAGTGATGTCGCAAACATAAAATTTTCCATTCGCGAACGCGAACTTCCGCAAATGTTTGCAAACGGGCGAACGAGGCGAACCACCATAGACTTCAATAGGCAGGCGAATTTTAAAACCCATTGGGACTCTTTCTGGCCACAATAGCGAAGGAAAAGTTGTTTCAAGGGGACTAGGACCTGGACTGTGGCATGCCGTAGGGGGATCCATGGCAAAACTCCCATGGAAAATTACGTAGTGGACGCAGAGTCGGGCTTTAATCCATAAAGGGCATAAATCAACTAACATTCCTAAATTGTTTGGAATGACATGCTTTAAAACATCCAGTGTGTGTATACAATCAGGTATGATGTTGTATCGATCAGGTAGTGTAAGGGTTACGCCCGCTTCACAGACATTGACAGACCAAACTCCACTTTTGTTGCACCGCAAACAACCGCAGTCCATTTGCACAACGGCAAACTCTCCATTTGCATAAGGTTGGATACCAAGCTAGCCATGTCCCGGTGATGTCATTGAAGGTTTCTTCCTCCACCCAGCCACGTACAACACCAAGGGTCCCCGAAAGGTGAATTGAATTTATTTTTCGATCGGGGAGATGGTTAAAAAAACGCTGGTTCCCTCCACTATGTTTTAATCCACGGTGACTGCGTCTGCGCCGTGCAATTTACTGTCACACCCGATATGAGTGGTATTTTCTGTAGAACTATTCTCATCGGTTTAATCCCTCTAACATCCCCAATCTGGGGTCCATTTATTGAATTGATTATTCGAACGGGGAGATGGTTAAAAAAACGCTGGCTCCCTCCACTTTGTTTTAATCCACGGTCACTGCGTCTACGCCGTGCAATTTACTGTCACACCCGATGTGAGTGGTATTTTCTGTAGTACTATTCTCATCAGTTTAATCCCTCTAACGTCCCATATCAGGGATTGCCTTTTGCGAAAAAAAATTTAGGCTGGGTACCTTCGACTGCCTTCACAGTGACAGACCAAACTCTTATACACCAAACTGAATTGATTTTAGGAAACGGGAGATGGAAAAAGCAGCTTGGTCGGTCCTCTTACTTCCAAATTGGGGCACTGTGCGTGCACAGAGCAATGTGCTGTGACACCCTATATGAGTGGTGTCTTAACTAGTACTATTCCTATCAGTTTAATCCCTGTTACGTACCCTATCCGGGGACGTGTTTCGAATTGATTAAACATTGTTGAATTAACGAACCATTACGACATCATGAAATAATTTATTTCTGAGCTCTGTACTTGCCTTGTATTGGAATTGATGGGGATTTTTTTAATTGTCTGCATTATTTCTAATAAACTATTAAGAGACTCTATTATGATTTTTTTATTTTATGTATTAAAAACCCATACAACTTAAAAAAAAAAAAGGTAAATTAATGTTTTTTCTATGAAATATTATCCAGCCGTCAGATCGCTTTTGGTCTGACCATAATGAAGCAACGGTCTTATCATCTGGGGTGTGGCAACATTGCCAACACACTCATAGAGGTGATGATTGCTTCATTGTGATACGCAAGCCTCTTCACCACAACAAGGTAACGAGCACGAAGGGAAATTGACACTTGTATGTGCCTTTTTTTTTGGTTTGTTTTTGCAGCCACAGTGCTGCACCATAGGACTGAAAAATTAGGCATGTACACATGCTTGAAAACTAATGGCATTGTTGCAGCCGCTATTGTAGCAGCGGCCGGAAAAATTGATGTTTTCCAGACAGAAAAGTGACTAAAACATTGCGGCTTGAACCCTAGTTGGTGGCGGAGAATTCACGAAAGTCATCCGGTATGCATGCATTAAATGCAGCAGCGTGGGGACCATTTTGAGGCCAAGGCATGTAGTCAAACGTTTGTTAGTCAAACGTATCTTCCACTGTCAGTCCCTTCTGGATCCATGCCTCATTCATCTTTATGAAGGTGAGGTAATCAACACTTTTTTGACCGAGGCGACTTCTCTTGTCAGTGACAATGCCTCCTGCTGCACTGAAACTCCTTTCTGACAGGACACTTGAAGCAAGGCAGGCCAGAAGTTCTATCGCAAACTGGGATAGCTCAAGCCAGGTAGTCTGCTACCTGTCGGTCGAATCGTTCTCTAAGGCTGGATGTCCTCCATCAACAACACATCTGTAAATCGTCCAGTCCTTGCCGCCGTGGTATACATTCACCTCTTCCCCTGTTAGATTCCCGTTGTGCTGTGACATCCCCCTTATAAGCTGTGTAAAGCATATTTTTTAGTTTGGTTTTGAACTGCTGCATCCTTTCCGACTTTCGGTAATTTGGTAACATTTCTGCCACGTTCTGCTTATACCGGGGGTCTAGTAGCGTGGCCACCCAGTACAGGTCGTTTTCCTTCATCCTTTTTATATGAGGGTCCCTCAACAGACATGACAGCATGAAAGACCCCATTTGAACAAGGTTGGATGCAGAGCTACTCATTTCCCGTTCCTCTTCCTCACTGATGTCATTGACGGTCTATTTTTCCCCCCAGCCACGTACAACACCATGGGTCCCAGATAGGTGACAACAACGAGCACCCTGGGGTGCCTGCTGTGGTTGGTATTCCTCCTATTCAAAGCCGCCACATTCCTCCTCTGACTTCTCTTCCTCATACTCCTCTTCCAGCGTTGCCGCAGGTTCAGCAAGCGATGATGACAAGGCTGTTTCTGGTGGTGATGGTGACCACAACTCTTCCTCTTCACGCTCATCTACAGCCTGATCCAGCACTCTTTGCAGGGCACGCTCCAGGAAGAAAACAAATGGGATGAGGTCGCTGATGGTGCCTTCGGTGCGACTGACTAGGTTTGTCACCTCCTCAAAAGGACGCATGAGCCTACAGGCATTGCGCATGAGTGTCCAATAACGTGTTAAAAAAATTCCCAGCTCCGCAGAGGCTGTTCTAGCACCCCGGTCATACAAATACTCGTTGACGGCTTTTTCTTGTTGGAGCAGGCGGTCGAACATTAGGAGTGTTGAATTCCAACGTGTCCGGCTGTCGCAAATCAAGCGCCTCACTGGCATGTTGTTTCGCCACTCAATATCGGAAAAGTGCGCCATGGCCATGTAGGAACACCTGAAATGGCCACACACCTTCCTGGCCTGCTTGAAGACGTCCTGTAAGTCTGGGTACTTAGACACAAAGCGTTGTACGATGAGATTCAACACATGTGCCATGCACGGCACATGTGACAACTTGCCCAAATTCAATGCCGACAACAAATTTGTTCCATTGTCACACACCACTTTGCCGATCTCCAGTTGGTGCGTGGTCAGCCACTGATCCACCTGTGCATTCAGGGCGGACAGGAGTGCTGGTCCTGTGTGGCTCTCTGCTTTCAGGCAAGTCAACCCGAAGACAGCGTGACACTGTCGTATCCGGGATGTGGAATAGCCCCTGGGGAGCTGGGGGGATTCAGTTGATGTGCAGCCAGATGCCGCAGAAGAAGAGGACTCAGACGAGGAGGATATCGAAGAGGATGGAGTAGGAGTAGAGGAGGTGGCAGTAGGTCTGCCTGCAAGTCGTGGCGGTGTCACCAACTCCGCTGCGGAGCCACGCATTCCATGCTTGTCAGCCGTCAGCAGGTTGACCCAATGCGCAGTGTACGTGATATACCTGCCCTGACCGTGCTTTGCAGACCAGGTATCAGTGGTCAGATGGACCCTTGCCCCAACACTGTATGCCAGAGATGATATGACTTCCTTTTCAATAACATTGTAGAGGTTTGGGATTGCCTTTTTTGAAAAAAATATTTGTCCGGGTACCTTCCACTGTGCTGTCCCAATAGCGACAAATTTTTTTAAGGTCTCAGACTCCACCAGCTGGTATGGTAAAAGCTAGCGGGCTAAGAGTTCCGTCAAGCCAGCTGTCAGTCGCCGGGCAAGGGGGTGACTCTGTGACATTGGCTTCTTACGCTCAAACATTGAGATGAGCAGGAACTGCTGAAGGTGAGAGGCGGAGTGGCGGTTGATTGAGAGGGGGAAGGGAGGACAGCAGTGGTTGACGTGGCTGAAGATTCTGGACCAGGAGGAGCATGGTGGCTTTGAGTTTGTGTGCTTCTTGTACTCATGTGTTGATCCCATAGGCGTTTGTGATGTGAGATCATGTGCCTTCGCAAAGCAGTTGTACCGAGATGGGTGTTGGACTTCCCACGACTCAGTTTCTTTTGGCACAGGTTGCCAATGGAATTGCTGTTATCAGAAGCAGACACACAAAAAAATGCCACACTGCTGAGCTCTGCAATGATGGTATTCTGGTGGTGGCAACAGCATACGTTGACTGGCGTGCTGTCTGGCTGACCCCGGGTGCCGATACATGCTGTCTGACTGTGCCACTAACTCCTTGCGATGACCTTCCCTTGCTTCCAACTCGTCTCCTCCATCTCTCTGTCTCCCCTTTTGAACTTTCCCCCTCTTCCTCGCTTCGAGCAGGCACCCACGTCGCATCCATGGACACATCATCATCATCAACCGCTTCCCTTGTATCTGACACCTCAGCAAAGGAAGCAGCAGCGGGTACAACATCATCATCATCATCATCACACTGTACTTCCATGTGTGTAATCCTGCCTGACTGAGACATAACCCTGTAATCTACATCATCTGGCAATAATGGTTGCGCATCACTAATTGCATCCAACTGATGTGTAAATAACTCCTCTGACGGATCAAGTGAAGCGGCTGTGGTGGCTGTGGTGGTAGTGGTGGTGGTGGTGGCGGGCGGGAGCGTGGTAATTTGAGAGCAGGTGACCGAAGCTGAGCTGTAGGAGGATGGTGCATCAAGGTTCTTAGCGGAAGCTGTTGAAGATTGGGTGTCCTGTCTAAGCCAGTCAACTATGTCTTAAGAATTTTTCGGGTTCAGGGTACGTGGCCTCTGAACACTAGGCATTATTCCAGGGACAGTGAAAATCACAGCACCACGACCACGACGGCCCCTGCGGGGTGGCCTGCCTCTGCCTTTCATTTTTTGTTTAGATAAGTGGTACTACGCGTGATAGGTACTGTGCCACCCGGTATGAGTGGTGGGCACTTGCAGTGGGCACACTACAGTCTGTGGAAGTGGGCCTGACACACACTGGCAGCAGGCAAGCAACTGAATTTAGACTACTGTCTAAAAATTAAATGCCTTGTTTATCGGCAAGCTACTGTGCCACCCGGTATCAGTGGTAGGAAATGGCAGTGGGCACACTACAGTCAGTGGAAGTGGGCCTAACACACACTGGCAGCAGGCAAGCAACTGAAATTAGATTAATGTGTAAAAATTAAATGCCTTATTTATTGGCAAGCTACTGTGCCACCCGGTATCAGTGGTTGGCACTGGCAGTGGGCACACTACAGTCTGTGGAAGTTGGCCTGACACACACTAGCAGGCAAGCAACTGAAATGACACTAAAGTGTAAAAATGAAATGCCTTTTTTTGATGCAAAGTCCTGTGCCACACGGGATGACAGGAGTGGGCACTGGCAGTGGGCACACTACAGTCTGTGGTCCTGCAGCTCCTCACACACGGGCAGGCCAGGCAACTGCAATATATATATGGAGAGAAAAGAAAGCAGACTAATGTTGCAGCCCTAAATATGGATTTTTGGGGTGCTGTCAGGACGCTGTCCTTACAGCAGAGATCAGATGAGTCTTTCAGGACTGGTGTGGACACTGAATACACTAGCCTAGCTATCGATTTCCCAATTAAATCAGCAGCAGCTACACTGTCCCTCCTCTCACTAAAACTTGCAAATTTCCGAATGAATCTAAAATGGATGCTGTTCAGGAGATGGGAGGGTCTGGGAGGGAGGGTATGCTGCTGATTGGCTGGAATGTGTCTGCTGACTGAGAGGTACAGGGTCAAAGTTTGCTCAATGATGATGTATAGGGGGCGGACCGAACATCGCATGTGTTTGCCCGCCGCGGCGAACGCGAACAAGCTATGTTCGCCGGGAATTGTTCGCCGGCGGATAGTTCGGACCATCTCTATTAGCCATGTGTGGTAATGTGACCACGAAGGGGAGGTGAAAGCGGTCTTCCATTGATTGACCTACTGTATGTAGCAAGAGTAGAGAAGAGTGGAAATGGATAGATTGTGGATTGCGTCGCTGCCGGTCTAGAGAGACGGATGTAAAGCCCGGGTCAGGCGCCAGACGGTCTAAACACTCGATATGTTTGTATCTTTCATGATCTTGTGAGTATAATAAATACTGAGTTTAGAAAATCTACTGTGGAGCTTAACTATCCCTTACTCCTCTATATAACAACTTACAGGAGAGATGGGTGGAAGTATAACTTGAAGCGTTGGTTGAACGGTGATTGGTTGCATTGTGGAGTATCAACATCTTCTGGAATGGTCGGACTTGAATTTGTTGGGTGCAGTGGGGTTTATATTTCACCTTGAAAAATGAGCTACACCAATTGTTCAGATATTGGTATTGGTCTCATTGATGGCCACAATCTATTTATATACTGATAACTCTGGTCTTGTAACTAAAAATTAAAGACACATTTCCAAATGCTAAGAGTAGATGAACAGAGTCTGTTTCAAAGGGCATCAGACTTAATTGGAACAACTACGAAATGAATTAATAAAAAAATCATAGTGTAATATTAAGTATTGGTAAAGGTACTCAGCACATTGCAGATTACACCATTTGCATAGTGATGAGCGACAGGTGCCATATTCGATTTCGACGAAATTCGCGAATATTCGAATGAATATTCGTTTCATATTCGTCGAAATCGAATATTCGTCATTTTTCTAGTTATCGCGATTAATATGCGATTTAAATAATCGCGCATTGCGATTTTAACTTAAGGCTACTTTCCTATTGGTTTCATATCTAGAATTAGCGAGGATGACGAATATGACGAATGTATTCGTCATATTCCTCAAAACGAAGATAACGAAGTATTCTACATCTTCGTTCTAGCTACCTATTCGTCAACTTCGCTAATTCTAGCAATCAAATAGGAAGGTTGACTATAGAGACAGCTGTGTTAAATTCGCTATGCGATTTTTTTTTTTAATAAATAGAATACTTATAATAATTTTATCAAGTAATATAATTATTGTATTAAAAAAATAAAAAATCGCATAGCGAATTTAACACAGCTGTCTGGTAAGTCAACCTTCCTATTTGATTGCTAGAATTAGCGAATAGCTGAAGTTGACGATGACGAGACGAATAGGTAGCTAAAACGAAGATGTAGAATACTTCGTTATCTTCGTTTTGAGGAATATGACGAATACATTCGTCATATTCGCTATTCGCTAATTCTACCAAGCCAACCATAAACTTCCTTGCTCATGGAGCATCCCCATCACCATGGGAACGTCTCCATATACTAAAATGTACTGTCGGATTTGAGGAATTACGTTGAAATCGCAATGCGATTAATTCAAGTTATATTAATCGCATTGCGAATTCAACTTAGAACTGGGTTTATAATGGGTCAGCTTGCTAGAATGAACGAAGTTAACGAATATGGAATATAGCAGCAGTGCTAAGTTGAATTCGCAATGCGATTAATTTAACTTGAAGTAATCGCATTGCGATTTCAACTTAGCACTGCTAGTGCTATATTCCATATTCGTTATAATTCTAGCCTATGTAAGATAGCAGTGCTAAGTTGTAATCGCAATGCGATTAATATAACTTGAATTAATCGCATTGCGATTTCAACGTAATTCCTCAAATCCGACAGTACATTTTAGTATATGGAGACGTTCCCATGGATGGGGACGCTCCATGAGCACGGAAGTCGGCAGAAGCGGCAACGGGAACTGACTAGAGCAGCCAGGAAGCCTGGAATCCTCAGGACAGGTAAGAACTACTTTTGGGAAGTGGGAAAGAAAAAAATATAACAAAAAAAAAACAAAAAAAAAACGAATATTCGAAATAGCGAATTTATAGCGCTATATTCGAAATATTCGCGAATTAGCGAAGTGCCGATATTCGCTAAAAAAATTCGCTTTTCGAATATTCGCGCTCAACACTACATTTGCAATGCATACACTGTAAAATGTTGGTAAAAGTGGAGTAAATGCTGATGCATCAAATTTTAAATATCACTTATCTACTGCTTTTTTTCTGTATGGATTTAATATATCAGACTCTATCATGGCCATCCAGCATTTCAGCTTCAATTCAAGCTTTCTCAAGTTTGAGCAAGGCTTCAGTTGCAACTGAAATGACACATGCCAGCTTCCATATATGCTATACGGACAAAAGTATTGAAACACCTACAGGAGACATCCCTTTCAAAATCCGCAGACATTAATATGAAATTGCTTCTCTTTTACACTAAAAAAGCTTATACTGTTCCGAGAAAGCTTTCTACAAGATTTTGGAGTGTGTCTGTGGGAATTTTTGCCCATTCTTGTAGAAGAGCATTTTAGAGTTCAGACACTGATGTTGGACAGGGATTGATGTCAGGACCCTGTGTGGACCATTCAAGTTCTTCCAAACCAAACTAAACTCACCCAAGTATGTCTTTATGGACCTTGGGGCACTGACAATCTAGAACATGAAATAAACCTTTCTCAAACTGTTCACACAAAGTTGGAAGCATACAATTGTCCAAAATGTCTTTTTATGCTGAAGCATTAAAGGGGTTGTCCAAGTGTTTACTACTGATGACCGATCCTCAGGATAGATCATCAGTATGTGATCATGGGGCATCCAAAGCCTAGAACCCCAGCTGTTTGAAGAGGCTACAGTACTCTAGTGAGCACCATGGCCTCCTCATAGCTTACCAAGTACAAAGCCATCCACTGGACAGCGGTTGTGTTTGGTATTTGCGCTCAGCCCCAATCACTTGATTCACACGATGAATGTGATGACACTTGCCTAGGAGGAGGCCGTGGCACTCATGGCTGATCTGTGGGAGTCAGTCCCCCACCAATCCGATACTGATGACCTATTAGTATTAAACACTCGTTCAAAGCAGATTAAAAAATGTAGCCAAAGTGACCCACTCCTGAATTTCGCATTATGCGATTATTACATTGATTATTTTTTGCGATCAAGATGAATATTCGCGAACATATGGTGAATATTCTACCAAATATTCTCGAAATATCGCAGATTCGAATATTGCCACTGCCGCTCATCACTACTGATAATTGCCATTGTTCTTTGTAATGTTTTCCTTACACGTAGCTGCTTGGCAGCTTAGGTGTAGAAGTAGACCACATAGTAAATGTGCCATAATCCAGGTCTAATTTCACTTTTGGTTCTTAAACAGACCACTGTGAAAAGTGGCAAGGATTATCAAATGTCACAAAAATGTCGTAGTTGCTATGAAAATGTAACAGTTGATGGGACTTGCAACTTTTTTAATGTCACAAAACTGACATATCTGATTTAATAAATGATCACTTTTATGTTTTACCTTATGAAATCATAGGCATACTAAAGTGTAATAATTCATATACTTTCATGGGCATCATGTTACTCAAAGGTTGTTCAGATGAATACAACAGTATAATTGAGACATCATAAATGTAGGTCAATAAAAAACAGAAAATGAGTTGGCTAAGATTTAAATGAAAATGGTGTAAAACAGGGAAGATGATAGATAAAAAAAAGTCTGACCTGTTTGATTCCCGGCCTCTTCAGTGGTCCACACAGGTGTTTGTTTACCGCCCCTCAGATATGACTACTATAGCCAATCACTGCCCTCAGTTATGATGTTAGCATGTACCATGTATCATAACTTATGAGGCCAAAGATTCGCTGCAAGGGTTAAATGGATATACGACCAGTGAGGACCACCAGAGTGGCGGACTAGAGTAGTGGGGAGATTGAACAGGAGAGTATTTTTATTCATTTTTCTTCTCTTTCCCATTTTCTGTAAAAAAAAAAATTGTATTGGATCACAATCCCATGTTTCTTGCGATGTTGATTTTTATTTTTTTTATTTTGCATGTCAGATGTAGATACTTGCTATCAAATAATGCATGTAGAAATAAGAACCAAGTGCAGTACTACTTGTGATATGTTTTAACTAGTATGCATAGACTATTCTACAGTTCCTATTAATAAAAAGTAATTTCTGGAGAAATCTAATGCATCTTTAACAGAATCAAAAGGTAAATATCGACACTAATTAATTAACTACAGAAAGAGAGCCTTGTAATCCCCATTAACAAGAGCTTTCATCTTTTTAATATTTCTATATTTTAAACCTTGCATTACATGTAATTTCCCTACTTGCAAAGTAAAGCCAATTAATAAGTAAAAGTTAATGTCAGATCTAATGCTGTTGTTTTTTTAATCTTTTCAATATTTGTTTTTGAAGTTTCATGCAGCCAACTTAAAAGACTTCACAGTAATGTACTAATGAGCTTCATTCACATAATATCAAAAATGAAAAGAAAAATAAATAGAATTTACGTAATGTCAAGTGAGGATTTTTGCTTTTAGACAATTACTTGCTGTTCAAGTTCTTGTTGCATTTGTAAAATCACATTTGAGTAGAGTAAAATGGTTCTTCTAACTCTTTAATATACCGTAGAAGAGTTAATCACATATTAAAAATAAACCCTTTCCTCTGATACTATGGTACCAAAATCAATGTGATTGAAATCTCGATCTTATGTAAATCTATAATGACTATACAATAAATGTAAAACCTACTGTAGATTGGTAGGCACCTTATCCAAAAAAAAGTTCTCAGTTGTGATATCAAGGAAAAGTAAAAACTTTGCAAACCTGCCCACAGCAAATTGTGATTGTGAACAGCCAATCAGGAGTGAATTTTGAAAAATGCATTGTTTTATTTTCAAAAATGATGATGCTAAGCAGAGATCAGTCAGCACTCAGTCTTGCATTGTCAATGTAGAACTATAGAAATATCACTTTATTATTATTTTTGACTATATTCTGTACTTTAAGTTGGTAATGGTGTTTTATTATATAATAGGAATGCCTATGTAGTACAGTAAACATTTCCTGCCTAGCCATGTATCATGTCCTGTTATCCCTACAGTACACCCCACCAAAACCTATATATTTTTTAAATATCTGATCGGTGGGGTTCTGACTCTTGGCAACCACACAAATCTGCTGTTTGAAGAGGCCATGGCACACTGGTGTACCCTATCAACAGGATTACTGAACTAGTCCTAGGGTCATTTCTAGGTCCACAGGGCTGACTGCAGAGGGCTTACCCAACCTATGATTATATCACTAAAACCTAATCAGAGGTGGGAAATCCCCATAGATCTTGCTGCAGTCAAAAGACATGAGCAAAGTTTTAAAAAATTTGATTCACCAGTTATGCCAAAGTTCAACAAGAAATTTTATTTGTTCCGAATTAATTTGTCAGCGATAGCTATAAATTAGGTATATCCAGGCCAATCTGCCTACTCATATTCTTCCCACTTGGTGGCCCAATCTCTGCTGCAACTTATCGCTGTGTACATACATAACTATGCAGTGCACCAATATTTGAGTATTGGCCCCATGACAGAGTGGGGAGTTTGGCAGCTACAGCAGCAGTGGCAGTAGCAGTGACGGTAGTGGCCTCATGACAAAGTGAGGAGAGTGGCAGCAGAAGCAATAGCAGTAGCAATGACAGTAGGGGCCCCATGACATAGTAAGAAGGGTGGCAGCAGCAGTAGCAGTAACAGTGACAATAGAGGCCCCATGACTAGAGTTGAGCGAACGGTTTTGAGAAGTTCGGCCGAACTTCACAAAAATGTTCGGGTTTGGGATCCGAACTCAACCCCGAACCCCATTGAAGACAATGGGGACCCGAACTTTTGGGCACTAAAAAGTCTGTAAAATAGCCCTGGAAAGGGCTAGAGGGCTGCAAAATGCATCAAAATGTAGGTAAATCCCCTGCAATCAAATGTGGATAGGGAAATGACTTAAAATAAAAAAAATAAAAATTAACCAATATCAATTGGCAACTTGGAGGAGGAGGTGGAATAGGTGGTTGGGGTGGCGTCAGGTGGGAATGGTATGGGAGTTGAAGTTCTCATCACAGCCAAAAAGGATTAATGTGTGCCTGCAGTGCCACAGGCCTCGTTCACAGACTCAGGCCAATGGCAACCATACATGAGAGTTGAAATTGTCATCACAGCCAAGAAGGAATCATGTCTGCCTGCAGGGCCACAGGCCTCATTCAAACATTCAGGCCGACTGGACCCACAAAGAGGAGAGTTAAAATCATGCCAAGACAGTATTGATTTCACCCAGCAATGCCACAAGCCTCATTCACAGATTCAGACCAATGGCACCCACAAAGAGGAGAGTTACAATCATGCCAAATCAGTATTGATTTCACCCAGCAGTGCCACAGGCCTCATTCACTAATTCAGGAGGACCATGGCACCCGCAAAGAGGAGAGCGGTCCCGTAACAGCAACACAGGCCTTAGGGCAACCTGCAATGGAACAGGCCATTATCATTTATGTAGGCCCCTGACACCCAGACAGAGGAGAGGTCATTTGACAGTAAAAAGAGTTTAATGTCTCCCAACAAGACAGCAAGCAATTAAATGAAATATTGGCCCCTGACACCCACACAATGGGGCGGTCATTTGACAGTTAAAAGAGTTTAATGTCTCCCACCAATGCAGCAAGTGATTAAACGAAATATAGGCCCTTGACAACCAGACAATGTAGAGGTCATTTGACAGTATAAAGAGTTTAATATCTCCCACCAATGCAGCAAGCGATTAAACAAAATATAGGCCCCTGACACCCACACAATGGGGCAGTCATTTGACAGTAGAAAGAGTTTAAAATCTCCCACCAAGACAACAAATGAATAAACGACATATAGGCCCCTGACACCCAGACGGAGTAGAGATCATTCGACATCAAAAAGAGGATAATGTCACCCACCAAAGCAACAGGCGATTATCTGAAATGTAGGCCCCTGGCACCCAGACAGAGAAGAAAGGTCCCATAGCAGCAAAAGAGGCATCATGTTACCCACCATTGGAACATGCCACTTTCAGTAATTTAAGCCCCAGCACCCGGACAGAGGAGAGAGGTTCCATAGCAGCAAAACAGACATCATGTTACCCACCAATGGAACACGCCACTTTCAGTTATTTAGGCCCCAGCACCCAGACAGAGGGGAGGTCCCATAGCAGAAAATCAGGCTTCATCTCACACACCAAAGCAGCAGGCGATTAGCTGAAATGTAGGCCCCTGGCACCCAGACAGAGGTGAGGTTCATTCAACTTGGTGTTGCCCCCAAAATAATGGTACAATTAAAAAAAGAGGATTCAATAAAGAAGTGTCCTGGAGTACAAGAATGTATGGTTGAGGGCGAGGCAGTTAAAAATGTCAATTCGGTACAAGGGATGGACAGGTGCTGTGGGATCCATGCCTGGTTCATTTTTATGAACATCAGCTTGTCCACGTTGGCTGTGGACAGGAGGCTGCGTTTGTCTGTAATGACACCCCTTGCTGTGCTAAATACACGTCCAGACAATACACTGGCCGCAGGGCAGGCCAGCACCTCCAAGGCATAAAAGGCTAGCTCTGGCCATGTGGACAATTTGGAGACCCAGAAGTTGAATGGGGCAGAACCATCAGTCAGTATGTGGAGGCGTGTGCATACGTATTGTTCTACCATGTTGTTGAAATGCTGCCTCCTGCTAACACGTTCCCTATCAGCTTGTGGTGCAGTTAGCTGTGGCACTGTGACAAAACTTTTCCACATCTCTGCCATGCTAACCCTGCCTTCAGAGGAGCTGGAAATGACACAGCTGCGTTGGCGACCTCTTGCTCTTAATCTGCCTTCGCCTCGTGCTTCCACTTGTCCCCCCGTGTCAGTTAGTAATGCTCTCAGGTGAGCATCTCCCAGCAGGCACTTGTACACGCACATTTTCCTATCATGCTCCAGTGCGGGAATTAAGGTGGGCACGTTGTCTTTGTACCGGGGATCCAGCAGGGTGGCCACCCACTAGTCAGCACACGTCAAAATGTGGGCAACTCTGCTGTCGTTGTGCAGGCACTGCAGCATGTAGTCGCTCATCAGTGCCAGGCTGTCCCTTGTAGGAGGAGCTGTCCTCTGTGGGAGGCGTATCGTCATCATCCTCCATTTCCCCCCAGCCACGCACCAGTGATGGGCACGAGCTGCTTTGGATGCCACCCCGCTTTGAACATGCTTTATCCTCATCCTCCTCCACCTCCTCCTCATCTTCGTCCTCCAGTAGTTAGCCCTGACTGGCCAAATTTGTACCTGGCCTCTGCTGTTGCAAAAGACCTCCCTCTGAGCCACTTCTAAAAGACTGGCCTGAAAGTGTTAAAAATGACCCCTCTTCCTCCTCCTCCTGGGCAGCATCCTCTTCCATCATCGCCCTAAGTGTTTTCTCAAGGAGACATAGAAATAGTATTGTAACGCTGATAACAGCGTCATCGCCACTGGCCATGTTGATGGAGTACTCGAAACAGCGCAACAGGGCACACAGGTCTCGCATGGAGGCCCAGTCATTGGAGGTGAAGTGGTGCTGTTCCGCAGTGCGACTCACCCGTGCATGCTGCAGCTGAAACTCCACTCTGGCCTGTTGCTGCTCGCACAGTCTCTCCAGCATGTGCAAGGGGGAGTTCCACCTGGTGGGCACGTCGAATATGAGGCGGTGAGCGGGAAGGCTGAAGTTACGCTGTAGAGCAGACAGTTGAGCAGCAGGATGAGAACGCCGGAATGGCGCACAGATGGCCCACACTTTATGCAGCAGCTCTGACATGGGGTAGTTGTGAAGGAATTTCTGCACAACCAAATTCAGCACATGCTCCAGGCAAGGGATGTGCGTCAAACCAGCTAGTCCCAGAGCTGCAACGAAATATTGCTGTAGATTCTGGCGGCTACTAGGACCTGAGGTAGTTGGTTCACTAGGACATGTAGCTGTGGAAGAATGGCCACATCCTCTCCCAGCACCAGAGGGTCCACTAACACCACCACGACCATGTCCGCATCCCTTATTAGATGTTTTCCTCATTGTTACCATTCACCACAATAAGGTAAAACTTATTTGGCCCAATATATAGAGTTTAAATTACGGACTTTATTTACAGGCACCTAACACTATCTAGCTATCTATTTATGTGCCGTATTACACTAATACAGGCACAGCAGAAACCACAGATTTATGGGAATATCAATTTTAGGCCTAGTATTGAGGCCCTGGCTGAAAGGTATCCTTTTACGGACAGAATTACACTTGGAGATCCGCAATAGCGTGTGCAAATATAGAGGATTATGCTTTTAGCACTTGTATTTAGGCCTTGAGTGTAATATACCCTTTTACGGACAGAAAGATACTTTGAGATGCACAGTAGAGTGTGAAAATATAGAGGATTTATTTTTCAGGCCTTGTATTTAGACGCTGACACGCTGAATGTAATATACCCTATTGCAGACAGAATTATACTTGGAGACGAACAGCGGAAAGCACAGATGTTTAGGATTTCTATTTCAGGGATTTTATTTAACCACAGAAAAAACCTATTGTTTGACGGACAGTATTACACGTGGACAGCCACAGCTGGAACCCCAGATTTAGGGATTGGTATTTTGGCAATTGAATTTTACCCCAGAAATAAAATCGATCCTTTTACGGACAGTATTACACTTGGTCAGCAACAGTTAAAAACACTGATTTAGGAGATTGTTATCTTTGCAATTGAATTTCACCCTAGAAAAAAAATCTATGCTTCGACGTACAGTATTAAACTTAGCCAGCCACAGCTGGAACCCCAGATTTAGGGGATTGGTATTTTGGCAATTGAATTTCACCCCAGAAATAAAATCTATCCTTTTACGGACAGTATTACACTTGGCCAGCAACAGCTAAAAACACTGATTTAGGGGATTGGTATTTCGGCAATTGAATTTCACCCCAGAAAAAAATCTATCCTTTGACATACGGTATTAAACTTAGCCAGCCACAGCTGGAACACCAGATTTAGGGGATTGTTATTTTGGCAATTTAATTTTACCCCAGAAAAAAATCAATCCTTTGATGTACAGTAATAAACTTAGCTAGCAACAGCTGGAACACCAGATTTAGGGGATTGTTATTTTGGCAATTGAATTGCACCCCAGAAAAAAAATCGATCCTTTGAGGTACAGTATTAAACTTAGCCAGCCACAGCTGGAACACCAGATTTAGGGGATTGTTATTCTGGCAATTGAATTTCACCCCAGAAAAAAATCTATCCTTTGATGTACAGTATTACACGTGGACAGCCACAGCTAGAACACCAGATTTAGGGGATTGTTATTTTGGCAATTGAATTTCACCCCAGAAAAAAATCTGTCCTTTGACGGACAGTATTAAATGTAGCCAGCCACAGCTGGAACACCAGATTTATGGGATTGGTATTTTGGCAAAAGAATTTCACCCCAGAAAAATATCTATCCTTTGACATACAGTATTAAACTTAGCCAGCCACAGCTGGAACACCAGATTTAGGGGATTGGTATTTTGGCAATTGAATTTCACCCCTCAATAAAATATAGCAATTTCTATCCTGTGTTTCAAGGTGTGACAGTAAGCACAACCCCTGATATAAGATATTGCAAAAAAAAGCCTACTATTGAACCCAAAAATGTATGTTAAACTTGGTGGCAGAACATCAAAACATCTGCTGGTGCACCAAAAGATTAAAAATGCCCGCCGATCACCCCAGAAAAAAGTGACAGAAAAACGCTCTGGGCAGCCTAAAAACCAGTGAGCAATGAACTAACAGAAGTTGAATGATTCACAGATGTAGATCGATCACTTCATTTAGTGGTTTTGCTGAGATTTCCCTGCCTAATCTCTCCCTCACAGCAGCTGCATCCTATCCCTACACCAATCAGAGCAGAATGTCGGGCGGCGCTACGTGACTCCAGCTTAAATAGAGGCTGGGTCACATGCTGCACTTAACCAATCACAGCCATGCCATTAGTAGGCATGGCTGTGATGGCTCCTTAGGACAAGAAGTAAAACGCTAGCTGATTGACTGCTGTGCAGCCCTTCAGAAAGCAGGAAGAAATTGCTGAACAACGGACCTGAACCCAAACCTTTTTGAAAATGTTCGGGTCCGGGTCCATGTTCCGAATACCACAAAATTCGGTACGAACCCGAACTCTACAGTTCGGGTTCGCTCAACTCTACCCATGACAGAGTGGCGAGGGTGGCAGCAGCAGTGGCAGTAGTAGTGACAATAGTGGCTCCATGCTAGAGTGGGGATATTGGCAGGAGTAGTGGTACTAACAGTGACAGTAATAGCCTTGAAAAAGTATTCATACCCCCATCAGACGTCAGATCAGACCCCATCAGCCTTAGATCTGACCCCATCAGCATCAGATTGGAGCTCGATCAGACGTCAGATCAGACATAAAAAAAACTTACCTCGCTTGTTTCAAATGGCGCTACCACTCACTCACCACATTTCAGAGATCATAGTGCCATCAGAATAAAGTGCAGAGCAGGGCCCAGAATAAGTCCATTGAGGGTGAATACAGCCACGCAGCGATTCACTCACCGCAACCTGTGCCTCCTGTATGCATAGCAGACGTACTGTAACTAACTTTTCTCCCACTTTTGGAGGTAATAAAAATATGTGTCTTATAGTCTGTACAGTTCCTGAGATATTCCCAAATAAAAGTGTATTAGCCAATAGAAGCCTGGTCACATGACCCTTATCAGCCAATTGAAGCTCGCAGGTCTTAGTCTCCACATACACACAGTTTTACACCAGGTTTACATAACAGCCCAGCCATTTTTCTTCACTGCTGTAGGTCAGCTTTAAAGGGGCAGGGCGCTATGGATAACACTGTTAAGGAGTGCTGTGGAGGTCACAGTTCTGGGGCAGGTAGGGTGGCCATTCAACCTCAAAAGAAGGACTTAAAAACACCCCCCCCAGCCTCGTTAAGCCATGCCCTTGATCACTCCCACTCCAACCAACCAACGGGGATTTAAAAAATGAAGGTAAAAATCAACTTCTGTCAGCTGCAGTGGTGGGAGGGAGGGTGACTTTCTCCCTGCAGCTCACGCTCAGACAGCACAGTGCTTCTGCTGAGAGTGAGCTGTTCAAAAGGACATCCCTGTGTCCATCCAGGCCCTGCGCCGGACAGAGGACAGGAAGTCTGAAAGCCAGACTGTATGGCCTAGAACCAGACCTCTCGCCACCCTAGGGGTAGGCTGCTGTGGAGGTCACAGTTAAGGGGTCAGTCCTCTATGGAGATAAGTGTTAAGGGGCAGATTGCTGTAGAGGGTATTGTTAAGGGGACGGGTGTTGTGGAAATCACTGTTAAGGAGATACGGTACTGTGAAGGTCACTAAAGAAGTGGCGGCTGCTGTGGAGACCACTGTTAAAGGGGCGGGATGTTGTGGAGGTCACTGTTAAAGGGGTGTATTCTGTAAAGGTCACTGTTAAAGGGGTGGGATGCTGTGGAGGTCACTGTTAAGGGGATGGGATGCTGTGGAGGTCACTGTTAAAGAGGCGGCTTCTGTGTAGGTCAGTGTTAAGGGGCAGGGTCCTGTAGAGGTCACTATTAAGGGGGCGGGGTGTTGTGGAGGTCACATTTTAAGGGAACCAAGCTCTATAGAGGTCACTGTTAAGGGGGCAGGTTGTTGTGGAGATCACTGTTAACAAGATGGGGTACAGTGGAGGTCACTAATAAATAGTGATGAGCGGCAGGGGCAATATTCAGATTTGCAATATTTCACGAATATTTGGAAGAATATTTGTCATAAATTCGAGAATTTGTGATTATTTTCTTGATTGCGAAAATCGGCAATGTAATATGCGCGTATTGCAGGCGTGGGTCACTATTACTACATTTTTGCTAAAAGTTTTCTGAGACTGGAGAAAATGGTTGGCACGGCAGAACATTACAATAGCTTTATATGCAGAAAGAGTGCTCCAATATATTCGCGATTGCACAAATCGGCATGTATGTATGGACAGCAGAACCTATCACACTACCTAACACCCTACACTGCAACCTATCAGCTACACTATATCATGATCTAACCTATACTGACTATCTCCCACTAACTATCTGTAATATATATATATATATATATATATATATATATATATATATATATACTAACTAACTATCTATCTAATTTAATGACTCAGCAAAGCTCAGAGCACAGCAATGACACTGCTGTCTTTCTCAGAACTGCAAAAAACAGCAGAAAATGGCTGCTGGGGAGGTTCTTATATAGTAAAGGGTAGGCAACTTTCCTATTGTTACTATGGATGTTGTTTAGCTCAGAGAAAGACATTGCAGCCTTCTCAATGGCCCACAAGCAAGAAGCAGGGAGGGATCATGGGTTCAGATGAAAAAAATTCTACAATATTCATGAATATGAATATATAGCACTATATTCTAAATCTTAGTGAATTCTCAAAGTGGCAATATTCACGATTACAATTCGCGAATCGAATATTCACACCCAACACTAATAATAAAGAGGTGGCCGCTGTGGAGATCACTGTTAAAGAGAAGGGCACAGTGGATGTTACTGTTAAGGAGGCAGTCCTCTGTGGAGGTCACTGTTAAGGGGGCGGGGTACTGTAGATGTCACTGTTATAGTTGATACTGTCGATACCTTTTAACAACACACAAACATTAAATGAAATATATTAAATATACCCATGAGAAGCAAGGTCCATCTGCTAATATATATATATATTTTATATATATATATATATATATATATATATATATATATATATGTATATATATATATATATATATATATATATATATATATATATATGAAAAAAACACTCACAAAACATGTCCACATAGGTTTTTTCCCACAAAACATACATTCCTGCTTATATATGCAGATAGAAGGTTCATTAATATAGCAAGAAGCAAGGGGATTTTTGAAAGAGAAAATGATAACCAAGGAAAAGCAGCTAATTAAATTGTCTGTGCGTGTGTGTGTATATATAAGAATAGTCCTCTGAAGGTAAGACTTTTTTTTATTCCATTTTTCTTTTGAGGTAAGATATCGTTCACGTTTGATTTAATTGTTTGTTGGAAAAAAATAGCAGCATGATAAAAGTTTTTATGGAAATTTCTTTCAGCTATATAATCAATCATATTTCTTTCTAACTCGTATGCCATCCCAAGCCCCTGAGTCTCAAAGACTTTCTTTTTCATTGGAGCTTACTTGTTAAATTAGCACTGATCAAAGGGTAAAACATTTATCATGCTTATTAGTGAATAAACCTAGCAGCAGGTATCCCAAGTGAGGAAGCAAACCTTCATTTCCTGCAAGAATGAATTGGAAATTATCCAAAGTGCTTGCAAACATTTTTCAGGAGTGACGAATTGTCAAAAAGAAAGCAGCTGCTGTATGAGGCTCTAGAGCGGTGAGGAAAAAAGGAGCTTCACTCTCAGGTACCTCCAGCTACCCCATGGGGATCTTTCTCAGTTTGATTTACTGTAATTGCTTTTGAAATACAATATCAAGTGACCTTCCGAGTCATATAAAAAATAGAGGTTGAAAGATATTGGGGTACTTACAGATTAGACAAGTGATCTTTGAAACAAAAGTTTAAAATATATATTTTTGACATTTAACTCTTCAAGTGAAGACAAAACAAATAACTTTGATCTATTTGGAAATACATAGCATTTTGCTAATATACAGTATCTAAAAAAAAACGAGTACACCCCTCACATTTTTGTAAATATTTTATTATATCTTTTCATTTGGCAACACTGAAAATATGGAACTTTAATACAATGTAAAGTAGTCAGTTTACAGCTTGTGTAACAGTGCAAATTTGGTGTACCCTCAAAATACCTTAACGCACAGCCATTCATTTATAAACCACTGGCAACAAAAATCAGTACACCCCTAAGTAAACATGGCCAAATTGGGCCCAATTAGCCCTTTCCCTCCCCGGTCTCATGTGACTCGTTGGAATTACAAGGTCTCAGGTGTCAATGAGGAGCAGGTGTGTAACATAAACATGGCCTAGACTATAAGAAGATTGCCAACACCCTGAAACTAAGCTGCAGCACGGTGGCCAAGACCATAGAGCGGTTTAACACAGAACAGACCTCGACCAGATCGTGTCATGCGTGTGTGGCAGCAGCCAGGTGAGGAGTACAAAGACAAGTGTGTCTTGTCTAGAGTCAAGCATGGTGGTTGGAGCATCATAGTTTGGGGGTGCATGAGTGCTGCCAGCAGTGGGGAGCTACAGTTTATTGAGGGAACCATGAATGCCAACATGTACTGTGACATACTGAAGCAAAGTATGATCCCCTCCCTTTGGAAACTAGGCCGCAGGGCAGTATTCCAACATGATAATAACCTCAAACAGACCTCCAAGATGACCACTGCCTTGCTAAAGAAACTGAGGGTAAAGGTCCTGGACTGGCCAAGCCTTTCTCCAGACCTAAACCCCATTGAGTATCGGTGGGGCATCCTCAAATGAAAGTTGGAGGAGCGCAAGGTCTCTAACATCCACCAGCTCCGTGATTGTGAAGCTCTAGTGAACTCCATGCCCAAGAGAGTTAAAGAGGTTGTGTCACTTCAGCAAATAGCATTTATTATGTAGAGAAAGTTTATACAAACCACTTACTAATGTATTGTTATTATCCATATTGCTTCCTTCATTGGCTGGATTAATTATTCCATCACATTATACACTGCTCGTTTCCATGGTTATGACCACCCTGCAATCCATCAGTAGTGGCCGTGTTTGCACACTATAGGAAAAAGAGCCAGCCTACAGTATGTGCACTCCCGCAGTCTGGGCCACTAGAGAGGCCAGCACTTTTTCCTGCCACTGATGGATTCTGGGGTGGTTGTAACCAGGGAAAAAAGCTGAGTATAATGTGATAGAAAAATGAATCCAGTCAGCAAAGGAAGCAATATAGATAATAACAATGCATTAGTAAGTGCCTTGTATTAACTTTCTCTACATAATAAATGCCACTTGCTGAAGTGACAAAACCACTTTAAGGCAGTCCTGGAA
Organism: Bufotes viridis; assembly: GCA_033119425.1. Lineage (NCBI taxonomy): Eukaryota > Metazoa > Chordata > Amphibia > Anura > Bufonidae > Bufotes > Bufotes viridis. The sequence continues at coordinate 240,662,013 of CM065589.1, forward strand.
AATAATAGTGGCCACACAAAATATTGACACTTTGGGCACAATTTGTCCATTTTCACTTAGGGGTGTACTCACTTTTGTTCCCAGTGGCTTAGACATTAATGGCTGTGTGTTGAGTTATTTTGAGGGTACACCAAATTTACAGTTATACAAGCTGTACACTGACTACTTTACATTGTATCAAAGTGTCATATCTTCAGTGTTGTCCCTTGAAATTATATAATTAAACATTTACAAAAATGTGAGGGGTGGATTCACTTTTGTGAGATACTGTACTTATTACAACAATAGATCATTGACAAAATGTATCTATCTATCTACAGATGTAACAGTGCTAAAATTGACTCTGATAACAAATGGCACACTATTATCTCGTGACAGAAGCCATTGAAAACCATTGAAAAAGTAAATTAACAATTTATTGCCATTATTTACTTAAATCTATCTATTTATCTATCTATCTATCTATCTATCTATGCATTCATCCATGTTTACTTTTAAATAATCTTTCTGTTTCTAATTATCATTTATATTTTTCTGTGTCATATATATCTGCTTGGCTATTTTCGGATCTCCCATAAGAGTAGATGGAGAGTATTCCGTGCATGTGCTTCACTTCAGAGGCCCTGTTTAGGAGTCAAGATAAGGTTCCAGAGGTTGGACCACAGTTATTTGACATTTATGACATATCGTAGCAATATGCCATCAAAGTCTGAGATGGATGAAAGTGAAGCCTTCAATATTGGTCAGCAAACTCAGCAAAAATATACTGTATGTCACTAGCAGCAAAGATATACAGATGATGTTTTTAAATGAATGTTCAGTTAAATATACTATATAAACCATATGTTCAAATTCATTCAGAATCCTCTCTTATATAGTAGTAATATTCATATTCATTGCATAATCTTATATTGCTGTTCTAAGGAAAGATACTTATTCTGCCTTCAGATGCATTTTCAATAAATGTGCCTTTGGCAAGAGTAGCTAATTCAGTTGCTTGTTCAGCACCAGAGCTGTCTAGTTCTGTCTTTTATATATCGCCTGTGCTTTTGAACATATTACCTGAAGCTGTATTCAAACATGATGGATCAGAGAGAAACTCTCAGAAAAAAAAATATACAAAAAAAAAACAACATAACAGAAAAAAGTGTTAATAATATAGTGTATTAAACATATCTTAGATGTGAAGTCTTTTGTTCTTTTGCTTAAATGTTATGTTTTTTTTATTGATTTAGATATACAGTACTGTGGCTTAGTTTTATTTTGTATTAGATTTTATTAAATATTTGGCTTCATTTGGCTTCCGCAGATTCTATGTTTCACAATATATAGCCAGTTGCAGAATGCTGTTCTATGATAAATCTATCTCCAGCCTTTCTTTCTACTATTCTGAACAAATTGCTATGCTGATTTATGACCTAATCAAAGCTGTTCACATAAGTCAGTTTAGAAATTCATTCAAAAGAGGGAAGGGGGCATTTGAACAAGCTATCTGGTGAGATTACAGAATTATAATAATACAGCCTTCCACAGCTACTATGTGCTATGAACTTCAGATTGATCACAGTGGAGGCAGCATGGTGGCTCAGTGGTTAGCACTGATGCCTTGCAGCGCTGGACAACTAGGCAGGCAGGACAGGTAACTCAGATTTAGAATGGAGATTAGGCAGAGGTCAGGCCAGGCAACAAATGGTTAAATCTGGAAAACAAAGTTGATACATGAACAGATGAACATGGAACGACACACCCTTGCCGAACACTAGTGGAGTAGAACCTATTGCTCAGACAGCCTCCCACAGGGTAAGATGCCTTAAGTACCTCTGGGTGGTCAACAACAGGCTGGGGAAGATTTGGGAGCTCATGTACTCAACCTTTAAGGGCCAGAAAAAGCATGTACGCACCCTATGGGCAATGGGAGCCACTGCAAGGTATAACAACCAAGATGCTCCGGTGGTTGGGCCTGCTAGGAAGAGAGAGAGAATGGCTGGTAAATCCAAGTCAATAAAGCACAGAACCAGGGTAGCCCGTGAGCAGAATTGCACCCATAGCCACCAGGTAGAGCAGAGTGGCAGTTTGTAGGGGCTGCTATCATGACACAGACAACAAATGTGGAACCCCAATAAGAAGACGGAACCAATGATGAACATCACTAGTAGACTAGGATTGAAGACTTTTCAAATAAACTACATAGAGATTTCACTATACCTAGGAAGGATGCCAAGAAACTGAATTTTTCGTCCTATAAGACGCGCCGGCCCATAAGACGCACCTAGGTTTTTGGGGAGGAAAATAAAGAAAAAAAATATGTTTAACCAAAAGGTGTGCTTTTGGTGGGTTTTGAACTAATGGTGGTCTGTGGATGGCACTATTATGGGGGGATCTGTGGATGACGCACTGTTATGGGGGATATGTGGATGACACACTGTTATGGGGAGGTCTGTGACGGACTGTGGATGACACTCTGTTATGGGGGATCTGTGAAGGACACTGTTATGGGGGATCTGGGGATAGCAGTGTTATGGGCGATTTGGGGATCTATGGATGACGCACTGTTATGGGGGGATCTGGGACGGACACTGTTATGGGGGATCTCGGGATGGCAGTCTAATGGGGGATCTGTGGATGGCACTGTTACAGGGGGGATCTGTGAAGGACACTGTTATAGGGTATCTGTGAATGACACACTGTTATGGGGTATCTGTGGATGATACACTGTTATGGGGGATCTATGGATGACACTGTTATGGAGGATCTGTGGATGACACACTGTTATGGGGATCTGTGGATGACACACTGTTATGGGGGGATCAGTGATGGACACTGTTATGGGGGATCTGGGGATCTGTGGATGACACACTGTTATGGGGGGGATCTGTGGATGACACACTGTTATGGGGGATCTGGGGATAACACACTGTTATGGGGGATCTGTGGATGACACTGTCATGGGGGATCTGGGGATCTGTGGATGACGCACTGTTATGGGGGGATCTGTGACTGACACTGTTATGGGGGATCTGGGGATGGCAGTGTTATAGGGGATCTGTGGATGGCACTGTTATGGGGGGGGGGGGGTTCTGTGACAGACACTGTTATGGCCCATAAGACGCACTTAGGTTTTTGGGGAGGAAAATGAGAAAAAAAATATGTTTAACCAAAAGGTGTGCTTTTGGTGGGTTTTGAACTAATGGTGGTCTGTGGATGGCACTATTATGGGGGATCTGTGGATGAAGCACTGTTATGGGGGATATGTGGATGACACATTGTTATGGGGAGGTCTGTGACGGACTGTGGAGTACACTCTGTTATGGGGGGGGGATCTGTGAAGGACACTGTTATGGGGGATCTGGGGATGGCAGTGTTATGGGGGATTTAAGGATCTGTGGATGACGCACTGTTATGGGGGATCTGTGACGGACACAGTTATGGGGGATCTTGGGATGGCAGTCTTATAGGGGATCTGTGGATGGCACTGTTACAGGGGGGGATCTGTGAAGGACACTGTTATGGGGTATCTGTGAATGACACACTGTTATTGGGGATCTGTGGATGACACACTGTTATGAGGGATCTATGGATGACACTGTTATGGAGGATTTGTGGATGACACACTGTTATGGGGGGATCAGTGATGGACACTGTTATGGGGGATCTGTGGATGACACACTGTTATGGGGGGGATCTGTAAAGGATACTGTTATGGGGGATCTGGGGATGACACACTGTTATGGGGGATCTGTGGATGACACACTGTCATGGGGGATCTGGGGATCTGTGGATGACGCACTGTTATGGGGGGATCTGTGACTGACACTATTATGGGGGATCTGGGGATGGCAGTGTTATAGGGGATCTGTGGATGGCACTGTTATGGGGGGGGTTCTGTGACGGACACTGTTATGGGGATCTGTGAATGACACACTGTTATGGGGGATCTGTGGATGACACACTGTTATGGGGGATCTGTGGATGACTCTGTTAAGAAGGATCTGTGTATGACACTTTTATGGGGGATCTGTGGATGGCATCCACAGATCCCCCATCCTATAACAGTGCCATCCACAGACCAACCACCCCATAAGAGTACCATCCACAGACCCCCCCCACCCCATAACAGTGCCATTCACAGACCCCCCACCCCTTAACAGTGCTATTCACAGACCCCCCCACCCTTTAACAGTGCCATCCACAGTTTTCCCCAATAAAAATGTCATCCACAGATCTATAAAATGTATATATAAAATGTCTCATTCAAATCAAGTTCATTAAAGCTGCCCCCTAACTTGTATATCACTTGTATATCTACTCACAACAGCTTTTTATAGAATGCATTCATTCTGCAATTGCCGGCCCCCAGCTCCTCCTCCCAGTCCTTCCCCGCTCATACATTTTATGTGGAAAAAAAGTGCGTCCTATGGGGCGAAAAATACGGTATTTAAAGAGGACCTTTCACCATGTAATAACAATTCTGAAACATCTATTCTTATGGCTCTATGTTGTGCCATTCCTTAATTATTTCTACTAGAAGTTATGAATGCTAGCAGTCTGCAGTAAGGGTACAAGAGGGGTGATAACCAGTTGGGGGTGTGTACCTGCACAGTCTGAAAATGAAAGCACTGACTGGATCAAGTAAGACTGTGCAGGTACACACCCCCAACTGGTTACCACCCCTTTGTACCCTTACTGAAGGCAAATAGCAATTCATTCATAACTTCTAGTAGAAATAATAAAGGAATGAACAACATAGAGATAGAATTGTTATTACATGAGGGTTTCATGTCACTATTAAAACAGGCATGTTACATTTCATTTATAACTTCTTTTTATTACTTTTGTCCATGATTTCACATAAGCACACTTTTTTTTCCATTTACTTTCCTTTTTTTAAGTTCCATATACGGACAGTATACGGAACCATTCATTTTAATGGATCCGCAAATAAAACGGAAGGTACTCTGTATGCCTCCTGTTTCCGTATTTCCATTTTTCCGCTCCGTTCAAAGATAGAAAATGTCCTATCATTGTTCGCATAATGGAATGCACACGGACGTCATCCGTATTTTTTGCGGATCTGTTCTATGTGGACCGGAAAATACTAAAAAAGGCCTAAGTATAATGCATCTCAGGTTATCTTATTAACAAGCACACCTAGACATTAATTACAGTAAACTAAGCTACAGTCTATCATGGTTTGCTCATTTTCCATTGATAATGGTAAGTGATAAAATAATAGATACAAATACAGAAGTGCGACCTTGAAGAGGCTATGGACATGTGTGCTTGTTTTCATAGATGCCCATGGGCACCAGAGGGAGGAGCAACTCTATGTAAGCAAAATTAAGCTTGGAGACAATTTTGTAGGCTTTTAGGCCATAAGACACTAGTTTATGCCATTGTTGAAAATTTACAAAGCAGACAGCCTCTTTAAGCTAAATTGGGATTAGTTTGCTAAGAATTCAGCCATAATGAGTGTTTTAACCCCTTAGTGAGCACACACATTTTTAAAAAATGGCATTCCAAGAGCTTCTTTTTTTTTCATCAATGTACTTGTATGAGATCTTATTTTTTGCAGGACAAGTTATAGTTTTTAATGCACCATTTTGGATGGACCAGGGGGCTAATGGTGCCCTTGCGGAACGAGCAGAACATCATTCTGTGTTGGACTGTGAATGAGGGTGGATATGTCAATGCAGTGTCCGATAGAAAATAATATGGACATTGTATCGTCACAATCAAGCTTGTATGTTAGTGTCAGGGACAGTGAAAGGAAAGGCTACAAAGAAGCTACATTTTTTGCGGGATTAGGTGACAGCTTGATTGGTACTATTTTGGGGGGTATATGCCTTTTTGATCACTTGGTGTTGAAATTTTTGTGATGTAAGGTAACAAAAATGGCATTTGTTTTACACAGTTTTTATTTTTTTCGATGTTTACCTGAGGGTTTAGGTCATGTGATATATCTTTATAGAGCTGGTTGTTACGAACGCGACTACCTAATATGTCAACTTTTTTATTTATTTCACTTTAACACAATAATAGCACTTTTGAAGCAAAAAAAAAAAAAATCATATTTTAGTGTCTCCATTGTCTGAGAGTGATAGCTTTTTTATTTCTTGACCGATTGTCTTAGGTAGGGTCTAATTTTTTGTGGGACGAGGTGACGGTTTGAGTGGTACTATTTTGGGGGGCATACATCTTTTTTATAGCTTTCTGTTGCAAAAGATATGTTTTAGTGTCTCCATGTTCTGAGAGCTATAGTTTTTTTTTTTTTTTTTGGGGCGATTGTCTTAGGCTCTCATTTTATTTTCGGTATGAGGTGACATACACCTTTTGGATCGATCGGCGTTGCACTTTTTGTGATGTAAGGTGACAAAAATGGCTTTTTGTACACAGTTTTTTTTTTTTAAGGTGTTCACCTGAGGGGTTAGATCATGTAAAATTTTTATAGAGCAGATTCTTACGGACGTGACAATACCTAATATGTGTATTTTCTTATGTATTTCACGTATTTTACAATAATAACAGTTTTAAAACAAAAAAAAAAAAGATATGTTTTAGTGTCTCCATGTTCTGAGAGCTATAGTTTTTTTTTTTTTTTTGGGCGATTGTCTTAGGCTCTCATTTTTTTTCCGGTATGAGGTGACATACACCTTTTGGATCGATCGGCGTTGCACTTTTTGTGATGTAAGGTGACAAAAAATTCCTTTTTTTACACTTTTTTTTTATGGTGTTTATCGGACAGGGTGGATCATGTCATATACTTATAGAGCCGGTCATTACAGACGCGGCAATACCTATTATGTGTGTTTTAATATTTTTCTGTTTTTATTATAAAATATGGGGAAAGGGGCGTTTTTTTTTTTCCTTTTTTTTCCTTTTGGGGGTCTGAGGCCCTCTGCAATGCATTACAATGACACTGAGTCATACACTAACAGGTGAATATCCAGGAGTGAGAGCACTGGGTCGCACATCCACAATGCTATGCTTTGATCTATAGCTTCTCAGCATTCTAATAATGTGTACGGTCCCCTATACTGCATGCTGTACCAGAGGCATTAGTGTACATTTTGATCAAAAGGCAAAGCCCACTCACCACGCCAAGGTTGCCTCTTTGAGTGGGACCTACTGTGACTAAGGGGCGCATCAAAATGCGGTGACAAAGCGGCACTGCCCTGGTATGCGGTGGGACCCAGGAGTCAAACAGCAACCCTGCTGTCCGACAATGCCACCCATGGCGCTTGGTCCCACCATCCCACCAGCGCAGCACCACAAAACAAAGGCCACCACGCAGTACTGCACCATGTGAACAGTTGTCTAACACAACATGTCCATTACAATTAGGAACTGCAGGTCAATCACCACTTTTATGCAGACCTCTGCGAAATTAAAACCACCTGTGCCGAGGTATTAGTGTACAGCATGTAGTATAGGGGGCTGTACACATTAATAGAATGCTGAAAAGCAATAGATCAAAGCATAGCATTGTGGATGTGCGACCCAGTGCTCTCTCTACTGGATATTTGCATACACTAACAGGTGGCATAGTAGACCCAGCCCGAGGCTGGATTTCCTCGGCACCCGTACCCCTGCAGTGATTGGGCGTGCACCACTCCAGTGCCCGCCCGATCACCATGACGTACTATTGTGTCAAAATGCGGGAAGTCACTGACTTCCATGACGTAGTAGTACATCACACATCGGAAAGGGGTTAAACACCATCTGCCACCGATGAGGGACAATTCTTTCATGCTTTGGAATATGAAAAAGCATAACACATATGGCAGGGTGGTGTGTTATTAAACATGTTGTATGTTAATGCCGTCAAACATGAGTTTACCCATAGTTTTGTATGTCAGTGTCATTCAGACATCATTCAGACATCATTTACAATTGCTTTCATTGCATTCAAAAGATTTGAGAAGGAGGAGAGGGTTGAAATAAGGCAAAACATTTTTAAAATATTGACGGAAACAGACAGATCCGATATGCATGTCATAGACTTCTATTATGATGAAATGAATAACAGATTGCCTCTAAAGGCAATCCGTTATGCATTCCGTCATGGAATTGTGTTATGGTCCGAGGTAACAGAATCCATAACGCAATTCAACTTACACCACAACACGAACTCGAAGTTCAAAATATGAAATTCGCTCATCCCTAATTAAGATTATAAACTAGAAACAACTAAAATACCAGTGAAAAAAAAAGCAATTGTCACATTAGCTGCCAAACAAACAAGTCAGCCTGGGTAGGGGTTCCCTAACAAGGACACAGATCCGATACGGCAGTGCACAGATTTCATACAGTCAAACAGGCTAAATATTCTGCCCTTGCCACAGTACTCAAGCATACCTTCATATAAACAGCATCTAATGGAATATACAGTATCTCTATTTTTTTTTATCCTGGATTCCATACAAATCTGACAAAATACATTGTGGCATGTTTTATCGGAGGCATATGTATACAGTTGAGACCCTACGTACCTCTTTTTCCACACTGCACAAAAGTGAAGCAGTATTATGGTTGTGTGCAAGCCTTGCCATGTATTAGGCACATCATCTGGCAGTCCGTTCGTCTAAACTGATATGAAGATAAATGTAGTGCACCTGCTGTTCCCAGTCTCCACTGTTGTCACGCCTTTTTTCGAAAGTAGTGAGGGCAGCGACACTTTCGACAATATTTTGCTGCAATGGCACTTAAAATGTCACAAACAGGTTTGTGATTTTGTTACGCCAGAAAACTGGTGAAGAGATATAATAAGTCTTCCCCCATCGTCTTCTTTTATATTGCACTCACTTTCAGCATATTGTACAGATCCATATTACTGGCGTTATAAGTTGTATGTAGTTTTGCTTTATGATGACCCTGGAGACCCTTTTAACCTGAGGCCATTATAATTGGAGGACAATATTACACTTTACTGGGCTAAATCAGAACAGCAGGTAATATTTACTTGTAGGTAGATTGGTGTTGTGGATTATTTTCTACAAAATGCCAAATGTACATTAGGTGACTAAATAGTATATTTCTAGTATATCATAGCATACTATTTTCTGAAAATGCATGCTTTCAAAAGGTGTGTGCAGGTGCATTGTCTCTGCATCTGCAAATTACAATTATAAATCACGTGTCATTTCAGGAATTACTCACATGAGCCATTTGACAATAGGCATTTGACAATCTTTGATAAGAATAAATTATTTATACCAATACCAAACTTTTTAAAGTTTAGAAGACAAAGGAAATTGAAAGTATACAGTATAAAACACATAAATCAGCCAGGGATAATGTGTTTTTTTCCGTTCAGGTTGAACTTGATAGACATGTGTTTTTTACAATCAAATATATGTATTGTGCTTTGCTAAAGTATTAACCTCATTAGATATGTTTCTGTTTTATTGCATTACAACCTGAAATTAAAGGGCTTGGCCACTTTCTGGTTACTTTTGATCAATGTGTTTGTGTGATGACTATATGGCACTTACTAATAGACTTTGTTGATAGTCTGTGCCATTTTCTATATTTCATAAAGTATTCTCCATTGTTGGCCAAGTCTTTTGTTATGTCCATACGGAGATCCTGTCCATAAAATCTCTGCTAATGGAGGGTTATGTGACCAAGCAAATCACTCAGGCTCCTCAATTCAAATACACTACATCTGCACTAAATTCTACATATTGCAAGGGTAGATTGCAGATGTGGTGTATTTGAGTGGAGAAGGCTGAGTAAGTGTCTGGGGTTATTTTTTCTTGATCACATGACAGGTCTTCAGGGAGGACAACACAGAAGATTTGCCCAACAAAGGGACGTAATTTGTTAAATAAACCAAATTGTAAAAAAAAGGCTCTATTAGTAAGTGTCATATAGTTTATCACATCTATAAAATTTTATTTTTCCTTTTCTCCCAGGCAAAATTGCTCCAAAGCCTACAGGTTAGATGGGGTGATTTGGTGTACAGTATCTTCAAGTTATGCCATAGATTCTCAGTTAGATTGAGGTCTGGGCTTTGACTAGGCCATTCCAAGACACTTGTTTCCCCTTAAAGCTATCTAATATAGTTTAATTCGGAAGGTAAACCTCCATCCCAGTCCTAAATCTCTGGCAAACTAAAAATATATAAAATACATTTTCCATAACTCAAGATATCTCTTCTTAGGCACTATTATTTTGAAATAAGTCAAACTCTCATATTTATTCATCTGCTTAAAAAATTCGAGCCATGCTTGAAAACTTGGCCCTTCTGGTGACATTGAAACATATTACTCCTTAACCCTCAGTTCACACTTTAGCGTTTTTACGCGCGTTCGAACGCGCATAAAAACGCACAACTGTACAGTACCCATGCATTCCTATGGGCCTGGTTAACACTTGCGCGTTTTTATGTGCGTTCGAACGCGCGTAAAAACGGCCGACGCAAAAGCAAGTATGTTTTGCGTTTTTTGGCCCGTTTAACGTGCGTCCCCATAAACAGGGTTTAATAGGGACGCGCGTTAAACGCGCGATTCCTATTTTGTGCAGCACGAACGCCCAGGTCTGAACCCAGTGTAAGAATTGCCCTATATTTTTCCTAGCATCCATCTTTCCTCCAATCATAATAATTTGTCTGATTCTCGGACCGTGTAAATGCATCTCTACTGTAAAAATTGACATAAGATTACTTGTTTTTATACAAGGATAATATAAATACAAATGTCACAGCAAAGAGATACTGCACACAGTGATGTCACAGTACAAGATAATACAAAGAGTAATGACGCAGTAGCAGGATATACATACTGTATTGTCAGAGTATAGAAATAATGTACTCAGTGATGAAAAAGCATAAAAATAATGCAAATAATGATGTCACCATACAAGGATAATACATATACTGCAGTAACATCGCAGCTTAGAAATAAGGCTACATGAACATGACAGTTGTTTTTCCCAGCTTCCATTTTAGTTTTTTTGTGTGAATAGGATAGGAACCCATTCATTTCAATGGGTCAGCAAAAAAATGCTTACAGTTTATCCATTTGTGTTCCGTGTCTGTTGTCCGTGTTTCCCTTCACTAAAATAAGTAGTGCATGTCCTACTTTTTTCTCATTTGCAGAAGAGGATAGGCATTTATTACTAGGGATCTGTGAAAACAAAGGAATCCTCCAAAAAAAACTGATGGGTCATCAGTTTTTTTGCGGATCCCGATTTGCGGACAGCAAAAAACAACTGTCGTGTGCATGTAGCCTAATAAAAAGAAATGAAGTCACATGGAAAGGAAAATGCACAAATTGACTTTATAGTAGAAATATAGAAATAATGCCAGTGTTGTTACCACTCCTGCACCCAACTTCTATCTGTGTCTGCTAACATTAATGTAATCTATGCATTTTGTTACAGGTTCACCACACTGTGCATTTCTAATGTTTAGAAACTGTTTATATGTTATGTGCCTGGTTCACCAGCAGGTGGCAACTAGTGATGTCCCGAACTATTGGCCTGCGAACAGTTCCCGGCGAACATAGCTTGTTTGCATTCGCCGCGACGGGCAAACATATGCGATGTTTGGTCCGCCCCTTATACATCATCATTGGGCAAACTTTGACCCTGTACCTCACAGTCAGCAGACACATTCCAGCCAATCAGCACCCTCCTTCGCACACCTTCCCACCTCCTATAAAAATGGCAGCCATTTTAGATTCAGTCTGAAGCTGCAGTGTGTTAGTGAGAGCATGGAGAGTGAAGCTGCTACTGTGCTGCTGATGAATTCATAGGGAAACTGTTAGCTAGGTCAGTGTTCTGTGTACACAAACTGATCTACTGTAAGGACAGCATCACAACACCCCAAAAAGCCCTTTTTAGGGCTGCTATATTAGTCTGCTTTTATTTATTTTTTCTCCATATATATATTGCAGTTACCTGGCCTGCCCGTGTGTGAGAAACTGCAGGCCTACAGACTGTAGTGTGCCCACTGCCAGTGCCCACCACTCAGAACGTGTGGCACAGGACTTTGCATAAAAAATTGGCATTTAATTTTTACACTTAAATCTAATATCAGTTGCCTGCCTGCTGCCAGTGTGTGTCAGGCCCACCTCCACTGACCGTAGTGTACCCACTGCCAGTGCCCTCACCACTCATATCATGTGGCACAGGACTTTGCATAAAAAAGGCATTTCATTTTTACACTTTAATCTAATTTCAGTTGCCTGCCTGCTGCCAGTGTGTGTCAGGCCCACTTCCACTGACTGTAGCATGCCTACTACAGTACCAGTGCCCCCACCACTCATACCGTGTGGCACAGGACTTTGCAGTAAAAAAGGCATTTAATGTTTACACTTTAATCTAAGTTCAGTTGCCTGCCTGCTGCCAGTGTGTGTCAGGCCCACTTCCACTGACTGTAGTGTGCCCACTGCCAGTGCCCACCACTCAGAACGTGTGGCACAGGACTTTGCATAAAAAATTGGCATTTAATTTTTACACTTAAATCTAATATCAGTTGCCTGCCTGCTGCCAGTGTGTGTCAGGCCCACCTCCACTGACCGTAGTGTACCCACTGCCAGTGCCCTCACCACTCATATCATGTGGCACAGGACTTTGCATAAAAAAGGCATTTCATTTTTACACTTTAATCTAATTTCAGTTGCCTGCCTGCTGCCAGTGTGTGTCAGGCCCACTTCCACTGACTGTAGCATGCCTACTACAGTACCAGTGCCCCCACCACTCATACCGTGTGAAACAGGACTTTGCATAAAAAAAGGCATTTTATTTTTACACCTTAATCTAAGTTCAGTTGCCTGCCTGCTGCCAGTGCGTGTCAGGCCCACTTCCAATGACTGTAGTGTGCCCACTGCCAGTGCCCACCACTCATACCGTGTGGCACAGGACTTTGCATAAAAAAAGGCATTTAATTTTTACACTTTAATCTAATTTCAGTTGCCTGCCTGCTGCCAGTGTGTATCAGGCCCACTTCTACAGACTGTAGTGTGCCCACTGCCAGTGCCCACCACTCATACCGTGTGGCACAGGACTTTGCAGTAAAAAAGGCATTTAATGTTTACACTTTAATCTAAGTTCAGTTGCCTGCCTGCTGCCAGTGTGTGTCAGTAGTGATGAGCGGCAGGTGCCATATTCGATTTCGACGAAATTCGCGAATATTCGAATGAATATTCGTTTCATATTCGTCGAAATCGAATATTCGTCATTTTTTCTTGTTATCGCGATTAACATGCGATTTAAATAATCGCATATTGCGATTTGTACTTAAGGCTACTTTCCTATTGGTTTCATATCTAGAATTAGCGAGGATGACGAATATGACGAATGTATTCGTCTATTCCTCAAAACGAAGATAACGAAGTATTCTACATCTTCGTTTTAGCTACCTATTCGTCAACTTCGCTAATTCTAGCAATCAAATAGGAAGGTTGACTATAGAGACAGCTGTGTTAAATTCGCTATGCGATTTTTTATTTTTATTTTTTTAATAAATAGAATACTTATAATAATTTTATCAAGTAATATAATTATTGTATTAAAAAAAAAAATCGCATAGCGAATTTAACACAGCTGTCTGGTAAGTCAACCTTCCTATTTGATTGCTAGAATTAGCGAATAGCGAAGTTGACGATGACGAGACGGATAGGTAGCTAAAACGAAGATGTAGAATACTTCGTTATCTTCGTTTGAGGAATATGACGAATACATTCGTCATATTCGCTATTCAGCTAATTCTACCAAGCCAACCATAACTTCTGTGCTCATGGAGCGTCCCCATCACCATGGGAACGTCTCCATATACTAAAATGTACTGTCGGATTTTAGGAATTACGTTGAAATCGCAATGCGATTAATTCAAGTTATATTAATCGCATTGCGATTTCAACTTAGAGCTGGGTTTATAATGGGTCAGCTTGCTAGAATTAACGAAGTTAACGAATATGGAATATAGCAGCAGTGCTAAGTTGAAATCGCAATGCGATTAATTTAACTTAAAGTATTCGCATTGCGATTTCAACTTAGCACTGCTAGTGCATAGCTATACTCCATATTCGTTAATTCTAGCCTATGTAAGATAGCAGTGCTAAGTTGTAATCGCAATGCGATTAATATAACTTGAATTAATCGCATTGCGATTTCAACGTAATTCCTCAAATCCGACAGTACATTTTAGTATATGGAGATTCTCCCATGGATGGGGACGCTCCACATGAGCACGGAAGTCGGCAGAAGCGGCAACGGGCACTGACTAGAGCAGCCAGGAAGCCAGGAATCCTCAGGACAGGTAAGAACTACTTTTGGGAAGTAGGAAAGAAAAAAATATAACTAAAAAAAAAAAAAAAAACGAATATTCGAAATAGCGAATTTATAGCGCTATATTCGAAATATTCGCGAATTAGCGAAGTGCCGATATTCGCTAAAAAAATTCGCTTTTCGAATATTCGCGCTCAACACTATGTGTCAGGCCCACTTCCACTGACTGTAGTGTGCTCACTGCCAGTGCCCACCACTCATACCGTGTGGCACAGGACTTTGCATAAAAAAAAGCATTTCATTATTACACTTTAATCTAATTTCAGTTGCCAGCCTGCTTCCAGTGTGTGTCAGGCCTACTTCCACTGACTGTAGTGTGCACACTACCAGTGCCCACCACTCATACCATGTGGCACAGGACTTTGCATAAAAAAAAGGCATTTAATTTTTACACTTTAATCAAATTTCAGTTGCCAGCCTGCTGCCAGTGTGTGTCAGGCCCACTTCCACTGACTGTAGTGTTCCCACTGCTAGTGCCCACCACTCATACCGTGTGGCACAGGACTTTGCGTTATAAAAAGGCATTTCATTATTACACTTTAATTTAATTTCAGTTGCCTGCCTGCTGCCAGTGTGTGTCAGGCCTACCTCCACTGACTGTAGTGTGCACACTACCAGTGCCCGCCACCACTCATACCGTGTGGCACAGGACTTTGCATTAAAAAAAAGGCATTTCATTTTTACCCTTTAATCTAAGGTTAGTTGATTGCCAAGATGTGTCAGGCCCACTTCCACTGACTGTAGTGTGCCCACTGCCAGTGCCCACCACTCACACTGTGTGGCACAGGACTTTGCATAAAAAAGGCATTTCATTTTTACACTTTAATCTAATTTAATTTGCCTGCCTGCTGCCAGTGTGTGTCAGGCCCACTTCCACTGACTGTAGTGTGCCCACTGCCAGTGCCCACCACACTCACCATGTGGCACAAGACTTTGCATTAAAAAAAGGCATTTCATTTTTACACTTTAATCTAATTTCAGTTGCCTGCCTGCTGCCAGTGTGTGTCAGGTCCACTTCCAATGACTGTAGTGTGCCCACTGCCAGTGCCCACCACTCAAACCGTGTGGCACCGTAGCTTGCCGATAAATAAGGTATTTCAATTTTAACCCCTTAATCTAAGGTTAGTTTCCTGCCAGTGTGTGTCAGGCCCACTTCCACAGACTGTAGTGTGCCCACTGCCAGTGCCCACCACTCATACCAGGTGGCACAGTAGCTTGCCGATAAATAATGCATTTAATTTTTACCCTATAATCTAAGGTTAGTTGCCTGCCAGTGTGTGTCAGGCCCACTTCCACTGACTGTAGTGTGCCCACTGCCAGTGCCCACCACTCATACCAGGTGGCACAGTAGCTTGCCGATAAATAATGCATTTAATTTTTACCCTATAATCTAAGGTTAGTTGGCTGCCAGTGTGTGTCAGGCCCACTTCTATAGACTGTAGTGTACCCACTGCCAGTGCCCACCACCACTCACACCGTGTGGCACAGGACTTTGCATAAGAAAAAGGTATTTCATTTTTACACTTTAATCTAATTTGAGTTGCCTGCCTGCTGCCACTGTGTGTCAGGCCCACTTCCACTGACTGTAGTGTGCTCACTGCCAGTGCCCACCACTCAAACCGTGTGGCACAGGACTTTCCTTAAAAAAGAGGCATTTAATTTTTACACTTTAATCTAATTTCAGTTGCCTGCCTGCTGCCAGTGTGTGTCAGGCCCACTTCCACTGACTGTAGTGTGCCCACTGCCAGTGACCGCCACCACTCATACCGTGTGGCACAGGACTTTGCATTAAAAAAAGGCATTTAATTTTTACACTTTAATCTAATTTCAGTTGCCTGCCTGCTGCCAGTGTGTATCAGGCCCACTTCCACTGACTGTAGTGTGCCCACTGCCCGTGCCAACCACTGATACCGGGTGGCACAGTAGCTTGACGATAAATAAGACATTTCATTTTTACACATTAGTCTCATTTCAGTTGCTTGCCTGCTGCCAGTGTGTGTCAGGCCCACCTCCACAAACTGTAGTGTGTCCACTCCCAGTGCCCCCACCACTCATACCGTGTGCCACAGGACTTTGCTTTAAAAAAAAGTCATTTCATTTTTACACATTATTCAAATTTCAGTTGCCTGCCTGCTGCCAGTGTGTGTCAGGCCCACTTCCACTGACTGTAGTATTCCCACTGCCAGTGCCCACCACTCGTATCAGGTGGCACAGTAGCTTGCCGATAAATAAGGCATTTAATTTTTACCACTTAATCTAAAGTTTATTGCCTGCCAGTGTGTGTCAGGCCCATTTCCACAAACTGTAGTGTGCCCACTGCCAGTGCCCACCAGTAATACAGGGTTGGCACAGTAGCTTGCTCATAAATAAGGCATTTAATTTTTACCCTTTAATCTCAGGTTAATTTACCTGCCAGTGTGTGTCAGGCCCACTTCTATAGACTGTAGTGTGCCCACTGCCAGTGCCCACCACAACTCATGCCGTGTGGCACAGGACTTTGAATAAAAAAATGCATTTCATTTTTACACTTTAATCTAATTTCAGTTGCCTGACTGCTGCCAGTGTGTGTAAGGCCCACTTCCACTGACTGTAGTGTGCCCACTGCCAGTGCCCACCACTCATACCGTGTGGCACAGGACTTTGCATAATAAAAAGACATTTAATTCTTACCCTTTAATCTATTTTCAGTTGCCTGCTTACTGCCAGTGTGTGTCAGGCCCACTTCCTCTGACTGTAGAGTGCCCACTGCCATTGCCCGCCACCACTCATACCATGTGGCACAGGACTTTGCATTAAAAAAGGCATTTCATTTTTACACTTTAATCTAATTTCTGTTGCCTGCCTGCTGCCAGTGTGTGTCAGGCCTACTTCTAGTGACTGTAGTATGCTACTGCCAGTGCCCCCACCACTCATACCGTGTGGCACAGGACTTTGCATAAAAAAAAGGCATTTCATTTTTACACTTTAATCTAATTTCAGTTGCCTGCTTGCTGCCAGTGTGTGTCAGGCCCACTTCCAGTGACTGTAGTGTGCCCACTGCCAGTGCCCACCACCACTCATACCGTGTGGCACAGGACTTTGCTTAAAAAAAGGCATTTAATTTTTACACTTTAATCTAATTTCAGTTGCCAGCCTGCTTCCAGTGTGTGTCAGGCCCACTTCTACTGACTGTAGTATGCCTACTGCCAGTGCCCACCACTCATACTGTGTGGCAGAGTGGCTTGCCGATAAATAAGGCATTTCATTTTTACCCCTTAATTTAAGATTAGTTGCCTGCCAGTGTGTGTCAGGCCCACTTCCACTGACTGTAGTGTGCCCACTGCCAGTGCCCACCACTCATACCGGGTGGCACAGTAGCTTGCCGATAAATGAGGCATTTAATTTTTACACTTTTAATCTAAGGTTTATTGCCTGCCAGTGTGTTTCAGGCCCACTTCCACAGACTGTATTGTGCCCACTGCCAGTGTCCGTCACCACTCATACCGCGTGGCACAGGACTTTGCATAAAAAAAGGCATTTCATTTTTTCACTTTAATCTAATTTCAATTGCCTGCCTGCTGCCAGTGTGTGTCAGGCCCACTTCTACTGACTGTAGTATGCCTACTGCCAGTGCCCACCACTCATACCTTGTGGCACAGGACTTTGCATTAATAAAAGGCATTTCATTTTTACACTTTAATCTAATTTTAGTTGCCTGCCTGCTGCCAGTGTGTGTCAGGTCCACTTCCACTGACTGTAGTGTGCCCACTGCAAGTGCCCACCACTCATAATGGGTGGCACAGTAGCTTGCCGATATATAAGGCATTTCATTTTAACCCCTTAATCTATGGTTAGTTGCCCACCAGTGTGTGTCAGGCCCACTTCCACAGACTGCAGTATGCCCACTGCCAGCGCCCACCACTCATACCGGGTGGCACAGTAGCTTGGCAATAAATAATGCATTTAACTTTTACCCTTTAATCTAAGGTTAGTTGCCTGCCAGTGTGTGTCAGGCCCACTTCTACAGACTGTAGTGTGCCCACTGCCAGTGCCCATCACCACTCATGCCATGTGGCAGAGGTTTTTGCATAAAAAAAGGCATCTCATTTTTACACTTTAATCTAATTTGAGTTGCCTGCCTGCTGCCAGTGTGTGTCAGGCCCACTTCCACTGACTGTAGTGGGCCCACTGCCAGTGCCCACTACTCATACCTTGTGGCACAGGACCTTGCCTAAAAAAGAGGCATTTAATTTATACCCTTTAATCTGTTATAGATGTTCGCAATTGTTGCAATTAAAGTTATGTTTTGTATACATGTTTCTATGGCAATG
Organism: Bufotes viridis; assembly: GCA_033119425.1. Lineage (NCBI taxonomy): Eukaryota > Metazoa > Chordata > Amphibia > Anura > Bufonidae > Bufotes > Bufotes viridis. The sequence continues at coordinate 240,680,615 of CM065589.1, forward strand.
TGACGTCAGAACGCTACACGCCGAGGGAGGCGGACTATTTAAATGTGCTTCCTGTCTATGTTTGATATTCTTGAGAAAGGCTCGGATTCGAGCCGAAACACGTGTCACTTTGTACTTCAATCCTCTGATGCGTTAATAAACTACAACTTCTTGCAAGTAAGTGAAGTGCCGGTCTTTTCTTCGCCTATTGATGTGGGTACCTTCCCTGGACGCGAGCACCACGCCCCCAACAAGAGAGGAGTGCCGACTGTTTCTACTCTGTGGATTCAAGTGGATTTTTGGTGCGAGCACCCTCAGATGAAGTTTGTTACATACAATGTCATTTGCATACAGTGAGGAGAGAGCACGAGAGATCGTGTCTGAGGTTACCACCAGCGCAGAATTCCTGATGACGCCGCCTGCTGAATTACGCAGTAAGGACTGGGAGAAGGAATCGAAGAAGGTGGTAGCGTGGAAGCTACATGCAGCCACGCTAGCGGAATATTGAAAGCACCATAGAATTCCACGAGGTCTAAGGGTAAATCTGAGACCGACTTTTTTCTGTGGCGATCGACAATATTGCACACATTTGCTTATATATTAAACAAATGTTCTCATGAGCTGATGATACTTACCATTGAACACTTGAACAAATCTTTTACTGACACCAAAATACAGATAACATCGATTGAACAACAGTTGAAAGACGCTGTAACATCAGAGGATCTTGTGGCTTTAAAACTAAAAATCGAGTAAATTGCAGTGATTTAAAAAAGGACATTGAAGCCACCAAACGAAAGAAATATACAAGAGACTTGGAGGATTATCAGAACAATAAGATATATAAATTGCAAGATTTATTGGGCATGGCTATTCCCTTGACAAGGCATTTCACACGCCGAACAGGTTCCCAGTCGTCAGGATCTGGGAGCGATTATACTACCAGCACACATCCCCCAGCTCCTTTTTTTAGGACAAAGACGCCGCAGGGCAAAAACACAAGGAGAGCAGGACGCCACTACAGGGGAAGTGCAAGCACCAATGGCAACAAGGTCTCTGGTATAAATGAGACTTTGTTGTATGATATATCGTCAAAAAAATTAACTCCTATTCAGATACAATTGTTACAGAAAGGCTTGTCTTTTAGTCCAACCGATTCCTTTGACAGTTTTCAATTTGACATGGATTGTCAGCGTTTTTTTTAGGCGTGTGCGTCTAAAAGCGCACTTTGCAACCGAGGGTATGTCAGTTTCTGAAGTAGATCCATCCGACTACAATGGTTTGACATTAAATCGATTTGGTTTGAGATTGAAAAGTAATTTTCACCCTCCTAAAATATACCACCCAGCAGAAACTTTCATATCCTTGGTGCAGAGAGATTTCAATGCTATTTTGTCAGATATACAACATGATGGGTTATGTCTTGCGCACAATCTATCCAATGAAGAAAGACAAGCGTTACGTACTATACTAGATGAAAAATCTGTGATTTTTAAGCCAGCAGATAAAGGGGGCTCTTTAGTTATGCTAGATAGGGAATATTATATTTCAGAAATTTCACCACAGTTATCCGATAGTGAAACGTACTGAATAGGGATCCAGTTTTTGAGATTAAACGTAAATTGACAGAGATTGTCTACTCATATAAAGAGGCAGGGCTACTAGACGATAAGCTGTGTAAATTTCTAATCAATCAGCACCCTATTACTACTGTTTTATATAATTGCCGAAAATTCACAAGTCTATGACAGCCCCCCCTGGACGGCCTATTGTTGTGTTAGAGATGTGTGAATTTTATTCTATGTTTGTATCTTTTGGACTCTAAAGGGTTACACTTTTCTTTGAAGCTGTAACAAACTTCTTCTTAGTCTTCTCTTATCTCAGGGGCCTCCCCTCTCTGCTGTTCCAGCTTTCTGTCTATGCAAGGCCATGAGGAGAAGGAGGGGGGGGGGCAGTGTTTGTCTTCTATCTCCCCACAGTTGCTTTGAAGGATGCCTGAGCCAATCACGTAGCTTGATGATATATATATACACATATTATTCACTGCCTATAGAGAAGCACCTCCTTGAAGTGTCATATATTATGTATGCAGTATTGTTGTTAGGATAGCCACCATTATAAGATGGCGGACACTTAGATGTTTACATTAAGTTCACATTCCAAAGTAGTGCATACTGCGCAGATGCTAGAGCGTTATCTCTTCTTCTCTTATCTTTTCTTCCTTTTGTAACCAATTAAATAATGCTTGAGCCTCAGGGGAGAACCGCCCTCTTCTGAAGATGTATAATTGCTTTTACTTTTTGTAATAAAGGTAGAGATTGCATTGACTAGCTATGTGTCAGCGTCTAGTCTCTCATCCACGCTTGGATATTAACCCCTTGGGGGTACCTTGATTTGGAGCACCAGAGTGCATCTCAAATGCTCTGATTAGAGTGTCTTTAACAGTTGCCTCAAATGATTCTATCCTATCAGCACCTGCGGTTCAAATTGAGAAAGCATTAACTTCATTGATAAAAAAACACCTCATCATTTTTATTAGACACCAATCATTTTTTGTCTGATATTAAAAATCTAAATTTAGAGGAAGAAGATTTTTTTGTGACATATGATGTCTGCAGCTTGTATACATCTATTGAGCATACGAAGGGCCTTACTGCTGTGAAATGGATCCTGGAATTTTCCAATTACACTCTACAAGAAAAACATTTTGACTTAAGGGATGGAAGATTACCTTCCGTCCACAAACCCCCCTCCCCCCAACCATTATACCCCTTAAATGAAAACAGACCACCAAATTTTGGTAAATATGGCCACGTCGGCCACCTTTATTAACTTAACATACAAATAACCATCTTGTCAACATCTTATTATGTAACACAATATCAAACCCTTTCATTAACATATAAACCATTGTAGTCCCTGCAAAATCCTGGGAGGCAACCCCAAACCAGATGAATTCCTGACCACGATTTACTTAGACCTTCCTTACCCTCAGCCGCATACAACGACCCAAGGGCACCATATCCTCCAAATGACCGTAAAACCCCTGCGGGCCCTCTCTTTTGCCCGAACAGGAGCCCATTCACCATCTTCTTAATCCGCAAGAGAGACGCGCATTCCAAGTGTCACGCCTCTCATAGCCAGGAATTGCCCCCCAGGATCCCACATAAAAGCAGCCACCGACGACCACCGGTGACACCTCACCTGTGGGCGTCCTGCCAAACCTTGAGTGCCAACTCCAAGCCATCCTGAATGCCCAAAGCCCACATATCAATCCCCAGGTCATTCAGATGGACCCCATCCCGTTTCAAAAATTGAGGCGAAGCAGCCTCCAACTCCTGATGACGCACTACCAAGCCGCCCTGCCGCCGGACAAAGCGCCCCACCTCCTTGTTCAACTTAGCACGCGCTTTATTGAGACGCTCCACCGACCGCGCGAACTGCCATTGCCTTCTGGCGACCACCTCGGACCACACAACAATCAAGTCCGGATACTCTGACAATAAACGAAGCAGGTCCAATTTAATGTCCCTAATCACGTCACGGGACGTGAGTACACAAAGATCGTTACCCCCCACATGGAAGACAACGACATCTGGCACCCTGTCAAGAGATACATAATTATGAAATTCAGGCAGGACCCTACCCCACAACAGACCACGCAGTCCAATCCAACGAACCTGCATCTCTGTCGGAGAGAACCCCAGCTGACGACCATTTCGACGCACATCGGCCCGCAAGGCCCCCCAGTAGACGTAAGAGTGACCGAATATCCACGCCAAACAGGACGCAGGCCCTACAAAACAAACAAACAGAACACTTCAAAAACAGCTCCACCGACCCGAAACATCAGCACCAAACAGACCCCCCCCCAGTCAGACCAAATGCGGCCTAACATACGCCCGAAAACAAGCTGACTCCCAGCGCCCGATACGTTTAATAACATCCGCACCAAGGCCCCAGCGTGCAGCCTCCGTCGCAGCACCAATCCGAAACGAATGCGAGGCATATTCCCCAGCTGGAAGACCTGCAGCTGCCAAGCATTTCCGGAACACCGCTACAACCTGGAAAACCGACAAACTGGACCCGTCCTGATGTACCAGCAACGACACCGGGAAGACCGTCCGAACAGCTATGTATTCCTCAAAACAACGCACTGGACACAATACCGACCCCACAAAGGGCCTCAACCACAACACTACCCCTCTGCCTTCCTGATCTGTTTTCGACCTACGAACCACACAACGTAAAACTCCATCTTGAACACAAACATCACCCCGAGACAGGCCCCCTGCCCGCTTACGACTGGAAAAAAACCAGTTCCGAAATACGAAATGCCCCAAAAAAGGCTAACGAAAGGGCGGCCCTGAACAAAAGAACCTCATAAGGAGACACACAGATCTCCCCCGCCCATGTCCACAGCTCCTGCAACACAGCCAAAGACGGCCGTCTCGTATCCCTCCGCAGCGAACTACGCCGATATCCTTTCAACGCTTGCTTCACCATAAATCCTTTGGTAATATCCACCAACCCTCGCAGGCGCAACCAGAACGCTACAGCAGCCACTCTCTTAGAAGCAACCGAAAAAGACAACCCCTCCCCAAAAGAATTCCCCAACCAAAAAACCAACAGCATCTGAAAGTCCTCCACCGAACTACAACCCCCAACACGTTCCAATAACTCCTCCCACAAAGACCAAACCGACGCATAAGCCGACCAAGTCCCTCTACTCACAGACCGGCGAATCAGCTCAACCGAGACCCCAAGGCCACGCTCCAGAGCCACTGGGGACAGGACAACCCCTGGACCTCCGCCTCCGGCGCCAGCTCTCGAAAACGATCCCACTGAAAACGAGAGAGGAGTCCGCAATGGAGTTATCAACACCCGGAATGTGAACCGAAACAAAAATGCATTCAAACGCAAACCATTTAACACTAACAACCGCAGCAATCTTAACACCGGTGGAGAAGAGGCGGACTGACTGTTAATCACCTGTACAACCCCTAAGTTGTCACAATAAAACGCACACGTTTATTGCGGAATCTGTCCCCCATAAACACTGTAGCCAACACTATTGGAAAAAGCTCCAACAAAACCAGATTACCAAGCAAACCCGCCTCCTGCCACTCAACCGGCCACGTTCCCGCGCTCCACTGCCCCCCACAATACACTCCATACCCAACAGAACCAGCCGCATCGGAAAACAACTCCAAATCAATACTGGACACCGGCGCCTCCATCCACATAGCCCGACCATTAAAACGTGACAGAAAAACCTGCCACATCCTCAGGTCGTCCCTAACGTCCCCGGAAAGCCGCAAATAATGAAAAGGAGCCGTAACCCCAGCCGTAGCCTGCACCAACCGTCGACAAAAAACCCGGCCCATAGGCAGGATTCTGCATGCAAAGTTCAATTTTCCCAGAACCGACTGAACCTTCCTCAACTGAACCCTCTTCGCGCGAATCAGAAAACCCAACTCCTCCAGCAACCCCCGGACCTTATCCTCCGGCAACCGGCATTCCATGGCCAGACTATCAATCTCGATACCCAAAAAACGAAGGACCGTGGAAGGACCTTCAGTCTTATCCGGGGCCAACGGTACTCCAAACCGCCCTGCAACCGTCTCCATGGTCCTTAACAAAACTGAACAAACCCTGGAACCTGCTGGACCGATAAACAAAAAATCGTCCAGATAGTGTAACACCGAGTTCCAACCCGACTCCCGCTTCACTACCCACTCCAAAAACGTGCTAAAACACTCAAACAAGGAACAAGAAATCGCACAACCCATTGGTAAACAACAATCCACGTAAAAACTCCCCTCCCAATGAAAACCCAACAAATGAAAACTCTCTGGATGAATGGGCAACAAACGGAACGCCGCTTCAATATCCGTCTTGGCCAACAGAGCCCCCCGACCAAAACGGCGAACCCACCGCACCGCCGAATCGAAGGACCTGTAAGAAACAGAACAAAGCTCCTCAGCTATGCCATCATTGACCGCTCCCCCCGGCGGGAAGGACAAATGATGTATCAACCGAAACTTATTCGGTTCCTTCTTTGGCACCAGCCCCAACGGAGACACCCAGAGATCCGACAACGGCGGCGCCCGAAAAGGACCCACAACACGACCCGCCCCAACTTCCTTCGCAATTTTCTCAGCCATCACCTCTGGGTACCGCAAAGCAGAAGCCAAATTCCTCGGCACTGACCCATCCCCCACTAACTGACAAGGGATCTTAAAACCCCACTGAAAACCCGCCAGCAACAAAACCGCCGCTTCCCTATTTGGGTACATCTCTAAATACGGCTCCATCTCTGCCACTCTCACCGGCGTCACCCCTCTTCGCAACAGCCTCGGATCCCTTGAACTTCCCTCTTTTAAAACACTTGGACAGGCTGTGTGCGCCTCCGCAACCGGAGCACTCATGCTTGAACCGACAGTCCGACATAAACCAGCAATAACCTTCATTGTATTGCCAACAGCACCCTTTTCGTCCCGCCCCGTGACCCTCTCCGGCCGTGTTACCCCCGGCCGAACCCCGAAAGGGCGTAGGACCCACTTTTGGCGCGGCCATCAACCTCATCCACAAGCTGATATCCTTGTGGTCCCATCTAATGCAGGGCCGCACAGCCTTCCGCTGCCTGAACTGCTCGTCATAACGAAGCCATGACAGGCCCCCATAAACCCGATAAGCCTCCCCAATGGCATCCATGTAACAGAACAACGCGGAACAGTGTTCCGGCGCCTTCTCCCCAATTACACTCGCCAATATGGCAAAGGCCTGCAGCCAATTCTGGAACATACGCGGGATAAGCCGGTACCTTCTCTTCTCCTCCTCCTCCTTCTTACTATCATCCGGCCTGCCCCGATCCAAGTTAAATTTCTCCAAGGGAAGTAAAGAAAAAATTTCCACATACTCATCACGCCAAATTTTTTCCCTAATGTCCTGCTTCAAATGAGCCCCCAACGGGCCCTCAAAGCAAACATAAACTTCCCCTTTTGCCGAATCCGCCAACCGAACACCATCACCAACTCCCCCTCCAGGATTCGGCAACGCACCCGAAGCAGCACCAACCCCAGCCTCAACCAGACCGCCTGAACCCCCAGCACCCGACACCACCCCCGTCCCAGTGCCACCAGAACCGGCCCCCCACACCGCCGCCGGCGACCCCTGAGAAGCCTGCCCCAACCGTGACAACAACGCCAGCATTCCCGATACCAACTCCTGTGCCACACCCCCCGACCCCAGACCCCCAGACGTACTCACAGGACCCCCCCCAGACACCCCTCCCCCCTCTACCAACCGCGTCGTCCTCTCACCTGGCCGTCCCTGGGACGACGTCCCAGCAGCCGCAGCTCCTCCTCCAGACAACGTCGCCGGCATCCTGGATACAACTGGCTCGGCAGCAGGCTCCTCACACTCCAGGCGACCACCAGCCGCAGGCCCGGTCTCCATGGCCCCCCGCCTCCTCCAGACTCCTTTCCGACTACGAACCTCCACTGAAGCCCCCAGTGAGGGTGCAGGTCCCCGCCTCAAGGACCCTGTCACCACGCCGGCCATCCCCCACTCTGCTGGGCCCAGCGCGCTCAGACTCAGCAGGTGAACCCCTGCCAGCCGTATCATGCGCCTCCTCGTGCCTGCAGCGCAGCCGAACAGGGGACAAGCCAGGTCCCGGCTCCCCCGCAGTCACTCCCCTGTCATGCCGACCTCCGGCCACCAGGAGCCGCTCTTCCCCGCCTTGCCGCCTCTTCCTGGACGTCCCGTCCCGATCTCCACCACCCGGCTGCCTCCTCACCTCCACGTCGGCCGGACCAGCCGCAGGACTTCGCTCCCGTCGAGGTGCAGCCCGCGCCCGACCAGCAGCATGCCGCTCACCTCCAGGAGCCGGAAGGACCTCACCCACACCAGCAGGTGAGTCCGCAGTGCGCCGCCGTTCCTGGGCCGCAGCCGCCGGCCTGACTTCAGCCCCACCACCGGGCCCAATCCGCACAGGGGGGGCAACCTCCCAAAGCCCCGACCGGTCCCCCGCTAGCCTCCCGCGCACCGCAGCCGACCTCCCGCTACGGCGTGGACCAGGGGCAGGAGCCAACAGTGACGAACGCCGCTGTGGGTCGCGGGATGGGCTCCGCACCCGCCTCCGGACACGAGGGGTCACCTCTGGGCTAAGTCTCTCCGGGGGAACCGACCGCCGCACCCTAGACCGTACCTCCTCGGACGGACCCGGGGCCGGCGCCGCATTCAGGGCACCAGACAGTTGATCCTGCAGCCACGCCACGCCGTGCAGCCGCGCCGCCGCTTGAACAGCCACCAACAGCTCCTGAACGTCCGCCATAACTTTCTCCCTCAACTTTCTCCCTGTTCTACCGGACTACTGCCCCCTAAAACTCCTCCCCCTCCTTTTGTACCCCCCTAATGCAACCTATAACTCCTCCTCCTGACCTGAAACTCACCTAACCGCACTAGTCTGCCCTTAACCCCTAGTTGCCTGCAGACTTCCCCCCAAGTCAATGCGCATTCCGCTAGGCTGCGCCCCCGCTCCATCGCTCCTCTTTTCTACAAATACTTGAATTGGTCTTGAAAGAAAATTATTTTCTGTTCCAGGATACCTTTTTTCAGCAGAAACGCGGTACCGCAATGGGCTTGCATGCCGCACCGCCATATGCAAATAGTTACATGGCTTGGTTTGAAGAAACCTTCATATATAAAAGTCCGTTATATATGCAACATTGTGTTTTTTGGCGTTGTTTCATTGACGATATTTTTTGCGTATGGCGGGGCGGCGGCGAGTCCCTTGGTCAATTTACAGAAAATCTGAACTCGATTTTGCCTGAGTTATGCTTTACAGTTCAAAGTGATTTGTAAAAGATTAATTTTTTGGATACCTGGGTAAAAAAAGGCCCTGACAATTGTATACAGACTGACTTATATATAAAAAAAACTGACAAAAATAGTTTGCTACATTATTCCAGTAATCATTCACCATCTGTCAAGAAGTCTCTACCTTTTCCCAGTTTAAGCGAGTTGAGAGGATTGTGTCGGATGAATCGATTAGGTAGCTTAGACTTGCTGAGATGGTTGAGAAATTCTCTTCCAGAGGGTATGCTGTATCCTTATTGGATTCTAAAATAAAGAAAATCAGGGAATGTGAAGGCAATGTTGAGACAGTAAAACCCCGTTGTGACAATAAGCTATTCATTTTTACACTTTAATCTAATTTCAGTTGCCTGCCTGCTGCCAGTGTGAATCAGGCCCACTTCCACTGACTGTAGTGTGCACACTGATAGTGCTCACCACTCATACAGTGTGGCACAGGACTTTGCATAAAAAAAGGCATTTCATTTTTACAATTTAATCTAATTTCAGTTGCCTGCCTGCTGCCCGTGTGTGTCAGGCCCACTTCCACAGACTATAGTGTGCCCACTGCCAGTGCCCACCACTCATACAGTGTGGCACAGGACTTTGCATAAAAAAAGGCATTTAATTTTTACACTTTAATCTAATTTCAGTTGCCTGCCTGCTGCCAGTGTGTGTCAGGCCCACTTCCAATCACTGTAGTGTGCCCGCTGCCAGTGCTCACCACTCATACCGGGGGGCACAGTAGCTTGCTGATAAATAAGGCATTTAATTTTTACCCCTTAATCTAAGGTTAGTTGCCTGCCAGTGTGTTTAAGGCCTACTTCCACTCACTGTAGTGTGCCCACTGCCAGTGCCCACCACTCATACCGGGTGGCACAGTAGCTTGCCGATAAATAAGGCATTTAATTATTACCCCTTAATCTAAGGTCAGTTGTCTGCCAGTGTGTTTCAAACCTACTTCCACTCACTGTAGTGTGCCCACAGCTAGAGCGCACCACACACAACAGGTGGCACAGTAGCTTGCCGATAAATAAGGCATTTCATTTTTACCCTTTAATCTAAGGTTAGTTGCCAGCCAGTGTGTGTCAGGCCCACTTCTACAGACTGTAGTGTGCCCAATGCCAGTGCCCACCTCTCATACCGTGTGGCACAGGACTTTGCATAAAAAAAGGCATTTCATTTTTACACTTTAATCTAATTTCAGTTGCCTGCCTGCTGCCAGTGTGTGTCAGGCACACTTCCAATGACTGTAGTGTGCCCACTGCCAGTGCCCACCACTCATACAGTGTGGCACTGGACTTTGCATAAAAAAAGGCATTTAATTTTTACACTTTAATCTAATTTCAGTTGCCTGTCTGCTACCAGTGTGTGTCAGGCCCACTTCCACTGACTGCAGTGTACCCACTGCCAGTGCCCTCCACTCATACCGGGTGGCACAGTAGCTTGCCGATAAATAAGGCATTTCAGTTTTACCACTTTATCTAAGGTTAGTTGCCTGCCAGTGTGTATCAGGCCCACTTCCACAGACTGTAGTGTGCCCACAGCCAGTGCCCTCCACTCATACCGGGTGGCACAGTAGCTTGCCGATAAATAAAGCATTTAATTTTTACCCTTAAATCAAAGGTTAATTGCCTGCAAGTGTGTGTCAGACCCACTTCCACTGACTGTAGTGTGCCCACAGCCAGTGCCAACCACTCATACCGGGTGGCACAGTAGCTTGCCGATAAATAAGGCATTTAATTTTTACCCTTAAATCTAAGGTTAATTGCCTGCAAGTGTGTGTCAGACCCACTTCCACAGACTGTAGTGTGCCCACAGCCAGTGCCCACCACTCATACCGGGTGGCACAGTAGCTTGCCGATAAATAAGGAATTTAATTATTACCACTTAATCTAAGGTTAGTTGCCTGCCAGTGTGTTTCAAGCCTACTTCCACTCACTGTAGTGTGCCCACAGCTAGAGTGCACCACACACAACAGGTGGCACAGTAGCTTGCCGATAAATAAGGCATTTCATTTTTACCCTTTAATCTAAGGTTAGTTGCCTGCCAGTGTGTGTCAGGCCCACTTCTACAGACTGTAGTGTGCCCACTGCCAGTGCCCACCACTTATACCGTGTGGCACAGGACTTTGCATAAAAAAAGGCAATTCATTTTTACAATTTAATCTAATTTCAGTTGCCTGCTTGCTGCCAGTGTGTGTCAGGCCCACTTCCACTGACTGTAGTGTACCCACTGCCAGTGCCATCAACTCATATCGGGTGGCACAGTAGCTTGCCGATAAATAAGGCATTTCATTTTTACCCCTTTATCTAAGGTTAGTTGCCTGCCAGTGTGTTTCAGGCCTACTTCCACTCACTGTAGTGTGCCCACAGCCAGAACGCACCACACGCAACAGGTGGCACAGTAGCTTGCCGATAAATAAGGCATTTCATTTTTACCCTTTAATCTAAGGTTAGTTGCCTGCCAGTGTGTGTCAGGCCCACTTCTACAGACTGTAGTGTGCCCACTTCCAGTGCCCACCACTTATACCGTGTGGCACAGGACTTTGCATAAAAAAAGGCAATTCATTTTTAAAATTTAATCTAATTTCAGTTGCCTGCCTGCTGCCAGTGTGTGTCAGGCCCACTTCCACTGACTGTAGTGTACCCACTGCCAGTGCCCTCCACTCATACCGGGTGGCACAGTAGCTTGCCGATAAATAAGGCATTTCAGTTTTACCCCTTTATCTAAGGTTAGTTGCCTGCCAGTGTGTATCAGGCCCACTTCCACAGACTGTAGTGTGCCCACAGCCAGTGCCCACCACTCATACCGGGTGGCACAGTAGCTTGCCGATAAATATGGCATTTCATTTTTACCCTTAAATCTAAGGTTAATTGCCTGCAAGTGTGTGTCAGACCCACTTCCACTGACTGTAGTGTGCCCACTGCCAGTGCCCACCACTCATACCTTGTGGCACAGGGCTTTGCATAAAAAAAGCATTGAATTTTTACACTTTAATCTAATTTCAGTTGCCTGCCTGCTGCCAGTACACACTGACTGAAGTGTGCCCACTGCCAGTGCCCACCACTCATACCTTGTGGCACAGGACTTTGCATAAAAAAAGGTATTTAATTTTTACACTTTATTCTAATTTCAGTTGCCTGCCTGCTGCCAGTGTGTGTCAGGCCCACTTCCACTGACTGTAGTGTACCCACTGCCAGTGCCCTCCACTGACATCGGGTGGCACAGTAGCTTGCCGATAAATAAGGCATTTCATTTTTACCCCTTTATCTAAGGTTAGTTGCCTGCCAGTGTGTTTCAGGCCTACTTCCACTCACTGTAGTGTGCCCACAGCCAGAACGCACCACACGCAACAGGTGGCACAGTAGCTTGCCGATAAATAAGGCATTTCATTTTTACCCTTTAATCTAAGGTTAGTTGCCTGCCAGTGTGTGTCAGGCCCACTTCTACAGACTGTATTGTGCCCACTGCCAGTGCCCACCACTCACACCGTGAGGCACAGGACTTTGCATAAAAAAAGGCATTTCATTTTTACAATTTAATCTAATTTCAGTTGCCTGCCTGCTGCCAGTGTGTGTCAGGCCCACTTCCAATGACTGTAGTGTGCCCACTGCCAGTGCCCACCACTCATACAGTGTGGCACTGGACTTTGCATAAAAAAGGCATTTCATTTTTACAATTTAATCTAATTTCAGTTGCCTGCCTGCTGCCAGTGTGTGTCAGGCCCACTTCCAATGACTGTAGTGTGCTTACTGCCAGTGCCCACCACTCATACAGTGTAGCACTGGACTTTGCATAAAAAAAGGCATTTAATTTTTACACTTCAATCTAATTTCAGTTGCCTGCCTGCTGCCAGTGTGTGTCAGACCCACTTCCACTGACTGTAGTGTACCCACTGCCAGTGCCCTCCACTGATACCGGGTGGCACAGAAGCTTGCCGATAAATAAGGCATTTCATTTTTACCCCTTTATCTAAGGTTAGTTGCCTGCCAGTGTGTATCAGGCCCACTTCCACAGACTGTAGTGTGCCCACAGCCAGTGCCCACCACTCATACCGGGTGGCACAGTAGCTTGCCGATAAATAAAGCATTTCATTTTTACCCTTAAATCAAAGGTTAATTGCCTGCCAGTGTGTGTCAGACCCACTTCCACTGACTGTAGTGTGCCCACTGCCAGTGCCCACCACTCATACCGGGTGGCACAGTAGCTTGCCGATAAATAAGGCATTTAATTATTACCCCTTAATCTAAGGTTAGTTGCCTGCCAGTGTGTTTTTAAGCCTACTTCCACTCACTGTAGTGTGCCCACAGCTAGAGCGCACCACACGTAACAGGTGGCACAGTAGCTTGCCGATAAATAAGGCATTTCATTTTTACCCTTTAATCTAAGGTTAGTTGCCTGCCAGTGTGTGTCAGGCCCACTTCTACAGACTGTAGTGTGCCCACTGCCAGTGCCCACCACTTATACCGTGTGGCACAGGACTTTGCATAAAAAAAGGCAATTAATTTTTACAATTTAATCTAATTTCAGTTGCCTGCCTGCTGCCAGTGTGTGTCAGGCCCACTTCCACTGACTGTAGTGTACCCACTGCCAGTGCCCTCCACTCATACCGGGTGGCACAGTAGCTTGCCGATAAATTAGGCATTTCAGTTTTACCCCTTTATCTAAGGTTAGTTGCCTGCCAGTGTGTATCAGGCCCACTTCCACAGACTGTAGTGTGCCCACAGCCAGTGCCCACCACTCATACCGGGTGGCACAGTAGCTTGCCGATAAATAAGGCATTTAATTTTTACCCTTAAATCTAAGGTTAATTGCCTGCAAGTGTGTGTCAGACCCACTTCCACTGACTGTAGTGTGCCCACTGCCAGTGCCCACCACTCATACCGTGTGGCACAGGACTTTACATAAAAAAAGGCATTTCATTTTTACAATTCAATCTAATTTCAGTTGCCTGCCTGCTGCCAGTGTGTGTCAGGCCCACTTCCAGTGACTGTAGTGTGCCCACTGCCAGTGCCCAACACTCATACAGTGTGGCACTGGACTTTGCATAAAAAAAGGCATTTAATTTTTACACTTTAATCTAATTTCAGTTGCCTGCCTGCTGCCGGTGTGTGTCAGGCCCACTTCCACTGACTGTAGTGTACCCACTGCCAGTGCCATCCACTCATATCGGGTTGCACAGTAGCTTGCTGATAAATAAGGCATTTCATTTTTACCCCTTTATCTAAGGTTAGTTGCCTGCCAGTGTGTTTCAGGCCTACTTCCACTCACTGTAGTGTGCCCACAGCCAGAACGCACCACACGCAACAGGTGGCACAGTAGCTTGCCGATAAATAAGGCATTTCATTTTTACCCTTTAATCTAAGGTTAGTTGCCTGCGAGTGTGTGTCAGGCCCACTTCTACAGACTGTAGTGTGCCCACTGCCAGTGCCCACCACTCATACCGTGTGGCACAGGACTTTGCATAAAAATAGGCATTTCATTTTTACAATTTAATCTAATTTCAGATGCCTGCCTGCTGCCAGTGTGTGTCAGGCCCACTTCCAATGACTGTAATGTGCCCACTGCCAGTGCCCACCACTCATACAGTTTGGCACTGGACTTTGCATAAAAAAAGGCATTTAATTTTTACACTTTAATCTAATTTCAGTTGCCTGGCTGCTGCCAGTGTGTGTCAGGCCCACTTCCACTGACTGTAGTGTACCCACTGCCAGTGCCCTCCACTCATACCGGGTGGCACAGTAGCTTGCTGATAAATAAGGCATTTCATTTTTACCCCTTTATCTAAGGTTAGTTGCCTGCCAGTGTGTTTCAGGCCTACTTCCACTCACTGTAGTGTGCCCACAGCCAGAACGCACCACACGCAACAGGTGGCACAGTAGCTTGCCGATAAATAAGGCATTTCATTTTTACCCTTTAATCTAAGGTTAGTTGCCTGCCAGTGTGTGTCAGGCCCACTTCTACAGACTGTAGTGTGCCCACTGCCAGTGCCCACCACTTATACCATGTGGCACAGGACTTTGCATAAAAAAAGGCAATTCATTTTTACAATTTAATCTAATTTCAGTTGCCTGCCTGCTGCCAGTGTGTGTCAGGCCCACTTCCAATGACTGTAGTGTACCCACTGCCAGTGCCCTCCACTCATACCGGGTGGCACAGTAGCTTGCCGATAAATTAGGCATTTCAGTTTTACCCCTTTATCTAAGGTTAGTTGCCTGCAAGTGTGTATCAGGCCCACTTCCACAGACTGTAGTGTGCCCACAGCCAATGCCCACCACTCATACCGGGTGGCACAGTAGCTTGCCGATAAATAAGGCATTTAGTTTTTACCCTTAAATCTAAGGTTAATTGCCTGCAAGTGTGTGTCAGACCCACTTCCACTGACTGTAGTGTGCCCACTGCCAGTGCCCACCACTCATACCGGGTGGCACAGTAGCTTGCCGATAAATAAGGCATTTAATTATTACCCCTTAATCTAAGGTTAGTTGCCTGCCAGTGTGTTTCAAGCCTACTTCCACTCACTGTAGTGTGCCCACAGCTAGAGCGCACCACACACAACAGGTGGCACAGTAGCTTGCCGATAAATAAGGCATTTCATTTTTACCCTTTAATCTAAGGTTAGTTGCCTGCCAGTGTGTGTCAGGCCCACTTCTACAGACTGTAGTGTGCCCACTGCCAGTGCCCACCACTCATACCGTGTTGCACAGGACTTTGCATAAAAAAAGGCATTTCATTTTTGCAATTCAATCTAATTTCAGTTGCCTGCCTGCTGCCAGTGTGTGTCAGGCCCACTTCCAGTGACTGTAGTGTGCCCACTGCCAGTGCCCACCACTCATACAGTGTGGCACTGGACTTTGCATAAAAAAAGGCATTTAATTTTTACACTTTAATCTAATTTCAGTTGCCTGCCTGCTGCCAGTGTGTGTCAGGCCCACTTCCACTGACTGTAGTGTACCCACTGCCAGTGCCATCCACTCATATCGGGTGGCACAGTAGCTTGCTGATAAATAAGGCATTTCATTTTTACCCCTTTATCTAAGGTTAGTTGCCTGCCAGTGTGTTTCAGGCCTACTTCCACTCACTGTAGTGTGCCCACAGCCAGAACGCACCACACGCAACAGGTGGCACAGTAGCTTGCCGATAAATAAGGCATTTCATTTTTACCCTTTAATCTAAGGTTAGTTGCCTGCCAGTGTGTGTCAGGCCCACTTCTACAGACTGTAGTGTGCCCACTGCCAGTGCCCACCACTTATACCGTGTGGCACAGGACTTTGCATAAAAAAAGGCAATTCATTTTTACAATTTAATCTAATTTCAGTTGCCTGCCTTCTGCCAGTGTGTGTCAGGCCCACTTCCACTGACTGTAGTGTACCCACTGCCAGTGCCCTCCACTCATACAATTTAATCTAATTTCAGTTGCCTGCCTTCTGCCAGTGTGTGTCAGGCCCACTTCCACTGACTGTAGTGTACCCACTGCCAGTGCCCTCCACTCATACCGGGTGGCACAGTAGCTTGCCGATAAATTAGGCATTTCAGTTTTACCCCTTTATCTAAGGTTAGTTGCCTGCCAGTGTGTATCAGGCCCACTTCCACAGACTGTAGTGTGCCCACAGCCAGTGCCCACCACTCATACCGGGTGGCACAGTAGATTGCCGATAAATAAGGCATTTCATTTTTACCCTTAAATCTAAGATTAATTGCCTGCAAGTGTGTGTCAGACCCACTTCCACTGACTGTAGTGTGCCCACTGCCAGTGCCCACCACTCATACCTTGTGGCACAGGACTTTGCATAAAAAAAGCATTGAATTTTTACACTTTAATCTAATTTCAGTTGCCTGCCTGCTGCCAGTACACACTGACTGAAGTGTGCCTACTGCCAGTGCCCACCACTCATACCTTGTGGCACAGGACTTTGCATAAAAAAAGGAATTTAATTTTTACACTTTAATCTAATTTCAGTTGCCTGCCTGCTGCCAGTGTGTGTCAGGCCCACTTCCACTGACTGTAGTGTACCCACTGCCAGTGCCCTCCACTCATACCGGGTGGCACAGTAGCTTGCCGATAAATAAGGCATTTCAGTTTTACCCCTTTATCTAAGGTTAGTTGCCTGCCAGTGTGTATCAGGCCCACTTCCACAGACTGTAGTGTGCCCACAGCCAGTGCCCACCACTCATACCGGGTGGCACAGTAGCTTGCCGATAAATAAAGCATTTAATTTTTACCCTTAAATCAAAGGTTAATTGCCTGCCAGTGTGTGTCAGACCCACTTCCACTGACTGTAGTGTGCCCACTGCCAGTGCCCGCCACTCATACCGGGTGGCACAGTAGCTTGCCGATAAATAAGGCATTTAATTATTACCCCTTAATCTAAGGTTAGATGCCTGCCAGTGTGTTTTTAAGCCTACTTCCACTCACTGTAGTGTGCCCACAGCTTGAGCGCACCACACGTAACAGGTGGCACAGTAGCTTGCCGATAAATAAGGCATTTCATTTTTACCCTTTAATCTAAGGTTAGTTGCCTGCCAGTGTGTGTCAGGCCCACTTCTACAGACTGTATTGTGCCCACTGCCAGTGCCCACCACTTATACCGTGTGGCACAGGACTTTGCATAAAAAAAGGCAATTCATTTTTACAATTTAATCAAATTGCAGTTGCCTGCCTGCTGCCAGTGTGTGTCAGGCCCACTTCCACTGACTGTAGTGTACCCACTGCCAGTGCCCTCCACTCATATCGGGTGGCACAGTAGCTTGCCGATAAATTATGCATTTCAGTTTTACCCCTTTATCTAAGGTTAGTTGCCTGCCAGTGTGTATCAGGCCCACTTCCACAGACTGTAGTGTGCCCACAGCCAGTGCCCACCACTCATACCGGGTGTCACAGTAGCTTGCCGATAAATAAGGCATTTAATTTTTACCCTTAAATCTAAGGTTAATTGCCTGCCAGTGTGTGTCAGACCCACTTCCACTGACTGTAGTGTGCCCACTGCCAGTGCCCACCACTCATACCTTGTGGCACAGGACTTTGCATAAAAAAAGCATTGAATTTTTACACTTTAATCTAATTTCAGTTGCCTGCCTGCTGCCAGTACACACTGACTGAAGTGTGCCCACTGCCAGTGCCCACCACTCATACCTTGTGGCACAGGACTTTGCACAAAAAAAGGTATTTAATTTTTACACTTTATTCTAATTTCAGTTGCCTGCCTGCTGCCAGTGTGTGTCTGGCCCACTTCCACTGACTGTAGTGTACCCACTGCCAGTGCCCTCCACTCATACCGGGTGGCACAGTAGCTTGCCGATAAATAAGGCATTTCATTTTTACCCCTTTATCTAAGGTTAGTTGCCTGCCAGTGTGTTTCAGGCCTACTTCCACTCACTGTAGTGTGCCCACAGCCAGAACGCACCACACGCTACAGGTGGCACAGTAGCTTGCCGATAAATAAGGCATTTCATTTTTACCCTTTAATCTAAGGTTAGTTGCCTGCCAGTGTGTGTCAGGCCCACTTCTACAGACTGTAGTGTGCCCACTGCCAGTGCCCACCACTCACACCGTGTGGCACAGGACTTTGCATAAATAAAGGCATTTCATTTTTACAATTTAATCTAATTTCAGTTGCCTGCCTGCTGCCAGTGTGTGTCAGGCCCACTTCCAATGACTGTAGTGTGCCCACTGCCAATGCCCACCACTCATACAGTGTGGCACTGGACTTTGCATAAAAAAGGCATTTAATTTTTACACTTTAATCTAATTTCAGTTGCCTGTCTGCTGCCAGTGTGTGTCAGGCCCACTTCCACTGACTGTAGTGTACCCACTGCCAGTGCCCTCCACTCATACCGGGTGGCACAGTAGCTTGCCGATAAATAATGCATTTCATTTTTACCCCTTTATCTAAGGTTAGTTGCCTGCCAGTGTGTATCAGGCCCACTTCCACAGACTGTAGTGTGCCCACTGCCAGTGCCCACCACTCATACCTTTTGGCACAGGACTTTGCATAAAAAAAAACATTAAATTTTTACATGTTAATCTAATTTCAGTTGCCTGCCTGCTGCTAGTGTGTGTAAGGCCCTCTTCCACTGACTGTAGTGTGCCCACTGCCAGGGTCCACCACCACTCATACCGTGCGGGACAGGACTTTGCATAAAAAGAAGGCATTTAATTTTTACACTTTAATCTAATTTCAGTTGCCTGCCTGCTGCCAGTGTGTGTCAGGTCCACTTCCACTGACTGTAGTGTGCCCACTGCCATTGCCCTCCACTCATACCGTGTGGCACATTAGCTTGCCAATAAATAAGGCATTTAATTTTTACCCTTTAATCTAAGGTTAGTTGAGTGCCAATGTGTGTCATGCCCACTTCCACAGACAGTAGTGTGCCCACTGCCAGTGCCCACCACTTATACCTTGTGCCACAGTACCTTGCACGCATATCATCACTTATCAAAAAAAAAATGACAGGCAGAGGCAGACCACCCTGCAGGGGCCGTCGTGGTGCTGTGATTTCCTTTGGCCCTAGAATAATGCCCAGTGTTCAGAGGCCACATACCCTGAACTTGAAAAATTCTGAGGACAAGGTTGACTGGCTTACACAGGACACCCAATCTTCTACAGCTTCCGCTCTGAACCTTGACGCACCATCCTCCTCCAGCTCAGTTTCGGGCACATCTCAAGTTACCACTCACCCGCCTGCCACCACTAACACTAGCACCAGAGCCGCTTCATTTGATCTGTCAGAGGATTTATTTACACATCAGTTGGAAGAAATGAGTGATGCGCAACCATTATTGCCAGAGGATGTAGATAGCAGGGATATGTCTCAGTCATCGCAAGGAGCTAGTGGCACAGTCAGACAGCATGTATCGGCACCCGGGGTCAGCCAGACAGCATGCCATTCAACGCATGCTGTTGCCACCACCAGAATGCCGTCATTGCAAAGCTCAGCAGTGTGGCATTTTTTTTGTGTGTCTGCCTCTGTTGCCATTTGCAACCTGTGCCAAAAGAAACTGAGTTGTGGGAAGTCCAACACCCACCTGGGTACAACTGCTTTGCAAAGGCACATGATCTCACATCACAAACGCCTATGGAATCAACACATTAATACAAGCAGCACACAAACTCAAAGCCACCATGCTCCTCCTGGTCCAGCATCTTCAGCCACTTCAACCACTGCTGTCCTCCCTGCCCCCTCTCAACCACCTGCTACTCCGCCTCTCAACTTCAGCAGTTCCTGCTCATCTGCCCACAGTCCGGTGTCTGTCAAGGAGATGTTTGAGAGTAAGATGCCAATGTCACAAGTTACCCCTTGCCCGGCGTCTGACAGCTGGCTTGTCAGAACTTTTAGCCCGCCAGCTTTTACCATACAAGCTGGTGGAGCCTGAGGCCTTCAAAAAATTTGTAGCTATTGGGACACCGCAGTGGAAGGTACCCGGCCGAAATTTTTTTTCACAGAAGGCAATCCCCAACCTGTACTCTCTTGAAGAAAAGGAAGTCATGGCATGTCTGGCACACAGTGTTGGGGCAAGGGTCCATCTGTCCACTGATACCTGGTCTGCAAAGCATGGCCAGGGCAGGTATATAACGTACACTGCGCATTGGGTAAACCTGCTGACCGCAACCACTTGCAGGCAGGCCTGCTGCCACCTCCTCTACTCCTCCTACTCCATCCTCTATGCTTACCTCCTAGGCTGAGTCCTCGTCTGCTGCTGCGTCTTGCTCCACATCATCAACTGCACCCCCCCAGCTTTCCAGGGGCTATTTCACATCTCGGATATGACAGTGTCACACCGTCTTGGGGTTGACTTGCCTAAAAGCAGATAGTCACACCGGACCAGCACTCCTGTCCGCCCTGAACGCACAGGTGGATCAGTGGCTGACCCCGCACCAACTGGAGATCGGCAAAGTGGTGTGTGACATCGGAAGCAATCTGTTGGAGGCATTGAATTTGGGTAAGTTGACACATGTGCCGTACATGGCACATGTGTTGAATCTGATTGTACAACACTTTGTGTGTAAGTACCCAGGCTTACAGGACTTTCTCAAGCAGGCCAGGAAGGTGTGTGGCCATTTCAGGCGTTCCTACACGACCATGGCGCAGTTTTCCGACATTCATTGGCGAAACAACATGCCAGTGAAGCGCTTGATTTGCGACAGCCAACACGTTGGAATTCAACACTCCTAATGTTCGACCACCTGCTCCAACAAGAAAAAGCCGTCGATGAGTATTTGTATGACCGAGGTGCTAGGACAGCCTCTGCGGAGCTGGGTATTTTTTTGCCACGTTACTGGACGCTTATGCGCAATGCCTGTATGCTCATGCGTCCTTTTGAGGAGGTGACAAACCTAGTCAGTCGCACCGAAGGCATCATCAGTGACCTCATCCCATTTGTTTTCTTCCTGGAGCGTGCCCTGCGAAGATTGCTGGATCAGGCCGTAGATGAGCGTGAAGAGGAAGAGGAAGAGTTGTGGTCACCATTACCACCAGAAACAGCCTTATCATCATCGCTTGCTGGACCTGCGGCAATGCTGGAAGAGGAGTCTAAGGGAGAGGAGTCAGAGGAGGAATGTGGCTTTGAGGAGGAGTAAGACCAACCACAGCAGGCATCCCAGGGTGCTCGTTGTTGTCACCTATCTGGGACCTGTGGTGTTGTACGTGGCTGGGGGGAAGAACAGACCTTCAATGACATCAGTGAGGACGAGGAACGGGAGATGAGTAGCTCTGCATCCATCTTGTGCAAATGGGGTCTTTCATGAGTGTGTCAACTATTGACAACTCTTTGCGGTTGTCTAAAATCTCTTCGATTCACGACCCCTGATAGGGGACGTAACAGGGATTAAACTGATAAGAATAGTAGTACTTAACACACCACTCATATAGGGTGTCACAGTACATTGCACGGCGAACGAGCCGTGCCCCAAATTGGAAGTAAGAGGACCGACCAATCATCTTTTTTCATCTCCCGGTTCCTAAAATCTATTAACGTCCCCAGATAGGGGACGTAACAGGGATTAAACTGATAGGAATAGTACTACTTAACACACCACTCATATAGGGTGGCACAGTACATTGCACGGCGCATGCACAGTGCCCCAAATTGGAAGTAAGAGGACCGACCAAGCTTCTTTTTCCATCTCCCGATTCCTAAAATCTAATAAATACACGTCCCCTGATAGGGGACGTAACAGGGATTAAACTGATAAGAATAGTTCTAGTTAACACACCACTTATATAGCGTTGCACAGCACATTGCACGGCGCACGCGTAGTGCCCCAAATTGGAAGTAAGAGGACCGACCAATCATCTCTTTCCATCTCCCCGTTCCTAAAATATATTCACGTGGCCTGATAGGGGACATAACACAGATTAAACTGATAGGAATAGTACTACTTAACACACCACTCATATAGGGTGGCAGAGTACATTGCACGGCGCACGCGCAGTGCCCCAAATTGGAAGTAAGAGGACTGACCAAGCTTCTTTTTCCATCTCTCGGTTCCTAAAATCTATTTGATACACGTCCCCTGATAGGGGACGTAACAGGGATTAAACTGATAAAAATAGTACCACTGATTTCTGAACACACCACTCATATAGGGTGGCAAAGTACATTGCGCAAGGAAGAGACCTTCAATGACGTGAGTGAGGACAATGAGCGGGACATGGCTAGCTTGGTATCCAACCTTCTAGCTTGGTATCCAACCTTGTGCAAATGGGGAGTTTGCGGTTGTGCAAATGGACTGTTTGCTGTTGTTTGCGGTGCATTAAACGGGGAATTTGGTCTGTCACAGTTAGGTTTGTCACTGTGAAGCAGGCATAACCCTTTCACTACCTGATCGATACAACATCATACCTGATCGTATACACACACTGAATATTTTAAAGCATGTTATTCCAAACAATTTAGGAATGTTAGCTGATTTATGCCCTTTATGGATTAAAACCCGACACTACGTAATTTTCAATTGGAGTTTTGCCATGGATCCCCCTCCGGCATGTCACAGTGCAGGTGTTAGTGCCCTTGAAACAACTTTTCCATCACTACTGTGACCAGAAAGAGTCCCTGTGGGTTTTAAAATTCGCCTGCCTATTGAAGTCTATGGCGGTTCGCCCAATTCGTCCGTTCGCGAACATTTGCGTAAGTTTCGCATTCGCCATTAGCGAACTGAAAATTTTATGTTTGCGACATCACTTGTGGCAACAATCATGGCAGAGCTGCAGTTAGATGGAATGGAGCCTTTCATTCCATTCTAACCCCCCTCTGTGGAGAAATGGGCGAGTCCTATTTCCTGCAGGAAGAGTGGGGACTAGTGAGAGTTAGTCTAGCTTACCCCTTGCTTGGGGAAGGTGTGCAGGGCACATCTTTGCTTGATGTGCCCAAGCCAGCCAGAGCACCCTCAGCTCTGCTGGCCATGGAGGCCAAAGCTTAGAGCTTCAGGAGCCAGGAGGAAAGTTCCCTGGCCTAATCTAGAGACAGATCATATAAAGGGAAGTGCAGCATACAAGAAGAAGCAGTCATACAGCCAGCCTATCAGTACAGCAGAGCCAGAGAGAAACAGATGAGTCGAGTTTGCCTTCCAGCTATAATTCTAAAGCCTGCTAGGACCAATACAAAGTCTGTAAACCGTTTTGGAAAACTTGTATGCAAAGTAAAGCTGCTTTTCAATTACATACAAGATCTGTGCTCAATCTTTCTTCCAAATCCCTTAATTATTTCACCTATTTATTGCTTTGGAGCCAAAGCCTGGGGTCCAGCTGTATCCAGGTAGGAGCACAGTGATACATGTAAAGGGATATTTTAGGCCGCACTATACCACTCAGCATTTTCTATACCTGGGTCACATTACATAGAGGGCCCTAGGGGGAGGCGCCCGTTGCACCATCACATACGGAAAATACCCATGATATCCCAACATAGAGATAATGCAAAGAAATAAAGCCACATTAAAGGTGTTATTGTTTGGTTAATTTTTCCTTTTTATTTTTCCATATTTTTCTAACTATAAGACACACCCAAGGTTTAGAATTTTCTTTCTACCTATTCAACCTTGCCTTGTGGTTTAATGAAGTGGAGAGGTCAAGGTCACTAACTTTGGGATCTACTGTAGCGTAGAGAGGGATAATAGTGTTAGTCAACTCCTGTTATCCTTAGTGTGTCATCTGCTGACTGTTACGGTATAACCCGGCATAGTGAGGATTAATACCGTTCGGCCGCTTACCTTGGCGAAGAGCACAGCAACCCACAACCACTCGAATCCACCGAACTGGAACCATATGAAGTCCTCCTTTCCTGGAACAGGCAAGAGAACGTTCTGAAGTAGCAATTCCCCCCAAGTACGAGGCGAGGCTCCGTATTGATGGTAAAACAGGAGTACTCTTTATTGAGGGCTACCTGCCTGGTATTTATGCAGGTCTCCCACCAGGTGGACACTCCTCTAGGGGACCAGAAGGAAGACTGAGACACATACAATACAGTAAAACACTCCCACACAAAATCCTCCACTCTGCCTGTGATACAATTACCCTACACGGGTTAATGTAATCATCACAGGCAGGAGAAAACACAATGTCTTCTGTCCTGGAGACAACCGAGGAGTCATTCAATTATCTCTCAGGACAAAGGGAAATCGCCAATACACACGTGGGGACAATAGGACAGACATCACTATTCGAATATACAATGTCCCACCCTTTACAGTACATATATACATTTAACCTATCCCACAATGGCACGAATTAGACCAGGGGTTCAAACGTTTAGCATGGGCTTATGAGAGGGTCCATAATCCTGGGGCAAGAGGCTGGCAATCTGTCCCCTCCAAAACCCAGTGGCGAGGTTGGTTTCTCCACACTGACCATAGAAACAAACAGCAACAATGGTCAACTCATTACCCCTTCATTACAGAGCCAGTTTTCACCTTAAATCCCAGGCCGATTTTTGCAAATCTGACATGCGTCACTTTATAAGTTAATAACTTTGAAACGCTTTTACATATTGAAGCCATTCTGAGATTATTTCCTCGTGACACACTGTAATTCATGCCAGTCATAAATTTGATTTAATATATTTCACCTTTATTTATGAAAAAATCCCAAATTTACCAAAAATTTAGAAAAATTCACAATTTTCATAATTTCTATTTCTCCGCTTTTAAAGCAGAAAATGATACCTCATAAAGAATTTATTACTTAATATTTCCCATATGTCGACTTTATGTTGGTATCATTTTGTAAATTGACTCATTTAAAATTTTTAGGACATTAGAAAGCTAAGAAGTTTAGAAGCAATTTTTAAAATTTTGAACAGAATTTCCAAAACCATTTTTTAAGCACCAATTGTAAGTTGTAAAGACATTTTTAGGGGGCTTACATAATGGAAACCACCCAGAAATTACCCCATTTTAGAAATTACACCCCTCAAATTATTCAAAACTGATGTTATAAATTTTCTTAACCCTTAAGGTGATTAGTTAAAAACACTGTGTCAATTGATCTTGCCCTAGTTTTAACGTAACATCAGATGTCTTTGCTGGGTATTGCTCACCGTCTATTGAACACAATTCTATTTGCAACATTGTATCTCCTGCCAAGTAGTTAGCGATGGATGATTGGCGGGGAAGGGGGGGGGGGGTGGGACTTTGGTCTGTCTCCCTTATGTGTGGAAAGGTTCTGTCAGTAAAGCCGGGGCTGGGAGGGGGCGTGGCTTATCCAATTTAACTAGCTGCAGGAAGCGGCCGTGCTACGGCCATCTCAGTGCCGGATACTACCTTGATGCACGCACAATATCAGTGGCATGCATTGTGTCTGCGTATGTGTAAATGTTATATATACTGGAGAGTGAATCTGGATCGCACATCCTCAACACTATGCTTTTGATATAACGACTGTCTCAGCATAATTACGTGGCATATCGGCCCAATTTGTAATACATTGTATGCTGTGCAAAAGAGGCATTAGTATACAGTTTGATCAAAGAGCATAGGCCCACTTACCGCGACAAGGAAGCCTCTACAAGTGGGAAACTACTCTAACCTATAAATGGCTCAGCCGTGTGCGGCGACCACCGGCGCCCCAGCACCGCACCAGCAGCAGACGGCGGGACCCAGGAGCCACACAGCAACCCCACTGTGCAGCAAAGCCTCCTTGGCTCTGGGTCCCACCGCCCCACCAGCACAGCACTGAGGCAGCAATGGCAGACACGCAGTACTGCACCATGTGAACAAGTGCAAAGAGCTCACCCAGTCACAACCCTCAGGAAATGCATCTGAGAGATAGTAGGAGTTTATAAACCCCTTGCAAACTAAGGCTAATTAAAAAACACCTAGTCCAAATGGGGAGGAGTGCTGACCCCAGAGGGGGGAAAAAGAAAATGGATAATTACAATATACACTTGTTCACATGGTGCAGTACTGCGTGTCTGCCATTGCTGCCTCAGTGCTGTGCTGGTGGGGCAGTGGGGCAAGGGCCAAGGTGGCTTTGCTGCACAGTGGGGTCGCTGTGCGGCTTCTGGGTCCCGCCGTCTGCTACTGGTGCGGAGCTGGGGCGCCGGTGGTCGCCGTGCACGGCTGCGCCATTATAGATTAGAGTAGTTTCCCACTTGTAGAGGCAACCTTGTCGCGGTAAGTGGGCCTATGCTCTTCGATCAAACTGTATACTAATGCCTCTTATGCACAGCATACAATGAATTACAAATTGGGCCGATATGCCACGTAATTATGCTGAGACAGTCGTTATATCAAAAGCATAGCTTTGAGGACGTGCGATCCATATTCACTCTCCAGTATATATTGTTATTATCTATTTTCTTTTTCCCCCCTCTGGTGTCAGCACTCCTCCCCATTTGGACTAGGTGTTTTTAATTAGCCTTAGCTGCAAAGGGTTTATAAAATCCTACTATCTCTCAGATGCATTTCCTGGGGGTTGTCACTGGGTGAACTCTTTGCACTCGTTCACATGGTGCAGTACTGCGTGTCTGCCATTGCTGCCTCAGTGCTGTGCTGGTGGGGCGGTGGGGCCCAGGGCCAAGGTGGCTTTGCTGCACAGTGGGGTCGCTGTGTGGCTTCTGGGTCCCGCCGCCTGCTGCTGGTGCGGTGCTGGGGCGCCGGTGGTCGCTGCGCACGGCTGCACCATTATAGATTAGAGTAGTTTCCCACTTGTAGAGGCAACCATGTCGCGGTAAGTGGGCCTATGCTCTTTGATCAAACTCTATACTAATGCCTCTTATGCACAGCATACAATGAATTACAAATTGGGCGGATATGCCACGTAATTATGCTGAGACAGTCGTTATATCAAAAGCATAGCTTTGAGGATGTGTGATGCAGATTCACTCTCCAGTATATATTGTATGTGTAAATGTTACCTGATAGGCTCCTGAGGTATAGCTGAGTTAGAGCAGCTGTAGAAACGTGTTGAGCCAGAACGAGGGTTCCTATTCAGTATATAATATTGAGGTAGCAGAGTACTTTATTTTCAGCAGGGCAACAGCAATAGATAGTTGTAAAGAAATCATCTACTGTGAGGGGGAAAAAGGTAATGCAACTATGAGAAGCCATAGATGTGATCTGCACTAATCCTTCCCTCTTTGCTGTCCACTGCGGTGATTTATCACTCAACAGAACTAGAGACTGAATCCAAGGTGTTGGTGAAGCAATAAAGGGACCTTGGTTTGATGGTGATACAATTCCATTGTGATTTTCTGGGATGTGTGGTCTATATGTTACAGCTGCATCCTGGATTTTTCTGTCGAGCTTAATGAGTGTTTTGGTGGAGAGCCACTATTTTTAATGGTTTATGAAATAAATGTTATTTTAGCGTCTTTTATTCAGGCAGTGAGTGTTCCACAAGAATTAAAAGAAAATGGAGGTAAAATTTCAAAATTTCAGTTTTTTGGCAGATTTTTTATGTTAATCAATTTTTTCTTGAAACACAGCAAGGGTTAACAGCAAAATACACCTCAATATATATTACTGTGATTCTGCAATTTACAGAAATACCCCATATGTGGCGGTAAACTGCGTTATCGGCGTGTGACAGTGGTCAGAAGGAAAGGAGCGCCATATGGATTTTTGAGGCAGATTTAGCTAGAATGGTTTTTAGACACCATTTTGTATTTAAAGAGACCCTGACGTACCTCTACAGTGGAAACCCTCAAAAAGTGACCACAGTTTGGAAACTAAACCCCTTAAAGAATATATTAAGGGAGTACTGAGCACTTTGGCCCCCTAAGCATTTTACGGAATTTGGAAACACTTGGCTGTGAAAATGAAAAGATTCATTTCTTCCAATAAAATGTTGCTTTAGCCCCAAATTTTTCATTTTCACAAGGGGTAACAGGAGAAAAAACACACTGTAGTTTGTTACCCACTTTCTCCTGAATACGGCAACACCCCATATGTGGTGGTTAACTGCTGTGGGGGCACATGGCACAATTCAGAACAGAAGGAGCGCCATATGGCTTTTGCAGTGCAGATTTTGATGGATTGGTTTACGAGTGCCATTGGTTTTTATTTTTTAAGTGATTGTCTTATGTTGGGGCTTATTTTTTGCGGCATGAGGTGACGTTTAAATTGGTACCATTTTGGGGTACATAAGACTCTTTGATTGCTTAGTATTACACTTTTTGTGAGGGGGCATGTAATGTGATATTTTTATAGAGCAAGTTGTTATGGACACGGCAATACCTAATATGTCTATCATTTTTATTTTTGTTAAGTTTTACACAGTTAAAGCCTTTTTGAACAGAATAAAATCTTGTTTTAGTGTTGCCATTTTCTGAGAGCCATAGTTTTTTTATTTTTTGGGTCTTTTATTGTCTTAGGTAGGGTCTCATTTTTTGCGGGATGAGATGACGGTTTGATTGGTACCATTTTCGGCTAAATACACATTTTTTGATCGCTTGGTATTACACTTTTTGTGAGGCAACACGACCAGAAGATCACTGTTTTGACACTGTTTTTATCTATTTGTTTTTACGGTGTTCAGTGAATACTGTTCACCTGACGTGGTGGATCATGTGATATTTTTATAGAGCCGGTGGATTCGGATGTGGTGATACCTAATACAGTATGTCTACTTTTCTCTTTTTCCCTATTTTTTATTTAACTTGAAACGTAATTTTTTATTTGTAAAACTTTTATTTTACTTTATTTTTTGTCCCACTCTGGGACTTCAACTTTTTGGGGTCTGATCCCCTTTACAATGCATTGCAATTCATCTGTATTGTAATGCATTGGCTGTAAGTTTTCTACAGTATTACTGAGTGTAATGCTGTTACAGCCTGCTTGACTGTGAGATCCAGGAGGCTGGATCTCACAGGCTCACAGGGAT
The DNA here is from genome assembly GCA_033119425.1 of Bufotes viridis. Lineage (NCBI taxonomy): Eukaryota > Metazoa > Chordata > Amphibia > Anura > Bufonidae > Bufotes > Bufotes viridis. The sequence continues at coordinate 240,709,775 of CM065589.1, forward strand.
GGCAGCCATGATGTCTAAGGAAGGCATCGGGCTCCCGTGCAAGCCATTGGGTCCCCATCACAGCAGCCAAGGGACCTGATGGATACCTGGGACCCGTCAGGAAACCGCACATGCCGCGGTCAGCGCTGACCGCAGCAGTGCGAGGGTTAATGCCCCGATGCCGGTGTGTACAGCTGTGGTCCGGTTATCAGTGACTGCTGGACCCCAGCCGCTAATCAGCCCAATCAGCACGCTGTAGCTGTACGGCGCTGGGACTTCAGACCCTGTTCCCAGCGCCGTTCATGTACAGCACTGGTATCTTATGGGTTAAACATACCCATCCAAAAAATTCAGTTTGACACGAATATATTTGTGGCAAATTACATAAAAAAACGGCTATTTCCTGGGTCCTTTATAGTGGTGTAAACACTGTGCCTTGCAGTACCATACATAGGGAGTCTGCTTTGGTAGTGAAATAATACTGTGAGTCAATGATATGCAGATGACAAGCGTCGCTCTTAGAATCACTGCACACTTCACTTATTTGGGCAGTCATGGGGCCATAACTGACCAAATAACTCAAGTATGAACTCAGCCTTACAGGTCAATGTTAGTGTTGACGTCACTGAATATTTTGCCCTTCCTCTGATACGTCAGAACAATAACCCCCCAAAAAACGGATCCTGTTTGTTAAGCATTTGCCTTTACTCGGTCATCATTTGGTCAGTAATCCATCCTGCTAATGTAAAAAAAAAACAGGAGTGGATCCAAAACAGAGATGACCTGTGAACGGAATATTTGCATGTCTTCTGTGTTTTGTACCCACTTCTGCTTTTGGCTACCAAATCGCAAGCCAATTCTGATGGGACCATACAGGCTCACAGCTGCTACACAGACAGGATCTGTTTAGCGTCTCATTTTTCCTTCCTTCTGAAAGATCAGAAAAAGAGTCAAATAAAAGATGATGGCAGCCAAGCCAAAATGGCAAAATAGTGGCCCAGTCATGAAGTGGGGAGGGTGCGAACAGTATGAGAAGTCCACAGAGTGGCCCTATGACATAGTGGAGAGGTGGAAGCAGCATGAGGAGGCCACAGACTGCACAATGACAGAGTGTGGAGGTGGCAGCAGCATGAGGAGGCCACAGAGAGGCATGATGACGAGAGATTGTGGAGGTGGCAGCAGTATCAGGAGCCACAGAGTACCACGACGACAGAGTGTGGAGGTGGCAGCAGCATGAGGAGGTGACAGAGTGGCACAATGACAGAATTTGGAGGTGGCAGCAGCATCAGGAGACCACAGCACAATGAGAGAGTATGGAGGTGGTGGCAGCAGCATCAGGAGGAGGCAACAGAGCGGCAAGATGACAGAGTGTGGAGTTGGCAGCAGCAACATTAGGAGGCCACAGAGTGGCATGATGACAGAGTGTGGAGGAGCGTGGCAATAACAGTACCCACTGACGATGGTGGGTGTAAGAAAGAGCACTTGGCTTCAGATGTGTGGCATCAGGTGGGTGCCAGCATCAGAATAGTGCCTAAGGCAGGTAGCAAGAAGAAACCGTTGTCTTTTCTCTAGGTTTGGTTGAGGCAACATGGATGATCTAATCTGATGCATCAGGCATTGGTGGTAGAAATCCTCGCTCATCCACACCTGATTCATCTTGGCGACGGTCAGTCTCTCCACATTTTGGGTGGACAGACGAGTTCTTCTTGGGGTAACTATGGCCCCGCCGCACTTAACACCTGCTCTGATTCCACACTACTGGCCAGGTAGGACAGCTTTTCAAGGGCAAACTCTGCTAGTTGAGACAACAAACCAGTTTGGCTGCCCAGTAGTCCGACGGATCTTCAATGTGGGGTGGCAGGGTACTGTCCAAGTACGTCACCATCTGCTGGTTCAGGTCTTGCTGCAGGTCTAGCTGCTGCTGCTGCTGGTGAGTACTTTCTTCACTAGGCAGCTGAAGAAAGATGCTCATTAGTGACTGTTGACTCAGGCTGCTGCTAATAGAGCTGGTACTGCTCCTGACACCTCACCCCTCCCCAGCAACCATGGCAGTGGAGCGTGAGCGCAGAGGGCCCCTCCTGTCAGACCTGCGAGAGATGGAAGATGGCACAGATAGGCAGCAGCCAACTGACAACATAGGATGTCTCGATAGTAGTTCAATTTTTCCTCCCTCTCAGCGGGTGTAAAAAAAGGCCCCCATTTTGGACCGGTAGCGAGGGTCCAACAAGGTATCCAACAAAGTAGAGAGCCAGAAGTCATCCCTCTGCCGAATGGTGACAATTTGGATGTCACCACGCAAACAAGTGAGAATGCATCGGGTCATTTGTGCAAGTGACTCGGAGGGACTCCCTGCCTCCATCTCCACTGCATACTGCCACGGTGTGTCTGGGTCCTCTGCCTCATCTTTCTCATCACCTTGTAGCTCCTCTGGCTGGTCCTGCTTCTCCTCTCCTGTCACCCGTATAGAAAAACCACCCATTTCGCTACACATTGCTCGTGCTCCAATATCCTCCTCCTCCAGTTCATCCCCCACACAGCTCACGTGGCTGTGAGATCTAGGCGCCACGTCTCTAGTCCCCTGACCAGCCAGATTTACCAGCATCTGTTCCAGGACATGAAGCAGAGGAATACCATTGTTCATACTGTAGTCCTGGCAACTGACAAATAACGTGGCATCCTCAAAGGGCCTGAGCAAACGGCAGGTGTCATGCATGAGCTGCCACTGGCTGAAATCGAAGTTACACAGGGGAGTACTCCTGTCCGCTTGGATCATTAAGAAATTGAAAAGAGGATGGGGGGCACTCATAGATGGGAACCACAGGTGCAAACCAATAATTTTATTAAAACACCCATAAAATCATACACATAAAGTGAAAAATGATAAAAATAAACCATGCGGTATAGGTTGTAGATCCCGGATGAATAGATATATATAGTCCGCCTAGAGCGAAATGTCCAACCCGATGGTATGGATAGGAAGTGCTGTCGGCTTTAGATGGAAATAACGCTATGATAGCGTTCAATCTCTAGGAAAACCTCACAGCGGGATAGTACATATAATAGAGAGTGCCTGTGTTTGGCTACATTACCGCCTTCCTGTAGTTGGGATTGAGAGTATCCTGCAGTCCGTATCGGAGCTCTGCTCAGCGTCCCGTGCAAGCCGTTCGGTCTAACGCGGCGTCCCACGTGACCGGCTGTGGATCATGTGATCAATCGTCACTGGAGTAGGCGGGTGTAGTGCAGGTCCTCTGCGATATAGCAGATGAATCCTTCCGCTGTAGGTGAGGCTGAAGAGGTCGTGCAAAATAGATGGATAGCTTCCAATATTCCTAAAAATCTCCGGAGGATATCATGGAACAAGATCTGCAAGGGCACGCCATACGCGTTTCGGGGTATACACCCCTTCTTCAGTGGTCAACCTATCTATCATTAAGAAATCGTTTATGGAATTTCTATGTTTCTATACTCGGTCTAGCATATGCAGGGTGGAATTCCAACAGGTGGAAACGTCGCATATCAGCCTATGTTGGGGGATGCCATTCTGCCACTGTAGCTTAAGGAGGGTGTGCTTTGCAGTGTATGAGTGGCTAAAGTGCATGCAAAGTCTCCTGGCCATTTTTAGGATATTTTGCAGATGGGTGGAAGACTTCAGGAGCTGCTTGCTAACAAGATTGAACACAGGTGACATGCAGGGCGCAGGGCTCAGCCCTCCTTGACACAGCGACGACACAATGTTCTTCCCGTTGTCGCTTACCATGGTTCCGATTTTGAGTTGTCGTGGAGAAAGGCAGGATAAAATTTCTTGACGAAGGACACAGAGCAGTTCCTCCCCTGTGTGACTTTGTTCAGCCATTGAAACGAGGTGCAGAACAGCGTGACACCTCCGTGCCTTGCACATGTGGTATGCTGGAGGGCCCATGTGAATTGTCCCTGCAGTGGAGGCTGAGGACATGGTGAAGGGTGAGGAGGCAGAGGCGGACATTGTCGCAGGACCAATGGCATGGCAATGTGGAGGCAGAAGCGGCGTCACCTGGCCAAGTTGCTGGTGTGACTGTGCAGGAACCACATTCACCCAGTGGGCCGTAAAGGGACATGTATTATCCCTGCTTGTAGTTACAGCTCCACACGTCGGCACTGCCCTGCATTTTGGCACCGACAGGCTCAAGGACTGGCCCACCTTCTGTTCTACATGTGTGTTCAAGGCTGGTACTGCCTTTTTGGCAAAGAAATGATGGATTGGGACTCTCCACCTCGGCTTGGGACAAGCCATCAGTTCTCTGAAAGGTGCAGAGTCCACCACTTGGAAAGGGAGGGACTGCAGCACCAGCTACTTGGACAGGAGCACATTCAGCTTCTGCGCCGTTGGATGCGTCAACGCATACTGTTGTAACTTGGCAATCGCTTCTGTGATCGATTGCTGACGGAATGACTGACGAGGAGTAGGAGTACCAGGATTATCAGGACCAGCAGATGACGGGAAGGACAGACAGCGCCCTTCGGCTGAGGTGGTGGAGCCTTGACTGCTTTAAACCGGGTGCATGCCACTGGGTGATGCAGTGGTTGCTGCGGCAGGCTGGACCACCACATGGGAGCCACGGTTGTCCCGTAAAGGCTACTTTATAGTGACGCTGCAAATGTTGACGCAGGGCCCACATATTTTACAGATGGCCATATTCACCTTCTCCGGTAGCTTAACAAAAAACTGCCACACCGCAGAGTAGATGATTTTACCCCCAACACTCCGCACTGACTGCTACCGTAGCTGCTTCCATGAACCCAGGCACCGCTACTTCCCGGGCAGGTAGGCTCCAGCGAAGTGAGTGATCTACCCCGGGCTCATTTAGCTCCCGAACTCCCACTGCTGCCACCCTGCTGATTCCCGGCCACGCTAGCGACTTGCTGGCTCCGCCGCTGGCTCACCAACTGGCTTACGGGCAAGCTGCCACCCTTTTCTCATGATGATGATGAAGCACCTTCGTCACCCGGCTCCCAAGTGTGATGAGCTACATCCTCATCATCATCGAGTACTATCTGCACGTCACTGATGTCCTCCTCAACTGCCTCTGTGTCAGGAGCCTGACTGCTCACAACACCAGCTCCCACACCACTCTCCTCATCAGTACTTGCCCGCCTAGTGGCAGAAGCGGCGGATGTCTCCTTCAGATATTGTCTGGGCAGTAGCTGCTGACTGTCCTCTAGTACTGTGTTTCCCAACCAGTGTGCCTCCAGATGTTGCAAAACTACAACTCCCAGCATGTCTGGACAGCCTTTGGCTGTTCAGGCATGCTGGGAGTTGTAGTTTTGCAACAGCTGGAGGCACACTGTTTGGGAAACACTGCTCTAGTAGCTCGTTCTCGCTAAAAAGTGGAGCCGAGCCGACAGCATATAATACTTTTCTAGCTGAGGGAACAGAAAAGGACAGAGGCAGGTTGCGGACAGGTGAAGGTACAGAGCCTGCTCCCGGGCCATGCCAACTAAGTGTCTTGTCAGAGGAACCCACCGACTCTTGGCTGGGAGTGTCTAATGTCACTTGGGACGAAGTGGATAACTGAGTTAACCATTCAAGAACCGCTGAGTTGCTGGTCAAGACACAAACGCTAGATGACACCTAGAGCTCAGGCCTCTCGCTGCGACCCCTGCTGCCATGCCCCCTTACTCTGCTGCGACCTACGCCGGCACCAGAAACATTTACGCCTTTGCCACTCCCCTGTGCAGGGCCTGGTACATCTCTGTATGACATACTGATGACTTTTCGAATGCACTATGACATAAACACACACACTGCCCTGCTGCTTCCACACCTAACATTGCTCTGCTACACAACTGACATAAAAGACACACAGGTCTGCTGCATTCAGTGCTCTATCTCTTATATACACACACACTATTATCTTTAATAAAAATTCACATTTCTTTAAATTTTAAGCATTTTACTGTTTTCTGGGTTAGGACATTGGTAGCGATAGTGGCACTCACGGCAAATACCAAGTAGGGAATCAGAAGGGACCAAGGAGCTCACAATAACATATCACAATCTGATAAAAATGGCAAAAAGGGTGTGGACTCGATGATTATGTGTTGAACAGGACCTGAGAGCCAGATCAGGGTTCTGAGGAGGCGAGCACCAGAGGAGGAGAGTGGTAGCAATGGCAGCAATAAAGAGCAGAAGCAACATACAGTGAGGAACAGAAGTATTTGAACACCCTGCGATTTTGCAAGTTTTCCCACTTTGAAATCATGGAAGGGTCTGAATTTCACATTGTCGGTGCATTCCCACTCTGAGAGACAGGAAATCACATTGTATAATTTTGAACACCTGAGAAAATCAATGTTAATATTTTGTACAGAAGCCTTTGTTTGCAATCACAGAGGTCAACAGTTTCCTGTACTTTTTGACCAGGTTTGCACACACTGCAACAGGTATTTTGGCCCACTCCTCCACACAGATCTCCTCTAGATCTGTCAGGTTTCGGGGCTGTCACTGAGCAACACGGAATTTCAGCTCCCTCCAATGATGTTCTATTGGATTTAGGTCTAGAGACTGGCTAGGCCACTCCAGAACCTTGATATGCTTCTTAAGGAGCCACTCCTTGGTTATCCTGGCTGTATGCTTAGGGTTGTTGTCATGTTGGAAGACCCAGCCACGACCCATCTTCAATGCTGTGACTAAGGGAAGGAGGTTGTTGCTCAAAATCTCACAAAAAATGGCCCCATTCATCCTCTCCTTAATAAAGTGCAGTTGTCCTGTTCTCTTTGCAGAAAAACACCCCCAAAGCATGATGTTACGACCCCCATGCTTCACAGTAGGGATGGTGTTCTTGGGATGCAACTCATCTTTCTTTTTCCTCCAAACAGGACGAGTGAAGTTCATACCAAAAAGTTCTACTTTGGTCACATCTGACCACATGACTTTTTCACATGCCTCCTCTGGATCATCCAGATGGTCATTGGCAAACTTCAGACGGGCCTGGACATGTGATGACTTGAGCAGGGGAGCCTTCCGTGCAATGCATGATTTGAAATCATGACTGCGTAGTGTTCTACCGTCAGTGACCTTTGAAACTGTGGTCCCAGCTCTCTTCATGTCATTGACCAGCTCCTCCCTTGTAGTTCTGGGCTGATTCCTCACCTTTCTTATCATCAGTGATACCCCATGAAGTGAGATCTTGCATGGAGCCCCAGTCAGAGGGAGATTGACAGTCGTCTTTAGCCTCTTACATTTTTTAACAATTGCTCCAACAGTTGATCTATTTTCACCAAGCTGCTTGGCAATTGCTCCGTAAACCTTTCCAGCCTTGTGGAGGTCCACAATTTTGTCTCTGGTGTTTTTTGACAGCTCTTTGGTCTTGCCCATGGTAGTAGTTGGCACCTCACTGACTGTGGGGTGGACAGGTGTCTTTAAAGAGCTCAGACAGGTGCTACTAAGTTAGATTAATGAGTGGAGTAGAGGTGGACTTTTTAGAGGCACAGTAACGGGTCTTTGAGAGCCAGAATTATTGCTGATTGCCAGGTGTTCAAATACTTATGTGCAGCAGTGCAAGACAAATAAATTCTTTAAAAATCATACAATGTGATTTCCTGTTTTTTTATTTTTTTTATTCTGTCTCTCAGAGTGGGAATGCACCTACAATGTGAATTTCAGACTCCTCCATGATTTTTAAGCGGGAGAACTTGCAAAATCGCATGGTGTTCAAATTCTTCTGTTCCTCACTGTATAGCCATATCCTCCCAAAGAACTGTCAAGGCCACATCTGGTGATGCCAATGATACTGTGGACGCAGGCCCAAAACATGTCAGACCTAAGAAAAGCTTGTCTGCCACTACCTCTGTGCAACATGGGAAAGTATCTCCCATCAAGTCAGTTTTTCTCCACACTGTTGGAAAACAAAAGCATTTTTGTGTCTGAGATATGTAGGACAAAAATAAGCTGTGGGTGTTAAGGCACAAACAGAGCCACCCCTGCTCTATCACAGCACATGATGTGGCATCACCAGTTACTGTGGGAAAATAAAAGTGGCCAACAGCTAGCACAACAAGATTGTTCTCCTTCTCTCGGTCCCCTTTTTGTCAGACAGACTGCATTAATGGGCAGTACAGTGTCATCACTTACTGTTTCTCCCATTCAGACTACTCCTCCTCCTTTTCCACTCCCTCCATAGTCAGCCATTTATAATGGAATATGTGGCCAGGAAACAACTTTACGCGCCCATCAATCCACTGATGCACAAGCTTAACTCCCACCTGGCCAAGTTGCTGGCAGTGCAGTCTCTGCCATTCCACTTTATAAAGTCAGCTGCCTTTTGGGAGCCTATGGCATATGTTTAACCTCGCTGGAAGATACTCAGCCGGCATTATTTCTCCCAAAAAGCCATGCCTGCCTTGTAATCTCACATGGTAGAAAACGCGGACTTCTCCTTGTAATTTTTACTGTGCAGAAAGGTGCATGCCATGGTGGACACCTGAATCAGCTGTTACAGACAGGGACAGTACATGTCTTTCACGGCCCACTTGGTCGATGGCGGTGATGCAGAACTACAGCAAGAAGGCCAGATAGTGGCAGGTCATCAAAGATGCCTGTCGTCTATTGTAGTCATTTGATGTGACAAGGGACAATGTCAGAAGAAAAAAAAATTACGTTTGCTGTCTGCTGTAGCTGTTGGGAACTCACAAAGATGAAAGTCCCATGGAGGAGGAAGAAAAGTATGAGGATGAGGAGCTGCCTCTGGAGAAGGCAGAGTTGGTGGTGGAGGAGCAGGTGGATGATGATAATGATGATGACACTGGCCACGAAACCTAATTATCTCAGTGGGGATGGACATAGAAAGAACTGGCTCCTCAGGCACACTGGCCAGAATTACATACTGACAGACATATTATTTACATGAAGCAGTCTGATAATTACTGAATAGCGATGCTTTTAGTCCCCCATTATCAAAACAAAATAAGGGAATGTTTTCTTTCTGCCAAAAGGAGGCCAAGTTACTTTATTATCAGGAAACACTGTGTACATAGCTTGCCACAGCATTCAACAAACAACCATCTGCCACCCTCTCTTTCCCCTACATAGTAACCCATCCCCCGCCATCTCTGCAAAAGCTGCAGCAGCAGCCAGTTCAGTTTCATTGACATGATGGAAAAACTTTTCAATGTGCCAAGGCAGAGTGATGCAAATAGGAGACCTCAACACCCAGGTTTAGTCATACCTGTACTCTGTACTTTCGGATTTGCATACTGTGTTTCTTGACCCCATGAGTTTCTGGACAGGCAGACTGGAACAGTGGCAACAACTGGCCCAGTATGTACTCTTTTTTTCCTTATTACATGGCCTTCAGTGTCATCTCAGAGAGGGTTTTCTTCATGACAGGGAACATAGTGACACCAAACGGACTAAGTTGTCCTCCTCCAGTGTCTAAAACATCAGTTTTGTGTAAATTAATAAGTTATGGATCCATGAGTATTTTCCCACTCCTCCGGCTAAGGCAGAATAGATCTGCCCTTCCTGATGGTGATCTATCTTGTCACTACCGTTTGTGTTTTGTAACACATGGCTTCTGCTGCCATCATGCCACTGTGCTGTCTGCTTGCCTGCCATCATGTTCCTTCCCATATGGCTGCTGAAGCCACCGCAGATGCTATTCCCTGCTGCTAATCCCCTACTGCCACTCCACCTACTCCATACACCATTGTCTCTACTACTACTACACTTATGTACTACTACACACATCTATTGCTTTGTCTGTTCCATGCTGTGCTGTTACTGTTACCTCTACAATTGCAGCCACATGCCACTATTACTCTACATTTTGCACATTTGTACTGTACTGCTGCTTCTCCCAATTAAAAGAAACAATTTTTCCAGGCTAGTTCAGAACAAGCTACTATCATTTCTGACAATAAACACTTCTGTGTTTTTGCTAATTGGTGTGTGCAAATAGAGAAAGGGCTTTCTCCCCCATTGATGCATGACTTTTGGATGCTTGTGCATAAAAAGCCACTTTTAATTCTGACAGTTTAACACTTGTGCATGTCTTTTCTGCCCATGTTAAGGCCTGTTCAGCATAAGACACACCTTTCTTCTGACAATTGACATTTGTGCGTACCACATACTGAATAACGCATCCATCATTCTGCCCCTATTAAGGCTTAATTTTTGGACGCTTGTGCAGAATGAGCCATTCTTTCTTGTGACAATTTTCATTGGTGTATGTCTAAATATAGGCAGGCATTATGCCCCATTAATCAATAATTTTTAGGTGCTTGGTTCCAACAAGCTATTGTTTTTCATCCACCATGTGTGCTTAAACACCATCTGACCCCAATGGGGGAAAAATCTTTTTGGGAGCCCAATATGAAAAACCATAACAGATGTGATGGTGCAGGGTGTTTTTAACCCCTTGGCGATATGGGACGCTCTTGTACGTCACAGCGGGAAGTGACTGCTGCATAAATTGACATACTAGTACATCATGATGATTGGGTGGGCACCGGATCGGTGTGTGCCCAAAAAAAGCTGGAACCCGTCTGTGACTGACAGCCAGGCCAATGCTATATCTACTGTCATTGCAGTACATTCATTTGCAGGTGGATTGACCCATTATATGCTGTGATCAACGCTGACCATGGCATATAAGAGAATCACAGAGTAAGGGAGCTCCCTCTGCCTCACCATCGGCCCCGATTCTGTGATGACACAGAGCCGATGGCTGCCATAGCAACATCAGGCCTCTGGGTCTGCCATGTACGGAAGCTTGTGAGTTTCAGCCCCCAGGCTGAGTCACACAGGCACACTGTCAGTGTGAAACTGACAGCTTCAATGTTGTACAATACAGAATGTAGAAAATGATGAATGAAACAGTCTGCTGGCCCATCCCCTTCCCCACCCATGCCACCTCCACAATTTTAGACCCGGTGTGAGTGGGGAAAGGCCACAGATAGCAGAGCAACTAAGCGTTGCACCGCCATCTGTGCCTAATAATTTTGGCGTATTTCAGATTAATAAATAACCCCTAGGTATTTTCAGTCGACATATATAAGATTAGTAGTAAATAGTGATGAGCAAAGTATTAAAAAATCTGAATCAGCTGCTTCACCAAATTTTACAAAAACATTTTCTCTGTGACAAATTACTTTGTCACGATGCACATTTATTTGTAAATATACTTCCCCCCATCAGTGTACCCCTCAGATGCTATGTTCATAGCTGATCTGACATTGATATTACAGTGTAACATTAAAAAAATGTGATCCTCCGTTTGATGCAAAGAGGCCGGCGAGGTGTTGTACGTGACCCCACATGGGATTTCATGTGAGATGTTCAATCAAGATGGCAGTGGCCAGCTCTACACGCTCAAATGGATGAGTTATATAATTTTTTTTTAAACGCCATTCAGGGAAAAGCAATTCGCTACCATGAAAAACAAGGAAATCTGGTGTTGTAGCGAATCAAATTTTTCCTGAAATTCAGATCGAATTTCACTTCGTCCAGATCAATTCGCTCAACACTAGTAGTAAAGCTAAATCTTATCTATAACTGCATTAATAGCAAGCAAAAATGTCAGGAAATTGAACAGAGTATAAATGGTCCAAAAGGGCATGTCAAGGTAAACAGACATCAGGTAATCATCTCCTGGGTGGAAGTACCTGAGAACATAGCCTAATAGGGGACCAATTTTATTATGTACACTGCCAAAGAACATGATTCAGAATATCTTTGATATTCTCTAGTATTCAGTTAGATATTTTAAACAAACATTTATTATCAATAAACTGGTTGAAAGGATTATGAAAAATGAGACTATGAACAAATTCTACACATTTCTACAAACAGTCAGATAATGTGAACTGGTAGAAATAGTTTCTTTTCTTGCCTTAAATAAAGCCACACAACAAAATTCAACATTCTTAAGTTCTTATAATTGAGTATAATGTTTTTTGCAAGGGGGTAAATAGTAGAATAAGTTGAATGGTCATGCTTTTCTGAAAGTCATGGGCTGAAAGTGAGATGATTCACTTAGGAATAGATTTTTTTTCCACTGGCCTAACAAGTAGACCTTGAGAAATAAACTTTTCTTGGCAGGGTAGAGTAATTGGTAGCATCCTTAATTATGACATGACTCAGGGACAATTCAAGTGATTTTATTCATTAAATGAAGCAAAGGTCCCTAGGCAGACTAAATCTTTTATCAACAAAATTGATATTAAATGACGACAACATTGATTTTCTTTACCAGACATAAAGCAAAAATACACATACGCAATAAAGAAAAGAAAAAGTGAACAAGTGTTTTAACTGATAAATGGGAAATATGTAACTTCAGTGAAATACAAAACAAGCTATAGAAAGATTTCAATATTCTTTTAAAATGATTACAGTTTTTTTTTTCATTAGGTATTATGGAAACATCCAATAAAAGCATTATTTTTAAAGTTTATATAATGTTAAAATGATTTTCTAGGATTTTCATATTGTTAAGTTATAGAGCATCAATATTAGATCGGAGGAGGGGGGGTTATCACCCTGCACCCCACCAATCAATGGTTTGGGTGTAGCTATGACACTGGAAATAGCCGCTAAAACTACACAGCTCCTTCTCTTGTGTAGCGGATGAAGCTGGTTACTGCAGCTCTGCTCCTACTGAGATGAGATAATCTAGCTGTTTGCCAATTTTATCATGAGGCATATACTAAAGCTCCCCATGAGCTAATTAAAGTAAATATTGAACCAATATTATATTAGAAAGCACATTCATGCTCATGTAATTGCTTGCTGATTGCTTTATACTCTGAAAAAAGAAATCTACCAATTTCATTTTTCACTTTTTCCATGGGGTTTCTGTATCTCAGTGTTAAATATTTAGCAACAATGAACTTTTTGAGAAATTCTGCTGTAAAGTTGATTAGAGGCATATAACAGGTTTCTGAAGAAGTGCTGAGATGTTTGTTTTCTATTCCCGCTCTTGCACAGTAGTTGACTAATATACTTGGAGTGAGATGTAATTGCTTAATACAACACTCACATTTCTGCTGTTGGGAAATTCAGTCTTTAATTAAACATTTAAAATTCAATCTCATTTCTAAAAAAAACTAAATATCTTTTACCTATGTATGTAGCATATGATATAAAATATATAATGGTATTAATAAAATAAAAAAACAGTAATAAAAAGCATTGCACCTTTATTATACTGTATACACAATTCTATGATATATATGATACGGATACATGAATGTATCGATTATATGTCACATTTACTCTGAAAAGAATAGTGCTCATCGTGTACAATTTTTTTTTTTCTTCCAAGCCCTCATTTTTTAAGTGCTTAAAAGGTGGCTAACTACCTCAAAAACAGTTGAAGCTGTATAATATTCTTGACAGGTGCCATCTTGATGGCTATGAAACTTGTTACCCTGAAATGTCACTATGACAATATTAGTAGCATGATTTAATAAATGTCCAATTATTTTTCTTGAATTTCCTTCTTTTATTTATGTATTAGCCAAGTATATATGCTGTTATCAGCCATAACATTAAAAACAATAACAGGTGAAGTGAATTGTTTAATGACAATGGCACCTGTCAAGGGGAGGGATATTTAGCAACAAGTAAATAGTCACTTATTGAAGTTGTCTCTTTGGAAGAAGGGGGAAATGGTGAAGTCTAAGAATATAAATGACTTTGACAAGAGCCAAATTGTGATGACTAGACGACTGGGTCCCAACATGTATGTAACATAGTAACATATTTTATAAGGCTAAAAAAAGACATCTGTCCACCCAGTTCGGCCTGTTATCTTGCAAGTTAATCCAGAGGAAGGCAAAAACCCATGTGAGATAGAAACCAATTTTCTTTAGGGGGAAAAAATTCCTTCCCGAATCAGGCAATCAGAATAACTCTCTGGATCAACGACCCATCTTTACTAACTATAGCCTGTAATATTATTACACTCCAGAAATATATCCAGGCCCCTCTTGAACTCTTTAAGTAAATTCACCATCACCACCTTCTCAGGCAGAGAGTTCCATTGTCTCACTGCTCTTACCATAAAGAATCCTCTTCTATGTGGCCAGCCAGGGCACAGTTCAGGTGCAGTCCTGGGCTCTGTCTGTGTAAGTACAGTTGTTCTGGGATCCGCTCCACAGTTTCCTTTCAGCCCTGGCCACAGTATGCTTGCTGCTCGTTCCCTGCAGCACTTCCTTAAGGGCCGTTGCGCATCACTTCCTGTGCTTTATGGGTTAGATCATGTGACCTCGTTGACCAATCCTAGCCCTCCTGCTCATATATAAGTGGCTCAGCTCCCTTTCCAGATGCCTAAGCGTCAAGGTCCTTGTGTCCTGCTAGATTGCTGTTATCTCTGCTTGCGTTCCTGTCTACCTGACTAGTGCTTGAGTTTCTGGACTCCACTACCTGTTTGATCCCTGCCTGCTTGCCTTGACTCACCTGTTGCCAACCCTGATTGTCTTACCTGTTCCTGTACCGCCTGCCATGACCTATTGCTTGTTTGAATTTTCCTCTGCCTCATCCTTTAGTCCTGCACTGTTGCTTCTGGTTACAACTCGTTCTGCTGACTATGTCTGTACCTCTGGTACCTCCTGTTCCACCTGCACCAGCTGCCTTGTGTGCCAATCCTCCTCAAGAGGCAGGGACCTGGTGTTCCCCTCGGGAAAATCTATCCAGACCATCAGGGGTACTGTGAAGATCGAGGAGTTCACTTAGACATTGCCATTAGAGGGGGTAGGACACGCAATTTTTGGGAACGGGTGCAAACCCATTTATTTTCAATGGTGCCGCAAAAGATGCGGACAGAACACTGTGTGCAGTCTGCATCTGCACTTCCGTTCCACGGCCCCACAAAAAAATAGAACATTTCCTATTCTTGCCCACAGCCACGGGCAAGAAAAGGTATTTCTATCATAGTGCCGGCCCCGTGCGGTACGCAAAATACGGAATGGACCCTTAGTGGTAAGGGAGATCCTTTTTTTCCTTCAAAATGAATACTTACCTCTGTGGCCCTTGCCACATTTTACTTTGTGTTCACATATTGAGGTATATTTTAATATATTAATAAAGGTTACATTTTAGTGGCGGTGGGTCTTTTTCATATTAGGAATCTTCAAAAAATGATCCCTTATCAGGGGCAGATGGTGTTTAAACACACATAGTGATATGGGGAAAAAAATGGCATGTTGGGTCTAAGCATCCAAAATGTATGCCTTAACACAGGAAGATCCCTGCCCCTTTTCATAAACGTAAATGTCATAATAAAGAATGGCTTTCATAAGTGTCCAAAAAATTAAGCGTTAATAGAGGTAGAATGCTGCCTGCATTTATATATACACATGTTAATTGTCAAAACAGTGGCTTGTTCTGAATGAACATAGGAAGATTCTCCCTTTTTAAATGGGAGCAGCAGCAGTACAGTTTGGATGTGGAAAGGAGAGGGTAATAGCGACATGTGGCTGCAATAGTAGCGGTAAAGGTAGCAGCACAACATTGACACAGACAAGTAGATTTATGTGTGGCTGTTTAGTGATAGTAGTAGTAGTAGTGGTGGTGGCTGTGTAGCAGTAGCCAGACTGTACTGAACATGATGGTAAGAAGGCTGATAGCAGCAGTGGCATGATGGTAGCAGCAGCCACAAAGTATGGAATATGATGGTAGGCAGGAAGACTGAAGCAGTGGCATGATGGATGTAGCAGCAGCAATATGGTTTTGAAGATGATGGTTGCAGGCAGACAGCTGCAGTGTCTTGATGTTGGCAGCAACAGCAGCCACATGGCACAGATCATTATAGTAGATAGACAGTGGCATGAGGCAGGATGAGCAGCAGCCACCATATTTTACAGAACATGATGGTAGGCAGAAGTGGCACAATGGCGGCAAAAGTCTTGCCAAGATGTCCATGGGGTGAGCGAACAAAGAATGCACTAGAGAAAGACCAGGTAGGACTGAACCTGGGTGTTAAGACGGTATATCTCTGTTTGCTAGTTTGCCTCAGCTTGGCACATTAAAAAATTGCTCCATTATCTTTATGATTGCGAAATGGCTGCTGCTGCAGCTTCTGCTGCTGCTTGTGGAGATGACACAAAGTAGGTGACTCTACCGGCACAAAGAAGGGCCGCCCGGTCAGATGCATGGGCAGCAGGCGTCTGCTCGGCGAAGTCTGCAGCAAACTGAGTAAGCAGTGTTTCCTAGTAATAAAGCAGTTCGACAACAGGAAACATTTCCCCTGGCCGAGAACCCAGTTATTTCCATCCCCACTGATATGATTGGCCATCTTGGCCTGTGTTGTCATCATCATCAGCATTAGCATACTGATCTACCTCCAGCACCAATTCCTCCTTCTTAAGGGACTTTCTCTAAGTGAGTCAGCTAAAGGGTGGGCAGAAAAATGTGTAACCTGTTCTTTTTCCGCTATCTACTCTAAGATAAATATCAGGGGGATGATATTGTCGATGCTGCAGTTGCCATTTCTGACAAATCTGTTGGCCTCTACAAAGTTCTTAAGTACCTGACAGGCATCTCTGATGAGCTGCCACTGCCTGACCTCGAAACAACACATGCTCCCAGCTGAGGTGCTCAGGTGCATGACAAAATCATTCACAGCTTTATTGTGCTTGCACAGATACTTTAACATACAGTATACCAGGTTGAATTCAAACGAGTTGGAGTGTTGTGAATCAAGCCATGAAATGGCAGATTGTTCTGTTGCTGCAAATCTAGGAGAGTGTATTTTGCCACATAATGGCTGAAATGCAAGGACAAGCTCTTGGACATGGCCATAAATCTCTGCAAGCAAGTGTACTTTTCAAAAAGCATTGCATAAATCAATTAATCACCTGCAACATGCAGGGAATATGTGTTATTCCACCCTAATGCAGCACAGCCACAATGTTTATGCCATTGTTGTTGACTAGGAATCAAAACTTTACCCCAAATCCCATAGAAGTCAATAGCTACCTGAACTTAGGTGCTTTAAAATGGCTGTAAAATAGAAAGAGAAATGGCTGCAAAAGGAAGCAAAATTGGGGTAAGAGCAGGACAATTGCCCTGCAAACAAATGTGGATAGGGAAATTAATTAAAATTAGTGATGAGTGAACCCGAATTGAGTTGAGGTTCGTACTGGACTTTAGGGTTTTTTGTACCCAGATCCGGCCGAACTTTGCCGTAAAAGTTCGGGTTCGAGTTCGGTGTTCGGGCGTTTAATAAAGCTTGTTGAAAGGCTGCATCCAACTACTTTGCCCTTAGAAGCCATCACAGCCTACTAATGTGCCAGGGAAAGGGTAAATAATATAGGTAATCCGTCTGTGAGTTCAGGGGGTGACATATTCTCATTTTTTGCTGTGAAGCAGCCCAGCTGTGCATACCTGACTTAAAGATAAATTCAGTAAATCAATCTGTTAGATTGTGGGCTGACATATTAAATTTTTTTTGCTGTGAAATACCCCTGCGCTGCATAACTGACAAAGAAATATATTCAGTAAATCCACCTGTTGTGTTAGATTGTGGAGTGACATATAGAGTTGAGAGAAGTTCGGGTTCGACGGGTTCGGCAGAACTTCGAAAAAAAGTTCGGGTTCGGGATCCGAACTTAACCTGAACTTGACCCTGAAATCCATTGAAGTCAATGGGGACCCGAACTTTTGCGCACTAAAATGGCCCTAAAAATGTAATGTAAAGAGCTAGAGGGCTGCAAAAGGCAGCAAAATGTGCTTAAGAGCATGTCAACTGCTCTGCAAACAAATGTGGATAGGCAAATAACTTAAAATAAAATAAAATAAATAAAAATTTAAAATTATTAACCTGAAACTCGGAGGAAGAGGAGGTGGTTGAGGAGGCAGTGAATGTGGTGGTGTAGGTGGAAGCAGCGATGGAGGAGGAGGTAGCCATCTAACAATGATTATTATTTTTTTTTATATTGGGGTGGCCCCCCAAATAATGGGACAAATAAAAAAAAAAGAAATCAATGAATAAGTTCACTTGAGTACAATAATGTATGGTTGAGGCGGGTATAATTGTATATTCTGCACAAGGTACAGACAAGTCTTGTGGGATCCAAGCCTGGTTCATTTTAACAAACGTGAGCTTGTCCACATTGGCTGTGGACAGGCAGCTGCGTTTGTCTGTAATTATGCCCCCTGCCGTGCTAAATACACGTTCAGACAATACACTGGCTGCAGGCAGGCCAGCACCCCCAAGGCATGGGAGCAAGCTTAGGCCATGTGGACAATTTGGAGACCCAGAAGTTGAATGGGGCAGAACCATCAGTCAGTACGTGTAGGCGTATGTACACGTACTGTTCCACCATGTTGTTCAAATGCTGCCCTCTGCTAAGATGTTCTATATCAGCTTGTAGTGCCGGTTGCTGTGGCGTGGTGAAAAAGCTTATCCACATGTCGGCCATGCTAACCCTATCTTGTGAGGTGCTGGCTGTGACCGAGCTGTGTTGGTGACCTCTTCATCCTCCTCCTCCGCCTCGGCCTTTGCATTGTGCTTCCACTTGTCCCCCGGTGTCAGTTGGGAATGCCCTCAGGAGCCTGTCTACCAGTGTGCGCTGGTAGTTGCGCATCTTCCTATCATGCTTCTGTGAGGGAATTAAGGACGGCACGCTGTCTTTGTAATGGGGATCCAGCAGGGTGGCAACCCAGTAGTCAGCACAAGTTAAAATGTGGGCAACTCTGCGGTTGTTGCGCAGGCACTGCAGCATGTAGTCGCTCATGTGTGCCAGGCTGCCCAGAGGTAAAGATAAGCTGTCCTCTGAAGGTGGTGTATGCTCTGTGTTTTTTGTATCCCCCCAGCCACACTCCAGTGTTGGCCATGAGCTGTGTTGGGTGCCACCCTGCTGTGAACCTGGTTCCTCCTCCTCCTTGTCCTCCAGAACTGTGCCTGGTTGGCCACATGTGTACCTGGCCTCTGCTGGTGCAGGAATCCACCCTCTGAGCCACTTCTGAATAACTGGCCCGAAACCCTGTGAAATGCCCCCTCTTCCTCCTCCTCTTCCTCCTGTGCCACATCCTCTTCCATCATCGCCCAAAGTATTTTTTCAAGGAGACACAGAAGTGGTATTGCAACGCTAAGAATGGCGTCATCGGCACTGGCCATATTGGTTGAGTACTCGAAACACTGCTACATGACACACAGGTCTCGCACAGAGGCCCACTCATTGGTGGTGAAGTGGTGCTGTTCCGCAGAGTGACTCACCTGTGCGTGCTGCAGCTGAAACTCCACTATCACCTGCTGCTGCTCGCACAAACCGGCTAGTCCCAGAACTGCTACGAGATTTCGCCCATTATCGCACACCACCAGGCCGGACTTGAGGCTCACGGGCAGCAACCACTCATCACTCTGTTCTTCTATGCCCCTCCACAGCTCCTGTGCGGTGTGGGGTTTGTCCCCCAAACACATAAGTTTTAAAACCGCCTGCTGACGTTTACCTCTGACTGTGCTGAAGTTGGTGGTGTAGGTCTTTCGCTGACCGGATGAGAAAGTGGTAGAAGATGAGGAGGAGGAAGCGGAGTAGGAGGCAACAGGAGGCAAAGAATAATGAACTGCGATACTCGGTGGTGGAAGGACATGCACCAAACCGTGATCCGCCTCGGGCCCAGCCGCCACTACATTTACACAGTGTACTGTTAGGAAGATATAGCGTCCCTGCCCTGCCCATGCTTACTGGTCTATGTATCTGTGGTTATGTGGACCTTGCCACAGATGGTGTTGTGCAGTGCACACTTGATTTTATCCTCCATATGGTTGTGCAGGGAAGGGACGGCTCGCCTGAAAAAGTAGCAGCGGCTGGGAACCATGTACTGTGGAACAGCCACCGCCATCAGCTGTTGAAAACTACGTCTCCACCAGACGGAATGACAACATTTCAAAGGCCGGTAATTTTGAAATGCTGGCATTCAGGACCAGGGATCGAGGGTGGGTAGGTGGGTATTTTCTTTTTCTCTCCAGTGTTTGGGAGATGGACAGCTGAACGCTTGCGTGTGACATGGTGGAGATGCTTGGTGATGATGACGGAGGTGGTGGTGTTGGTGGCACATCCTCTGTTTGCTGGGTGCAAGGTGCCACTGTCACTCCAGAGGTCGAGGAAGAGGCAGAGACAGCGACAGCAGTAGAAGAGGAAGCAAGAGGAGTCTAAGACCTTTCTTGGTTTTTAAGGTGTTTACGCCACTGTAGTTCGTGCTTTACATGTAGATGCCCGGTAATGCAGGTTGTGCTCATGTTTAGAACGTTTATGCCTCGCTGCAGGCTCTGATGGCACAACGTGCAATCCACTCGTGTCTTGTTGTCAGGACATTGTCTGAAGAACTGCCATGCCAATGAACTTCTTGGAGCTGGCTTTGGTGTGCTAGGTCCCTGCGTGCGGTGGGCAGTAGCAGGCGTACTCGGGAAGTCCAAGTCTCGGGAAGTCCGCTCTGCTTTTGCAGCCTGCTCTCTCTTTTGCAGTGCTGTTGCCTCTGTACGACCACCGTCTCTTCTTCAGAACTGCACACGTCCCTAGCATGAACATGAGTTCAGTCGGGATCTAGGACCTCATTGTCCTCCACATTATCTTCCACCCATTCTTGTCCCCTGCCTTCCTCGTCAGTCTGCACACTGCAGAAAGCCGCAGCAGTTGGCACCTGTGTTTCGTCATTATCAGAGACATGCTGCGGTGGTATTCCCATGTCCTCATCCTGCAAAACAAGTTTGGCATCAGTGCATTCAATGTCTTTTACTTCTGGGGCAGGGCTATGTGGATGGCCCGGGGAAACCCTGCCAGCAGAGTCATCAAAAAGCATAAGAGTCTGCTGCATGACTTGGAGCTCAGGCTGCTTGGCAGCTTTGCAAGGGGGTGAGGTGAAAGACTGATGGGCATGGGCTGCAAGTGCCAACTCTGAGCTTTCTGCAGAGGATTGGATGGGAGATACTGTAAAGGAACTGGCGCCCCTGTCAGCCACCCAATCTACTATCGCCTCTACTTGTTCTGGCCTCACCATCTGTAGAGCGGCATTAGGGCCTTCCAAATAACGCTGCAGGTTCTGTCGCTTACTCGCACCTAAGGAAGGTGTTTCACTTGGACAGGAGCTCCACCAACACCACCACGACCATTCCCACATCCTTTATTTGATGTTCTTCTCATTATTTGCGTCCATCCACCAAACTAACAGATGGTTTATCTCAGGTGTCAATTTAACAGCAAAAAGTCAACAATTAAGTTCACAAACAGTAAGGCAGTGTAACGGAGCAATTCAATACAATTACTTCACTATCAACAAAAATTATATTAGACAATAGAACAGCAGAGGTTAACGGTTTAATTTGACTGTCAGAAATGCAGCGTACACCGCAAATGTGCTATCTACCACAAAACTGGTGTTTTTGCAACCAACTATGTAAATGCGGAGGTCCACAGGTTACTTAAAATGACTGAAATACAGGGTAGGCCTCAGATCTGCTATGTAGCACAAAACCTGTGTTTAAACTACAGAAATGCAGTATGTCACCCCAAAAATTATAACACAGTTTTTTCAGCGTTCTATGCAAACATGCTCTGTGGCACAACAGAATGGGTTTATTAAGCCAATTACAGAAATGTACTATGTTGCCCCAAAATTTTAAAATAGATTTTTCAGCTGTATATGCAAACGTGCTCTGTGGTATGACAGTACGGGTTTATTACAGAACTGCAGAAATGCACTATGTCACCACAACATTTTAAAATTGGTTTTTCAGCTGTGTATGCAAACGTGCTCTGTGGTACGACAGTACGGGTTTATTCCACCAAATACAGAAATGCACTAGGTCAGCGCAAAATTTTAAAATAGGTTTTTCAGCGGTGTATGCAAACGTGATCTGTGGTACGACAGTATGGGTTTATTCCACCAACTACAGAGATGCACTATGTCACCACAAAGTTTTAAAATAGGTTTTTCAGTGGTGTATGCAAACATGCTCTGTGGTACGACAGTATGGGTTTATTACAGCAACTACAGAAATGCACTGTCACCGCAAAATTTTTAAATAGGTTTTTCAGCGGTGTATGTAAACGTGATCTGTGGTACGACAGTACGGGTTTATTTCACCAACTACAGAATAGAGTGAATAGAAATTTTCCATTTGCGAAAGCGAACTTCCGCAAATGTTCGCGAACGGGCGAACCGCCACAGACTACAATAGGCAGGTGAATTTTAAAGCCCACAGGGACTCTTTCTGGCCACAATAGGGATGGAAAAGTTGTTTCAAGGCGACTAACACCTGGACTGTGGCATGACGGAGGGGGATCCATGGTAAAACTCCCATGGAAAATTACGTAGTTGACCCAGAGTCGGGTTTTAATCCGTAAAGGGCATAAATCACCTAACATTCCTAAATTGTTTGGAATAACGTGCTTTAAAACATCTAGTGTGTGTATACGATAAGGTAGTGTAAGGGTTATGCCCGCTTCACAGTGACAGACCAAACTCCCCATTTAACGCACTGCAAACAACTGCAAACAGTCCATTTGCACAACCGCAAACTCCACATTTGCACAAGGTTGGTTACCAAACTAGCCATGTCCCGTTTCTTGTGCTCACTGAAGTCATTGAAGGTCTCTTCCTCCACCCAGCCACGTACAACACCAAGGTTCCCTGAAAGATAACAAGCCCCCTGGGACGCCTGCTGTGGTTGGTCTTCCACCTCCTCAAAGCCACCTTCCTCCTCTTCTTCAGACTCCTCTCTCTGCGTTGCCGCAGGTCCAGCAATCGACAACGACAAGGCTGCTTCTGGTGGTGATGGTGACCACAACTTTTCCTCTTCATGCTCATGTATGGCCTGATCCAGCACTCTTCGCAGGGCACACTACAGAAAAAAACGCATATGGGATGAGGTCGATGATGTTGCCTTGGGTTTGACTGACCAGGTTTGTCACCTCCGCAAAAGGACGCATGAGCCTACAGCCATTGTGCATGAGCGTTCAGTAACGCGGCCAAAAAATACCCAGCTCTGCAGAGGCTGTCCTCTTTTTTTTAAATTAAAAAAAATCTGTTCTTACCAGTTTAATCTCTGTTTTGTCCCCTATCAGGGGCCGGTGTATGGAATAGTTTTTAGGAACCGGGAGATGTAAAAAGATGGTTGGTCGGTCCTCTTCCTTCCAATTTGGGGCACTGCGCCGTGCAATGTATTGTGCCACCCTATATGAGTGGTGTGTTAAGTAGAACTATTCCTATCAGTTTAATCCCTGTCATGTCCCCTATGAGGGGGCGTGTATTGAATAGATTTTAGGAATCGGGAGATGGAAAAAGATGATTGGTCGGTTCTCTTACTTCCAATTTGGGGCACTGCGCGTGCGCCAAGCAGTGTACTGTGCCAATGCAAATAGTGTGAACTACTATTCTTACCATTTTAATCTTTGTTAAGTCCCCTATCAGAGGACGTGTATTGAATTGAATCCTTGCATGGGTAGATAGAGAAAAAAGAATGCTCTGTGCGCTTCCTTTTAAATTGGGCACTTGAAATGGAATTTGCCACCAATGCAACTAGTGTTAATTTATTACTATTCCTATCAGTTTAATCTCTGTTTTGTCCCATATCAGGGCCAGGGCCGGTGTAGTGAATAGATTTTTGGACCCGGGAGATGGAAAAAGACCCATGCTCGGTACGCTTCGTCTGAATTTTAGGTCACTGTGTGTGCGCCGTGCAATGTACTGTGACACCTTATATGAGTGGTGGGCAGTGGGGACAGTACAGTCTGTGGGCCTGACACACACTGGCAGGCAACTGCAATTATATTAAAGGGTAAAAATTTAATGACTTTTTTTATCTGCAAGGTACTATGCCACCCTATATGAGTGGTGTGCACAAAGTACAGTCTGTGGGCCTGCGGCCTCTCACACACGGGCAGGCAACTGCAACATATATATATATATATATATATATATATATATATAAAATAAATAAAAGCAGACTGATGTACCAGCCCTAAAAAAGGCTTTTTGGGGTGCTGTCAGGACCCTGTACTTACAGCAGATGGCCCCTTTCACACGAGGGAGTTTTCTGCGCGGGTGCAATGCGTGACATGAACGCATAGCATCCGCACTGAATCCTGACTTGTTCATTTCAATGGGTCTGTGTACATGAGCGTTTTTTTTTTAACGCATCACTTGTGCGTTGCATGAAAATCGCAGCATGTTCTATATTCTGTGTTTTTCACGCTGCCCTAGCCCCATAGAAGTGAATGGGGCTGCGTGAAAAACGCATTGCATCCACAAGCAAGTGCGGGTGCGTTGCGTTTTTTACTGATGGTTGCTAGGAGATATTGTTTGTAAACCTTCAGTTTTTTATCACCTGCGCGGAAAAAACTGAACGCAATCACAGGCAAAACTGAACGTCTTTGCCTGTGAAATCTGCAGAAAGGATGCAGACCCATTCATTGTGAATGGGGCCAGACTTGATGCGGCTCCGCAAAAGATAGAGCATGACAAGAATAGGCATCTCTATGGGGAGTGCCGGCATGGGGTGTTGCGGATCCGCAATTTACGGATCCGCAACACACTACGGACGTGTGAATAGGGCCTAATCCCGACACGCTCGTGTAAAAGAGGCCGATGAGTCTTTGAGGAGTGGAGTGGACACAGATCACTGGCCTAGCTAAGGCTTTCCCTATTAATTTAGCAGCAGCAGCACTCTCCCTGCTCTAACACTACAGCTTCAGAATGAATCTAAGATGGATGCTGTCCTTGCTTTTTGATAGGAGGTTAGTGGGTCTGGGTATGCTGATTGGCTGGAATGTGTCTGCTGACTGTAAGGTACAGGGTCAAAGTTTGCTCATTGATAAAGTATAGGGGGCGAATCAAACATCGCATATGTTCGCCCGCCACCGCGAACATGAACATGGGATGTTCGCCGAGAACTGTTCGCCTGCGAATAGTTCGGGATATCTCTAGTGATGTTATGGGGCACAATTGCTGGTGTAATGCGGGGAAGGCACACCGAGAAAATAGTGACGGCTGGGGACTGAGTAACGAAGGACAGCCGCCGCCATGAGGTTGAGGAAAGCCTCATTGTCCACAGGCCTAAATGGCAACATTTCCAGGGCCAGAAATTTTGAAAGGTGCGCATTTAGTGAAATGGCCTGTGGGTGGGTGACTGGGTATTTGCGCCTACGTTCAAAGGTCTGAGGTAAGGAAATCTGTACACTGTGCTTGGACACAGAATTGGGTATGCTAGCTGATGGTGCTTGCGAAGGCCCAGCTGCAGGGCAGGAGTCATCCAGGTCTGCGTCTAGGACAGAGGTTTGGCCAGCACGTAACTAGGGGTGGTAACTAGGGGTGGAAGAGGAAGCAGTGGTGTGACCCACAGACACTGATTGTGGACCCAGGGGTTTGGCCCACCTATTAGGGTGTGTTCTGTTTCAGTATCTTGCATTGTGTATTGGTATGCTCCTCTCTTCTCCTCCCCCCTCTGTTTCTACTTCTAGTTGGTTCAGTTGGAGCCACTTCCTGTTTACCCTGTCATGCATTGCTGATTTGTGTGCTCTAATTCTGAGGTGATTCTGAGGAAAATCTGTGGTGAATCTATGTATCTCATGTTCTTATCAAGGAGAATATTAGTGGCATAATTCTTTTGCCATCTGGATTCCCTGCATATCTTGTAATACAATCTCTGGATTAAAAGACTACTTGATTAACTCCTGGGTGTCTGATGCGTAAACTGTAAGTGGAAGATGTCTGATTCAACAAGTCACCTCACAGATGCGTGATTTGTATAAGGCTGACATTTCGAAACGCCACAGTAAAAGAATTGTCTTAGTACTCTCCCTCTAAGAAAAGAATATTCTCCTCCTCCAAGTAATAAGCCATCATCATTTGTCTCCGTTATGCTACAGTAATAAGAGTAATATCTTATACTGCTCAGTACTGCATTCACTAGGATCGCAGAAGCTTCTAGCAATTTCAGTTTCATACAGACTAGGGACTGTATTCAGCCTGTTTTCTGAGGTAAATATTGTCTGCCTGCTGTGGGCTATTAAAAGACTGAACCACCACTAGAGGTCGCTGTTGTGTTACAGATGGAAATGCAGGACACAACTAGAAGGATTTCTAAACCCTCATTAAAAATGAAAGAGGCCCTCTTAACCGACAAAATTGAAATATACAATAATTTATCTATTTTGTGGGAAAAGACTGAACAATGTATGGATACAGCACATGGATCAGGCTATAATGAAGATCAATTAAAGGCCATGTGTACCAAATTGAATAAAACCTATGATAGTTTTAAGAGACTCTCTGAAAAATATTCTTCTCTGTTATCAAGTCTCAACTCAGAGGAATTCATCCTAGAATTAAAGACCCACACTGCACTTAATGATGAAAGATATAGCAGATTTATGGCAGTCAAGTCAATGCTAGAGGACAAGATATCACAACAATATGAAACTGCGTCCCGGCATTCTAACCTTACAAGGCACTCCAAGGCTTCATCCTGTTCCTCGAAATCTATTGCTCAGTCCTCATCGCTAAGGTCTCGCTCACAGCACTCTTCGCTGAGTACCTCATTGGTGTTGGCACGCGCAAAGGCGGAAGCAGCGAAGGTACAAGCTCACTGCATTAAAAAGGAAGCAGCCAATAAGGCACAAGTCGCAGAGACACACGCCCTACCTGAAGCTAATCAAGCAGCTATACAAGCTCAGGCGCAAGCTATACAAGCCCAATCTCAAGCTAATCAAGCAGCTATACAGGCACAGGCGCAAGCTATAAAAGCCCAATCTCAAGCTAATCAAGCAGCTATACAGGCTCAGGCGCAAGCGACCAAAGCCAAGGGCGAAGCTGAGTTGAAGGTACTTCAGAAGGAAAGGAAAGAAGCAGCAGCCATGGCTGAACTCAGAGTTCTTGAAGAAGCTGCTGAAGAAGAAGAAGCTTATCATCCTATGTCCAAGATATCTAATGACTCAGAAGGCCGTACCCTGCAATTTGTCCTAGACTAAGGCAAAGTCAATGCATTTGCACCAGAAGATTTGGGCTCTGCACGCCAGCCTGCTGAACTCATGCGGATAGAAAAAGAGGCAGCTGATAACCATACAGTTGACCCCAGTCCAGTGGACATTTCTCTTTCTTTCAAACCTCTGGCACCTTACACAGTATTTCAGGCGCCATTAGAGACCAAGCCACTTCAAGCTCATCAAATCACATTAAAACCTTCTGAGACTAGTTACATAGCAACCAAGACACTGGCGCCAAGATTACCAGATGTGAAGCCTTCATTTACGCTCAACCCAGCTGCCACTCCATTCCATCTTCCAACCCCCAAACATAGGGTATCAGATGGTGCCAACAACACCAGCGAGGGAGAAGTTCCCATCGCCATGATGCAGGAAAGAAATAACGCATCAGAAATCGCTAAGTACCTCACTTTCAGGGACCTCATCAGTACTAGCCTTACGAACTTTGATGATCGCCCAGAGAACTATAGAAGTTGGAAGGCCACCTTCAAGACAACAGTTCAAACCCTTGCTGTACTGCCTATGCAAGAACTTGATTTACTAATTAGATGGCTAGGTCCATGGTCGTCAAACTGTGTTAAGAGACTCAAAACCGTTCATATCTACGAACCAGTCAAAGGCCTTCGTCTCGCATGGAAAGATTAGAGCAGACATACGGCGGTTCGGAAGTAGTTGAACGTGCTTTATTTAAACGACTATACGACTTTCCTGGATTATCCAATACAGACCGCCAAGGGTTCCAGGAATTAAGCGATCTTCTTCTTGAGTTTGAAATCGTCAAGGGAGACCCGCAGCTACCAGGTCTCAGCTCTCTTGATACCGCTCATGGTGTGGGCCTGATCGTGGAGAAATTACCCCTCAATATTGAAGACCAATGGGCAACAACAGGTTCAAAATACAAGGAGCAACATTGTGTTCCCTTTCCACCATTTTCATTCTTCTGTAAGCTCATCAAGGACTTAGCTAGAGCTAAAAACGATCCGAGCTTCAACACCTTGGGAACCAACATCTTTGGCTCTACTAAACAGAGACACGAGACTTTCAGTCCCAGACAGGGGAGCTCTATAGGTCTAATTTCAGCAAAAAAGACAGGGGCTGTGCCCACTACTAACAATAGAAATGAAAGCCCTAAGGAACCCGATCATCATTGCCCTATCCATGATAAACCACATCCTTTAAGGAAATGCTGTGTCTTCAAAGCAAAGCACTTTGAGGAACGTAAGGAGTTCCTAAGGAGTCATAATATCTGCTTCAGATGCTGTGCATCCACTGAGCACTTCGCCAGAGACTGTAAGGTTCCAGTCAAGTGTTCTGAATGTAATAGTGATCTACACATGTCCGCTGTTCACCCGGGAGTGGGACCCATCAGGCGGAACCTAGAACCAGTTAACTGGCACAAGCCCCATTCCGATCAAGACGGGGAGAGTCATGGCGGGGAGAGTGCCGACCGACCAACCACAACCG
Organism: Bufotes viridis; assembly: GCA_033119425.1. NCBI lineage: Eukaryota > Metazoa > Chordata > Amphibia > Anura > Bufonidae > Bufotes > Bufotes viridis. The sequence continues at coordinate 240,738,182 of CM065589.1, forward strand.
TCACGCCCAGATGCACAAAGGTATGTGGAGATGGACTTGTGTGCGGTAAGTCTTCTTCTAAGATTTGCCTCGTGGATGAGTTTCCTACAGCACAACCAGAGAAGACCATAAGAATGTATGTTATTCTAGATGACCAAAGTAATCATTCCCTAGCTAGCCCTAAGTTCTTTGATCTGTTAGAGGATAGAGGGAGAAACTACACCCTACACCCTAGGAACATGCTCTGGTCCTGTGACAACCTCAGGAAGAAGAGCTAATGGTTTCACCTTGAAGCCCATCAAAGGAAATAAGAAACTCTCTCTTCCAACCCTTATTGAGTGTGACAAATTGCCGGACACAAGGGATGAGATTCCCACACCTGAAGCCGCACAGCATCACCCTCATCTCATGAACATAGCCAGAGAGATTCCTCCCCTTGATAACCATGCCGAGATCTTACTCTTGCTAGGTAGAGACATTCTTGAGGCTCATAAGGTCCTTGAACTTTGCAATGGCCCTTTCAAAGCTCCATATGCCCAGAAACTTACAGTGGGTTGGATCATCGTGGGGGATGTATGTCTGGACAGAACCCGCAGACCCTGCCAAGTACACTCCTTCAGAACTGAAGTATTAATAGGGGGGCGAACTTCTTACTTCAGACAGTGTCCTAACCACTACTATGTGCAAGATATGCCTTGCCCAAATATTCTAAAAACATCAGAAAGCAGCTTAAATCCCAAGGAGTCAGCAGCAGAAGAATGTTCCTGGACAGAAGGGCAGCTTGTAGAAAGGCCTTCAGGATTTCAATTGGAGCTCTCTTCAAGCCCTTCCCAGCTTTGCAGTCCTCACACAGTTTATCATAATGAATCCTATATCATCACTGACAACAAGCCTTTTGATATATGTAGTTCTGATGAGATACAGCAGAAAATTGAGCCTTCCAGTCTACTGTTTGACAATGAGTTTAATTCTGTAAAAGAAGTATCTTCTGAACGTTCTATAAAGGAGGTTCCTTCAACAGAGCAAGAGTTCATTTCAGATACTTTGCAAGAACCTTCAGTTCCATCTGCAGTTGTTGATTGCACCCAAGAGGATTACAGTCTTCAACGGATAAGCACCTTCATATTGCTCAGCCTTATCTGGAAACCACAGGGAAAAGTTCACAACCAATGTCCATGACAAATACTGCATGTCAACAACCCAAGTCCGTATGTACAAAGACAGATACCATTTTAGAAGTGAAAAGCAGACATGAGCATTTGCGTTAATGATTAGAGATGAGCGAACACCTGGATGTTCGGGTTCGAGAAGTTCGGCCGAACTTCCCGAAAATGTTCGGGTTCGGGATCCGAACTCGACCCGAACTTTATCCCGAACCAGAACCCCATTGAAGTCAATGGGGACCTGAACTTTTAGGCACTAAAAAGGCAGTAAAATAGTCCAGGAACGGGCTAGAGGGCTGCCAAAAGCAGCAAAATGTAGGTAAATCCCCTGCAAACAAATGTGGATAGGGAAATGAATTAAAATAAAATAAAATAAATAAAATTTAACCAATATCAATTGGAGAGAGGTCCCACTGCAAGGAATCATGCGTCATATCAACCACCACCGGAGAAGGTCACTCTCAGTTATTTCGGCCCAACCACCCAGACAGAGGAGAAAGGTCCCACAGCAAGGAATCATGCGTCATATCAACCACAACCGGAGAAGGCCACTCTCAGTTATTTCGGCCCAGCACCCAGACAGAGGAGAGAGGTCCCACAGCAAGAAATCATGCGTCATATCAACCACCACCGGAGAAGGCCACTCTCAGTTATTTCGGCCCAGCACCCAGACAGAGGAGAGAGGTCCCACAGCAAAGAATCATGCGTCATATCAACCACCACCGGAGAAGGCCACTCTCAGTTATTTCGGCCCCACCACCCAGACAGAGGAGAGAGGTCCCACAGCAAAGAATCATGCGTCATATCAACCACCACCGGAGAAGGCCACTCTCAGTTATTTCGGCCCCACCACCCAGACAGAGGAGAGGTTTATTCAACTTTGGGTTTCACTGCAAGATCATGGTAAAGTTAAAAAAATGAGGATTCAATAAAGAAGTGCCCGGGAGTACAAGAATACATGGTTGAGGGGGAGGCAGTTATAAATGTCTATTCTGCACAAGGGAGGCACAGGTCCTGTGGGATCCATGCCTGGTTCATTTTTATGAACGTCAGCTTGTCCACGTTGGCTGTGGACAGGCGGCTGCGTTTTTCAGTAATGACACCCCCTGCCGTGCTGAATACACGTTCAGACAAAATGCTGGCCGCCGGGCAGGCCAGCACCTCCAAGGCATAAAATGCTAACTCTGGCCACGTGGACAATTTGGAGACCCAGAAGTTGAATGGGGCCGAACCATCAGTCAGTACGTGGAGGGGTGTGCAGACGTACTGTTCAACCATGTTAGTGAAATGCTGCCTCCTGCTAACACGTTCCGTATCAGGTGGTGGTGCAGTTAGCTGTGGCGTGGAGACAAAACTTTTCCACATTTCTGCCATGCTAACCCTGCCCTCAGAGGAGCTGGCCATGACACAGCTGCGTTGGCGACCTCTTGCTCCTCCTCTGCCTTCGCCTTGGGCTTCCACCTGTTCCCCTGTGACATTTGGGAATTCTCTCAGGAGCGCCTCTACCAGCGTGTGCTTGTACTCGCGCATCTTCCTATCACGCTCCAGTGCAGGAAGTAAGGTGGGCACATTGTTTTTGTACCGGGGATCCAGCAGGGTGGCAACCCAGTAGTCCGCACACGTTAAAATGTGGGCAACTCTGCTGTCGTTGCGCAGGCACTGCAGCATGTAGTCGCTCATGTGTGCCAGGCTCCCCAGAGGTAAGGACAAGCTGTCCTCTGTGGGAGGCGTATCGTCATCGTCCTCCGTATCCCCCAGCCACGCACCAGTGATGGGCCTGAGCTGTGTCGGGTGCCACCCCGCTGTGAACCTGCTTCATCCTCATCCTCCTCCACCTCCTCCTCATCCTCCTCGTCCTCCAGTAGTGGGCCCTGGCTGGCCACATTTGTACCTGGCCTCTGCTGTTGCAAAAAACCTCCCTCTGAGCCACTTCTAACAGACTGGCCTGAAAGTGCTAAAAATGACCCCTCATCCTCCTCCTGGGCCACCTCCTCTTCCATCATCGCCCTAAGCGTTTTCTCAAGGAGACATAGTAGTGGTATTGTAACGCTGATAACGGTGTCATCGCCACTGGCCATGTTGGTGGAGTACTGGAAACAGCGCAACAGGGCACACAGGTCTCGCATGGAAGCCCAATCATTGGTGGTGAAGTGGTGCTGTTCCGCAGTGCGACTGACACGTGCGTGCTGCAGCTGAAACTCCACTATGGCCTGCTGCTGCTCGCACAGTCTCTCCAGCATGTGCAAGGTGGAGTTCCACCTGGTGGGCACGTCGCATATGAGGCGGTGAGCGGGAGGCCGAAGTTCCGCTGTAGCGCAGACAGGCGAGCAGCGGCAGGATGTGAACACCGGAAGCGCGCACAGACGACCCTCACTTTAAGCAGCAGCTCTGACATGTCGAGGTAGTTGTGAATGAACTTCTGCACCACCAAATTCAGCACATGCGCCAGGAAAGGGATGTGCGTCAAACCCGCTAGTCCCAGAGCTGCGACGAGATTTCGCCCATTATCGCACACCACCAGGCCGGGCTTGAGGCCCACCGGCAGAAACCACTCATCGGTCTGTTGTTCAATACCCCACACAACTCCTGCGCGGTGTGGGGCCTGTCCCCCAAAAATATGAGTTTCAGAATGGCCTGCTAACGTTTACCCCGGGCTGTGCTGAAGTTGGTGGTGAAGGTGTGTGGCTGACTGGATGAGCTGGTGGAAGCAGAGGAGGAGGAAGCCGAGTAGGAGGAGGAGGCTACAGGAGGCAAAGAATGATGCCCTGCGATCCTTGGCGGCGGAAGGACGTGCGCCAAGGAACTCTCCGCCTGCGGCCCAGCCGCCACTACATTTTCCCAGTGTGCAGTTAGGGAGATATAGCGTCCCTGGCCGTGCTTACTGGTCCACGTATCTGTGGTTAGGTGGACCTTGCCACAGATGGTGTTGCGCAGTGCACACTTGATTTTTTAGGATACTTGGTTGTGCAGGGAAGGCACGGCTGTCTTGGAGAAGTAGTGGCGGCTGGAAACAACATACTGTGGGACAGCCATGGCCATCAGCTGTTTGAAGCTGTCTGTGTCCACCAGCCTGAATGACAGCATTTCAAAGGCCAGTAGTTTAGAAATGCTGGCATTCAGGCCCAGGGCTCGAGGGTGGCTAGGTGGGAATTTACACTTTCTCTCCAAGGTTTGTGAGATGGAGAGCTAAACGCTGCCGTGTGACATGGTGGAGATGCTTGGTGACGCAGGTGGTGGTGTCGGTGGCACATCCTCTGTTTGGTGGGCGGCAGGTGCCAACGTTCCTCCCAAGGCGGAGGAAGAGGCCGAGTCAGCAGCAGAAGAGGGAGTAGGGGTAGCCAGAGTGCCATGCTTTTTTTTCCTTGCTTTTAAGGTGTTTACTCCACTGCAATTCATGCTTTGCATGTAGATGCCTGGTCATGCAGGTTGTGCTAAGGTTCAGAACATTAATGCCTCGCTTTAGGATCTGATGGCACAGCGTGCAAACCACTCGGGTCTTGTCGTCAGCACATTGTTTAAAGAAGTGCCATGCCAGGGAACTCCTTGAAGCTGCCTTTGGGATGCTCGGTCCCTGGTGGCGGTGGCCAGTAGCAGGCGAACTCTCTTGGCGGCGGCTGGTCTGCTTTTGCCCCCTGCTCCCTCTTTTGCTACGCTGTTGGCTCGGTCTCACCACTGCCTCTTCCTCTGAACTATGAAAGTCAGTGGCACGACCTTCATTCCATGTGGGGTCTAGGACCTCATCGTCCCCTGCATCGTTTTCCACACAGTCTTCTTCCCTGACCTCCTGTTCGGTCTGCTCACTGCAGAAAGACGCAGCAGTTGGCACCTGTGTTTCGTCATCATCAGAGACGTGCGGACTCCGATGAGGTGTTATTCCCATTTCCTCATCATCAGGAAACATCAGTGGTTGTGCATCAGTGCATTCTATGTCTTCCACCACTGGGGAAGGGCTAGCTGGATTCCCTTGGGAAACCCTGCCAGCAGAGTCTTCAAACAACATAAGAGACTGCTACATAACTTGAGGCTCTGACAGTTTCCTTGATATGCATGGGGGTGATGTGACAGACTGATGGGCTTGGTTTTCAGGTGCCACCTGTGCGCTTTCTGCAGAAGACTGGGTGGGAGATAATGTTGTGAACATGCTGGATCCACTGTCGGCCACCCAATTGACTAGCGCCTGTACCTGCTCAGGCCTTACCATCCTTAGAACGGTATTGGGCCCCACCAAATATCGCTGTAAATTCTGGCGGGTACTGGAACCTGAGGTAGTTGGTTCACTAGGACGTGTGGCTCTGGCAGAATGGCCACGTCCTATCCCAGCACCAGAGGGTACACTAACACCACCACGACCGCGTCCGCGTCCCTTACTAGATGTTTTCCTCATTGTTACCGTTCACCAAGCACCACAATAAGGAAAAAAATATTTGGCCCAATGTATTGATTTCAAATTCAGGCCTTTTTTTACAAACACCTAACACTATCTGCCTATTTGTTTATGTAGCGTATTTCACTAATCCAGGCACAGCAGTAACCACTGATTTAGGGGAATATCTCTTTTAGGGCTAGTATCTAGGCCCTGGATGACAGGTATCCTTTTATGGACAGATTTACACTTGGCCTGCAACAGCTGGGACATCAGATTCAGGGTATTGCTATTTTGGCAAATTAATTTCACCCCAGAACAAAATATATGTTTTGGCGGACACTATGAAACCTGGCCTGCAACAGCTGGGACACCAGATTCAGGGTATTGCTATTTTGGCAGATTAATTTCACCCCAGAACAACATATATGTTTTGGCGGACACTATGAAACCTGGCCTGCAACAGCTGGGACACCAGATTCAGGGTATTGCTATTTTGGCAAATGAATTTCACCCCAGAACAAAATATATGTTTTGGCAGACACAATGAAACCTGGCCTGCAACAGCAGGGACACCAGATTCAGTGTATTGCTATTTTGGCAAATTAATTTCACCCCAGAACAAAATATATGTTTTGGCGGACACTATAAAACCTGGCCTGCAACAGCTGGGACACCAGATTCAGGGTATTGCTATTTTGGCAGATTAATTTCACCCCAGAACAACATATATGTTTTGGCGGACACTATGAAACCTGGCCTGCAACAGCAGGGGCACCAGATTCAGGGTATTGCTATTTTGGCAGATTAATTTCACCCCAGAACAACATATATGTTTTGGCGGACACTATGAAACCTGGCCTACAACAGCTGGGACACCAGATTCAGGGTATTGCTATTTTGGCAGATTAATTTCACCCCAGAACAACATATATGTTTTGGCGGACACTATGAAACCTGGCCTGCAACAGCTGGGACACCAGATTCAGGGTATTGCTATTTTGGCAGATTAATTTCACCCCAGAACAACATATATGTTTTGGCGGACACTATGAAACCTGGCCTGCAACAGCTGGGACACCAGATTCAGGGTATTGCTATTTTGGCAGATTAATTTCACCCAAGAACAAAATATATGTTTTGGCGGACACTATGAAACCTAGTCGGCAACAGCAGAGACACCAGATTCAGGGTATTGCTATTTTGGCAGATTAATTTCACCCCAGAACAACATATATGTTTTGGCGGACACTATGAAACATGGCTTGCAACAGCTGGGACACCAGATTCAGGGTATTGCTATTTTGGCAGATTAATTTCACCCCAGAACAAAATATATGTTTTGGCGGACACTATGAAACCTAGTCGGCAACAGCTGAGACACCAGATTCAGGGTATTGCTATTTTGGTAAATTAATTTAACCCCAGAACAAAATATATGTTTTGGCTGACACTATGAAACCTGGCCGGCAACAGCTGGGACACCAGATTCAGAGTATTGCTATTTTGGCAAATTAATTTCACACCAGAACAAAATATATGTTTTGGCGGACACTATGAAACCTGGCCTGCAACAGCTGGGACATCAGATTCTGGGTATTGCTATTTTGGCAAGTGAATTACACCCCAGAACAAATTATATGTTTTTGCGGACACTATGAAATATGGCCTGCAACAGCTGGGACACCAGATTCAAGGTATTGCTATTTTGGCAGATTAATTTCACCCCAGAACAAAATATATGTTTTGGCGGACACTATGAAACCTGGCCTGCAACAGCTGGGACACCAGATTCAGGGTATTGCTATTTTGGCAAGTGAATTACACCCCAGAACAAAATATATGTTTTGGCGGACACTATGAAACCTGGCCGGCAACAGCTGGGACACCAGACTCAGGGTATTGCTATTTTGGCAAATTAATTTCACCCCAGAACAAAATATATGTTTTGGCGGACACTATAAAACTTTGCCTGCATCAGCTGGGACACCAGATTCAGGGTATTGCTATTTTGGCAATTGAATTTCACCACAGAAAATAATATATCCTTTGCCAGACAGCAGACAGTATTATGCTTGTCTAGCCAAAGCTAGAACACCAGATTTAGGGGATTGGTATTTGGGCAATTGTATTTAACCCCTTAATAAAATATAGAAATTGCTATCCTGAGTTTCTAGGGGTGACAATTAGCACAGCCAAGCCCCTGATGTAGGATATAGCAAAAAAAAAAAATAGTATTGATGGATTGATGGATTTGGTGGCAGCTTGTTCTGGTGCACCACAAGTCACAAAATGGCTGCCGATCAACCCAGAAAATAAGTGACAGAAAAACGCTCTGTGCAGCCTTAAAACCAGTGAGCAAGTAACTAGCAGAAGTTCAATCATTCACAGCTGTAGATCGATCCGTTCATTAGGTGCTGTTTCTGACTTTACCCTGCCTAATCTCGCCCTCACAGAAGCTGCGTCCTCTCCCTACACTAATCAGAGTAGTGTGACGTGCGGCGCTACGTGACTCCAGCTTAAATAGAGGCTGGGTCACATGCTGCACTTGGCCAATCACAGCCATGCCATTAGTAGGCATGGCTGTGATGGGCTCTTAGGGCAAGAAGTAAAACGCTAGCTGATTGGCTGCTGTGCAGCCCTTCAGAAAGCGGGAAGTAATCGACGAACAACGAACCCGAACCCGAACTTTTTTGAAAATGTCCGGGTTCGGGTCCGTGTCCCGAACACCCCAAAATTCGGTACGAACCCGAACGATGCTTGAACTGTTCGTTCAACACTATTCACAATTCATAGACCGAAGGCAATCTACATCTAAATCAGCCTCACAAAATAAGCGCTCTCGCTCTAAATTGGTGACACAAACAGAGATGTCACATTCTAAATTATTGGCAAGATCAAGGAGAACCAAGTTTCGTTCAGCTTCTAATGAAAGCAACAGACAACCTCCTGTAGTAAAAAAGAAGAAATCCACATCTGGGGTGCATAAAAGATCACTGAAGAATAAACCCAAAAATATAGGAAATATTCCTGTGCCATCTGGCGTTTTCAAAGAGCACAACCTTTATAAGTTTTGGTGGAAGCAGGTAAAACATCTCGCCAGTCAGTTCTGGAAAAGGTGGATAAGAAAGTACCTCTACCTCTAGCAAGAATGCAGAAGGTGGCAAGAACCAAGGCCCAATATAAAGATTTTGTTCTGTTAAGAGACAAACAAGTTAATGGTCTCGACTGGCCTACTGGACTTATTACTAAAGTGGTTTCCAATTCGGATGGAAAGAACATCCAGGTTGAGATCCCTTCTACCAAAGATACTCATCATCTTCTAAGACTGTTTCCAGTACCAGCTCTATGGTCTGAACTGAAGATATATCCTTTTTTGGTTGGAATAAATGTTCATTACATGTTTCCTTTTCAGGTTTATGGACATTATTCATTGTTATTTATACAATTCCATTGTATACATATTCATAGTGGTATCTACCGATACCAGACGGGGAGTGTTCTGTTTCAGTATCTTGCATTGTGTATTGGTATGCTCCTCTCTTCTCCTTCCCCCTCTGTTTCTGCTTCTAGTTGGTTCAGTTTAGCCACTTCCTGTTTACCCTGTCATGCATTGCTGTTTTGTGTGCTCTAATTCTGAGGTGATTCTGAGGAAAATCTGTGGTGAATCTGTGTATCTCATGTTCTTATCAAGGAGAATATTAGTGCCATAATTCTTTTACCATCTGGATTCCCTGCATATCTTGTAATACAATCTCCGGATTAAAAGACTACTTGATTAACTCCTGGGTGTCTGATGCGTAAACTGTAAGTGGAGGATGTCTGATTCAACAAGTCACCTCACAGATGCGTGATTTGTATAAGGCTGACATTTCAAAACGCCACAGGGTGTTTTGATGCCATGTGGCGGATCATGCTGGTGGTGGTGAGGTTGCTAGTGTTCACACCCCTACTTATTTAGCCTCCTGTCTACTGTCTTCCACCATTATGTTCCCAGGTTTAAGATTTTATTGTTATAGTTTGAGTTAGAGTTTACGAATAATAGAAAAACTCAGCAGCTCTCAGCTGGTCTTCTGTGCTGTGAGCACGGATAAGGGTCCTGGACTGTACAAAATCCAGCTCTTTACAGCAAAGTTTTGTTCTTTATTGATGCGATAAAAATTCCAAGTACAGGTAGGGAAAGTAAATCCCTTCTATATGAATAGGATGTAAAATATGTTATGGTTATTTAGTTATTTATGAGCACTTATTTTGGTATGGCACAGTTTGCAAATTAGAATTCTTTTATCGTCCGCACTTTCCTTAAAGCGCCAGACTGTGGAACGCCTGTTGCGGTGCTGTGGATCCCCCCTCTACTTCTTTCCAGGTTGGGCCAGTGATGTCATTGTCCCCATCTCCTCATTCACTTCCTCACTCTGGTCATCCTCCTGACTTGTGTTGACCTTACAAAACCCTTACTTATTGACAACTGTGTCTCATCCGCATCATCCAACTCGTGAAACACTAATTGCCATTCCTCACTGTCATCTTTTTCTGACTGTGGATGCTGAAGAGTTTGGGAATCAGTGCACAAGATCTCCTCATGTCCCTCTTCAGGGAGGTATAAGACAGAGTTCAGACTAAGCAGATATGTTTCTACACTCAGATGTGCATAACCATAAGGCAAATAAAGTAAATAAAGTTGGTTAAAAGATGGCTGCACAATACATCATAAACTAACAGAAAAAAATAAAAAAAAGGGGCTCATTCCAAAAATTGGAATGAAGGAAGCTCTTAGCGCACATTTTTGATCAAAAGTATGTCGGGTCCAAGTACCACTTCACAGTGGCTTCTACACAAGGGTCCCTAACACTACAGATACTACCTCTTATGGACTTACCAGTTTCCTTATTTTCAGGGCACTGCAGGAACCAGCTAAATTGATTTTGTGCTGAGAAGTCCCAGTCTTCAGGGAGGGTCAGCTCACCTGCAGGACCTCACCTACAATCAAGAGGGCAATCAAAAAATATTCTTAAATTTCAATAAAAAAAATTTGTAGCCGCTGCTGACCGCTATTCCCTGCACTAACTATGCAATGTAACATTACTGCAAGCAAAAATTATTTTAAAAATTCAATAAAAGTTTATCGTGGCCAGTATTTTTGATAATATCTCTGCGATATACTTGCAGTGGCAGCCAGGTGTGACGTAACTCTTTAACACGGAGGAATCCCGTTGGTTATCAGAATGAACCACACAAATCACTCCACCCACTCACAATGGCCATGTACTACCACTCAAAGAATCAAGAAAGAGGTATCAATCTGTCAATCCTTTCAGTGTCCCGGCCAGGCGAGGTTTCCCATGTGGTGGTGCCCTTCCGTCAATTAGTTTAAGTTTCAGCTTTGCAACCATACTCCGCTCGAAACCCAAAGACTTTGGTTTCCAGGAAAATGCTCAGGGGATAATGGGAATAACGCCGCCGGATCATGTGTCAGATCGTTTTCAAACCAGGCTACAAATTGCATCTTAGATTAATGAAAACATTCTTGGCAAATGCTTTCAGTGTGGTTCTTCTGGCGCCAGTCAAAGAATATCACCTATAGCAGCGCAATACGGATACCGCCGGCCGTCTATTTTAATCATGGACCCAGTTCTGAAAAAAAAAAAAAATTTTGGCAGCACTTGCCCTTTACATACAATTGAATATACAGGAAATAATGTTACCTAACAATTTTTCCTGTAAATTTTATTTTTTTTTTGTACGGTTTTGGGCGTATTTTTGTCAGTCTGCAAAAGTGGCGTACAACTAGGACAACATGGTTCCCAGTAGCGACCTGGGAGTCCAAGATGCATCCAGACATGTTCCCCATGCTGTTCCCGATCAATTTTGGTAGCGTTTCTGTCACTTTCTGACCTTTTCCTATGAACCAGTCACCCTCCCCTCTTCAGAGCAGGGGGTTCCTGGTTGTCTCCAGTTGACTTCCATTATGCTCGGGTGCTCGGCCGAGCACACGAACATAGCAATGTGTTCAGCCCGAACATCCGAACACCCTAATACTTTGGTGCTCGATCATCAATAATAATCACACAACCTGCCATGCTAAACACATGTTCAGACAATACACTTGCCGCAGATAAGACCAACACCTCCAAGGCCACCAAGTAATCTGTACTGATAACAATCAGGGCAACTTGGCGGTCATTTCGCAGGCACTTAAGCATGTAGTCGCTCATGTGTGCCAGACTTCCAAGAGGCAATGACAAGCTGTCCGCAGTGGGAGGTGTGTTTTCTGTGTCCTCTGTATCCCCCCAGCCACACTCCATTGATACCCGTGAGCTGATTTGGGTGCCACCCTGCTGTGAACATGGTTTCTCCTCATCCTTACCATGATCCTTCTCATCCTCCAAAACTGTGCCCTGCCTGGACAGTTGTGTAACTGGTCCCTGTTGGTGCCGGAAACCACCCTCTGAGCCACTTGTGGACGACTAATCTGATAACCATGTGAATGATCTCTGTTCCTTCTCCTCCTCTTCCTGTGCTACCATGTCATCCATCATCACCTGAAACATTTTTTAAGCGTTTGTGCAGCTGGCACTGCGTGACTACCATCTCTTCCTCCGAACTGAACAGGTCACTCTGATGACCTTGATTCCATGTGGGGTCTAGGACCTCATCATCCTCCACATCATCTTCCATCCATTCCTCACCCCTGCCCTGCTTGCCGGTCTGCTCACTGCAGAAAGCCGCAGCAGTTTCGTCATCATCTTCAGAGACGTGCTGTGGTAGTCCTCCCACATCCTCATCTTTAAACATAAGTAGTTGGGCATCAGTGCACTCAATCTCTTCCACTTCTGGGGCAAGGTGGATGGCCTACTAAGACCCTATAAGCAGAGTCATCAAAAAGCATAAATGACAGATGCATGACTTGAGGCTCAGACTGCTTGGCTGATGTGCAAGGGGTTGAGGCAGAAGACAGATGCCCATGGGCCACCGGTGGCAACTTTTAGCTTTCAGCAGGGGACCCGGTGGAAGGCAATGTTCAGGAACTGGAGGCACTGTTAGCCATCCAATCTAATACCACCTCTACTTTTTCTTGCTTCACCATTCTTACAGCCGTATTCGGGCCTACAAAATTACGCAAAAGTCCTGTCGCCGGCATGCACCAGAGGAAGGTGTTTCATCTTGGTTTGTAGCTGGCACAGATAGACAACATCCTCTCCCTGCAGTAGGAGCTCCACCACCACCAACACCAGCAGCACTACAACCACGGCCATGTCCCTTATTTGATGTTCTCCTCATTCTTTGAGGGCACCCATCAAATTTACACACAGATTAACTATTCTTTATCCGTGTTACAGATGCAAAGGAGGTGTTTTGAGCCCCAAAAAATTAGCTTATGTCACCGAAAGAGTTAACAGCCAGATTATTACTTTATTTCTCTGACACTGATGCAAAGGAGGTATATTGCACCCACAAAAAATGCCCATAGGTCACCCACAGAGTTAACAGCAGACTATAAGGCTAAGGCCTCATGCACACGAACATATTTTCTTTTAGTGTTGAGCACGATTATTTGAATCGCGAATTGTAATCGAAAATATCACCACTTTGAGAATTTGCTAAATATTTTGAATATTGTGCTATATATTCGTATTTGTGAATAGTGTTGATCGAGAATATTTTAATTGCGAGTTTATCGCCAATATCCGCACTTAGCAACATCCCTAGCAACCAATAGGAAAGTTGCCTACCCCTTAGTGTTGATCGAGAATATAATTGCAAATTTTTATCGCGAACATATTACATTGCCGATTTTCGCAATCAAGTAAATAATGACCGAATTTATGGTGAATATTTGGCCAAAAATTTGCTAAATATCACGAATTTGAATATTGCCTATGCCGCTCATCACTATTTTCTTTCCGTGTCCTTTCCATTTTTTTGCGGACCGTATGCAGAACTTTTCATTTCAATGGGTCCGTTCTGCAAAAAAATAGAATATGTCCTATTATTGTCCGCATTACAGACAAGGATAGTATTGTTCTATTATGGGGCAGCTGTTCCGTTCCGCAAAATACGGAATGTACACGGACATCATCCATATTTTTTGCCGACCGCAAAATACATACGGTTGTGTGCATGATGCATAACACTGTCCCTCACTGCAGCATCATCCTGTCCCTACACTGGTTATAGCAGAATGGCGGCACAACATGTCTGATGCAGTAAAGTGTCTGCTTAGGATAGGTTCACATCACCATTTCATTTTCCGTTCTTCTGATCCATCCATATAATTGTCTTTTGTCAGGCACTGCCAGACACACTCCCTCCAAGTCAGAAGCTGAACAAAGTATGCTACTTCTTCTCGGTCAGCATAACGGTCACCCTGCCTACTCCCCTCTACCGCCTGATTGGCTGCTGAGGATTTCTTTCAGCCTCTGAGCCAATCAAGGCAATCCCTCACCCCACTTCCTCTCAGGCTCATGGGATCTTTTACCAATATTGACAGTGAAATGCTGCTGTGTGTCATTTTTACGCAATTCGTTTGAAATGAATTGCAGAAGCTTTGGATTCATTAATTTATTGATTTTTATTTCTAATAAATCGCTTAGTTCAGAATCAATTCGCTCCTATCTACTTTGGAGGCAATAGTCATATTTTGATGCTACTGTATGCCTATAAAGCTTTGCATCGGAGATATATGTCAGCAAATCTTCCTTATGTTTATCTCTGACAAAAGGCTCAAACATGGTGTGACACAGTCTAACAGGCAGCTTCATACAAAGTTTTTATTGTCTAAAGATTTCTATATTTCATCTACAATAATAGACTATGTAGTACGTCGATATTGCAATTTGATAACATTAATAATCTTATACTCATACAGTACATACATACAGTACTACATTACATTAAATGCATTCCCTTTTATCTTAATTTGACTAAAAATGAATAAATAAATGAATGAAATAGGGCCTCACTCACACAAAAATGAAAAAAGAACATGTGACTGCCATTTCAGAACCAATTAAAGTTTATGGAGCTATTAACATGACTATTTTTAAACGGCCAGTGAATCACAGTCATTAGCCATGTCCTATTTTTGCCCATTTATTGGTAAAATTGACCTCAATAATATCAATGGGGTCATCTTTAAAGGCCATTTGGACAGAAATACACATGTTTAAAGGCTGTTAAGCTGTGGCCCTTCAGGGGTTTAAAAAAAGTTAATACCTCATCCACTTAGATGCATGGGGACACTCACTCTTCACTGGAGGCAGCAGGACATGTAGTCCCAGCTTGATGACATCACACTGGAAGTGCAGGTCCTGCTACCTCCAATGAGTGGTGAGTGTTCTGGCATGTGCAAGTGGTTGAGTTTTTTTTTTTACTGCCCTAAAGGGGGAAAATGTAAAAAATACTGGGCAACAAAGTGGGCAATTTATACTACTGGGGCCACAAATGAGGCATTTTATACTACTTGGGGCACAAAGAAACCTAAATCTACACTTGGGGCATATCCGTTTTAATGGTCATTAAAACAGTCACTAAAAACTGATGCAAAATTAGTGTAAAAAGCCATTAAAAATGCATACATGTCCAGAAAATGAATGCACACACTGATGCAAAATGGACACGGAAAAGTGATAGTGTTTCCGTTTTTAATTTTTTTTTTTTTTTTTTTACTGATGTGTGAATGTAGCCTAAGATATACAACAAAAAGTAGCTGGGAACTGGATCCATGTTACATCTTAACAGGCATTCACTTTTATTGCCTGTTGTTCAAAATATCTTTTTCCAACCTCAAGCTTTGTGAGGGAGGGAAAAACAAGACAAAAGGGGAAAAAAATCTTAGTGTTTTAACAATGGAACATATCTGATTTGTGAAATGACATGATACTGCTGCAATAGTAAGATGAAAGGCTTTTATCTTGCTTGGAGACACACATACTATAGTCATTTCAATAGATGGGATGTCAGACTGCTGGGAATTATTAGTTATGACATATAGTCAAGTTATTGCCTTGGGAGGTTCCATAGTTAGTGAGTCTGGGATACAAGAACATGCACAACAGGCTTATGTTGATTCTTATTTTCATAACACTAATGGAAATTTTGCCTAAGATTTGACTTTATAATTCCCAAAACTAAGCATTATATTTTAAAATGCAAATAGTTTACCTTCAAAGAAGCATTTTTACCATTTACAATTATAATGTTATTTGAGTTGTTTAATTTATTAAATCATTACATATTTTGATTGGAGCAACAATATATATTTTAAGTAGATATATACATAAATAGATGCTTCATACTGTATATTTATTGTTTGTGTAAATGCAGACATTCTAAATATAGTCAACGAACCTTAATAGGACCTTAAAGCACATCCTGATGTATGATCCCTACTGGATCACTGCTGTGATTAACTGTATAACTGCCAAAATCAGAGCATTATTATTATTTATAACTTATCATGTTAGATGCTGAAATGCTGATTGTACCAATGACAACGATTATAATATAGGAATTGAAATTACCATATTTTTTGCCCCATAAGACACTTTTTTCCTCCCAAAAGTAGGGGTAAAATGGCAGGGCGTCTTAAGGGATGAATGCTGCCATTTTTACATCTCAGACTGCGATGCTGCACATTGCAGTCTGTGATGCATCAGTGGGGGGGAGGGGCTGGAGGCCGGCAACCTTCGGCGGCGCCCGGTGCAGTCACTGTACTATTACACCGGGCACCGCCGCTCACAGCAATATTCATAAGTAATAGTAACCGTTAACCTTTTAATCGCTTTAGCTAAAGTTTCTCTCTCCCGTGCTTTTTAATACTTACTAATCAGCTCTGATAGCAGGCAGGCCGGGCGGGCGGCAGTGTACCTCACTGACGACACGTGCCTGCGCCGCCTACTTTCTGAATGAAGTAGGCGGCGTATGCTTGTGACGTCAGTGAGTTATGCTGCCGCCCGGCCTGCCTGCTACCAGAGCTGGTTAGTAAGTAGAAAAACACATGGGAGAGAGAAACTTTAGCTAAAGCTATTAAAAGGTTAAATATGACTGTTACCTATGAATTTACTGATGTGAGTGGCGGGGCATACTAATATGAGTGGCGGGGCATACTGATGTGAGGGGCGCGGTGTATTGGGGGACACTGTTATAGGGGATGATCTGTGGATGACACATACATAGCATAAGATGCTATATATGTGTCATCCACAGATCCAACCCATAACAGTGTCACCCATAGATGCCCCATAATAGTGCCATCCACAGATCCTCCATCCCATAACAGTGCCATCCACAGATTCCCCCATCCCATAACAGTGCTATCCACAGATCCCCCATTTCATAAAAGTGCCATCAACAGATCCCCCCAGATCCTCCATAATAGTGTCATGCACAGACCACCATTAGTTCAAAACCCACCAAAAGCATATCTTTTGGTTAAAAATATTATTTCTTATTTTCCTCCTCAAAAATTTAGGTGCGTATTATGAGCCAGTGCGTCTTATAGGGTGAAAATTACAGTACCTTTGTTTACACTGATTGCCAAGGCTGACAATTTTAGAGTTCATACTCATGACTGTATTATGGCTTCCTTATAAGATAATATTATATGGAGCAATAATAGAGATTTTTTTGTTTATTAAGGTCCAAGAGACCTCTACTCTAGGTCCACATGGCCAATTATTCAGATTTTCCAGTACATTACAGTAACAAATAGAACATTAATGGTTCAAGTGGAAAAAAAAGGGGAATAAAGATTAACATATTTTTAACCAGTGCAAGACCAGGTAATTTACCCTCTTAGTAACCAAACAAATTTTGTGGCTTTGAAAGCCATAATATTTTTTGTTCACTTTTAAATTTAATTTTGCACCTTTTTTGGTAATACATGGTGCTTTATATTTATTGTCTGCCATTTTCATTTTTATATTTTATGTTTCATGTTTCTATTTTCATAACCAGATACCTAGGAAAATGTAAAAAGCAGGCATAAAATAGTCTGTTTTTTCACATTTATCAGATTTTCTTTTAACTAGTAAAATACTTTTGATGATTTAAAAATTCTCCAGTGTCTAGACACTGCTGCTGCATACTTTTTATAGCAGCCCTCGGAGTTCTTTTGAAACCATTTCCACCTAATGTGTCCAGTTTTGGTGAAAAGAAGCTGCTTATTACGCTCTGACTTATTGGATAGCCTGCACAACAACAATAATCACATCACTGTCCAGGTACAGGCATATTCAAGTGGTCTCAATGAGCTACCAATCTTCTATGGCAACTGCCACTGGACATTTTAGGTGGTCATTCTTAAAGGGAATCAAAATGACAACAAAGGTATCATAAAAAGTATATTGTCACCACACCTAAATATATGAGCGTTTTCTTTAAATCATCCAATTGCGAGCTTATTGTGACCATAAGAAAGAGCTGTCAGCAACTACATGGGAGTCAGAAGAGGAAATATTAGAACTTTAAGCTGCATTATGCAATCACAATTTAATACTTGAACAGTAGGCAATGCATTTTTATTATCAATATGTTATGCCTTAAGCCATTAACACTTTTGTTAAAATAGTATTGGAGGAAATAAACCTAAGAAAATGTGGTTTACTTTCTGTTATAAAGAAATGATATTTTATTATGTAGTAGCAAATATTATAATTATTAACTATCCTTAACTGCATTAACATTTATAGTCCATTACATGAAGAAAAATGTCATTGTTGTTTGCAATTCATATGCAATGTAATGTTCACTGCACATTCAGACCCCGGGGAAAAGCAAGAAATGCTTACTATGCTGTAAATAAGCAGCTTCAGCCACTCCACAGAGAAAGAAAATACAGAAATGGTATAATATGCTGAACATATCTCTGAAATGGTCATTTTAACTTAATTGTAAAACAAAAAAACCCTGAAGCTGTGTAATGAATGTGAAACTGCTAAATAATAAATATCCATGTAATTGACTCATGTGAGCGTTATTTACCAAATGCAGCTAAAAGATAAATGCTTTCAATTTTTTAATAGCACCATTCAATTATTGCATAGTTGCCACCATTAAAATGTCACCATTGATGTTGTATACCGTCTGATAGGTTGAACACTGATCATTAATATCATACGGTATTCAAATCTTGAATTGAGTTCTCTAAGGAACCATATTTTGTTAGTATAAAACTAGCCTATGCAATCTCTCCTTATAGTGTGGCGATTTTCTCATACAAGGATTTAAACTTGGCACAAGCTTCATTGCAAGGCCAGGATCAGAGGTAGGCTGAGTAGGCGACTGCTTAGAGAACCATAGAGGAATGGGGGAATTATGGATTACAAATGAAAAATAAGAAATATTGAGAATGTATTATGAACAGACATGAGCAAATTGGCTGAATGTTTTGACTGAGTGATTGAGGAGCATGGGTAGCTTATTCAGGTTGTAACTTGCCCGTGTCTTGTACCGGACAGACCTGTTTCCGCAATTTTGTATACCCGGCTCACCAATATCACTGTGTGTGGTAATATGTGTGGTTTGTAGGTACACATTAAGTAGTGGAGGAGCTATCAGTGGGTCATTCTGACCGCGTATCCTATTAGTTCCCCGGGCCATCCCATACCCACAGGATAGATCCCATCCATTAGAGGCCTTTATGTGGCCACCTAGGTAGCGCTCTCACACTATCATTGGTGGCGCCCACTGGATGGTATACATCTCTAAGTCCACTATCACAGTGATACTTGGCATTGTACTCAGCACACAGACTAGTTTTTAATTACCTTCTACTCCTAATTTTCGTAAGTTATGTTAATAAAGGTTATGTTTTAACCAAGCACATTAACACTCAACGTCCACCTACCCTTTCTCAGTGATCAATCAAGTTTTGAGGACGTAAGCCATGTATAGTTTTTTCAGTGATTAATTCAGAATCACAACAAATCCTCTATAATATTAATCCTGGTGTTAATAATGTGCCGTCTGACACATTGATCTGTGTCACAGTTACCTATTGTATATTGTAGTGGACTCTGTGCAGCTGGCATTTTTTTTATTCAAAGTTTATTTTAAAAATTCAGTTGATCTCAGACTAGTGTGCCTAACATTTTGGTGTGTGTCACAGTTAATGACCATATACTGTAGTTGACTTTGTCTAACTGGCCATTTTAAATACAAATATTTCACATTTTATTAAGAAAATTCAGATGCTCAAGTCTAGTCACTGGCAATTTTTTTTGCATCACAGGCACTGTACATTGTGCTGGACACTGTACAATTGACAATCTATTTTCAAGCAAATTCAACTTAATAAATTCTGTTGATCAGAGGCTATTGTGCCTGAAATATTGTTCTGCATCACATTTGTTTTCTACAGGACTCTGTCCAACTGACTTTTTTCATATAAATTAGTTGATCAGAGGTAAATGTGCCTGACATATTGTTATAGTTATATTGTATTGTCAAACAACACAATGTACTTTTAGTGGGTAGATGTGCGATTATTAACTTTTTTTTTGCTTTTCTTGATAAGTATTGTGTTAAAAATAAAATTTCTGGTAAAAGATAGAATGGATGGGGTAATATAAAACAAAACATCCATGCCACATTATCCACCATTGTGAATGTGGATGGTTACAGCACTAGTATCAGCAGCACTGTTGGCAACAGCCACCTGGCCTGTAGTAGTAGGCAACAGTTGT
Organism: Bufotes viridis; assembly: GCA_033119425.1. NCBI lineage: Eukaryota > Metazoa > Chordata > Amphibia > Anura > Bufonidae > Bufotes > Bufotes viridis. Next base: position 240,758,374 of record CM065589.1, read on the forward strand.
CCTTCCTTTCAGTCACAGCAGGATTGTGTTGATGTTACCTTTTAGTCTGTAACTGCATTTGAGTCAGGAGCGCGAGTAACTGTGGTGGTAGTGGCATTCACGGCAAATATAGAGGTAGGAATTATGAGCGGGAGTATGGAGTCCATGACATATCAGAGTGAAAGTGGCAGTGGTGATGGTGATGATTTTGTGCTGGGCAGGACTTGGGAACCGAATCATAATGATGAGGAGATGATGACATTAGAGAAGGCAGAGATGTCGCTAGGCTTTCATGCACCTGGGGCAAGGTTTCAGATTTGTGAGTCCCTGCATTGTAGTTATGCCCAGATCTGTGCCCCCTCCCTGTAGTTATACCCAGATATGTGTCCCTCGCATATCTCCTTGCGGCCCCTCTTTGGCGTCCAGGGCCTTCTCCAGCTCCATGAAAAAAAGAAAACAAAGCACAAATACTTACCTGCTTCCATGACCCGACAACATGCTCCCACACACATCAGCACTGCTGGCTGTACATGAGCCTGACTCACGGGCTTTCAGCACTCCTCCTACAACCAGCAGTATGACACCAGAGCTCAACAGAACAGTGAAGCAGGGAGCAGAAAGCTCCCTGTTTTACTATGGAAACGCACTGTGAAAGAAACTGCCGGGCTGGTGAACCCCCCCCCCTAGCCTCAGCACCCGACACGTGCCCCAGCTAGCCCCGCTCTCTATGCTACAAAACATTTAAAAAACTACCGTGGTGGATCTGTTTCTACTTTGGTCAGCTCAGGAGCAGTTGGTGCCACTGTTTGGCGTATAGTCAAAAAAAGCAGTGAGACCTAATGTAGTGCAAGCAGTGTTTTATTTGACAGGTTGTTACATCTCCCTACCATTTATTTACCATAGGGAAAGATAAGCAAATTGATTCTATAGAGTCAAAATTTGATTCGAAATTTTCCCAAAATTAGGATTCTATAGATGAACGAACCAATCGAAATTCAATACCATTCAGGTTCATCGGATTTTTAAAAAAGTTCAGCAGCAGTAATATGATGGTGGCAGAGGCAGAAGTGGCATGATAGTGGCTGTGGCATGGATGTAGCAGCAGCCATATAGAACATGATTGTTGGTGGGCCACAGCAGTTGCATGATGGCGGTGGTGGTATGATGGAAGCAGTAGCAGCCGTACAGAACATAATGGTCATCAGGCTGCAGCAGTGGCATGATGGAGGCAGCAACAGCAGGACATGATGGTCGGCAGGCCTCAGCAGTGGCATTATGGCAGTGGTGCCAAGATGGAGGAAGCAGCCATGGAGGAAGCCCTACAGAATGTAATGTTCACCAGGCCGTAGCAGTGGCATGATGGTGATAGTGGCATGATGGAGGAAGCAGCAGCAGCCATGCAGAACATGATGGTCAGCAGACTGCAGCAGTGGCATAATGGTGGCAGTGGGATGATGGAATCAGGTAGGCAGGCGGCAATATGAGGCACCATCAGCAAGGCCAGATTTATTTAGTTGCCTAAGCCGGAAGAGTGGGAAACTCCTCCCAAATCCAGGCTTGGTGATAGCCAGCAGGATATTTGTTGCTTGATATACTTTAGCAACTGCTTGCTAATGTGGCTACTCAACATCCTCAGGCTGATCAGCTCTGCAACATAGCGTGGCAACACTTGACTTGACATGTGATGGGAATGAGGTGCCAGCGACACTGTTTCCTGCTGCTGTTGGGAACGGGATTATGTGCATGTGTAGTAGCCCTGATAGGGTACTGTTTCTTGCCATTGATTCTCATGGCTAGCTTTCCATGTTCCCATTTAATAAATGTCCTCCTTCCTAAGGCTTCTTTCATACGGCCGTTGCGGAATGGGGCTGAATAGGATGCGGGTGCGTTGCGGGAAAATGCGTGATTTTTCAGCGCGAGTGCAAATCGTTTTAATGCGTTTCGCATGCGCGTGGGAAAGTTCGGTATGTTTGGTACCCAGACCAAAACCAGTACTTCTTCATTGAAGTTTGGCTTTGGGTTGAGTATTCTGTAGATTTTATAATTTCCCTTATAACATGGTTATAAGGGAAAATAACAGCATTCTCAATACAGAATGCTTAGTAAAATGTGGATTGAGAGGTTAAAAAAAAATTAACTCACCTTATCCACTTGATCGTTTAGTTGCGATCTCTTCTTTAATCATGAGCTGCCAGCTAAAGGACCTGTGGTGATGTCACTGCTCTCATCACATGGTCCAATCACATGGTCCATCACCATACCACAGTATTTTAGTATTATGAAAAGGCCCACAATGTTTGTAAGCCTCTTAAAGAATGACTGTATTACTGTTGCAACCGGTGAAACTATGCCATTGGGTGCACCAGCACAAGAAGGGTTAATCAGACATCTTGGCCATGCTTCACCCATATAGCAATCCCACTTCTAGAGCAGGAAAAGAGGCATCGGTCCAGCCCAAGCGTGGGAGAGAATGGACCTACGACTAGAGATCTGCCCACTTTGCAAGCTATGTTGAAAGACAGAAGCCTTAGCAAGATGGCAGAAAAGTTGAGGAGTCTGGGTTGAGGAGCCATGATGTAGGGTGATGAACCGAAAGTGCTCCTCATGATGAGAGAAATAGAGACTGCTTGGGAGAAATCAAAGCTCCCAGTTACCTTATTGCACCCTGCACCTGCTGGAGCTCCTGCACTTCAGGTCAGAGCAGAGCTGATGGAAGTAGGCCAGGATCTGAAAGTCCCTGCATGTGTGTTGGCCTATACTAATGACCCCGGGCACTACAAGACCTTTTCTGCTATCATCTCTGGAGCCAGAGATACTCCATCCTCAAGCTCCAATAGAATCATTTGGGTCACGTGGGTTCTCCTCATTAGCCCAAGCAGATATTAACCCTGCAGTTCCAAGTTTCCCCACTGGAGGTAACCAAAGGATTACAGATGCAACCTCTACTGGAATTACAGCTGCAGAGAGCACCATAGCCAGCAATGACAGCAATGAGAATTTCAAGTCTCCAGATCCAGCTGCTGCAAAAGAGCCATTGGTTCCGACCAGTCCTGAAGTTCTTCAGTAAAGCTGGAAGACCTACATGCCCGTCGAGCTTCAGGAGGGTGGAATACATGAGACTGGCCCCTATTTGTCTCTTTTAAAGTTTGGGCCCTACAGAGCCACCCTCCTTACTTTTGTCTATAAAAGGGACTCCCTTCATCTATTTCAGCCTTACTTTCTCAGGTTAAGCAAAAACCCGTCTGATATCTGTTCAGCATCAGCAATGTTCCAAGGTATGTGCCGCAAGGAATAGACTCAAATGCTACCTGCACTTCTTGAGATGATTTTTGCAGTGTTTAACCCCTTATGGACTCGGTCCTATTTCACCTTAAGGACCTGGCCATTTTTTGCAAATCTGACCAGTGTCACTATATATGGTCATAACTTTAAATGCTTTTTCTTATCCAGGCCATTCTGAGACTCTTTTTTTTTCGTCACATATTGTACTTCATGACAGTGGTAAAATGAAGTTGAAAAATTTCATTTTTATTTATAAAAAAATACCAAATTTACCAAAAATTTGGAAAGATTTGCAATTTTCCAAGTTTCAATTTCTCTACTTTTATAATACATAGTATTACCGCCCAAAAAAGTTATTGATTTACATTCCCCATATGTCTACTTCATGTATAGATCATTTTGGGAATGGCATTTTATTTTTTGGGGACGTTACAAGGCTTAAAAGTTTAGAAGCAAATCTTGAATTTTTTTTCAAAAAACCACTTTATAGGGACCAGTTCAGGTCTGAAGTCACTTTGTGAGGCTTACGTAATAGAAACCACCCAAAAATGACCCCATTCTAGAAACTACACCCCTCAAGGTATTCAAAACTGATTTTACAAACATCATTAACCCTTTAGGTTTTCCACAAGAGTTAATGGCAAATGGAGATAACATTTCAGAATTTCGATTTTTTTTGGAACATTTTCCATTTTAATCCATTTTTTCCAGTAACAAAGCAAGGGTTAACAGCCAAACAAAACTCAATATTTATTGCCCCATTTCTGTAGTTTGCAAAAACACCCCATATGTTGTCGTAAACTGCTGTATGGCCAAACGGCAGGGCGTAGAAGGAAAGGAACGCCATATGGTTTTTGGAAGGCGGATTTTGCTGGACTGGATTTTTGACACTATGTCCCATTTGAGCCCCCCGATGCACCCCTAGAGCAGAAACTCAAAAAAGTGTAATATAGAGCAATCAAAAATCATATTTACCCTAAAATAATACAAACAAAACTGACACCTTATCCCATAGTTTCCAAAATAGGATCATTTTTTGGAGTTTCTACTGTAGGGGTGCATCAGGGGGGCTTCAAATGGGACATGGTGTCAAAAAACCAGTCCAGCAAAATCTGCCTTCCAAAAACCATATGGCGTTCTTTTCCTTCTACGCCCTGCCGTTTGGCCATACAGCAGTTTACGACCACATATAGGGTGCTTCTGCAAACTAGAGAATCAGGGCAATAAAATTTGAGTTTTGTTTGGCTGTTAACCCTTGCTTTGTTACTGGAAAATGGATTAAAATGGAAAATGTGCAAAAAAATAGCCATTTTCGGACCGTTTTTATTTTTTGTTATTTACATTGTTGAACTGACAGGTTAGATTGTGTGCTATTTCTATAGAGCAGGTTGCTACGGATGTGACAATACCAAATATGGCTACTTTTTGTGTGGTTTTGTTTCAGTTTTACATAATAAAGCAGGATTTGACCATGGGATGTGACGTCATCACAGGTCCTTTAGTTCTTAGCTGATGCTGGGAAAGAGAGGACAGATCTCAACTACGCGATCAAGTGGCTAATGTAAGTTAACTTTTATTATTTTTAACCCCTTCCCCTTCATTTTACTATGCATTCTTTATTAAGAATGCTATTATTTTCCCTTATAACCATGTTATAAGGGAAAATAATAAAGATCGGGTCCCGGAAAATTGCAACTCATCCGCACTTGTTTGCGGATTTTTGCGATTTTCCCGTAGCCCCATTCACTTCTATGGGGCCAGCGTTGCGTGAAAAACGCACAATATAGAGCATGCTGCGATTTTCACGTAACGCAGAAGTGATGCGTGAAAATCACTGCTCATATGCACAGCCCCATAGAAATGAATGGGTCTGGATTCAGTGCGGGTGCAATGCGTCCTCCTCACGCATTGCACCCGCGCGGAAAACTCGACCGTGTGAAAGGGGCCTTACAGTTTTTGAGATGTGAGGTGACAAAAATGTTTTTTTTTTTACATTGTTTTTATTTTATTTTTTTAACAGTATTTACCTGAGGAGTTAGATCATGTGATATTTTTATAGAGCATGCTTTTACGGACGCGGCGATACATAAAATGTATACTTTTTTAATTTATTTTACTTTAACACAATAATAGCATTTTAGAAAAAAAAATTATGTTTTAGTGTGAGAGCCATATATTTTTATTTTTTTGGGCAATTGTCCTATATACAGACTAATTTTTTGCGGGATGAGATGGCGGTTTTATTGGTACTATTTTGGGAGGTATATGCCTTTTTGATCACTTGGTATTACACTTTTTGTGATGTAAGGTGACAAAAAATGGCTTTTTTACTAAAAATTTTGGGGTTTTATTTTACGGTATTTGCGTGAGGGGTTAGGTCATGTGATATTCTTATAGAGCAGATTTTTATGGACGCGGCGATACCTAATATGTGTAGTATATTTGATTTTTTTTTTTTCATTTTTATTCAGTGATATGTATTTTTTTTATTTTTACTTTTTTTTCTTGTAGATCCAGTGAATCTGGTTTCTATATAATACAGTAAGTACACTATATCGTGTACTTACTGTATTTTTTACTTTGCAAAGTCTGAATAGGTTTTTGCCTTTAGCAAAAGCCTATTCAGAGTTTCAGTGCCATGGACAGAGCAAGGCGCTTCTGAAAGCGCCTTGCTCCCATGGAAACCATCACCCGCTGCCAGAACAGAGCAGCAGGTGATGGGAAGGGAGGGGAGCCCCCTCCCTCTGCCATCCCATCCTGTCGGGGGGCTGCAAAGGCACAGTGGTATGGAAGGGGTTAAACTGCTGACATCTGCAGCACAGATGTCAGCAGTTTATAGCAGGGTGTCAGCAGGATGTCCTGCTGACACCCTGTTTATAGCAGGGTGCCCCTGCTATACTCACTAGACACCAGGGAAATCAGCACCGCCCGCAATCCCCGCGCGGTTTGCTGCGCTTTCTATAGTCTCTGATCCCCGCTGTCACGGACCACAGGGATCAGAGACTAAAAAATGCCCCAAACTTATAAATTGTGTGTTAAATTTATAAGTTTGGGGCATTTTTTGATCAGAGACTACAGAAAGCGCAGCAAACCGCAGGTCTGAATTGACCTGCGGTTTGCTGAGATCGCCGGCATTGTGCCAAGGTGCCTGCTAAATGATTTTAGCAGGCACCGGGTTCCGATCACCGCCACGTGCGCAGCGGTGATCGGATATTTGCAGGGTCTACATGTACGCCCTGCGTCATTAAGTACCAGGACACAAGGGAGTACATGTACACCCTGCGTCCTAAAGAGGTTAAGCACTTTTAACCACTGCCATGGACTCTAATGGTACACAGCCGCAATGTGACTGGCTTTGTGTTTCTGAAGCTCTGTTTTTATTGAGCCACAAATTCAGGACTTGCTCTTATGCAATTTTAATGGACTATATCATTTACTAGCTAGTTAGATAGCTACCCCCCACCTCGTAGACCGCCACTTGGGACGCTAAGGTAACAGATCTCCTGCACGGCCGTAGATAAAAAGTCCTAAGCTATATAAATGTATGATTTGCATATGCCCTTATTTTTTCTCTCCACAGCTTTTGGGAGTGAAAGGAGCCAGTGTCTACTGTGACTTTGGGAACATGTGCTGCACCACAACAGGAGGCATCAAACAGCCAAGGCCATATCAGGTCCTTAATATCACACAGGTTACTCCACTGCTATGTATTATACTGTAAAGTCAGGTCAGTTTCAGTTAAGTGGGCCAAGCCCTCACTGTGACTAAGAGAGGTGGACTCTCCCTCCCCCTGGCTCCAGTTAAAGAGGATGTGTCACCACTCATGACATGCCTGTTTTAATAGCTGCATGCACTCCCCATGTAATAACAATTCTAGAGCTCAATGCCGTGCCATTCCTTTATTATTTCTACTAGAAGTTATGAATTAATTGCTAGTATATTGCAGTAAGGGTAGAGAGGGGTGATAACCATTCCGGGGGTCCTTACCCCTTACACAGTCTCACTATATCCAGTCAGTGCCACCATTGTCAGACTATGCAGACCCCCCCCCCCCCAACTGGGTGGGCTCAGTGGAACAGTTCTGGGTGAGAGGGAATATTTAGATGTGCTCCTTTTCTCAGGCATTATGCTAGATACCCTGGGGACTAACAGTTCCCCATATGTCCTCTGCCACTCCTAAGAGGTAAATGAGAAAGCTACAGTGGGTCAGTTGACAAGGTAAAAAGCGCTAGCATACTATACCTTGTTGCTAAGAAGGGAAAAAAGGTAAAGACACCCTTCCTTTTCTGAGTTTATTGCACAGGGTAAACAGAGTAAAAACACCCCTTCCATTGTTAGGTTCTCTGTGGAGAGAAACAGAGTAAAGGACCCTTTCATGCTTCCCCTGTCATTTGGAGCTCATTGTTATAGGGAAGTATTATGTGAACACAATTATCTGTGTACTGCTTATAATTTAGATGATATATTTCATGTAGTAGACTGTTGCCATTCAAACTTTCATGTTTGACCTGCAGTAACAGGGCTGGAGCATCCGATTATAGATCAGTAATAGAGAAAGCATTTAAAGCATCACAAAAGGAGACCGTACGCACAAGCTGAGGATGGCTTTACTTTAACTAAGGGGGTATGTAGTACCCTGGATATAGGGTACTATAAATTAACAACACCTTATTGCTTCTTATGACTAGCTTTCCATGTTCCTATTTAATAAATGTCCTCTTTAATAAGTAGTGTATTCATGAAACTTTTAACTTATATTGTATTTTATGCCAGGTTTCTGGTTTCCAGTAGGTGATGTCGATCTGGCAAAGAACCATTCCAAGAGGAGATGGAGGAGGCAGATAAGAACCTGCTGTGGGAGCCAGCCCAAAGATATGGTGCAGAGGGGATCAAAAGTACCTGGCCATGTTGCTACAGGTGCTGCATCTTCACTGCCATAAAAAACATTGACCCAGTGGGCTGTGAAAAACATGTATTGCCCTTGTCCATAACAGCTGTTTCAGTTGTCTACTGTGGAGTGCAGGTTGATGCACAGTATGATTTTCAAGGTGTGGCCCGCGTTCGCCGCCACATGAGAGTACAAGGCACCAATACTATGGCAAGGCAGCTACTGCACCGCCAGGAACATAGCCAGGTGGAGGTTCAGCTTGTAGATAAGCTAAATGCTGGTGGAGAAAAGTTTTTCCATGGCAAAACATTCCGTTATAGATATCTTACAATGGAACCAAGGACAAGAAGAAGTCTTAGCAGGAGAAGAAGAAGGCGATGATGATGACCGTATGGCTTGGGGATGCAGGTTGGCTGCCACAAAGAGGACCAAAAAATGGAAGATAAACTTGTTCTGATTGGGAATACTGGCCAGTTCTATTTTTCTAAAGGATCTGGTGATGCTGAGCTCTGGTAACCATGATTGTGTTTGAACGGTCACGGCTTATTTTAATACTTAATACTAATGCGTTTTGTGTGACTGCCTTATGAAGAATATATGCTATACAGGAGTTGCTTAAACACAGTTACAGGCATCTGAGCTCATCCTAGCTCTGGCATGTTTTGGGTCCAACCCACCCACAGTGTCAGTGGTATCACCAGATCCTGAAGCAGATGTGGCCTTGGCTTTTTTTGGGGAGGTAAGTCGCCTGTGCTCTTTATTGCTGCTGCCACCACCCTTCTCCACTGATGTTGCCTCCTCCTCAGCACCCCAATCCGTCTCCCAGGTCTTGTTCAGCAGACAATCGTCATTGGAGTTCTCACCCTCCTTGCCACTTTTTTCAGACTGCAAGATATGGTTGGCTCCTGTGCCCACATCCTCTGCTCTGTGTTTTCTCGACTCTGACTGCCACTGTCTCAGCCGTGGGTATAGGTGGGCATAGGTGCAACTATTACCACCACCATCAACACAGCTATGGGGTTACCAGCCTCCTCCCTAACCTCCTCCTCAAGGCAGCCCTCCTCCTCAAGTTGTCAACGAGAGTCTCTTGACTATCTGCAGTAGGGTTCAATGGCGTTTTCTTGCTACTTCTTAGGAAAATGTAGCCGGGAAGACTAAGAGGACTCCACTGAAAGTCTTCTCTGGGGCTGCAAGGATGAGCAAGTGGAATGCTGTAACCCCTGGCTCCCTGTCTTGGTGTCAGACTCCAAAGTCACTTCCAGGTCTTCCTCCTGTTACTGAGAGGAGAACTGAGCCATGCAATTAAGAATCTTATCCTCTTTCTCCTCAATGATAATGTTTTGCCCTTCTGAAGCCTGGGACAAATGTGGCCTACTACTATTACTTCTGGCTGGATACCGGCTGCTGGTACTACCCACATTCTGCCTCTGGGTCTTTTGTTGGGAATCCGTCCGTAGCCCTGACATTTTTGGGCCTCACATATAATTTTCTATGTACCCTGTGTATTGGTGTACTCATCATGTATATACTGGTTTTATTAAATTGAACAACCAAAAAAAAAAACTTGATTAGATGTGGAGACAGAAATAAAGGAAACATATTTAGGCCTAAGTTTGTTAACACTCACATATAATTTTGTGTACTACCCTGTGTACCCTATTTAGTAATCACGTATATCCTGGTTTTAATAAATTCAACAACCCCAAGAAATTGAACCATGTGGAGACAGAAATAAAGAGAATGGATTTTGGCTTAAATTCAATATATAATTTTGTTTGCTACCTTGTGTATTGGTATACAGATCACGTATATGGTGGTATTATTAAATGTAATAACCCTCAAAAACTTGGAACCGTATGGAGTAAGAAATAAATGGAAATGAAAGATTAAGGACTGATACTGATATAATTTGGTGCGCTACTTTGTGTATTAGTGTACTGATCACTTATATGCTAGTTTCGTTAAATTGAAAAAGTCCCAGGAAAAAATAAATTCCAACCGGGGATACAATAAACAGAAAGTAATGATTGAGGCCTTAATATCATGTTATCACTCACAGGTAGTGTGGTTCACTACCCTGTGTATTGTTGTCCTGATCAGCTATCTGCTGGTTTAATTAAAATTACCCCCCCAAAAAATTATTTTATATATATATATATATATATATATATATATATATATATATATATAACTACCATGTGAACATAGAATAAACAGAAATGGATTATTAAGGGCAAGGCCTGATGCTTAATAACACATTATCACCTACAGACAATGTGGAGCACTACCCTGTGGGGTGTACTGATCACCTATATGCTGGTTTAATTAAATTCAATAACCCTCCCCCCCTCTAAAAAAAAACAGAAAACAAATACAATTTGGAACTGTGTGTGTAGAGATAGAGAAATAAATGGGTTTGGCGCTAATATTACATTATCAATCACTGATTTATACAGTTTTTCCAAACTTAAAGCTAAAAAAAAATTAAATTAAAGGGTTTCTGTCATCAGGTTTACACATTATAAGCTGTCTGACATTAGCTATGTGCTAATGTCAGAGCAGCTTGATAATGTGTTTTTTATGTAAATCCGAGTTATATTTATGCTAAAAAACGTATTTTTATAATATGTAAATTAGCCTCTAGGAGCAGGGGGGCGTTGCCCTGCTCTTAGAGGCTCCGTTCGCCAACCTGCTGCCACGCCCCTTCTTTCCTTGATTGACAGTGCCGGGCAGCGATCCTCTGCTGCCTCCGGCACTGTTTCCTTGCGAAATCCACGCCTGCGCCGCCGCTCTGTATTCGGCGCAGGCGCGGTGAGCAGAGGACAGCAGGCACCAGTTCCCAAAGTTGCATAATGGGTTGTTTTCCTCTCAATCAATCTGCAGCACTTTTGGTTTGATTTGGCTTGATTTATGTCCAAATCAGATGACTGATTCAGATAAATCAGATCCCAATTGAAATTTGCTGATCACTCCCCATAGCCACACATGTCACTGCCGTTTTGAGATTACTAATGTGTTCTTGACGTTAAAAAGCCTGAAAGGCGTTGAATATAGTCAAACTAGACTGCAGAATACATTCATGACTTTTCTGGGCAGTTGGGGCACTTTTTATTAGGGTTGAATTTATTTGGACTGAATTAAATCTGATGGCCAAATTGTTACAATTGGAACCAAAATGAATTTCAGGAAATTAACTTATCCCTTATTATAAATAAGATTGCCAGAAAAGGAATGTGGGAGAGGCATTGTTATGAAAGACTGTTATTATAATATGGAACATTTAGGAGAGAGGGTAGTAACTTTGTTTCTTCTTGGCTTTTACTGATTTATTTTGCTCATTTATATAGCGCTGACATATTTTGCAGTGCTTTACGGACATTAACATCACACTGTTTCCAATTGAGCTCATAATCTAAGTTCCCTATCAAGATTGTGGGAGGAAACCAGAGAAACCCATGCAAAAATGGTGAAAACATGCAGATGTGCAGTGATTGAGGCAACTAGTGTGAATGTGAACCGAGGAATGCGACAGTCTCTAATCACGTTTCTGCTGCTCCCTGGGTTAGTGTTTAGTAAGGAGAAGAAAGGCAATGGATTCCTTCGGGGAACTTTCTGGGTAAAGGGGTTCTCCTGCCGGATGATAGTCAAGGTGCCCTTGATAGTATGGGTTTTAGGTGCAGGGAAGGTAGGGTAACATAGTAGCATAGTAACATAGTATATAAGGCTGAAAAAAAGACATTTGTACATCCAGTTCGGCCTGTTATCCTGCAAATTGATCCAGAGGAAGGCCAAAAAAAAAAAACTGTGAGGTAGAAGCCAATTTTCCCAACTTAAGGGGAAAAAAAATTCCTTCCCGACTCCAATCAGGCAATCAGATAACTCCCTGAATCAACGACCCATCTCTAGTACATATTGTCTTTGTGACTCCAACACCCTTGGATGCAAGTAGGTGATGTGTTAGCACAAATAAAAGACAAGTTCTCTTAACAAATCCACAGTATTTTACTGAAACTGATCCAAAAGTAATCAATGTACAAAAAGCTGATTTACAGCAAGGCAGCCTGGTCAATTGTTCAGAGTAGTTCCCAAAAGTTGCATAATGGGTTGTTTTCCTCTCAATCAATCTTCCTCTCTTGCTTTCTCTAGGCTGGAGGGATGCACCATCTCACTCGTACAGTTTATTTGTATACTTTGGTTCACAATATCTTCAGTATCTTCTTTAATAATGCTATCTCTGGACAGAGGGCCCTTCTATCTTTAGTTATGGTGGGTAACTAGCAGCTTGGAATCTCTCCAAGAAATGCAGACTAAAGCCTGATAAACGACAATTACCTTCCTTTGCCAATATTCTCACATCCTCTCTGGGTTGTAATTTTTATCTTCTATGGGCTGGTACATGGAACTATCTCTGGAGTCTAGATAACCCTCCACAATGGCTGCTAAGTGGTTGCTTCTACCTCAGAAAATGTACTACATTGTACTGACTTCCTTCTTGGGGAAGAAGGGTGAAGTTAGCCCTCTGAGGTTTGTTGTGACCTCCCACTCCTTATGCAACTTTGTGGGAACTCAGGCACAATCACATTTCAATGAAACACAATTAGAGCACTGTGTTTCAGGACTCTGCAGATATTGTCCTTGGACAGATTACGAACCTAAGACCCTAGTGCTAACCACTGAGCTACCGTGCTGGCTTATAATATCATGAGATAAGTATACATACCATTGCATTAAACCCTTTATTGTCTTATTTATTTTAATGAGTTGTACATCCCTGGACACAAGGCTGTTCCACATACTTATATCTGTGTACACTAGCTTACTTATAGTAAAACCTTTTATATGCCAGCCATAATGTATTTTGTAAAATTTGGTATATTAGAGAGGTGAGGGTCCTCAGCAACGTAAGTTTATTTTTTTTCAGGTGACTTTAGTGGGGTAGCTTATGACTTGATTGGTGTAATAAGCAGACTAGGCTTGAGATGTACAAAGGGAGGTCTGTGATGCTTTGCTTGCATCACTGATTACCGTAGGTGGAAAAAAAAACGCATTATATTTGTTTCTCCCTGTTATTAGTTATGTTCCTTATGGCTTTGTAGTTACATGAAACCTGAAGCCTTGTTACTTGCCCATTTTCCTGTGAAGTATTACTTTACTGTTTCTGCACCATTCTTATCCAATATCTAAGGTAGTGCTTGAACCTACACAACAGAATTGTGTCTTGCTTGGTGCAACATTTTGGAGGGAATCTGTGTTTAAAGCGGTTCTCCTGGAATGATTTAAAATGGCCACAAGCAACCTGTCCTAGAATGTGAGTAGGACTGGTTGTGTCCACTTCAAGAGCTGCCTGAAGGGTGAGGGGGCGTTCACAGCGGCGTGCAGCTATGAAGTTATACTACAGCCTGCCAGCGATGATCATTCGCTGGCAGGCTGTAGTTGTAAAAAAAAAAAATTGCTTCAAATCGGTATATCAGACGCTGTTTTGTTAACAGCGTCTGATATACCTATTACCTGGTCCTCTGGTGGTCCCATTTACTTGGATCGACCACCAGAGGACACAGGCAGCTCTGTAAGTAGCACCAAGCACCACACTACACTACACCCCCCCTGTCACTTATTAACCCCTTATTAACCCCATATAGACTTCCTGATCACCCCCCTGTCATTGATCACCCCCCTGTAAGGCTCCAATCAGACGTCCATATGTGTTTTGCAGATCCACGGATTTACGGATCCGCAAAACACGGACACCGGCAATGTGCTTTCCTCATTTTGCGGATCTGCACATTTTCAGAACTATATAGAAAATGCTTTTTCTTGTCCGCAATTGCGGACAAGAATTGGACATGTTCTATATTTTTGCAGAACGGAAGTGCTGACCCGGAAGTGCAGATCTGTCCCCATAGAAATGAATGGGTCCGCAATTCCGTTCTGCAAAATGGGGAACAGAATTGCGGATGTGTGAATGGGGCCTAAGGGTCAAATGCCAGGGCAGTATAAACACCCCACAAATGACCCCATTTTGGAAAGAAGACACCCCAAGGTATTCGCTGAGGAGCATATTGAGTCCATGAAAGATTGAACTTTTTGTCACAACTTAGCGGAATAGGAAAACTTTGTGAGAAAAACAAAAAAATCACTTCCGCTAACTTGTGCCAAAAACAAAATGTTCTATGAACTCGCCATGCCCCTAACGGAATACCTTGGGGTGTCTTCTTTCCAAAATAGGGTATTTATACTGCCCTGGCATTTTATGGGCCCTAAAGCGTGAGAAGAAGTCTGGAATCCAAATGCCTAAAAATGCCCTCCTAAATGGTACTCATTGGAATTTGGGCCCCTTTGCGCACCTAGGCTGCAAAAAGGTGTCACTTATGTGCTATCGCCGTACTCAGGAGAAGTAGGGCAATGTGTTTTGGGGTGTATTTTTACATATACCCATGCTGGGTGAGAGAAATATCTCTGTAAATTGACAACTAATTAAAAAAATGGAAAAAGTTGTCATTTACAGAGATGTTTTTGTCCCCCCCTGTTCTTATTCCTCTGCCATCTCCTCTCCTTGAGATTGCATTCTGACCTTGAGAGCGCAGCACAACAGAACATGGGATGCAAGGGGGCACTAGATTAACTCCCCCCCATCCATGTTCCATGACTTCTCTTTACTTGCTGCTTCTGCAGGTGGATCATCAGTCACGAAATAAAAGAGGGGGAGGAAATCTGCAGAGAGTGCAGAGGTTGGCTGTCTGACTGTAAGTGATGCTGTCAGTGTTATGTAATACATCCCAGGACTGTAAGGGTTAGATAGCATCATAAATCAAGATAATGCTATATGACCCCGTCAGTACTGGGAGGTCAGGACGGGAGTTGGTGCATACTCACGCTGCAAGTCCAGAGCATGGAACTCGCTCATCTGAAATGTGCCTCAGGCTTGGAGTCAGGGACTGAATGGATACGTACAGCAGTTGTGTGTCATAAGTGGAGATGAGCGAAGTTTTGAAAAATTAGATTCGGCAGCTTCGCCAAAGTTCGCCATAAAATTTGATTCTTTGTGAATAATTTGTCACGAATCACTACAAACCAGTAGTTGGCCCAATCTTATTGTGAAGGCTTGGAAGTTTATCCTTTCCCGATCGCCGAAAGAAAATTCATGCCGGCAGCTGGGCATTTAAAAATGACGCCCAGTGGCACGTGATAATGCCGATCGTGGACTTTTTGACCTTCAGATGCTGTGGTCATCCAAGTGACAGGAGACAAGATGGCAGAGTATGGTGGATGGATCAAACATGGCCACTGGATTATTGCAGCAACACTGTCCCTGGCACATGAGCGCTTGCTACTGTCTCCCCTATGCCCAGCTCACAGGTCAATAGTGGAGACTGTGCAGAATTAGGGTTTTATAAGGTTGTGACATCACAAGGGATGGCTATCTGTGGATTGGCTGGCTGCATGGCATTATAGGTAAAATCAAAATTCTTACTTTGACTTTTTAACACGTGCAGTTGCCATTTTAGGAAAACCTAATTTGTTACCACAAATTGAGTGGAAATTCAGCTTATCTGCAAATTGAAGTTTTCCTAAACTTCAGAATAAAATCCACTTTAAATGCTTCGCTTAACATTAGTCATAAGATTGCAATGCGTTACATTACTTTGGTTTGGAAACTCATTTGTCATGGCTGCACTTCTGCTCCAAGTAGTGGCGCAGGCAACAGAGGTCTGCTCCAACAAACAGCCATGCGCTGCTACCCAACGTATCGCGGTGCATGCTCAAGATTGTCTGAGACAAATCAGTTATTAAAAGTCTATTCACTTATCTCTACAGCATATGCCATCCTTTGTGAATAATAATGTGGTATGGGTTAGTCTGGCACTATTGGTTTGTTGCCAATACTGTAATCAGTTCAATTTCTGGTTATTTCTGATATTTATTAGTTTCTAAGTTACAGGAGAAAAGTTATGTCTTATAGGAAGTTTTTTATACAGTGATTTATCCCTTTATTGCATTGGTTACCTTGTATTGTATTATCCAGTGATTGCGGTAATCAATTTATTTAAAGAGTAACTAAACCTTTACATAAACTTTTAATATGTTATCCCTAATGCCCTAATAAAACTATCTCTAATATGCTTTATTAATCAATTTTCTATTTTTACTACACATGTCTCCCCTGGTACGCTTAAAACTCGGTTCTCTGTACACCACTGATTGCTCAGCGGTGTACAGAGTACGAAGTACATTTTATCAATGGGGCCATAGCAGCACTGTGAGTACGGGCAGGAGCGCATATTGCTGCTCCTGCCTGTGCTCCCTAAACGATTACTAAATGTTGCCATAGCACATGGGTACCCTGTACCCATGTCCTATGCCAGGATTTGCTGAGCCGAGAGAGCTATTTCTTCTGCCTGCTCCACTAAGCTAAGAGCTGACATGCAGTTCTCTTAGCTTACCAGAGCAGGCAGAAGCAGGAGCCCGCTCCACTCAGATAATTCTGGCATAGTACATGGGTACAGGGTACCCATATGCTATGCCAAGAGTTAGTAATCTTCTAGGGAGCATGGGCAGGCGCAGCAATGTGCGCTCCTGTTCATACTCACAGCGCTGCTGCAGCCCCATTGATAAACGTACTCCATACTCCGTACACAGCTGAGCTGTCAGTGGTGTAAGAAGAACAGAGTTTTTAAGCACACCTGGGAAAATTGGTTAATAAAGTATATTAGAGATAGTTTTATTAGGACATTAGGGACAACATAATAAAGTTTATTTGAATGTTTAGTTACTCTTTAAAAATTATTTTCAGGTTTTAAAGAGAGGAAGAAAATGGGACATGGGTAATGACTAGTGTTGAGCGAACAGTTCGAGCATAGTTCGGGTTCGTACCGAATTTTGGGGTGTTCGGGACACGGACCCGAACCCAAACATTTTCAAAAAGTTCGGGTTCGGGTCCGTTGTTTGGTGATTACTTCCCGCTTTCTGAAGGGCTGCACAGCAGCCAATCAGCTAGCGTTTTATTTCTTGTCCTAAGAGCCCATCACAGCCATGCCTACTAATGGCATGGCTGTGATTGGCCAAGTGCAGCATGTGACCCAGCCTCTATTTAAGCTGGAGTCACGTAGCGCCGCACATCACACTGCTCTGATTAGTGTAGGGAGAGGACGCAGCTTCTGTCAGGGCGAGATTAGGCAGGGAAAAGTCAGCAACAGCACCTAATGAACTGATCGATCTACAGCTGTGAATGATTGAACTTCTTCTAGTTACTTGCTCAATGGTTTTTAGGCTGCACAGAGCGTTTTTTCTGTCACTTATTTTCTGGGGTGATCGGGCGGCAATTTTGTGACTTGTGGTGCACCAGAACAAGCTGCCACCAAGTCCATCAATCCATCAATACTAGTTTTTTTTTTTTTTTGCTATATCCTACATCAGGGGCTTGGCTATGCTAATTGTCACCCTAGAAACTCAGGATAGCAATTTCTATATTTTATTAAGGGCTAAATACAATTGCCAAAATACCAATCCCCTTAATCTGGTGTTCCAGCTGTTGCAGGCCAAGTATTATATAGTCTGCTGTATGGCAAAGGATAGATTATTTTCTGTGGTGAAATTCAATTGCCAAAATAGAAATACCATAAATCATTGGTTTCAGCTGTGGCTGGCCAAGTTTCATAGTGTCCTGCAAATTATATATTTTGTTCAGGGGTGAAATTCAATTGCCAAAATAGCAATACCATAAAATAAGTCGTTTCAGCTGTGGCTGGCCAAGTTTCATATTGTCCGCAAAAACATATATTTTGTTCTGGGGTGAAATTCCATTGCCAAAATAGCATTACCATAAATGAGTGGTTTCAGCTTTGGCTGGCCAAGTTTGATAGTGTCCTGCAAATTATATATTTTGTTCTGGGGTGAAATTCAATTGCCAAAATAGCAATACCATAAATCAGTGGTTTCAGCTGTGACTGGCCAAGTTTCATAGTGTCCGCCAAAACATATATTTTGTTCTGGGGTGAAAATCAATTGCCAAAACAGCAATACCATAAATCAGTGGTTTCAGCTGTGGCTGACCAAGTTTCATAGTGTCCTGCAAATTCTATATTTTGTTCTGGGGTGAAATTCAATTGCCAAAATAGCAATACCATAAAATCAGTAGTTTCAGCTGTGGCTAGCCAAGTTTCATAGTGTCCTGCAAATTATATATTTTGTTCTGGGGTGAAATTCAATTGCCAAAATAGCAATACCATAAATCAGTGGTTTCACCTGTGGCTGGCCAAGATTCATAGTGTCCGCAAAAACATATATTTTGTTCTGGGGTGAAATTCAATTGCCAAAATAGCAATACCATAAAATCAGTAGTTTCAGCTGTGGCTAGCCAAGTTTCATAGTGTCCTGCAAATTATATATTTTGTTCTGGGGTGAAATTCAATTGCCAAAATAGCAATACCATAAATCAGTGGTTTCAGCTTTGGCTGGCCAAGATTCATAGTGTCCGCAAAAACATATATTTTGTTCTGGGGTGAAATTCAATTGCCAAAATAGCAATACCATAAATCAGTGGTTTCAGCTGAGGCTGGCCAAGTTTCATAGTGTCCGCCAAAACAAATATTTTGTTCTGGGGTGAAATTCAATTGCCAAAATAGCAATACCATAAAATAAGTCGTTTCAGCTGAGGCTGGCCAAGTTTCATAGTGTCCTGCAAATTATATATTTTGTTCTGGGGTGAATATCAATTGCCAAAATAGCAATACCATAAATCAGTGGTTTCAGCTGTGGCTGGCCTAGTTTCATAGTGTCCTGCAAATTATATATTTTGTTCTGGGGTGAAATTCAATTGCCAAAATTGCAATACCATAAATCAGTGGTTTCAGTTGTGGCTGGCCAAGTTTCATAGTGTCCTGCAAATTATATATCTTGTTCTGGGGTGAAATTCAATTGCTAAAATATTAATACCATAAATCAGTGGTTTCAGCTGTGGCTGGCCAAGTTTAATAGTGTCCTGCAAAGGATTGATTTTGTTCTGGGGTGAAATTCAATTGCCAAAATAGCAATACCCTGAATCTGGTGTTCCAGCTGTTTCAGGCCTAGTTTAAATCTGTCTGTAACAGGGTATATTTTGTTCTGGGGTGAAATTCAATTGCCAAAATAGCAATACCATAAATCAGTGGTTTCAGCTGTGGCTGGCCAAGTTTCATAGTGTCCCCAAAAACATATATTTTGTTCTGGGGTGAAATTCAATTGCCAAAATAGCAATACCATAAATCAGTGGTTTCAGCTGTGGCTGGCCAACTTTCACAGTGTCCGAAAAACATATATTTTGTTCTGGGGTGAAATTCAGTTGCCAAAATAGCAATACCATAACTCAGTGGTTTCAGCTGTGGCTGGCCAAGTTTCATAGTGTCAGCAAAAACATATATTTTGTTCTGGGGTGAAATTCAATTGCCAAAATAGCAATACCATAAATCAGTGGTTTCAGCTGTGGCTGGCCAAGTTTCATAGTGTCCCCAAAAACATATATTTTGTTCTGGGGTGAAATTCAATTGCCAAAATAGCAATACCATAAATCAGTGGTTTCAGCTGTGGCTGGCCAACTTTCACAGTGTCCGAAAAACATATATTTTGTTCTGGGGTGAAATTCAGTTGCCAAAATAGCAATACCATAACTCAGTGGTTTCAGCTGTGGCTGGCCAAGTTTCATAGTGTCAGCAAAAACATATATTTTGTTCTGGGTTGAAATTCAATTGCCAAAATAGCAATACCATAAATCTGGTGTCACAGCTGTGGAAGGCAAAGTATAATAGTGTCTGCCAAAACATATATTTTGTTCTGGGGTGAAATTCAATTGCCAAAATAGCAATACCATAAATCTGGTGTCACAGCTGTGGATGGCAAAGTATAACAGTGTCTGCCAAAACATATATTTTCTTCCGGGTGAAATTCAATTGCCAAAATAGCAATACCATAAATCAGTGGTTTCAGCTGTGACTGGCCAAGTTTAATAGTGTCCTGCAAAGGATAGATTTTGTTCTGGGGTGAAATTCAATTGCCAAAATAGCAATACCCTGAATCTGGTGTTCAAGCTGTTGCAGGCCTAGTTTAAATCTGTCCGTAACAGGGTATATTTTGTTCTGGGGTGAAATTCAATTGCCAAAATAGCAATACCATAAGTCAGTGGTTTCAGCTGTGGCTGGCCGAAGTTTAATAGTGTCCCCAAAAACATATATTTTGTTCTGGGGTGAAATTCAATTGCCAAAATAGCAATACCATAAATCAGTGGTTTCAGCTGTGGCTGGCCAACTTTCATAGTGTCCGTAAAAACATATATTTTGTTCTGGGGTGAAATTCAGTTGCCAAAATAGCAATACCATAACTCAATGGTTTAAGCTGTGGCTGGCCAAGTTTCATAGTGTCCGTAAAAACATATATTTTGTTCTGGGGTGAAATTCAATTGCCAAAATAGCAATACCATAAATCAGTGGTTTCAGCTGAGGCTGGCCAAGTTTCATAGTGTCCGCCAAAACAAATATTTTGTTCTGGGGTGAAATTCAATTGCCAAAATAGCAATACCATAAAATAAGTCGTTTCAGCTGAGGCTGGCCAAGTTTCATAGTGTCCTGCAAATTATATATTTTGTTCTGGGGTGAAATATCAATTGCCAAAATAGCAATACCATAAATCAGTGGTTTCAGCTGTGGCTGGCCTAGTTTCATAGTGTCCTGCAAATTATATATTTTGTTCTGGGGTGAAATTCAATTGCCAAAATTGCAATACCATAAATCAGTGGTTTCAGTTGTGGCTGGCCAAGTTTCATAGTGTCCTGCAAATTATATATCTTGTTCTGGGGTGAAATTCAATTGCTAAAATATTAATACCATAAATCAGTGGTTTCAGCTGTGGCTGGCCAAGTTTAATAGTGTCCTGCAAAGGATTGATTTTGTTCTGGGGTGAAATTCAATTGCCAAAATAGCAATACCATAAATCAGTGGTTTCAGCTGTGGCTGGCCAAGTTTCATAGTGTCCCCAAAAACATATATTTTGTTCTGGGGTGAAATTCAATTGCCAAAATAGCAATACCATAAATCAGTGGTTTCAGCTGTGGCTGGCCAAGTTTCATAGTGTCCCCAAAAACATATATTTTGTTCTGGGGTGAAATTCAATGGCCAAAATAGCAATACCATAAATCAGTGGTTTCAGCTGTGGCTGGCCAACTTTCACAGTGTCCGAAAAAACATATATTTTGTTCTGGGGTGAAATTCAGTTGCCAAAATAGCAATACCATAACTCAGTGGTTTCAGCTGTGGCTGGCCAAGTTTCATAGTGTCAGCAAAAACATATATTTTGTTCTGGGGTGAAATTCAATTGCCAAAATAGCAATACCATAAATCAGTGGTTTCAGCTGTGGCTGGCCAAGTTTCATAGTGTCCCCAAAAACATATATTTTGTTCTGGGGTGAAATTCAATTGCCAAAATAGCAATACCATAAATCAGTGGTTTCAGCTGTGGCTGGCCAACTTTCACAGTGTCCGAAAAACATATATTTTGTTCTGGGGTGAAATTCAGTTGCCAAAATAGCAATACCATAACTCAGTGGTTTCAGCTGTGGCTGGCCAAGTTTCATAGTGTCAGCAAAAACATATATTTTGTTCTGGGGTGAAATTCAATTGCCAAAATAGCAATACCATAAATCTGGTGTCACAGCTGTGGAAGGCAAAGTATAATAGTGTCTGCCAAAACATATATTTTGTTCTGGGGTGAAATTCAATTGCCAAAATAGCAATACCATAAATCTAGTGTCACAGCTGTGGATGGCCAAGTATAATAGTGTCTGCAAAAACATATATTTTGTTCTGGGGTGAAATTCAATTGCCAAAATAGCAATACCATAAATCAGTGGTTTCAGCTGTGGCTGGCCAAGTTTCATAGTGTCCGCAAAAACATATATTTTGTTCTGGGGTGAAATTCAATTGCCAAAATAGCAATACCATAAATCAGTGGTTTCAGCTGTGGCTGGCCAAGTTTCATAGTGTCCGCAAAAGCATATATTTTGTTCTGGGGTGAAATTCAATTGCCAAAATAGCAATACCATAAATCAGTGGTTTCAGCTGTGGCTGGCCAAGTTTCATAGTGTCCGCAAAAACATATATTTTGTTCTGGGGTGAAATTCAATTGCCAAAATAGCAATACCATAAATCAGTGGTTTCAGCTGTGGCTGGCCAAGTTTCATAGTGTCCGCAAAAACATATATTTTGTTCTGGGGTGAAATTCAATTGCCAAAATAGCAATACCATAAATCAGTGGTGTTACAGCTGTGGCTGGCCAAGTTTAATAGTGTCCTGCAAAACATATATTTTGTTCTGGGGTGAAATTCAATTGCCAAAATAGCAATACCATAAATCTGGTGTCACAGCTGTGGATGGCAAAGTATAATAGTGTCTGCCAAAACATATATTTTCTTCCGAGGTGAAATTCAATTGCCAAAATAGCAATACCATAAATCAGTGGTTTCAGCTGTGACTGGCCAAGTTTAATAGTGTCCTGCAAAGGATAGATTTTGTTCTGGGGTGAAATTCAATTGCCAAAATAGCAATACCCTGAATCTGGTGTTCAAGCTGTTGCAGGCCTAGTTTAAATCTGTCCGTAACAGGGTATATTTTGTTCTGGGGTGAAATTCAATTGCCAAAATAGCAATACCATAAGTCAGTGGTTTCAGCTGTGGCTGGCCGAGTTTCATAGTGTCCCCAAAAACATATATTTTGTTCTGGGGTGAAATTCAATTGCCAAAATAGCAATACCATAAATCAGTGGTTTCAGCTGTGGCTGGCCAACTTTCATAGTGTCCGTAAAAACATATATTTTGTTCTGGGGTGAAATTCAGTTGCCAAAATAGCAATACCATAACTCAATGGTTTCAGCTGTGGCTGGCCAAGTTTCATAGTGTCCGTAAAAACATATATTTTGTTCTGGGGTGAAATTCAATTGCCAAAATAGCAATACCATAAATCTGGTGTCACAGCTGTGGATGGCAAAGTATAACAGTGTCTGCCAAAACATATATTTTGTTCTGGGGTGAAATTCAATTGCCAAAATAGCAATACCATAAATCAGTGGTTTCAGCTGTGACTGGCCAAGTTTAATAGTGTCCTGCAAAGGATAGATTTTGTTCTGGGGTGAAATTCAATTGCCAAAATAGCAATACCCTGAATCTGGTGTTCAAGCTGTTGCAGGCCTAGTTTAAATCTGTCCGTAACAGGGTATATTTTGTTCTGGGGTGAAATTCAATTGCCAAAATAGCAATACCATAAATCAGTGGTTTCAGCTGTGGCTGGCCAAGTTTAATAGTGTCCGCAAAAACATATATTTTGTTCTGGGGTGAAATTCAATTGCCAAAATAGCAATACCATAAATCTAGTGGTTTCAGCTGTGGCTGGCCAAGTTTCATAGTGTCCGTAAAAACATATATTTTGTTCTGGGGTGAAATTCAATTGCCAAAATAGCAATACCATAAATCAGTGGTTTCAGCTGAGGCTGGCCAAGTTTCATAGTGTCCGCCAAAACAAATATTTTGTTCTGGGGTGAAATTCAATTGCCAAAATAGCAATACCATAAATCAGTCGTTTCAGCTGAGGCTGGCCAAGTTTCATAGTGTCCTGCCAAAACATATATTTTGTTCTGGGGTGAAATATCAATTGCCAAAATAGCAATACCATAAATCAGTGGTTTCAGCTGTGGCTGGCCTAGTTTCATAGTGTCCTGCAAATTATATATTTTGTTCTGGGGTGAAATTCAATTGCCAAAATAGCAATACCATAAATCAGTGGTTTCAGCTGTGGCTGGCCAAGTTTCATAGTGTCCTGCAAATTATATATCTTGTTCTGGGGTGAAATTCAATTGCTAAAATATTAATACCATAAATCAGTGGTTTCAGCTGTGGCTGGCCAAGTTTAATAGTGTCCTGCAAAGGATTGATTTTGTTCTGGGGTGAAATTCAATTGCCAAAATAGCAATACCCTGAATCTAGTGGTTCCAGCTGTTGCAGGCCAAGTTTAAATCGTGTCTGCAACAAGGTATATTTTGTTCTGGGGTGAAATTCAATTGCCAAAATAGCAATACCATAAATCAGTGGTTTCAGCTGTGGCTGGCCAAGTTTCATAGTGTCCCCAAAAACATATATTTTGTTCTGGGGTGAAATTCAATTGCCAAAATAGCAATACCATAAATCAGTGGTTTCAGCTGTGGCTGGCCAACTTTCACAGTGTCCGCAAAAACATATATTTTGTTCTGGGGTGAAATTCAGTTGCCAAAATAGCAATACCATAACTCAGTGGTTTCAGCTGTGGCTGGCCAAGTTTCATAGTGTCAGCAAAAACATATATTTTGTTCTGGGGTGAAATTCAATTGCCAAAATAGCAATACCATAAATCAGTGGTTTCAGCTGTGGCTGGCCAAGTTTCATAGTGTCCCCAAAACATATATTTTGTTCTGGGGTGAAATTCAATTGCCAAAATAGCAATACCATAAATCAGTGGTTTCAGCTGTGGCTGGCCAACTTTCACAGTGTCCGAAAAACATATATTTTGTTCTGGGGTGAAATTCAGTTGCCAAAATAGCAATACCATAACTCAGTGGTTTCAGCTGTGGCTGGCCAAGTTTCATAGTGTCAGCAAAAACATATATTTTGTTCTGGGGTGAAATTCAATTGCCAAAATAGCAATACCATAAATCTGGTGTCACAGCTGTGGAAGGCAAAGTATAATAGTGTCTGCCAAAACATATATTTTGTTCTGGGGTGAAATTCAATTGCCAAAATAGCAATACCATAAATCTGGTGTCACAGCTGTGGATGGCAAAGTATAATAGTGTCTGCCAAAACATATATTTTGTTCTGGGGTGAAATTCAATTGCCAAAATAGCAATACCATAAATCAGTGGTTTCCAGCTGTGCTGGCCAAGTTTAATAGTGTCCTGCAAAGGATATGATTTTGTTCTGGGGTGAAATTCAATTGCCAAAATAGCAATACCCTGAATCTAGTGGTTTCAAGCTGTTGCAGGCCTAGTTTCAAATCTGTCCTGTAACAGGGTATATTTTGTTCTGGGGTGAAATTCAATTGCCAAAATAGCAATACCATAAGTCAGTGGTTTCAGCTGTGGCTGGCCGAGTTTCATAGTGTCCTCAAAAACATATATTTTGTTCTGGGGTGAAATTCAATTGCCAAAATAGCAATACCATAAATCAGTGGTTTCAGCTGTGGCTGGCCAAGTTTCATAGTGTCCGCAAAAACATATATTTTGTTCTGGGGTGAAATTCAGTTGCCAAAATAGCAATACCATAAATCAATGGTGTTACAGCTGTGGCTGGCCAAAGTTATCATAGTGTCTGCCAAAACATATATTTTGTTCTGGGGTGAAATTCAATTGCCAAAATAGCAATACCATAAATCTGGTGTCACAGCTGTGGATGGCAAAGTATAATAGTGTCTGCCAAAACATATATTTTGTTCTGGGGTGAAATTCAATTGGCCAAAATAGCAATACCATAAATCAGTGGTTTCAGCTGTGGCTGGCCAAGTTTAATAGTGTCCTGCAAAGGATAGATTTTGTTCTGGGGTGAAATTCAATTGCCAAAATAGCAATACCCTGAATCTGGTGTTCCAGCTGTTGCAGGCCTAGTTTAAATCTGTCCGTAACAGGGTATATTTTGTTCTGGGGTGAAATTCAATTGCCAAAATAGCAATACCATAAGTCAGTGGTTTCAGCTGTGGCTGGCCAAGTTTCATAGTGTCCGCAAAAACATATATTTTGTTCTGGGGTGAAATTCAATTGCCAAAATAGCAATACCATAAATCAGTGGTTTCAGCTGTGGCTGGCCAACTTTCATAGTGTCCGTAAAAACATATATTTTGTTCTGGGGTGAAATTCAATTGCCAAAATAGCAATACCATAAATCTGGTGTCACAGCTGTGGACTGGCAAAGTATAATAGTGTCTGCCAAAACATATATTTTGTTCTGGGGTGAAATTCAATTGCCAAAATAGCAATACCATAAATCTGGTGTCACAGCTGTGGATGGCAAAGTTTAATAGTGTCCTGCCAAAGGATAGATTTTGTTCTGGGGTGAAATTCATTTGCCAAAATAGCAATACCCTGAATCTGGTGTTCCAGCTGTTGCAGGCCTAGTTTAAATCTGTCCGTGACAGGGTATATTTTGTTCTGGGGTGAAATTCAATTGCCAAAATAGCAATACCATAAGTCAGTGGTTTCAGCTGTGGCTGGCCAAGTTTCATAGTGTCCCCAAAAACATATATTTTGTTCTGGGGTGAAATTCAATTGCCAAAATAGCAATACCATAAATCAGTGGTTTCAGCTGTGGCTGGCCAAGTTTCATAGTGTCAGCAAAAACATATATTTTGTTCTGGGGTGAAATTCAATTGCCAAAATAGCAATACCATAAATCTGGTGTCACTGCTGTGGAAGGCAAAGTATAATAGTGTCTGCCAAAACATATATTTTGTTCTGGGGTGAAATTCAATTGCCAAAATAGCAATACCATAAATCTGGTGTCACAGCTGTGGATGGCAAAGTATAATAGTGTCTGCCAAAACATATATTTTCTTCTGGGGTGAAATTCAATTGCCAAAATAGCAATACCATAAATCTGTGGTTTCAGCTGTGGCTGGCCAAGTTTAATAGTGTCCTGCAAAGGATAGATTTTGTTCTGGGGTGAAATTCAATTGCCAAAATAGCAATACCATAAATCAGTGGTTTCAGCTGTGGCTGGCCAAGTTTCATAGTGTCCGTAAAACATATATTTTGTTCTGGGGTGAAATTCAGTTGCCAAAATAGCAATACCATAACTCAGTGGTTTCAGCTGTGGCTGGCCAAGTTTCATAGTGTCCGCAAAAACATATATTTTGTTCTAGGGTGAAATTCAATTGCCAAAATAGCAATACCATAAATCTAGTGGTCACAGCTGTGGATGGCAAAGTATAATAGTGTCTGCCAAAACATATATTTTGTTCTGGGGTGAAATTCAATTGCCAAAATAGCAATACCATAAATCAGTGGTTTCAGCTCTGGCTGGCCAAGTTTCATAGTGTCCGCCAAAACAAATATTTTGTTCTGGGGTGAAATTCAATTGCCAAAATAGCAATACCCTGAATCTGGTGTTCCAGCTGTTGCAGGCCTAGTTTAAATCTGTCCGTGACAGGGTATATTTTGTTCTGGGGTGAAATTCAATTGCCAAAATATCAATACCATAAGTCAGTGGTTTCAGCTGTGGCTGGCCAAGTTTCATAGTGTCCTGCAAATTATATATTTTGTTCTGGGGTGAAATTCAATTGCCAAAATAGCAATACCATAAATCAGTGGTTTCAGCTGTGGCTGGCCAAGTTTCATAGTGTTCTGAAAAACATATATTTTGTTCTGGGGTGAAATTCAATTGCCAAAATAGCAATACCATAACTCAGTGGTTTCAGCTGTGGCTGGCCAAGTTTCATAGTGTCAGCAAAAACATATATTTTGTTCTGGGGTGAAATTCAATTGCCAAAATAGCAATACCATAAATCTGGTGTCACAGCTGTGGAAGGCAAAGTATAATAGTGTCTGCCAAAACATATATTTTGTTCTGGGGTGAAATTCAATTGCCAAAATAGCAATACCATAAATCTGGTGTCATAGCTGTGGATTGCAAAGTATAATAGTGTCTGCCAAAACATATATTTTGTTCTGGGGTGAAATTCAATTGGCAAAAATAGCAATACCATAAATCAGTGGTTTCAGCTGTGGCTGGCCAAGTTTAATAGTGTCCTGCAAAGGATAGATTTTGTTCTGGGGTGAAATTCAATTGCCAAATTAGCAATACCCTGAATCTGGTGTTCCAGCTGTTGCAGGCCTAGTTTAAATCTGTCCGTAACAGGGTATATTTTGTTCTGGGGTGAAATTCAATTGCCAAAATAGCAATACCATAAGTCAGTGGTTTCAGCTGTGGCTGGCCAAGTTTCATAGTGTCCGCAAAAACATATATTTTGTTCTGGGGTGAAATTCAATTGCCAAAATAGCAATACCATAAATCAGTGGTTTCAGCTGTGGCTGGCCAACTTTCATAGTGTCCGTAAAAACATATATTTTGTTCTGGGGTGAAATTCAGTTGCCAAAATCAGGTTTGTGACGGACTGCTTCACATTTTCATCCAATATCTCTTGGTACTGAAGAGAATTCATGGTACCTTGCACACGCTGAAGCTTCCCTGTACCTGTAGAAGCAAAACAGCCCCAAAGCATGATTGACCCCCTGCCATGCTTCACAGTAGGCAAGGTGTTCTTTTCTTCATAGGCCTTGTTCTTCCTCCTCCAAACATAGCGTTGATCCATGGGCCCAAACAGTTCTAATTTTGTTTCATCAGTCCACACAACACTATCCCAAAACTTTTGTGGTTTGTCCACATGACTTTTGGCATACTGCAGTCAACTCTTCTTATTCTTTGGAGACAGCAAGTGGGTGCGCCTGGGAGTTCTGGCATGGAGGCTTTCATTACGCAGTGTGCGCCTTATTGTCTGACCTGAAACTTCAGTACCGGCATCTGACAAATCTTTTTCAGTTCCTCAGCAGTCACACGGGGACTTTTCTCCACTTTGCGCTTCAGGTAGCGCACAGCAGTCGAAGTCAGCATCTTCTTTCTGCCATGACCAGGTAGCATTTCAACAGTGCCTTTTGCCTTGAATTTGCAAGTGATGCTTCCTATGGTGTCTCTTGGTATGTTTAACATCTTTGCAATCTTCTTATAGCCATTGCCCTTCCTATGAAGAGAAATCACCTCTTCTCTTGTCTTCCTGGACCATTATCTTGACTTCACCATGTTTGTAAACACACCAGTAAATGTCTAGAAGGAGCTGAGTATCACAGTCATTTTAAATCTGCCTAATTGGTGCTTATTATGCTTGATTGCTGCTCCTTGACATCCACAGGTGTTTTCAATACCTGATCGAAAACACTTGAATGAACCTCTGTTCTTAAGAGTGGTGGTCTTTAAGGGGTTGAATAATTGTGTCAATGAAGAAATCACAAAAAAAAACATTTAATACTGTATTACAAAAACAATTGATGTCATTTTAGTTGCATTTGGTTCTTTAAAAAGTCCTTGTAAGATTTCATTCTGAACACAATTACAAATGTACACTAAATTCCCCAAAACCCTTTACAGCATTGGGGGTTAAATAATTTTGAACACAACTGTATATTGTGATGGTCACACTTGTTTAGTTAATGGATCGCTCTTTTGTTATCAATATTAGCTTTCAAGACGGGTAATTTCTGTGATTCGTATTGTAGATGGTAAACATTCAATCTGCGACCATTTGTATGGGATTATACAGCACAGTCAATGTTCACTTGTGCGATTGCTGCTGGTGTTGAATGGATTTTTCAAATTGTTGCAGATCAACACAGATATAGGTGGTTAGGGGTGAATGATTTTCCTATTCACCTCACTTCCTTAGGCTATAGAAAGTTCAATCGCGCTACTGTCCCCACAGGTGTGGGCTTACCTCCGTCTGCGCCGCTATTTGGTAGTGTTTGTGTATCTGTTTCTCATTCATTTGTATAAAATTCTTCATAATCATGTATTGTGTCTATGAATAAAACAGTAACAGGTTTTAGAAAAAACAAACACTATTTTTAATATAGTAAGGCCTTATTATTATTATAGGATTACATATTTTTAATATAGTATAGCCTTTAACCCCTTAAGGAAACGGCCCTATTTCAACTTAAGGACCAGGCCATTTTTTGCAAATCTGACATCTATCACTTTAAGTGTGAATAACTTTAAAACGCTTTTACTTACCCAGGCCGTTCTGAGATTGTTTTTTCGTCACATTTTTCAAAAAAGTTAATTTTTTTGTATAAAAAAATACCAAATTTACTAAAAATTTTGAAAAATTAGCATATTTCAAAGTTTAAAATTCTCTACTTCTAAAATATATAGTAATACCCCCAAAAATAGTTATTACTTTACATTCCCCATATGTCTACTTCATGTAGAAGCAAATTTTGAAATTTTTCAGAAATCTTCCAAAACCCACATTTTAAGGATCAGTTCAGATCTGAAGTCACTTTGGGAGGCTTACATAATAGAAACCACCCAAAAATGACCCAATTTTAGAAACTACACCCCTCAAAGTATTCAAAACTGATTTTACAGACTTTGTTAACCCTTTTGGTGTTCCAGAAGAATTAATGAAAAATTGAGATAAAATTTCAGAATTTAGATTTTTTGGCAAATTTTCCATTTGAATCCATTTTGTCCAGGAATAAAGCAAGGGTTAACTGCTAAACAAAACTCAATATGGGTTGCCCTGATTCTGTACTTTGCAGAAACACCCCATATGTGGTCGTCAACTACTGTTTGGCCAAACGGCAAGACATAGAAGGAGAGGAACGCCATATGGTTTTTGGAAGGCAGATTTTGCTGGACGGGTTTTTTTACATCATGTCCCATTTCAAGCCTCCCTGATGCACCCCTAGAGTGGAAACTCCATAAAAGTGACCCCATCTTTGAAACTACAGAATAAGGTGGCAGTTTTTTGGGGACTATTTTAGGGCAAATATTATTTTTGGTTGCTCTATATTAAGTTTTTTTATGGAAAGTAACCAAAGTTGTTTGAAAGTAACCAAAGTTTTTTTTTTTTAATTTCATCTCCTTTTGCCAATAACTCTTGTGGAACACCTAAAGGGTTAACAAAGTTTGTAAAATCAGTTTGGAATACCTTGAGGGGTGTAGTTACTTAGATGGGGTCATTTTTTTGGAGTTTCTACTCTAGGGTTACATCAGGGGGGCTTCAAATGGGACATGGGGTAAATAAACCAGTCCATCAAAATCTGCCATCCAAAAACCATGTTCCTTTGCATCCTGCCGTGTCCCCGTACAGCAGTTTACGACCACATATGGGGTGTTTCTGCAAACTACAGAATCAGGGCAATAAATAGTGAGTTTTGTTTGGCTGTTAACCCTTGCTTTATTACTTGAAAAAATAGATTTAAATTGAAAATTTGCCAAAAAATGGGTGTTTTGGCACCATTTTTTTCTTTAACACTGTTCATCCGAGGGGTTGGGTCAAATGTTATTTTTATAGGGCAGCTTCTTACGGACGCGACAATACCTAATATGTCTACTTTTTTTACATTTATTTAGATTTTACACTATATTATTATTTTAGAAGCAAAAAAAAAACTATTTTAGTATCTCCATAGACCGGGGAGCCACAGTTTTTTATTTTTTGGGTGATTGTCTTAGGTAGGGGCTCATTTTTTGTGGAATGAGATGGCGATTTAAATGGAACTATTTTGGGGGACATATAACTTTTTTATTGCTCGCTATTACACTTTTTATGATCTAAGTTTAAAAAAAATGGCTTTTTTACATCTTTTTATTTTTTTTACGTCGTTTATCAGAGGGGTTAGTTCAAATGTTATTTTTATAGAGCACATTGTGATGGACGTGGCAATACCTAATATGACTACTTTTAATATTTTGTTGGTTTCAGTTTGACATCATCAACCAACTTAGAAAAAGAAAAAAAAAATTGTGTCTCCACATTCTAAAATTTTTTTATTTTTTTTTTTGGTTGAGCGACTGTCTTATGTAGGGGCTCATTTTTTTCGGGGTGAGAGGGCGGTTTTAATGGCACCATTTTGGGGGTCATTTGACTTTTAGATGATGTGCTATTACAATTTTTTGGATCTAAGGTGACAAAAAAATTTTTTTTTTACATCATTAAAATTTTTTTTTTTAGGCGCGTTTATCCGAGGGATTAGAAAATATTTTATTTTTATAGATCAGATTATTACGGACGCGACAATGCCCAAAATGTATGGCTCTCAGACTTTGGAGACAACAAAACAACATTTTTTCAAAACTTAAATACAATAAAATCCGTGTTTCCAAAGTCTGAGTCTGAGCACGAGGCCCCAAACCGTCCTCATCTCGGCTGCACTGACCGGGGTCCAGCCACCGGGCTTGGCCAAAAAGGAGCCTAGGTGTTGAGCAATGAACTGTTGGGCGTACAGATTAGTCGGCTCCACCATCAGATTCACAAGTGGGTCACTGAAAAAAAACAAAAAAAGTCAATTTCAGTAAATCCCACTGTGGGAATCTGGATTCCTGGATTGCCAACAAACTCAGGAATCTCAGGCTCAAAGTCCTCTGGGGTGCACCAGACTCGTTCACCTGTAGGGGGCTCAGGTGCACTTGAACCCTGGGGGGGGAGGGTCTAGGGTCGCACAGCCAAGTGCTGTGTACCCTAGACACCAAAACCAGGACCTGGGTTAAAAACTTTTTCCTAACTAACTTTCCCTTACTATCCCTGCCTAAATACCCTCTCCCTTACTGACCCTAGGGGATGCTGTTGCTGGGGATGCTGCTGCTGAAGATGCTGCTGCTGGGGATGCAGGTCCGGCGGTCTGATGCTCTCTCCTCTGCCACGCTGGAAACTGTAGGAGGAGAGATAAAGCAGCGGAAGTTTGAACTTCGCGCCGCTCGCAGCTGCCGGCCAATCAGAGGGCAGCAACAGTGAGCGACGCTGCCACTGCCCCAATCTAAGGACGGTGATTGGACATGTATTTTCAAGGCAAATCATTACCGATCACCGCTCTTTTCTGGTTCATCGGGTCACTGGGGACCCGAATACACCGGAAACGCAGCAAACCGCAGGTCTGAATTGACCTGCGGTTTGCTGCGATCGCCAATACAGGGGGGTCACAGGACTTCCCTCGACATTAGAACATGGTTTCTGCTGAACTATATCAGCAGGAACCATGTTACTATCACACCCGGATCGGGCGCAATAGCAATTAATACACATGACGTACCGGTACGTCCTGTGTCCTTAAGAATTCGGACATCAGGACGTACTGGCACGTCCTGTGTCCTTAAGAAGTTAAATATGGTTTTAGATAAAAAAGAAAAAATAATACATATACCTCTCCTGGGACATGTATTTTCAAGGCAAATCATTATACAGCTAGGCTATATCATAACCACATAGAGATGTATGGTTTTCTATGCTTATAAAATAACAGATCGTTAGTGTCTTTATAATCATACATTGTGTTTGTGAATACAATTATATTATGTATATCAGTTTTCTGAGCAGATCTCATTCTGATAAAGCTGTATAATACACATATATACAGTAGATATGTCCAGGACACAGCTTTGCCCTCAGCCTGCTGTCTAGCCATGTTAGTCAAGGGGAGGGGGCGTGTGCAGAGCACAGGGGGTGTTACAGAGCAGTGTTCAGAATATTCAGCCAAGCCTCTGAATGCTCTAATTGCTCATTTGCATATGAATAACAACGCTGATTTCTCAGCAGCCGTTTAACGTACAGACAACAGAAAGGTATGGTTTTAAGCAGCATAATCAGCCCAACCAACTTGTATGTCTAGTTTAATAGGATTGATCCTGGTGAAAGAGCCACTTTAAATTTTAAAATATGCTGTTAATAAACTCAACTAAGTTACACTATTTGAATTGTGAATCAAACCAATAAAATATATCCAAACAGCAAGTAATTGTCTCCTGGGGATGCTGGACATTTCTTTTGTATTATTATGTTCAAATCTGGTATCAAGGCAGGAACTTCTGGTACTCTGGGGAGCCATTCTGACCCTGCATATAAGTTAGAGACTAGTGTTGATCGAGCACCAAAGTGCTGGGGTGCTCAAGTCGAACTAGGTCAATGGGAGAACCCAAGCATTAAACCAGGCACCCCATGCTCTGAAGAGAGGAGGGTGTCTGGTTCACCTAAAAAGGTCAGAAATTGATGGAAACACTACTGAAATGGTTCGGGAACAGCATGGGGAGGATGTCTGGATACATCTTGGACTCCCAGGTCACTGCTGTGAACGATGTTGTCCGAGTAGTACGCCAATTTTACAGACTGACAATAATACGCACAAAACCAAAGATAAAATCGATTTTCAATGAAAAATTGTTAGGAAACATTTGTTCCAGTATATTTACTTGTATATAAAGTGCAAGTGCTGCCAAAAATGACAAGGAAGAGGCACTCTAATACACCCTTTATTACACATAATGGACGGCATTATACAAACCCTTGAAAAATTATGATTGATGGCCTGCTGGTGACCCTCAAAATCATTTGGAGCAGGGCCTGCTGGTGACCCTCTAAAACATTAGGGGCAAGGGCCTGCTGCTAATCTGACTCTCTAGAATATTAGGGGCGAGTACCTGCTGTTGATCTGACCATCTAAAACGTTATGTATGAAGGCCTGCTGCTGATCTGACCATGGTTAAAATTATGGGCGAGGGCCTGCTGCTAAGCTGACCATCTAAAACATTAGGGGTGAGAGTTTGCTGCCGAGCTGACTCTCTAAAACATTAGGGGCGAGTGCCTGCTGCTGATCTGACCATGGAAAAAATTATGGGCGAGGGCCTGCTGCTGAGCTGACCATCTAAAAATTATGGTTGAGGTTTTGCTGCTTAGCTGACTCTCTAAAACATTAGGGGCGAGTAGTGTTGAGCGCGAATATTCGAATAGCGAATCGAGAATATTGCAACTTCGAGAATTCATGAATATTTAGAACATAGTGCAATATATTCATAATTTTGTAATTTGTCATTTTTTTTCCATCTGAACACATGATTCCTCCCTGCTTCTTGCTTGTGGGCCATTGAGAAGGCAGCAATGTCAAGTTCACAACAATTCTTAGTGCACCATTCAGTAATATATAGTCAGACCTGCTAAAATGTGAAGTTGCACGTAGTGTGAAAAAAATATTTTAATTTGCGAAATTGTGAAAATATTCAAGCACTTTATCTGCATATAAAGCTATTGTAATGTTCTGCCTTCCCAACCATTTTCTCCAGTTTCAGGATAAACTCAGGAAACTTTTAGCAGCTTGAAAAATGTAGCCAAAGTGAACCATGCATGTATTTAGCATTACGAATTCGCATTATGCGATTTTTACAATTCCGATTTTTCACAATCAGGAGAATAATCTTGAAAACGAATATTCGCGAATATATGACGAATATTCTACCACATATTCGCAAAATATCGCAAATTTGAATATTGCCCCTGCCGCTCTCCACTAGGGGCGAATGCCTGCTGCTGATCTGACTATGGAAAAAATTATGGGCGAGGGCCTGCTGCTGAGCTGACCATGTAAAACATTAGGGGTGAGGGACGGTCTGCTGCCAAGCTGACTCTCTAAAACATTAGGGGCGAGTGCCTGCTGCTGATCTGACCATAGAAAACATTAGGGGTGAGTGTCTGCAGCTGAGCTGACTCTCTAAAACATCTGCTGCTGATCTGAAAGATAAAAATTACAGTCAATGTCACAGATATTTGGGATGTGGAAACATTATACAGGAGAGGTACCAAAGGTAATGGTGCTGCTGTCAACAGCGGCTAAGAAAAAATTACAGTCCATGTCACAGATATTTGGGATGCGGAAACGTTATACAGGAGAGGTACCACAGGTAATGGAGCTGCTGTCAACAGCGGATAAGAAAAAATTACACTTAATGTCACAGATATTTGGGATGCGGAAACGTTATACAGGAGAGGTACCACAGGTAATGGCGCTGCTATCACCAGCGGCTAAAAAAAAAATTACAGTCAATGTCACAGATATTTGGGATGTGGAAACATTATACAGGAGATGTAGCGCAGGTAATGTAACTGTCCACAGCGGGCACCGTCTACAGAAAAAGTACACTGGATGTCACAGATATTTTTAGTATGCGCATACATTAAACAGAAGGATGTAGCACAGATAATGTTGCTGTCCGCAGCATCTATGGAAAAAGTACACTGGATGTCAAATATATTTTTAGGATGTGCAAACATTATACAGGCGATGTAGTGCAGGTAATGTCACTGTCCGCAGCGTCTATGGAAAAAGTACACTGGATGTCACAGATATTTTTAGGATGTGCAAAACGTTATACAGGGGATGTAGTGCAGGTAACGTCACCGTCCGCAGCAGACACCACCATCTACGGAAAAAGTACACTAGATGTCACAGATATTTTTAGGCTGCGCACACGTTACACAGGAGATGTAGCGCAGATAATATCGCTGTCTGCAGCGGCCAAACAATTGCACACTATTTAGTGCAGGTTGCGCTAAAAATATATATTACTGCCAGATACAACAATAGGCCTTAAAAGGACTTTTGGGTCTTTAACAATTGCATGCAATTTAGTGCAGGTTGCGCTAATAATATACAATATATTGCTGCCAGATAGAACAATAATCCTTAAAAGGACTTTTGGGTCTCTAACACCAACCCTGCCTAACAAAAAAATAAAATTAATTCCCAACACTATCTGTCCCTTCTACAGCATAGCTCTCCCTGAGTAAGATTGAGCCGAACCACGTTTCATCGGGTGCTTTATAGCACCTGATGACGCGTTTCGGCCAATCACTGTAATGCCAGTGGCTACATCATTACAGTGAGTGGTAGTACTTACCTGGACGTTTATTGGCTGCGTAGCAGCCAGCAAACATGCGGGGAGGAGACTCGAGCATCGAGCTCGTGCACACGCGGTGTTCGGCCAAGCATGCTCGCTCAACACTATTAGATACCCAAAATAATGAGCAAACTTAAAATGATTGCCTTAATAGTGGTCTACGGCTAAAGTTCTACAATGGAAAGTTGGTTACACCTGGCTGATTTAAAGAACTGATTAAAAACATGGCATAGTAGGTAGTTCACCTTGCCCTTAAAAATCTTCTCTGGCACCTCTCGACGATTAGAATAGATCAGCATTCAAATAAGTATTCAAGATATTCAAACAATCCTTTATATTATTTTATGTTTAAATAGTATCTAAATTTTTCTTGAGACTATCCTGACCATTATGCATTGGCAACGGCAGGAGAATGCCTGACCATATTTATACACGCACAAGTGTATATTGTCTGAAGAAGGAGTGACTGAACGAACCTGGAAAAATTCTCCCTTTTAATTGGTAGCATACGCAGTATAGTATAGATTTGGAAAGGGTAGGGTAATAGTGGCACGTGGCTACATTAGTAGCGGCAGCAGAAGCAGCACAGCATGGAACAAACAAGTTGATAGATGTGTGTAGCTCTTTAGGGGTGGTAGTAGTGGCAGCTGTGTAGTGGTAATTTTAGTGACAGTAGGAGTAATAGAAGTAGCAGAAGGGGGATTAGAAGCAAGGAACAGCAGCTGTAGCAATGGCAGTAGCAACCATACAGAATGGAACATGCTGATAGGCAGGTAGACAGTGGCATTCGCATGATGACGGCAGCAGCAGCCATATGGTTTGGAATATGATGGTAGGAAGACAGACAGAGGCAGTGCCATGATGATGAAGCATCATCACCAGCAATAGTGATGAGCGACAGGGGCAATATTCGAATTCGCAATATTTTGTGAATATTTGGTAAAAATATTCATCATATATTCACGAATTTGTGGCTATTTTCTTGATTGCATTTTGTGAATATTGACAATGTAATATGCACGTAATGCGTGTGCAATACTGGCGTGGGTCACTATAGCTACATTTTTCAAGCTGCTAGAAGTTTCCTGAGACTGGAGAAAATGGTTGGCACTGCAGAACATTACAATAGCGTTATATGCAGATAGAGTGCTCCCATATATTCGCAAATCGGCAATTAATGATGCGCATATTTTTGCGCAATATGGACAACTTCACATTTTGGCGGATCTGACTACATATTAGTGATTGGTGCACTAAGTATTGTTGTGAACTTGTGACATTGCAGTACTATGTATGTAGCATACATAAATACATACAGCACTATGTATGTAGCATGTATGTATGGACAGCAGACACCCTGCACAGCTACACTATATCACAATCCAACCTACACTGACTATCTCCCACTCAGGGCTGCAATCCGAAATTTTTGGGCCCCTTACACAGCTCAAGGAATGCCCCCCCCCCTCCCAACGTGGCCTGCTCCTACTCCGCCCCTTTAAAATCCATCCTGACTACATGCGCCCGGACCCATCACTAGAGAAATACAGCGCTCCATACCTCTTACTTCCAGTGACGTCTCCTTTGATGTAGATGTTCTCTGTCCTTGTCTTCTCCTTTCAGACCTTCAGAGCAGACCACCATTTTGTTGCCATTTTCCGTCTCTGCAGTTTGACAAAAAAAACAAAAACTTAGTTTACTACTTTTCCATCATCCTCCCATCTTCTGGACAAATCATCCTACTACCCCCAATACTGTGCCACTGTGCTCCCCTATACTATACTGCAGAAACAGATAATACCCCTGATAATACTAGTACCACACAGAGCCCCCCATATAAAATACCCCTTGTGTTTGGCCTCATTAGAAGCCCCCATAGTGCCCTATAATAATGTGCCAGTAACAAGTGTGTCTCTTCCACCCCATATGCCAGTAAAAAGTGCCTCTCTTCCACCCACCATGTGCCAGTAACAAGTGCCTCTCCATCCCCCCCATGTGCCAGTAACAAGTGCCTCTCCATGCCCCCCTGTGCCAGTAACAAGTGCCTCTCCATGCCCCCCATGTGCCAGTAAAAAGTGCTAAACCCCCTCATGTGCCAGTAACAAGTGCCAAACACTCATGATCCAGTATCAAGTGCCAAACCCCCCATGTGCCAGTATTAAGTGCCAACCCCCCATGTTCCAGTATCAAGTGCCAAACCCCCCATGTGCCAGTATCAAGTTCCAAACCCCCCATGTGCCAGTATCAAGTGCTAAAACCCCCATGTGCCAGTATCAAGTGCCAAAGACCCCCATGTGCCAGTATCAAGTGTCTCCGTCCATGTGCCAGTATCAAGTGCCTAACCCCCCATGTGCCAGTATCAAGTGCAACCCCCATGTGCCAGTATCAAGAGCCAACCACCCATGTGCCAGTACCAAGTGCCAAACCCCCCCATGTGCCAGTATCAAGTGCCTCCCTCTCCCCCCATGTGGCAGTAACAGATAGTCCGGCCTGTGTCCCACGCTGTACAGCTTAGGCGGTGCGATGATGTCATTGCGCCGCCTGCACCGGCCTCTGATAGGCTGCTGGCCATGTGCTGGCAGCCTATCAGAGAAACAGGGAAGAGAGACGCCTCCTTCCCCTGCCCGACCGCAGCACAGCCATCTGTATCGCTATCCTGAGGTGGTGATACAGATGACTATGGAGATGAACGCTTTAACAATGGAAGCGTTTATCTCCCTGTGACCTGCTCCCACTAACTATCTGTATTATATATATAAGCTAACTAACTATCTAATGTAATGTGACACAGGAAAGCAGAGAGCACAGCAATGACACTGTTGTCTCTTTCAGAACTGTAATAAACTGTAGAAAATGGCTGTGAGAAGATTCTTATATACTAAAGGGGTAGGCAACTTTCCTATTGGTTGCTAGGGATGTTGCTAAGCTCAGACAAAGACATTACAGCCTTCTTATTGGTCCACAAGCAAAAAGGGAGGTTACTGATGAAAATAAAGTAGAAAATATTCGAAAATACGAACATATATCACTATATTCTAAATATTTGCGAATTCTCGAAGTTGCGATATTATCGATTCGAATATTCATGCCCAACACTAGTCAGCAATGGCAGATCTATTCCTTGACCTCAACTGGAGGGGTGTGAAAATCCTCACAGATCCAAATCTCATTCATTTTGACAAAAGTAATATACTGCCAGAGGACAACTTCATCTGTTTGAGTGTCACAACTGTCACAACACTGTTGGGCTGAAAACCTCGAGGCTAGAAAAAAGAGAACAGAAAAAAATATACTGGGCGTGTTCTGTCCACTGTTCCAATCTGCCCGCGCAGAAGTCCATGGGGTCAGGGAACATGGTATGCGCTGGAGAACCCCGGTATTGAGAAGGTAAATTCGCATATCTGCTTATCATATCGTGCAGGATGTTTTGTATCTTTTTCTGTGATTTTTTAAAGTTGATGTGCTTGAAGGAGTGACGCCTTCAAGTGTGAATGCGCTTCTATTATCTGGGGAGTAGCATTCTTGTACACTTTTGCCCCACCTATCCCACATGCGACATTGATTAGGTGGTACATATAAGTGTCGTGCTCCGCCTCCCATTGGTTGCTTTATACACACAGAGGTAACTAGGAGCAGCACACTATATGTGCAGGGTCTGCTCTCCTGAATGTAGATGTCCAACGGCATAGGTAGGTTTAGAGCAGGACGTGCCTGACTGTGGGAACAGATGTGTTTTGATCAACATATATTGGCCCGCGAGTCTCAGATTTTTTCATATAGGGGCTTAGTCTATATATAATGTTTGCATCTATTATGTTAGTGCATTATTTTCCGTGAGTTTTTAAATTGAGGATGTATCTCTACATCGATTTGATTACATTGATTTGCGTCAGCCATAAAAAATGTATCCATTATGTTGATGATACTGTACTTAACTAGTGGCTGGAGATGCGTGGCTTCTGCTGCTTATGGTAGCAGAAAAGGTGGATGACTCTGTGGGGGTGAAGAGGGGCCTCAGACACACGAGCAGCAGGTGCCTGATCAATGAAAGCTGTGACAAGTTGCATACATGGTGTTTGCTGGTAATAAAGCAATTTGGCCTCCCTTTTGGCAACAGGAAATGATTCCCCCATTTTTCTTTGATAGTGAGGATCTAAAAGCATGTCTGTCTACTAATTAGGGAAAAGCACTGTGATGATGTCATAACGATGACAAGGACACTGTGCTGTAAGTGGATGCCGCTTGGAAGGGAGAAAGAGGACACTCTTATTGCACTAGCTGCTGGACACTTCTGTTTTCCCACGGCAACTGGAGATGCCGCTTCATGTATTTCAATAGAGGCATGAAGTCTGTGTTTGTGTATTTTAAAACCTGCAGATCTTGCACTGAGATATGCTTTTGTCTTCCGTAAATTTGGTGTTACCCACACAGAGCTTGTGGCAGCTGAGCTTAGGTCTGGCACGTTTTGAACCTGTGCCTACAGTGTCAACGGCATCACCAAATCGCCCAATTTTTCCCCCAAATTTAGTATGTTCCGAATTTATTTTTCAAGAAATACGTTAAATCAGCTATATCCCAGTCTGCAGGGACAGTGTATCTTGGTGTACATCACTGTGCATTACAGCAACATATATAGCTAGTCCTTTCTGGTAGTGAAACAGTTACTGTGCATCAGTACGACAGGCAGGTCACATATAGTATATGGATGTGTGTGCATCAGTGTGTGTCACTATTAGGCTCAGTTCAATTTTCACTTATTTGGTCAGTTACGAGTTCAAAACATAGAACATGTGCAGATCATTTCCTGATACGTTATCTATGAGTAGGATTGGCTCATGATTTTGGCTCACCATACAGTAACTCCTGGAATTAAATGACCAAACAACTGAAGTGGGAACTCAGCCTTAGGCCTCATGCACACGACTGTATGTATTTTGTGGTCCGCAAAAAATGGATCTGCAAAAAATACGGATGACATCTGTGTACATTCCGTATTTTGTGGAACGGAACAGCTGGCCCCTGATAGAACAGTCCTATCCTTGTCCATAATGCAGACAATAATAGGACATGTTTATTTTTCTGCGGACAGAAATATGGACATACGTAAATGGAATGCACACAAAGTACCTTCCGTTTTTTTGCGGAACCATTAAAATGAATGGTTCTGTATACGGTCCACAAAAAAAACTGAATGGACACGGAATGAAAATATGTTTGTGTGCATGAGCCCTTACAGGTCAATGTTTGTGTCAGGTATAATGTACTTAACCACGCAGTGGCCCAAAATTCTATAGAGTTAAAGAGCGGTCTCATTTTACGCCGTCTGCTGTTTCCTTATAGATTGCTAGTTAACCCGTTAGCCACTGATTCTACTAAATTGTGAAAGAGCAGTTTAATTTCACTGTTTGTGGGGTGTCCACATTGATTGATAGATAAGGTATTGTGTTACCCACACACTCTACTATAGAGTGAAAGAGCGGTCTCATTTTAAACCGTCTGCAGTTTCCACACAGATTGCTAGAGAACCTGCTCTGTTACCTACTGATACAAGTAGTGGCACCATGACAGAATGGGGAGGGTTTCAGCAGTAAGTGTTGATGTCAATGTTAATTTTTACCTTCTTCTAAGCGCTGGTGAAGCTTAGGTTCCATTCTTTGTTTTCCAATCCGCTAATGAACATCTCCAAATAGTTTTTTTCTCCTTCCCATATAACAAAGCAGTCGTCTATATACCTTTTCCAAATTTTCAGTATTCCATGCCCTTCACATTTGTTCACTTTAGGGTCAATGAAAGATTTTTCCCACATTGTCATAAAAATATTAGCGAAACTGAGAGCGAATTTCGCAGTTTCGACTCTCTGTAAGTAATTTTGGCCCTTAAACCAAAAATAATTATGATATGAATTATGGGACGAGTGCATGCATGCTGGTGAAATGCGGGACGAGGGATAGAAGCAGGAGGAGCATTATGACCAGTAAACGATGGGAAGAAAACACAGCTCTGCTGGGGTGGGGGGGACTTGACTGAAGGAGAAGGGGTGAGGGCTACAGGGAGATGAAACGGCTGCTGCATAATGCTGTACCATTACATTAGCGCCAGAGTTCTCTCAAGCCACTTTATGGTGATGCTCTATGTGTTGCAGAGCCATGGTGCCAACATTGGTTCAGGACAGATGAGAGCACAGAGCTTGTTTCTGGGTCATGCCAACTAAACGTGGTGTCAGAGGAACCCACCAACTCCTGGCTGTGGATGCCTGATGTCAGTTCAGAAGATGTTCAAGACCAAGTCAGCCATTCAAGGACAGATGGGTTGGTAGCCAAAACATGACTGCAGGATGACAGTGGCAGCCTTGGCCTGTTGCTGCGGCTGCTACTGCTAACCACCTCTACTTCTTCTGCTAAGTGTGCCAGCTCCAGCAAAATTTTTCAACATCCCATTCTCTTAGAGGGCTCTGGCACCTGTCTTTTGGATATACTGTACAGTTACTAACTGTATATGTAAAATAAATTATTAAGTGTCAATGTGGACTTCCCAATATAGTATTAGGCAGCTTATTCATCCCTGTTTGAGAATCAAGGCCTAATGGAATTACTTATATATAAAACAAGGTGAGCACCCCAACAACAGTAAAATTACATTACTTATTCACCCCAATTTAAGAATCAAAGCGTAATAGATCTGCGTATCTACAGTATTAAACAAAGTGGACATTGTTCAATTTTAGAGCTCTGTGCAGGGATTGATGCAAACTGAGCTGTCTTCCTTCAGGTTCTCTTTACACAGTCTGCACTGTCCCTGCAGTATCCTTATCCAAGCTTCTACAATTTAAGCTTTGTTAAACACTGTCCCTAGCACTTATCACATCTCTGACTATGCTCAGTTCACGGTAAAATGTCTGAGCCCAGGATGGATTAGCATTTTAATAAGGCTATGACATCATAGGGAATGGCCATCTGCTGATTGGTTGGCTGCACTGCACTATGGATAATCTCTTGTTCCCAGGCTTCTAACTTTTTTTAATACATCAATTTTGGAAAAAATCTATTCGGATTTGTTGCAAATCAAATTTTTCCTAAACTTCGGATGGAATTCCACTTCGGATGCTACGATTTGTTCAACACTAACAACTACAATGGAAGCAGATATGGCCCTGACAGTTTTTTGGGTGGTTCTGGCTGTCCATTGCCTCTGCTGTTTATTGCTGCTGCTACCACATTCTTCCTCTGATGTTATTTCCCCCTCAGCAGCCTAATCCAGCCCTCAAATCTTGTCCATTGTCCTCAGGCTATGATTGTGAGCTCCTTGATCCTCTGCCTGATTCCCTGCTATATATTTAATCAGATTGTCCCTGTTATTACCACTGCCCCTAGTGCTATTATGACCACTAACACAGGTATGCATGGGGTACCCTGCCTTTCCCTGAACCTCTTCCTCATGCAGTCCAAACACTGACTGTTCTCACACAATTCATCAACAGGGACACTCTTCTAAGTATCTTCCATAGCACATCGTGCAATTTAGTTGCCTCTTAGGAAAAAATAAGGTGTCCTACTAGGAGAGTGCAGTGAAGACAGAGAGGATGCAAATAAAAGACTTTTCTGGGGTTACAAGGAGGAGGAGCAGGAGGAACACTGTATTGCTTGGCTCCAGAGGATAGATCATCAGTTATCAAATCCAGGAAAAGCCTTTAAAAATATCTAAAATTCCCAAATATATCTATTGCCTCTTCTCTCCCTAAAAAACTTTTGTCCCTATCACAATTTATCAGTGGCTTAGGTCTGCAATTGCATTTTAATAGAC
This sequence comes from Bufotes viridis, assembly GCA_033119425.1. Lineage (NCBI taxonomy): Eukaryota > Metazoa > Chordata > Amphibia > Anura > Bufonidae > Bufotes > Bufotes viridis. Next base: position 240,802,794 of record CM065589.1, read on the forward strand.
AGAGCCACAGCATAGCATCCTTCCAGTTCACTATTACAATGTCGAATAGCATTCTGTGATTGCTAAATCCTGCCCCTGATTGGCTGATCAGGCTATATGCCCCCCCCCCCAAATTCATCCCAGTGTCATGTGACTATCATGCTTCTTTCTCCCTCATGGTTTTACCCGACACCATGGATAGCAAAATTGCACTGGGCACGTTTTTTTTTTTGCAATTTGTCCGAAGCAAATCAGAAAAGCTTTGCTCACGCTCACGATAACTCTTTTTGCTTTTCTATCAAAATAGCCATATGATGACTTTTGTGATAAGAGTTGTATTTTTAGGAGAATTGTGAGGTACGTATTATGTATCCTATAACTTAAAAAAAAATGGGTTAATGGCATGAAAATACAAAGTGATTCTGCCATTGTTGTTTTGATTTTCTTTTAATGGTGTTCACTATGACATAATATGTAATGTGAGTCAGGATTATGATGCAATGCCAAATTAATGTAATTGTCTAGGCTTTTCTATCTTTGCACAAAAATTCTTTATCTCGAAAAATTTGGTGTTTCATTGTATTTAAAGACCCGTAATAGTTTTATTTGCTGTTGATAGAGCTGTATAAAGGGAAGAGAGATAGTTTAAGAGCGCCCCCAAAAAAACAAAAAAAAAACAAAAAAACAACAACAAAAAAACAACAACATAATTCCGAACTCTTTATGCAGTTCACTGTACAAAGCAAAAATTGTAATCATTTTATTGTATGCAGTAATAGTGTTGAGCGCGAATATTCGAAAAGCAAATTTTTTTAGCGAATATCGGCACTTCGCTAATTCGCGAATATTTCGAATATAGCGCTATAAATTCGCTATTTCGAATATTCGTTTTTTTTTTGTTTTTTTTTTTGTTATATTTTTTTCTTTCCCACTTCCCAAAAGTAGTTCTTACCTGTCCTGAGGATTCCAGGCTTCCTGGCTGCTCTAGTCAGTTCCCGTTGCCGCTTCTGCCGACTTCCGTGCTCATGGAGCGTCCCCATCCATGGGAACGTCTCCATATACTAAAATGTACTGTCGGATTTGAGGAATTACGTTGAAATCGCAATGCGATTAATTCAAGTTATATTAATCGCATTGCGATTACAACTTAGCACTGCTATCTTACATAGGCTAGAATTAACGAATATGGAATATAGATTAGCTATGCACTAGCAGTGCTAAGTTGAAATCGCAATGCGAATACTTTAAGTTAAATTAATCGCATTGCGATTTCAACTTAGCACTGCTGCTATATTCCATATTCGTTAACTTCGTTAATTCTACCAAGCTGACCCATTATAAACCCAGCTCTAAGTTGAAATTGCAATGCGATTAATATAACTTGAATTAATCGCATTGCGATTTCAACATAATTCCTCAAATCCGACAGTACATTTTAGTATATGGAGACGTTCCCATGGTGATCGGGACGCTCCATGAGCACAGAAGTTATGGTTGGCTTGGTAGAATTAGCGAATAGCGAATATGACGAATGTATTCGTCATATTCCTCAAAACGAAGATAACGAAGTATTCTCCATCTTCGTTTTAGCTACTTATTCGTCATCGTCAACTTCGCTATTCGCTAATTCTAGCAATCAAATAGGAAGGTTGACTTACCAGACAGCTGTGTTAAATTCGCTATGCGATTTATTTTTTTAATACAATAATTATATTACTTGATAAAATTATTATAAGTATTCTATTTAAAAAAATAAAATAAAAAAATCGCATAGCGAATTTAACACAGCTGTCTCTATAGTCAACCTTCCTATTTGATTGCTAGAATTAGCGAAGTTGACGAATAGGTAGCTAAAACGAAGATGTAGAATACTTCGTTATCTTCGTTTTGAGGAATATGACGAATACATTCATCATATTCGTCATCCTCGCTAATTCTAGATATGAAACCAATAGGAAAGTAGCCTTAAGTTAAAATCGCAATACGCGATTATTTAAATCGCATATTAATCGCGATAACTAGAAAAATGACGAATATTCGATTTCGACGAATTTGAAACGAATATTCATTCGAATATTCGCGAATTTCCTCGAAATCGAATATGGCACCTGCCGCTTATCACTATGCAGTAAGGGTGAACAAATTAAATCTACCAGTCCAGAATTAATTCCAAATTTCCCAAACATTTAAGGTTTCAACAAAGCCAAGTTTTTTTGGGTGAGCAAAAGAGACCAGTATGCTGCTCTGTGTGTGTGTATGTGTGCTAGTTATCTTGTTTCACTTTCTAATGAATATTACTTTGGAGGTTTCTCTCTGGTTTATCTGAAATTAATCCCAAAATGATAAAATGGAATTGATCATTCTTAAAGAGGTTGACTACTTTTGCTATACTGATGTAACTTATCCTCAGGTGAAGAAAAAGGAACAGTTTTGTTAAAGGGAACAGGGACAGTGGAGCTGTAATTCACCTCCTCACTGCTGCATGATTAGTAGGTAAACATTAGCAGGAACAACACAGCACTCATATCAGTGTTATCTTCACACTGCTGTTCAGCAGAGATGCCTTCCAGCCTTTTAAAAATGCTTAGGTAGCAAAGTTAGGAAAATAGCTAAGACAGGCTCAAATCTGCAAGTTGCTCCTTAAGAACTAAAGCCCTTTAGCAGAGCAAAGCAGATAGAAACTGATTTTCTAGTTGCAAAGCCTTGGTGGAACCTCTGAGTGGGATTATATTTCTATTATAGGGACCAGTTAATATATGTGCTTACTATTGTAGGCTAAACAACTCTCCTCTTGATTTCTGGGGAAAATATATGCAAATCATCATGTCTAACATCTGCTGGCATCAGAAAGCTAAGTTGAATATCTTTCATTGCCTGGCCTATAATACTGAGCATGCCTACTCTGCACACTATACACTCTCCATAATGAGAAGGAGTACTTCCCAGGCAACCTATATATATATTGTCAAGAAATCAAGCACTGCATACTGAGCTCTCGCTCTCTCTCCTCTTTCCTCTCTTCTATCTTTTAGAATTGATTGAGAACCAAGTTTGTAAACAATTTGTTGAACCTGAATTGAAACAAATCTTAAAAGGCATACAACGATACCAGGTATTTATAGTCTTTTATTTTATTTTTATAGTTTCATGTTTGTTTGCAATAATAGATGATATTTTGTGTTTTAGTTTTTTTTTTCCCTAAAACTTTTTTTTACTTGGGGTTCTTTAACAGGTAATGTCTGATCAGTGTATGTCTGATATTTGTTATTATTATTATTATTATTATTATTATTATTATTATTATTATTATTATTTATTTGAAAGTTCCATTAATTTATTGGTGCTATAAATCAAGAGGGGCTACAAAAACATATTGTTATATAAAAATACAATACTACAAAAACTATTAAAAGACTGGTACAGAGTGGGAGAGTACCCTGCCCACAAGAGTTTACAATATACAAGATTGTAATCTAGTTTACAATCTGTATTCCACTTCAATAACTGCCTAATAGCTGCCTGTACATTGCAAGCCTGAGTCCCATTCTAAGGTCCCTGGCTGCCATAGCAACCCCTTGGTGTTCTAGTACAATTAAATTTCAAGGTCGGAGTGATTGGGTGATACAGCACCCAAGGTCCGAACCCAGCATTGACTGCGACATCTATGGGCTTAAAAATATGCAGTACCCTCCAGGGGTAAAAATAATCAAGTGTATGAAATGCGGTAGACCAACGATTGTATTGCCTTTGATTTTACACTGTGGACACGCATATAGGGTGGTTATGTGCATTGTAGGAAGGCACAAGGATCCGTCATTGACGGAAGATACGTGTCACCGAGATTCCTGGCCTCGGTGAGGTAAGATCCTGTTTTGTGTGTCAGCAGCAGATAGTGCTGTTTGACACCTTGATAGTTAGTACGGCTGTGAAGGCGATCCGGGCCGGATCTTACTGGGAGTAGTCAAAGTGTTGGGTGGGTGACTACTCCCCACGTTCCAGGCCGGGTTTTGGCAGCCTTTAAAAGGCAGCCAGCACTATCAGCTGGATGGATTATCCTCCATCTGCCAGTGACGCTGTGGAGCTCTCAGTGCTGGGAGTGGAAGTCTGCATGCAGGCATACAGACTGCATGGAAGCCTGCACCTGGACTTTTCTGTGGCTGAGCTGTCAGCCTGGTGTGAACTAAATCCTACAGGTGAACTTTTCCTGTGTTTTTGATTTTGCTGTGTGTGAATAAGCACCAGGACTGTGATTTTGCTGTGTGTGAACAAGCACTAAGACTGTGATTTTGCTGAGTGTGAATAAAACACTACTGCTTGATTCAAGAACTGTGTACTTTGCCTCTATACTGCATCTGCAAGCCTGTCTGCCAGAGCGATTCCCCACAGCATATAAAAGTGTGTTAGATTTATAAAAGTAGGTTCTGTGGTAGAATTAGGCTTTTTATCAACTATAATTGCATAGGAAGAATTATATGGACAGTATATGGGGTGGAATCTCTATTTATGCAAATTTTCAAGTATTTCATTAGACCGATATTAGACACTTGTGTTTGGATATTCTTACTGTACTGTACTTGATATCTGCTCTCTTTTAGTTCTTGTTGTTATTGACAAGTATATTTCAGATATAATTAGGCAATGTTCAATGCACTTACTAATCCTAATCTTAAGAGTTTGCTTTTTTATTCCATTAAATTTTTTAAATGGTATCCTTATGTATAGGTGACAGTTAGGTATCCAGTTTATTATGAAATATTATTTTATCAATTACTGTTCCAACTGTTTAATTTGAGTATAAAAGACCATAATGGTATCATTTATATATTTGCAAAATGTTTAGCTTTTGATGGAAAAATGTGTCTTCGTGTGAAATTAAGTCATATAACCTTCCATTTGAAGATGTCGTCCTCTGCTTATAGGAGATTGCCAGTTTTACAACTGAAAAAAAATCCTAATATGTCCATTTATCATCACTTCAAAAGCTTTTACAGATTTATCTACTCACCATTTGACAAGGCAGTAGCTTTTCATTTATATATCACATTGGCAGTTGGGCTCATTGCTGATAAAGAAAAGAGGATTGGTTTAAATGATGGCTTACAGTCAAATTAACTATATATATATATATATATATATATATATATATATATATATATATACCTATACTAAGTGGCACTAGTATTTGCTGTTAGAAATATATTTTTCTGTGAATATTTGGTATTAGGTATTGCAGAGAAGAGTATGCTTAACATTTAGACTAAACAAGATATTGAAGAATATTTAAAATAGAAAATTGAATTGAGTTATTTCTTTTTTTTGTTTTAACAGAAGACCGTTATTTTACTGTCAAGTGTAATGCAGACCAACGGCTTTAAAAAACAAAACATCACTATGAAAATGCAGTGAAATTTGCCGGAGCAGGAGGGGCTACTCGGATGAATATATATAAGGGGAGAAATTGATTAAAACTGGCATTTTCTGTGCCAGTCTTGAGATACCCTGCACTGTCGGAGGATGCACCACATTTATAATGAGGCACACGCCTCATCATAAATTAGGCACATCGCCCTGAAGTCCGTGCACCTAAGTAAAAATCTATGACAGCTCAGAAAACTGGCATAAATAAAGATAACTCTGTTGGGGAGACTGGCCACACCCCTTTAGGAAAATAATGAGGGAGGCGTAAAATCTGAGAGATGTGACAATATTTTTAAAAAGTCACACTTTTTTTATTTTAACCTCTTAAGGACGAAGGGCGTACATGTACGCCCTTCGTCCGCACTTTAAAGATGGCGCCCGCTCCCGCACGGAGCGGGCGCATGAGCTGCGGGTAAACGCTTGATTCATCAAGCTGACACCCGCAGCTCATGTCCGTGACCGGCAGCGATGCCGATCGTGGACATTTAACCCCTCAGATGCCGTGGTCAATCCTGACCACGGCATCTGATCGCGCAAAAACCGAAAGTTTCACTTTCGGTTTGTGCTCCGGCTCCCCTGATGGCCACAAGGGGGAGCCGAAGCATGCATGTAGTAGCCTAGGTCTCTGTGAATGAAACCTAGGTTACTACATAGTATTCCTATGGAGCCTATGGGAACTATAAGAAAGTGGTAAAAAAAAAAAAAAAAGTTTAAAAAATAAAAATAAAATAAAAAAAAATATAAAAATTCAAATCACCCCCCTTTCCCCAAAATGAAAATAAAATAAATAAAAAAATAAAAAGATTACACATAATGGGTGTCGCAATGTGCAAAAACGCCCATACTATAATAATATTAAAAAATATTCACCATACGGTAAACATAAAAACGGAAAAAAAGCGTCCAAATGGCTAATTCGCCATTTTTGGACGCTTCATTTCCTAAAAAAAAGTGAATAAAAAGTGATCAAAACATCATACGCACCCCATAATGGTATCAATTAAAAGTTCAGATTGCCCCGCAAAAAATGAGCCCCTACACTGCTCCGTACGCATAATTACAAAAAAGTTATAGGGGTCAAAACATGGCGACAAAAAATAAAATAAAAAAATTCCCACTTTTAATTTTTTTTTCACTATCAAAACGCAAGAAAAACTATACATATTAGGTATTGCCGGATTCGTACTGACCTGAAGAATAAAATTAACCAGTCAGTTTTATCGCAAATCAAACGTTGTAATTTACCCCATTTGGAATTTTTTTCCCGTTTCCCACTACATCACATGCAAAAATAAATGGTAGCGTTAAAAAGTACAACTTGTCCCGCAAAAAACAAGCCGTCATATGGCTATGTGAGCGGAAATATAAAAATGTTATGGCTTTTGGAAGGCAGGGAGCGCAAAACAAAAACGCAAAAATCCCAAAACCCCCGGTTCTTAAGGGGTTAATAATAGAGTGGGTTCAGCATTTATGTTGGTACCTGCATTGCCTGGATTTAATGGAGGCCATTATGGCATCAAAAATGGTAAAAGTAAGAGTTAACCCAGCATGCATGTGGAACCTGCACTCCTTGAATTTTATGGTGCCCAATATGGCACATAACAGGTAGTATATAGTGTTAGGTTCACGTCTTATAAAGATTCGCCTTGACGTTTGGCAGAGGGGCCCAAATAATTTTGTACAAAATTTATTTGCCAAAAATCTCAAATTTTAAAAATAAGAGTACATACCATTAGCACCAAATTATTTTCTATAACTACAGCATTATTGTACATTATTTGTGTTTGCAGAGTGCACTTTAATGTCATACATGACACCTTTCAACAAGTTGCCTGATTCTTTATCTGCTTTACTAGAAACATAAAGACACTGATTTAAAAAAAAAGTAATATTTCCAGTTACATTTGGAATAAGCATTAAAGAAATATCTCAAGTTCAATATATCATCTGATCTGTGGGCATCAAGTTATAAAGCAGGATAAGAGGAGTGGATTAATATATAGTTGTATTTTATTAATTTTAATTCCTGGTCATTTTGAGTTTAAAGGGCATCTGTCAGCAGCTTTGGACCTATGAAACTGGCTGACCTATTGCATGTGCGCTTGGCTGCTGAAGGCATCTGTGTTGGTCCTATGTTTGTATGTGCCCGCATTGCTGAACAAAATGGAAGTTTTACTATATGCAAATGAGCCTCTAGGAGCCATAGGGGTGTTGTCTGTAATCCTAGACGCTCAGCTCTTTCTGCAACTGTCACGCCCTCTGCACATTGATTGACAGGACAAGGCAGTGTTAACGTGATTACACCTGGCCCTAACTTCTCCTAAAGCCAATCTTAGTGGAGAGAGCTGTATATTAAAACTGTATTTTTTTCAGCAATGTGGGGGCATATGAAGATGGGACCAACACATATGCCTTCAGCTGCCAAGCGCACATGCAACGGGTCAGCTACATGTAGTTTCATAGGTACAAATCCGCTGACAGATGTCCTTTAAGAGTCCAATGGATTGTCCTACTATTGACTGCCATCTTCACTCCCATACGTCTGTATACAGAGTGAGCTGTCAGTCACTAAGTAGGAATACACATTGGACTCTTAAGCAATAGATGACCAAATATTACAATGAAAAATAAATCAATTTAATCTGAATCTTTTCCTAAAAAAAACTATGTGCCGTATCAATATGCTCAACCACTTCTTACCTGTTGCTCCCAGACAGGGCTACATGTTCAGATTAACAGTTTCTTTTTTAGGTAAAATGTGTGGTGAGACTTTTGCATGAAGTAAAAAAGAAAGATAAGGGGCAAATAAATTTAAACTCAACAGTAAATTTTAACCAATGTATTGACCTACCTGTATATTGCAACAAATATAAGAGCCCTTTTTGATGAATCTGTCACAACATACATCACCGACATTAACCTCCAAACTACCTAGAGTAATGTCACATGTTCTATGTTTCGGTCTGTGTGGAGTAAGGAAACAATTTTAGTTCTTTCTTGCGACATTGAAAAAATAAATGAAGCAAATAATAGTAAATTATGGTGCAAAAGGTTAACACATGTCACAAAGGATATGCAATGCTACTGTATTTTGGTTCCTTTTTTACAGTGCACCGATAACAGATGCAAATACAATGATAATTGTGAGCCATAGTGTGGAACCCTTAGGTTGTGAAGTGCAGAATTTAATATTATATACAAATACAAAATTAAACAACTCAAAGGGAAATGAGAACATTTCTCTCTAAATCTGGAAACTGGAGGAAGAAACATTTTGTAGTAAATCTTTATGACATTAATCATGAATTATTCAATTCATTTTTGGGAGTTCAAATGAGAAAAGTCCAGGGTACAGCGAGACCAAGAAGGGAAAGCAAGAGGATGAGTGGTTGCAAAGATAGGAGGAATAGTATTCATGGTAGCAGTCCTCATTCTTGCGTTCCCAAGGCCTTGCAGTGAAGGGAGGGGCGCAACCTTTCTTCTCCTCAGGGCACACCCTGGCTTGGAATCTCTTGTGGGTTGTGCTGGAAGTCAGTGGTTTTTGAGGTGCAAGGCAGGGCTCCCTTGAGGTACTGGGAAAAAGGGCAATGGTGTGACTGATATGCAAGGCAAGGGTGAGTCTGGTTTTGGGGTAACAACTCCACTCTATTTTACTCAAGCAGTTTGAGCAGATAGCATACACAGGTATTTGCAAAAAAATAGGTTCAGTCTCTAAGTTACTTACAGTTTTACCAAGGCTGTATACATAGGGGGTCATTTATTAAGACCAACATTTTAGATATCGGTCTTAATAACCCCCTATATCTGGTGGTGTATCTGTCGAAGTCAAGAAGAGACACTGGCCTCTAAATAACTTTGGTGTATCCTGCGCCAGTCTAAATGTGAGCCAGCTTCCTAACTGTCTATTCTAATTCTCTCTTATAATTGAGAAGTCTTTTAACAGATCGTCAGTCTGTCTCAAAGACATGGCAGGGTTTAGCTGAAGTTTATTACCCAACTAAACGCAGTGATGTCTACAGCCAATATACATGCATTACCCTCACTGACTTTTTGTCCACGCACTGTCCCTTTTGTAATAGCCCAAAACCAGTGGCGTACATAGAGAAGTAAGGGCATCATAGCAAGGATCAAACAAGATCCCTCACACAGGACAGAAGGGTTTCCACCAAATCCCTTTCAATGACCCCTGGGACATTTTTCCACTGCCTCATTTGCTAAAAGTTGTTCCTTTAGAGGGTATATTCCAAGTTTTCAGCTCCAGTAGAAGAGGAGATAATCCTAACTAAGACTGGGCCCCCTCTTGCCCTGGGCCCCATAAGAGCCGCATTGGTCTTCTGCTATGGTAGTTACGCCCCTACCCGAAACCTTCTGTAAAGTTCAGTACTTCTCTATCAGATGCTAACACAGGTTTTCAGTTGTTTTACTGGCTGTTGCCAGCTTACAGGGCTAGTGTTTTGCTGTTAGCAACTTCTTTCTCAGGCAACAGCTATACACTTTAACTGCTCACACGTCCGCTGCCAGCTCAAAACAGCACATTAGTACAGCTCCCAGCTCAGATGGGTGGGAACATCCCACACCTAGTAACTGAATTTAGGGACAGAAAATTAAGTTTTATTTCCATATACAGCCTGTGGGATATGACATACACAGTAAAGTCACAGAACTCTATTGGGGTCACTGCAAGTGCAATTTTTGAGGGATCATAACTCCAATACAGCAATAGCAATCCTTAAAGTAGCACTCCCACAAAAAAGAAAAAAATCTCTGCCCTGTTAGAAAGGTGCATGGTGTAAACTGTAGTGAATGTAATCTTCTTACCAGTGACTGTATTTGTGAGCTATCCCTCCCTGCTGATCCTCAGCTGTGTCAAGTGACCAACTCTCTGATCTCCAACTAACGTAGGACAGGTAGTCAGCTACTTCACAATTCATTCCTATGAGACTGACATTGAGGCTTCCATAGGAATACATAGAGTAACTTGGCTAACTGTAGATATGCTCCAAGCTAAGTTAAATAAGGTAAATGTGAACAAGGCTCCGGGTCCAGATGGATTACACCTAATAGTTCTCAAAGAGCTCAGTTCAATCATTGATATGCCCCTGTTTATAATTTTTAAAGGTACTGGAACAGTGCTAAGTGATTGGCGCAAGGCAAATTGGTGCCCATATTAAAAAAAGGATCTAGTTACTCCACAAGTAATTATAGACCTATAGGCTTGGAAAGTATAGCTTGTGATTGGATTTAAAACTGGCTGAAGGGCCATGTCCAGAAAGTTGTGGTCAATGATTCTTATTTAGACTGGTCCTGGTTTATAAGTGCTGTACCCCAAGGTTCAGTGCTGGGTCCTCTATTTAATTTATTTATTAATGATATTAAGGACGGTATTAATATCACCATTTCTATTTTTGCAGAAGACACTAAGTTATGTAGTACTGTGCAGTGTATGGAAGATGTCCATAAACTACAAACTAACTTGAACACTCTGAGTGATTGGGCATCAACTTGGAAAATGAGTTTCAATGTGGATAAATGTAAAGTTAGGTATCTTGGTAGTAATAATCTCTGTGCTTCATATGTCCTAGGGGAAGTGACACTGGGAGAGTCACTTATAAAGAAGGATTTGGGTGTCCTTGTAGATGGTAGATTAAATAACAGCATACAATGTCAATCAGCTGCTTCTAAGGCTACAAGGATATTGTCATGCATTAAACGAGGCATGGACTCGCAGGGCAGGGATATCATATTACCAAAGTCTCCAGTGAATAGCTCACTCTTTCTCCAATATGGAAGAGGCGCACTAAGTCTCTAACTTATTCACCCAATCAAAGAAATAGAGAATAATACAATATATAAGATGAGACTGGCACTCAATTATGTTTCCCATATGTTGTAAATACCAATACGGATTAAAACATTTATTAGTATAATAATATAAAATTCAAACTTAGATAAAAAATATAAGAAATGAATAAATCCTTCAGTATTTCCCCTGATGGCAACTCTTTTGTGAGCGATATTTAATCCTGAGGATTCAGGAACGTCATCCAAGGAAGTTATCTTACATAACCAATCTATATAGTATATCACAAACAAACCTAGTGGAGTCCACAGAGTAAAAATGTTCCGATGATGTCCCAAAAAAGGATATTATAGGGGCCCCTACTAAAATAGCAAAAAGGAATATCAAGCTCAATTTAATAGTATATGTCAGCTCGAAATGTGGCTTCCAACAGGATATTTAATTTATATATGGAGAACCGGTCTCATTGATGGTCGTAAAGTGCAATATATATTAGCAGCAGTTTTGATATATTAAGTCTTCTTATTACCTTCCAAAGTCCAGGAATTGAGAATATATACTAGTCTTAAAATTGCAACTGACTGTTCCAGTGTAATAGTAATAAACAATCCAGTCTTACCAGCCTTTGGTAATAAAAAAAATCAAATAGAGGACTCAGCACTGAACCTTGGGGTAGAGCACTTATAAACCAGGACCATTCTAAATAGGAATCATTGACCCCAACTTTCTGGACACGGTCCTTCAGCCAGTTTTCAATCGAATCACAAACTATACTTTCCAAGCCTATAGGTCTATAATTACCTGTGGAGGACCTAGATCCTTTTTTGAATATGGGCACCACATTTGCCTTGCGTCAATCACTTGGCACTGTTCCAGTACCTTTAAAAATTATGTAACCCCTTAAGGACACAGGACGTACATGTACGTCCTGTGTCTGGTTTTTAAAGATGGCGCCTGCTCCTGCTCCATGCGGGCACCTTAGCCGCGGGTGTCCACATGGTTCCTGTAGCAGACAATCGCGGCTAATGTCCGCGACCGGCAGCGATGCCGATCGCGGACATTTAACCCCTCAGATGCCGTGGTCAATCCTGACCACGGCATCTGAGTGTGCACAAACCGAAAGTTTTACTTTCGGTTTGCGCTCCGGCTCTCCCGTGTGGCGATCGGAGGAGCCGGAGCACGCCTGTAGTAGCCTGGGTCTCTATGAATGAAACCCAGGCTGCTCTGTAGTATTTCCTATGGAGCCTTGCCTGTAATAGGCTTCATAGGAAATATGCGATTTTTTCATATATTCAAATGCTATTGCATTGGAATGTATGAAAATCGCAATCAGATGATTGTAAGCTATAGTTCCCTATGGGAACTATAAAAAAGTGTAAAAAAAAAAAAATGAAAAGTTAAAAAATAAAAATAAAAATAAAAAACATGAAAGTTCAAATCACCCCCCTGTTGCTAAAATAAAAATTAAAAAACAATTTTTTTAAAAAAAATACACATCATGGGTGTCGCAATGTGCAAAAACGCCCATAGCATAAAAATATAAAAAAATATTCCCCATACATCAAACAGCAAAACGGAAAAAAGCGTCCAAATGGCGGATTCGCCATTTTTGGTCGCTTCATTTTCCACAAAAAATTACATAAAAGGTGATCAAAAAGTCATACACACCCCAAAATGGTATTAATAAAAAGATAAGATTATGACGCATAAAATGAGCCCCCATACAGCTCTGTACATATAATTACAAAAAAGTTATAGGGGTCAAAACATGGTGACAAAAAAGTAAAACTGATTTTTTCCCACTTTTGAATTTTTTTTTCACTATCAAAACGCAAGAAAACCTATACATATAGGGTATCACCGGATTCGTACTGACCTTTAGAGTAAAATTAACCAGTCAGTTTTATCGCACATCGAACGTCGGAATTTAAAAAGCCGCAAAACTGTGGTGGAATTGCTTTTTGTTTTGCAATTTCAACCTATTTGAAATTTTTTCCCTGCTTCCCACTACATCATATGCAATATTAAATGGTGGCATTGGAAAGTACAACTTGTCCCGCAAAAAGCAAGCCCTCATATGGCTATGTGAACGGAAAAATAAAAAAGTTATGGCTCTGGGAAGGCAGGGAGCGCAAAACGAAAACTCAAAAAGTAGAAAACCTCCGGTCCTTAAGGGGTTAAAAACTGAGCTCTTTAAGAACTCTTGGATGTAATCCATCTGGACCCGGAGCCTTGTTCACATTTACCATATTTAACTTGGCTTGGAGCATATCTACAGTTAGCCAAGTTTCTCTATGTATTCCTTTGGAAGCCTCGATGTCAGTCTCATAGGAATGAATTGTGAAGTAGCTGACTAGGTTTGTTTGTGAAATACTATATAGATTGGTTATGTAAGATAACTTCCTTGGATGACGTTCCTGAATCCTCAGGATTAGAGTTGAGCGAACACCTGGATGTTCGGGTTTGAGAAGTTCGGCCTAACTTCACGAAAATGTTCGGGATCCGAACTCGACCAGAACTTGACCCCGAACCGGAACCCCATTGAATTCAATGGGGACCCGAAATTTTGGTAAATTCCCTGCGAACCAATGTGGATAGGCAAATGACTTAAAATAAAATAAATTAAAATTAACCATTATCAATTGGCAACTTGGAGGAGGCGGTGGAATAGGACGTTGGGGTGGTGTCAGGTGGGAATGCTATGGGAGTTGAAGTTCTCATCACAGCCAAAAAGGATTCATGTCTGCCAGCAGTGTCACAGGCCTCATTCAAAGACTCAGGGCCATGGCAACGATACATGGGAGTTGAAGTTCACATCACAGCTAAAAAGGATTCATGTCTGCCAGCAGTGTCACAGGCCTCACTCAAATATTTAGGCCCACGGGACCCACAAAGAGGAGAGTTAAAATCACACCAAGACAGTATTGATTTAACCCAGCAATGCCACTGGCATTATTCACAGATTCAGACCCATGGCACCCACAAAGAGGAGAGTTACAATCATGCCAAAACAGTAGTGATTTCATCCAGTAGTGCCACATGCTTCATTCACTAATTCAGGACCATGGCACCCGCAAAGAGGAGAGCGGTCCCGTAACAGCAACACAAGCCTCAGGTCAACCTGCAATGGAACAGGCCATTATCATTTATGTAGGCCCCAGACACCCAGACCGAGGAGAGGTCATTTGACGGTAAAAAGAGGTTAATGTCTCCCACTAATACAGCAGGCGATAAAACAAAATATAGGTCCCTGACAAGCAGACAATGGGGCGGTATTTTGACAGTAAAAAGAGGTTAATGTCTCCCACCAATACAGCTGGCGTTGAAACAAAATATAGACCCCTGACAACCAGACAATGTAGAGGTCATTTGACAGTCTAAAGGGTTTAATGTCTCCCACCAATGCAGCAAGCGATGAAACAAAATATAGGCCCCTGACAACCAGAAAATGGGGCGGTCATTTGACAGTAAAAAGAGTTTAATGTCTCCCACCAATGCAGAAAGCGATGAAACAAAATATAGGCCCCTGACAACCAGACAATGTGGCGGTCATTTGACAGTAAAAAGGGTTTAATGTCTCCCAAATGGCCCCAGCAGCCAGACAGAGGTCCCATAGCATAAAATCAAGCTTGATGTCACCCGCCAAAGCAGCAGGCGATTAACAGAATTTTAGGCCCCTGACACCCAGACAGAGGAGAGGCTCATTCAACTTGGGGTTGCCCCCAAATTATTGGTACAATTAAAAACAGAGGCTTCAAAAAAGAAGTGCCCTGGAGTATAAGAATGTATGGTTGAGGGCGAGGCAGTTATAAATGTCTATTCTGCACAAGGTACGGACAAGTCCTGTGGGATCCATGCCTGGTTCATTTTAACCACCTCCCGACTGCCTAACGCAGCGATGCGTCCTGCGGGAGCCGGGATGTTCCTCGTAGATGCATCGGTACGTCATCTCGCGAGAGGCGAGAATTACTGTGAGCGCGCGCCCGGAGGAAATTTAACTACAGCCTGCCAGCGCTGATCTTGCGCTGGCAGGCTGTAGATGTTAAAAAAACGGCATCTGAATCACATATCAGATGCTGTTTTGTAAACAGCTTCTGATATGCCTGCTGCTCTGGTGGTCCCTTTTGCTTGGGACCACCAGAGGACACTAAGTGCACCAATCACCACATACTAACACCCCACCACGTCACTGATTAACCCATTGATCACCCCATGTCATCCCCCTGATCACCCCCTGTCATTAATCACCCCCCTGTAAGGCTCATTCAGATGTCCGTATGTGTTTTGAGGATCCACGGATCCGCAAAACACAGACACCGGCAATGTACTTTCCGCATTTTGCGGATCTGCACATTGCCAGAACTATATAGAAAATGCCTTTTCTTGTCGGCAATTGTGGACAAGAATAGGACATGCTCTATCTTTTGCGGAGCTGCGGCCGGATGTTTGGGGGCCGAAACCCGGAAGTTCACAGCCGCAGCTCTGCAAATGCTGATGCCGAGAGCACATAGTGTGCTCTCCGCATCACAGCCGGCCCCATTCACACTGAATGGGTCCGCATCTATTCCGCAGAATAGCGGAATAGATGCGGACATTTTTGCGGACGTGTGAATGGGGCCTTACTTCGCAAGCACTCCTATGTCCTTTCCCCTCTTTTTTTTTTCCCACATTTTTTGGCAGAGATTTTTTTATCAACATTGATCGATGCAAATGAAGAAATCTGTGCCGTTCATTTTTTTCCTGGGCTGAACAGAAAAAAAAAATCTCTTTACCCGTATGCTCAATATAAAGAGAATAGCAGAAACTCCTAATGCTGGCCATACATGTAATGATTGTGGAGACCCTCAAATGCCAGAGCAGTACAAACACCTCACATGTGACCCCATTTTGGAAAGAAGACACCCAAAGGTATTCGCTGAGGGGCATATTGAGTCCATGAAAGATTGAACTTATTGTCACAAGTTAGCGGAAAGGGAGACTTTGTGAGAAAAATAGAAATAAAAAAATGTCAATTTCCGCTAACTTGTGCCAAACATTTTTTTTTCTATGAACTTGCCATGCCCCTCATGGAATACCTTGGGGTGTCTTCTTTACAAAATGGGGTCACATGTGGGGTATTTATACTGCCCTGGCATTTTAGGGGCCCTAAAGCGTGAGAAGAAGTCTGGAATCCAAATGCGTAAAAATGCCCTTCTAAAAGGTACTCATTGGAATTAGGGCCCCTTTGCGCACCTAGGCTGCAACAAAGTGTCACACATGTGTTATCGGCGTACTCAGGAGAAGTAGGGCAATGTGTTTTGGGGTGTATTTTTACATATACCCATGCTGGGTGAGAGAAATATCTCTGTAAATTGACAACTTTGTATACATTTTTTTAAAAAGTTGTCATTTACAGAGACACTTTTTTGCAGCCAAGATGCGCAAAGGGGCCCTAATTCCAATAAGTACCTTTTAGGAGGGCATTTTTACGCATTTGGATTACAGACTTCTTCTCACACTTTAGGGCCCCTAAAATGCCAGGGCAGTATAAATACCCCACATGTGTCCCCATTTTGGAAAGAAGACACCCCAAGGTATTCCATGAGGGGCATGGCGAGTTCATAGAAGATTTTTTTTTTGGGCACAAGTTAGTGGAAATTGACTTTTTTTGTTTGTTTTTTTCTTACAAAGTCTCATATTCCACTAACTTGTGACAAAAAATAAAATTTTACATGAACTCACCATACCCCTCACGGAATACCTTGGGGTGTCTTCTTTCTAAAATGGGATCCCTTGTGGGGTATTTATACTGCCCTGGCTTTTTAGGGGCCCCTAATGCGTGAGAAGTAATTTGGAATCCAAATGTGTAAAAATGCCCTGTGAAATCTGAAAGGTACTCATTGGAATTTGTGCCCCTTTGCGCATCTTGGCTGCAATGTGTTTTGGGGTGTATTTTTACATATACCCATGCTGGGTGTGAGAAATATCTCTGTAAATGACAACTTTTGACATTTGTTTATACAAAGTTGTCAATTTACAGAGATATTCCTCTCAACCGGCAAGGGTCTATGTAAAAATACACCCCAAAACACATTTCCCTTCTTTTTTGCAGCCTAGGTGCATAAAGGGGCGTAAAGTCCAAGGAGCACCTTTACACTGGGTTCAGACCTGAGCGTTTTGAAGCCTAGCGTTTTATGCGCGTTCAAGACAGGCGTTTAGGCGCGTTTTTTTCAAGCGTTTTTGTAAATAGTGTAGGCGCGTTTAACGCGCGTTTATGTGATTGACTGCATAGTGGACCAATGACCAAACAGCCCTCGCTATATATAGTTTGGCCAATCAGAGTGATTTTGAGGTGTGAAATTCCATGGTGGCTGATATTGTGTGTGTGTTGGCCAAAATGGACTGCTACAGGAGGCGACATGTTGCTGTTGTTGTTACAGCCATCCAACTGGAGCGTTTGAGGAGAAGGAGGGCCAGCAGGCGCCGGTTCTGGGTCCATCCGGTGATTGCACAGCGGCAGGAGAGGGGCCAGTTCTGGGCGCTCTACCAGAACCTGCGTGCCCATGAGGACCATTTTTTGCCTACATGCGAATGTCCATTTCAAGGTTAGTATGTATACGTGTTTTTAATGTTTTATTTGGTTTTACAGAAAGTGTAGTAATGTCGTAATGTTAATTTTATTTAATTTAATTTGTCTCCAGCTTTGATGAGCTCCTGGGGCTGTTGGAGAGTAGGTTGATGCACCAGGACACCTTCATGCGGGACAGCATTCCACCTGTGGAAAGACTGGTGATAACTTTGCGGTAAGTTTTATATACCTCGTGTCCTTCTAAAACATGTCTATTGTGTAGCGACTGTTTATGTTTGTTTTTGCATTTTAGTACTGGTGTGGTTTGTGTGGTATGCCTGTTACCATAAATATTCAGCACATGCATCATGTAGCCACCTTTGCAAGGTGTAACCCTTTCCATGGAAAAAGACTCCAAACATATAGTTAGTAATTGTTTTATGTTTAGTGCAATAAAGAAACTCAGTACATTCCCCAACATGTTTATACGGAGTACACAAAAATGCACATAACTTTGGTGCAATACGCAAACAAAATGTGCTTTCTTTTAATTAAAAATAAATAACGTAGTGGCCAACTCAAATACCGGCACTTTAATTCGCATTAACATCTCTCACAGGTCCTCATAATCGGGGCTGGTTATTTCTGGTTCCGGATCCCGGCTTGTAGGAATGTTTGGCCGCGTTAGAAGCTCGGCATTGGCCTGTGTGCTGGTGGTGGTGCTTGTGGATGTGGTCAGGCCATACTGGTGCCCATAATGTGGACCTTCTTGGGGGCCATGTTGGTCGTAATGTGGTCCATAGTATCGGCTATATTGTTGCACCGGTTCCCCAGGTTGTGAATATTGTTCTGCATATGTTGATCCCTGTGGCGCATACTGCTGGGGATATATTGGGCCATATGTTGTTGGATTTGTGGGCCCATGTTGGCTAAATTGGGGACCATGTGGGTGGCCATATTGTTGCCCATAATGGGGGTCCTGTATAGGGGCCTGCATAGTAGGCAGCATTGGATCCTGAATGGGATGCTGCCTAGGATCTGGAATTGTATGCTGCCTAGGAGGCTGCCTAGGAGCGAGGATGGGAGGCTGCCTAGGAGCGGGGATGGGAGGCTGCCTAGGAGCGGGGATGGGAGGCTGCCTAGGAGCCGGGAGAGGAGGCTGCATAGGAGCCGGGAGAGGAGGCTGCATAGGAGCCGGCATCGGGCCATGCAAAGAAGCGATTTTTGTGGCCACTTTGGTGCTCATTTCAGAGGCAACTTCTGTGGCCATTTCAGTGGCCACTTGTTGAGCAATCTTTGTGGCCTGGTGTGGTGACAGCTGCGGGGCCTGATGTTGGGCCATTACTGGTTCAAGATGTATGACCAGTTGAGTGGCCAGTTGAGTGGCCAGTTGAGTGGCCAGTTGAGTGGCCATTTGTGAGGCCAGTTGTGTGGCCTGCAGGGGTCCCGGCTGGGTTTCCTGGAATGGTGATGCAAAAGTGTCCAGCGTGCGGGTCAGCATCTCTTGGACAGTGGTGAGTTGCGGTCTGGGGACATTTTGCAATCTGTCCTCCAGACTGAGAAGGAAATACCCGTTGCTGGTCATTTTTGGTACCGGATGTGCCAGGGCATCCAGGCTGGCTATCAGTCGGTCCTCCTGCCGTTCACCTCTCCGCCTTTTTGCCCTTAGCTGGCGAGTCGCTTCTGCCCCAGATGGCCCTGGCTGTGTGGGGCTTGTAAGCGCCGGAGGGCCCTCTGTCCCTGGTGGACTGGTTGGCGCTGAAGATGGTCCTGGCTCGCTGTCCCGAGTGTGGCCAGAGTCCTCTTCCGCCTCATCTGCAGCCTGACTGTGTTCCCAGCTGCTCTCTGTGCTGTTAAAGATAAATATTGTGTTAAATATTTAAAGCATATCATTGTGAATATATGTGACATTATGTAATGCCACATCCTCTCCCCAATGAGGACTACAATGTCTCACCTCCTCATTTCAGTGCAGGGAATCAAGAAGGCCATTTGCTCCGCATGCACATAACAAGAGCGTGTGGGTGAAGAGCCGCTCCTCTGCTCCCTCTCTAGGCGGCGATGTCGTATGAATGCGTCCTTGATACTTTTCCATTTTTTTGATGGTGTTGACTACAAATATTAAAAATAAAGTTAATGAGCATAATTTCTTATTCTATTTTCAGGTACCTAGGTACAGGCCAGTCGTTGGCGAGTCTGCATTTTTCGTTTCTGATCGGCAAATCCACGGCAAGTGTCATCATCCGTGAGACCTGCGTGGCAATCTGGAATGCACTCCATGCAGCAGTGATGGGCCAACCGCAGAAGGAGCAGTGGCAGGAAATGGCCGATGTGTTCATGCAAACCTGCCAATTCCCCAACTGTGCCGGAGCTATAGATGGCAAGCACATCCGCATTAAGAAGCCGGTGAGAACTGGAAGCCAATTTTATAATTACAAAAAATATTTTTCTTTTGTATTATTTGCGATGTGTGATGCCAACTATAGCTTCCGGTACATTGACGTGGGCTCATATGGCAGTAGGTCCGACTCGGCGGTCTTTGCCCATTCGGAGTTTGGCAAACTGCTCCATGACAAGGCTCTGGATCTCCCTGAGAACACCGCACTGCCTGGCACCACTTCACCAGCGATGCCATTTGTGTTTGTGGCCGACGAGGCCTTTGCCCTGGGTGAAAACCTAATGAGGCCCTATTCTAGCAGGGGACTGTCTCTAGCCAGACGAGTATTTAATTATAGGCTGACTAGAGCGCGCAGGGTTGTGGAGTGCGCTTTTGGCATCCTCGCCAACAAATGGCGATTTCTCCACACCCCCATCCACCTCAAATTGGAGACTGCAATCTCGGCCGTAAAAGCAGCCTCGTCCTACATAATTTTGTCCGGGCTAGAGACGGATTTAATTTTGAGGATTCCCTCACCCATTCCCTGCACAGTCATCGGCCGAGTGTTGTGCGTGGCCACAGACAGGGTGCAGCAGTGCGGGAACAGTTCACAGCATACTTTATGTCGCCACATGGGGCCTTACCATGGCAGTTAGACTCGATTTAAATTTATTTGCCATGATTATTTTGTGTTAATATGCGTCCTAATTTATTTTTACTGTAATGTTTGCAGTTTATTTTCACACATATAAATTCTGTTTGACCCATTTTGTCTCATCTTGTTTTTATATATATGATGGGCCATGGAGAGTGGCCTTTAGGAGGCCATATTCCAATCACGTGTGGTACAAAGCATATGGTGGGCGAATGTACGTAACCGCTTTTGGGGGTAACTACTCCACCATTATATTTATTCCTAATGATGGAGCAATTAATGTGTCCATGCAGGTGCCTATAAATGCGAATGTACGAAAAAGTTTCCCACAACAAGCGTGAGCCTTCAACTGAATATAACTCACAACAAATACCATGCTAACATTGTGTGAAGCTATGGTAGAACATGATCACAGTAGCATGTATGAAACGGCTGGAGGGCCGACATTCGACTGACCTGACGTAAACACCACTGAAATTTGTCCGTAAATACATAGGCCACTATCCGTACTATTGTTTTCCATACGTCACCTCACTAGCAATATACTAATCCGCATAACCAGGCCACAAATAGAGCAAAATATCTGCATTGGACAACATGAGCTTTCATACACAGCGCATACAAACACTATTCAGCTGCACCATTTACACGTCAATCATAGTACTGGCCCATTGCACTGACGCATAATGTGCGCAGGGGCAACTACCAACTGGCCACATAACAACTGACACATCCCACATACAACTCCTACACAGACCTCACTAGAAGGGAGACATAAAACATGTAGCAGGAGAAAATAACCATTCTGAAAGCACCCACAGTTTGTGGCGTTTGCTAGCATATTTACAGCTATTTAAACAGGTGACACACAGCAGCAGGCAATTACTACAGGCCAGAGGGTACTGGATCCAAATTATGTGCCCATGAGACAAGGCGAACTATGCTAAAAGAGTGGCTATATACTATATTATTAAGTTTGATTGAGGATGGTGCGGCACTGTAGGTGATGTCCAAATACAGCTACATGCATGCCTGCAAGGCTCCATCAAGTACAAGACAGCCCACCATTTTGGAAGCTGCATTAGGACATCACCTCAAGCCGTACTGCCAGAGATGGCCGGAGCTATTACATATAATATTTTCAACACCAGTGCACACTAGATTTTGAGGTCAGAAACTAAATCACACATACCTTTGCCTTGTCGGCCAGTCTTGGTAAACTGCGGCCACTCTGGCCAGATGGATTTGCAAATGTCCTCCCAGGCTTGTAGTCGGACCCTGCGATTTTTATAATAGGGGTCTTGGGTGTCATATAGGCACCGTTTGGCCTGCACTAGCCTGATAATGTTTTCAGAATCACAGGCCTCCTCCATGTCTGCTCTCCTGCAAAACTCTGGGTGCTTTGCACATGTTGCTTTGGCCTTTTTCAACAGCATGTTGCAAAGTAGCGTCCATAGGCGCGTTTTTCGCGGCACAAACGCCCGAACAACACGCCTATGGCGTTTCCCATTGAAGTCTATTGGAACCAAACGCTGGTTCAACGCCCAAATTAACGCGAACATACTTGCCTATGCGTCTGACGTTTTTAGGCGCCTACGAACGCGCATTAAAACGCGCAAGTGTGAACCACCTCCATTGGAATGCATGGTTCCTGTACTGTTGTGCGTTTTTTTGCGCGTTCGAAAGCGGCGTTTTACGCGAATGTGTGAACTGAGGGTAACCAATGAATGTCTCCAATTTGAGGTGGATGGGGGTGTGGAGAAATCGCCATTTGTTGGCGAGGATGCCAAAAGCGCACTCCACAACCCTGCGCGCTCTAGTCAGCCTATAATTAAATACTCGTCTGGCTAGAGACAGTCCCCTGCTAGAATAGGGCCTCATTAGGTTTTCACCCAGGGCAAAGGCCTCGTCGGCCACAAACACAAATGGCATCGCTGGTGAAGTGGTGCCAGGCAGTGCGGTGTTCTCAGGGAGATCCAGAGCCTTGTCATGGAGCAGTTTGCCAAACTCCGAATGGGCAAAGACCGCCGAGTCGGACCTACTGCCATATGAGCCCACGTCAATGTACCGGAAGCTATAGTTGGCATCACACATCGCAAATAATACAAAAGAAAAATATTTTTGTAATTATAAAATTGGCTTCCAGTTCTCACCGGCTTCTTAATGCGGATGTGCTTGCCATCTATAGCTCCGGCACAGTTGGGGAATTGGCAGGTTTGCATGAACACATCGGCCATTTCCTGCCACTGCTCCTTCTGCGGTTGGCCCATCACTGCTGCATGGAGTGCATTCCAGATTGCCACGCAGGTCTCACGGATGATGACACTTGCCGTGGATTTGCCGATCAGAAACGAAAAATGCAGACTCGCCAACGACTGGCCTGTACCTAGGTACCTGAAAATAGAATAAGAAATTATGCTCATTAACTTTATTTTTAATATTTGTAGTCAACACCATCAAAAAAAATGGAAAAGTATCAAGGACGCATTCATACGACATCGCCGCCTAGAGAGGGGAGCAGAGGAGCGGCTCTTCACCCACACGCTCTTGTTATGTGCATGCGGAGCAAATGGCCTTCTTGATTCCCTGCACTGAAATGAGGAGGTGAGACATTGTAGTCCTCATTGGGGAGAGGATGTGGCATTACATAATGTCACATATATTCACAATGATATGCTTTAAATATTTAACACAATATTTATCTTTAACAGCACAGAGAGCAGCTGGGAACACAGTCAGGCTGCAGATGAGGCGGAAGAGGACTCTGGCCACACTCGGGACAGCGAGCCAGGACCATCTTCAGCGCCAACCAGTCCACCAGGGACAGAGGGCCCTCCGGCGCTACAAGCCCCACACAGCCAGGGCCATCTGGGGCAGAAGCGACTCGCCAGCTAAGGGCAAAAAGGCGGAGAGGTGAACGGCAGGAGGACCGACTGATAGCCAGCCTGGATGCCCTGGCACATCCGGTACCAAAAATGACCAGCAACGGGTATTTCCTTCTCAGTCTGGAGGACAGATTGCAAAATGTCCCCAGACCGCAACTCACCACTGTCCAAGAGATGCTGACCCGTACGCTGGACACTTTTGCATCACCATTCCAGGAAACCCAGCCGGGACCCCTGCAGGCCACACAACTGGCCTCACAAATGGCCACTCAACTGGCCACTCAACTGGCCACTCAACTGGCCACTCAACTGGTCATACATCTTGAACCAGTAATGGCCCAACATCAGGCCCCGCAGCTGTCACCACACCAGGCCACAAAGATTGCTCAACAAGTGGCCACTGAAATGGCCACAGAAGTTGCCTCTGAAATGAGCACCAAAGTGGCCACAAAATTGCTTCTTTGCATGGCCCGATGCCGGCTCCTATGCAGCCTCCTCTCCCGGCTCCTATGCAGCCTCCTCTCCCGGCTCCTAGGCAGCCTCCCATCCCCGCTCCTAGGCAGCCTCCCATCCCCGCTCCTAGGCAGCCTCCCATCCCCGCTCCTAGGCAGCCTCCTAGGCAGCATACAATTCCAGATCCTAGGCAGCATCCCATTCAGGATCCAATGCTGCCTACTATGCAGGCCCCTATACAGGACCCCCATTATGGGCAACAATATGGCCACCCACATGGTCCCCAATTTAGCCAACATGGGCCCACAAATCCAACAACATATGGCCCAATATATCCCCAGCAGTATGCGCCACAGGGATCAACATATGCAGAACAATATTCACAACCTGGGGAACCGGTGCAACAATATAGCCGATACTATGGACCACATTACGACCAACATGGCCCCCAAGAAGGTCCACATTATGGGCACCAGTATGGCCTGACCACATCCACAAGCACCACCACCAGCACACAGGCCAATGCCGAGCTTCTAACGCGGCCAAACATTCCTACAAGCCGGGATCCGGAACCAGAAATAACCAGCCCCGATTATGAGGACCTGTGAGAGATGTTAATGCGAATTAAAGTGCCGGTATTTGAGTTGGCCACTACGTTATTTATTTTTAATTAAAAGAAAGCACATTTTGTTTGAGTATTGCACCAAAGTTATGTGCATTTTTGTGTACTCCGTATAAACATGTTGGGGAATGTACTGAGTTTCTTTATTGCACTAAACATAAAACAATTACTAACTATATGTTTGGAGTCTTTTTCCATGGAAAGGGTTACACCTTGCAAAGGTGGCTACATGATGCATGTGCTGAATATTTATGGTAACAGGCATACCACACAAACCACACCAGTACTAAAATGCAAAAACAAACATAAACAGTCGCTACACAATAGACATGTTTTAGAAGGACACGAGGTATATAAAACTTACCGCAAAGTTATCACCAGTCTTTCCACAGGTGGAATGCTGTCCCGCATGAAGGTGTCCTGGTGCATCAACCTACTCTCCAACAGCCCCAGGAGCTCATCAAAGCTGGAGACAAATTAAATTAAATAAAATTAACATTACGACATTACTACACTTTCTGTAAAACCAAATAAAACATTAAAAACACGTATACATACTAACCTTGAAATGGACATTCGCATGTAGGCAAAAAAATGGTCCTCATGGGCACGCAGGTTCTGGTAGAGCGCCCAGAACTGGCCCCTCTCCTGCCGCTGTGCAATCACCGGATGGACCCAGAACCGGCGCCTGCTGGCCCTCCTTCTCCTCAAACGCTCCAGTTGGATGGCTGTAACAACAACAGAAACATGTCGCCTCCTGTAGCAGTCCATTTTGGCCAACACACACACAATATCAGCCACCATGGAATTTCACACCTCAAAATCACTCTGATTGGCCAAACTATATATAGCGAGGGCTGTTTGGTCATTGGTCCACTATGCAGTCAATCACATAAACGCGCGTTAAACGCGCCTACACTATTTACAAAAACGCTTGAAAAAAACGCGCCTAAACGCCTGTCTTGAACGCGCATAAAACGCTAGGCTTCAAAACGCTCAGGTCTGAACCCAGTGTTAGGCTTTACACAATTGCTCACAATTTAGCCCCGCCCAAAATGCCAGAACAGTAAACACACCCCACAAATTACCCCGTTTCGGAAAGTAGACACCCCAAAGTATTCACTGAGGGGCACAGTGAGTCCATGGGAGATTTTTTATTTTTTTGTCAGAAGTTAGCAGAAATGGAAACTTTATTATTATTTTTTTTCGTCAGAAAGTGTAATTTTCCGCTAACTTGTGAAAAAAAATGAAATGATACATGAACTCACCATGCCCCTCCGCGAATACTTTGGGGTGTCTTCTTTCTAAAATTGTGTCATTTGGGGGGTATTTATACTATCCTGGCATTCTAGCACCTGAAGAAACATGACAGGTGCTCAGAAAGTCAGAGCTACTTCAAAATGCGGAAATTCACTTTTTTGCACCATAGTTTGTAAATGCTATAACTTTTACCCAAACCAATAAATATAAACTTATTGCATTTTTTTTATTAAAGACGTGTAGAAAAATAAATTTAGAGAAAAATTTATATAGAAATGTAGTTTTTTTAAAAAAAAAATTATAACAGAAAGCTAAAAATGACATTTTTTTGCAAAAATTTCGGTAATTTTTTATTAATAGCAAAAAAAATAAAAATGTCAGCAACAATTAAATACCACCAAATGAAAGCTCTATTAGTGAGAAGAAAAGGAGGTAAAATTCATTTGGATGGTAAGTTGTATGACGAGCAATAAACCGTGAAAGTAGTGTAGTGCAGAATTGTAAAAAGTGGTCTGGTCATCAAGGGTGTTTAAGCTAGGGAGGCTGAGGTGGTTAATGAACGTGAACTTTGTCTGTAATGACGCCCCCCTGCCGAGCTAAATACACGTTCAGACAATACACTGGCCGCAGGGAAGGCCAGCACCTCCTAGGCATAAAGGGCAAGCTCTGGCCATGTGGACAATTTGGAGACCCAGAAGTTGAATGGGGCAGAACCATCAGTCAGTACGTGGAGGCGTGTGCACACGTACTGTTCCACCATGTTGTTCAAATTCTGCCTCCTGCTAACACGTTCCCTATCAGCTAGTGGTGCAGTTAGCTGTGGTGCGGTGACAAAACTTTTCCACAGCTCGGCCATGCTAACCCTGCTGTCTGAGCAGCTGGACGTGACACAGCTGCATTAGCGACCTCTTCCTCATCCTCCTCCTCTGTCTCTGCCTTCGCCTTGTGCTTCCACTTGTCCCCCTGTGTCAGTTGGGAATGCCCTCAGGAGTGCGTCTACCAGTGTGCGGTTTTAGTCGCGCAACTTGCTATCACGCTCCAGTGCGGGAATTAAGGTGGGAACGTTGTACTTGTACCAGGGATCCAGCATGGTGGCAACCCAGTGGTCAGCACAAGTTAAAATGTGGGCAACTCTGCTGTCATTGCGCAGGCACTGCAGCATGTAGTTGCTCATGTGTGCCAAGCTGCCCAAAGTTAACGATAAGCTGTCCTCTGTAGGTGGTGTATCATCTGTGTCCTCCGTATCCCCCCAGCCACGCTACAGTGATGGCCCCGAGCTGCGTAGGGTGCCACCCTGCATTGAAACCGATTCCTCCTCCTTATCCTCCAGAAGTGTGCCCTGGCTGTCCACATGTGTACCTGGCCTCTGCTGGTGCAGGAACCCACCCTCTGAGCCACTTCTGTATGACCTGCCTAAAACCCGGTGAAATGCCCCCTCTTCCTCCTTCTCCTGTGCAGCATCCTCTTCCATCATAGCCGTAATATTTTTTTCACGGAGACATAGAAGGGGTATTGTAATGCTAACAACGGCGTCATCAGCACTGGCCATGTTGGTTGTACACAGGTCTCGCATGCAGGCCCAGTCACTGGCGGTGAAGTGGTGCTGATACGCAGAGCGACTGACCCGTGCATACTGCATCTAAAACTCCACTATAGCCCGCTGCTGCTCGCACAGTCTCTCCAACATATGTAAGGTGGAGTTCCACCTGGTGGGCATGTCGCATATGAGGCGGTGAGCAGGGAGGCCGAAGTTACGCAGACGAAGTTACGCAGACAGGCGAGCAGCAGCATGGTGAGAATGCCAAAAGCGCGCACATACGGACCGCACTTTCAGCAGCAGCTCTGACATGTCTGGGTAGTTTTTAAGAAACTTCTGCACCACCAGAGTCAACACATGCGCGCCAGGCAAGGGATGTGCGTCAAACCGGCTAGTCCCAGAGCTGCAACGAGATTTTGCCCATTATCGCACACCACCAGGCCGGGCTTGAGGCTCACTCATCAGTCTGCTGTTCTTTGTCCCTCCAAAGCTCCTGTGTGGTGTGGGGTTTGTCACCCAAACACATGAGTTTTAAAATCGTCTGCTGACATTTACCCTGGGCTGTGCTGAAGGCGGGGGTGAAGTTCTTTCGATGACCGGATGTGGGGGTGGTAGAAGCGGAGTAGGAGGAGGAGGATGATGCGGAGTAGGAGGAGGAAGCAACAGGAGGCAAAGAGAAATGCCCTGCAATCCTCGATGGCGGAAGGATATGCGCCAAACAGCTATCCGCCTCAGGCCCAGCCACCACTGCTTTTACCCAGTGTGCAGTTAGGGAGATATAACGTCCCTGCCCGTTCTTACTGGTCCACGTGTCGGTAGTTATGTGGACCTTGCCACAGATGGCATTGTGCAGTGTACACCTGATTTTGTCCCCCACTTGTTTGTGCAGGTAAGGGATGACTCGCCTAGAAAAGTAGTGGCAGCTGGGAACGATGTACTGTGGGACAGCCAAGGCCATAAGGTTTTTAAAACTCTCTGTCTCCACCAGAAGGAATGTCAGCATTTTTAGGGCCAGGAATTTTGAAATGTTGCCAGTCAGGGCCAGGGATCGTGGGTGGGTAGGGAGGTACTTCCTCTTTCACTCCATTGTTTGGAAGATGGACAGCTGAATGCTGCCATAGGACACTATGACACCATGGTGCTGCTTGTTGAAGGTGATGGACGTGGTGGCGTTGCTGCCACATTCTCTGTTTGCAGGGAATTTACAGTCTATTTACAGTCACATACTCTTGTATCTAGTCCCTTAAGAGTCCTTCAAACTTTTTTACCACAACAGGTTAAACAACTGGTCTATAATTACCTGTGGAGGACCTAGATCCTTTTTTGAATATGGGCACCAGATTTGCCTTGCGCCAAACACTTGGCACTGTACCAGTACCTAGAGAATCTTTAAAAGTTATAAATAGAGTCAAACCAATGATTGAACTGAGCTGTTTTAGATTTCTTGGGTGTAATTTATCTGGACCTGGAGCCTTGTTCACATTTACCTTATTTAATTTAGCTTAGACCATATCTACAGTTGGCCAATTGAGTATATTACTGGATGCACTAACAGCCCCAGCACCACAGATATCAGCTACTTTCTCTTCTTTTGTTTATACTGTGCTAAAAAAAAAAAAAAAAACATTTAGTAACTCTGCCTTTCCTTATCTTCAGTGACTAACCCCACCCCCCCCACCCCCTCCCTTGCCATTATTTTGGGGACCTATCTGGTTAGACCTAGATTTAAATAATTTTGGGGGATTTGTTTCGCGCTTGTTTGCTGTTCATTTTGTATTTTTGAAAATTTTATCTACTTTTTATAGATTTTATTAGGCCCTTTGTAAACTTCAAAAGCTACAGCTGACCCTCAGATTTGTATTTTTTAAATGCCCTTTTTGTCATGAATTGCTGTTTTTACAGTAGCTATAAACCAGGGGGTTTAATTTTATACATTTATATTTGTTACCTAGATGAATACATTTTTCAGTGCAATTACTCAATGTGGACTTTGGAGACACGGAAACAATTTATTTTTTCCCAAAAAAATTTAGTTTTAGTGCAGGCAAAAATTCCTGGTCCACAAAGCAGTTTTAAATACACCGCCCAAGTACCTATTTTACATTTCTGCAGTGAAATAGTGCATCAGTGTATCCTTGGGGAAAAAAGCAATATTCCTGGTCCACAAAGCAGTTGTGCATACAGGGTACAAATACTTATTTTAAATTTCAGCACGGAAATAGTGCATTACTGTGTTTTAGGGAAAAAAAGTGGTATTCCTGGTCCACAAAGTAGTTGTGCATACAGCGTACAAATACATATTTTACACTTCTGCAGTGAAATAGTGTATCAGTATATTTTTGGCGAAAAAAACTGTATTCTGGGTCCACAAAGCAGTTGTGCATACAGCGTACAAATACCTATTTTAAATCTCAGCACTGAAATAGTGCATTAGTGTGTTTTAGGGGAAAAAAAAGCCGTGTTCTTGGTTCACAAAGCAGTGGTGCATACATCGTACAAATACATATTTTACATTTCTGAAGTGAAATAGCGCATCAGTGTATTTTTGGTAATAAAAGCGGTATTCCTGGTTCACAAAGCAATTTTCAATACAACGCCCAAATACGCATTTTAAATTTCAGCACTCAAATGGTGCATTTTTCTGTTTTGTTTAAAAAAAGCCGTGTTCTTGCTTCACAGAACAGTTGTGCATGCAGTGTAAAAATACCTATTTTAAATTTCAGCACTGAACTAGTGCATTACTGTGTTTTAGGGGAAAAAAGCTGTGTCCTTGGTCCACAAAGCAGTTGTGCATACAGCGTACAAATACCTACATTTAATATCCAGCCGTTAAAAAGTGCATTTCTGAATTTTGGGGGAAAAAGCTGTGTTCTTCGTCAACAAAGCAGTTGTGCATACAGCGTACAAATACATATTTTGATATGTATATCAAATAGTGCATCAGTGTATTTTTGGGAATAGAATAGAAGAGGTATTCCTGGTCCACAAAGCATTCTAAAATACACTGCCCAAATACGTTTTAAATTTCAACACTGAAATAGAGCATTTTTCTGTTTTTTTGAAAAAAAAAAATAATGTATTCTTGCTTCACAGAGTAGTTCTCCATACAGCGTGCAAATACCTATTTTGAAAATAGTTACTGAAATAGTGCATTATTTTTTTTTTGGGGAAAAAAGCCGTATTCTTGGTCCACAGAGCAGTTTTTAATAAACCGCACAAATACCTACGTTTAAATTTCAGCAGTGAAATACTGCATTAGTATATTTTATGGGAAATAAACTTGTATTGTTGTTACACAGAGCAGTTTGGCATACAATGTACAAAAACGTATTTTAAAATTTAGCATTGACATATTGCACTGCTGTAGTTTGTTGCAATAAACACTGGTTTTGTGATAGCAGATCTGCATTTAAGTCATTTAAAGTAACCTTTTGAACTCTGCATTTACATAGTTGGTTTCAAACACACTGGTTTTGTGGTAGATAGCACATTTGCGGTGTACGCTGCATTTCTGACAGTCAAATAAAACAGTTAACTTCTGTTTTTACATTGGTTGGTTTGAAAAATCAAATTTTTGGTGATAGTAAAGTAAGTGTATTGAATTGCTCCGTTACACTGTTGTTTGACCTAAAGAAATGTATTCTGTTTATGACACAGGCACTGTCTTACTGTATAGTGAACTTAATTGTTGACTATTGGCAGTTAAATGCAGCAGTCTCTTATGCTTCTTTATGACTCTGCTGGCAGGGTTTCCTAGGGCCATATCCATAATCCTGCCCCAGAAGTGGAAGAGATTGAGTGCACGGATGCCCAACCACTTAGGTTTGAGGAAGGGGACAGGGGAAGACCACGGCAGCACGTCTCTGATGATGACGAAACACAGGTGCATACCGCTGCGGCTTTCTGAGGTGTGCAGACCGACAAAGAGGGCAGAGGTGAAGACTAAGTGGAAGATGATGTTGAGTAAAATGAGGTCCTACACCCCAAAATATACCACTGAAATCCATATTTTCCATTGGTGGTGATAAAATCATAATTTTTTAGGCCAGGAATTACCTTTGTGGCCTGCGCTGCATTTTCTGCCAGGGACAATAATATAGTTAATCCTTCTGGGATTTCAGCGGTTGACATATTCCAATTATTTGCTGTCAAGTAACCCTGCACTGCATAGGTGACAGTGACAGAAAATGTGAATAATCCTCTTTTAAATTGTTGGGTGCAATATTACCTTTTTTGCCGGGTAAAATGCCCTGCACTGCATAGGTGACAGTGACCGAAAATGTGAATAGTCCTCTTTTAAATTGTTGGGTGAAATATTACCATTTTTGCCAGATACAAAGCCCTGCACTGCATAGGTGACAGTGACCAAAAATGTGAATAGTCCTCTTTTAAATTGTTGGGTGCAATAATACCATTTTTGCCGGGGGTATAAAGCCCTGCACTGCATAGGTGACAGTGACAGAAAATGTGAATAATCCTCTTTTAAATTGTTGGGTAAAATATTACAATTTTGCCAGTTACAAACCCTTGCACTGCCTAACTGTCAGGGAACTTACAATTGGCGGTTACATAATTGTATGACATAAAGCCTTTTTGGGCTGTGAAGCCAAAGGTACTAGTCACCAATAGTGATGTTGCGAACATAAAATTTTCCGTTCGCGAACGGCGAACGCGAACTTCCACAAATGTTTGCGAACAGGCGAACCCGGCGAACCGCCATAGACTTTAGTAGGCAGGCGAATTTTAAAACCCACAGGGACTCTTTCTGGCCACAATAGTGATGGAAAAGTTGTTTCAAGGGGACTAACACCTGGACTGTGGCATGCCGGAGGGGGATCCATGGCAAAACTCCCATGGAAAAATACGTAGTGGACGCAGAGTCGGGTTTTAATCCATAAAGGGCATAAATCAACTAACATTCCTAAATTGTTTGGAATAACATGCTTTAAAACATCCAGTGTGTGTATACGATCAGGTATGATGTTGTATCGATCAGGTAGTGTAAGGGTTACGCCCGATTCACAGACATTGACAGACCAAACTCCCCTTTGGGCACTGGCAGTGGGCACACTACAGTCTGTGGACGTCGGCCTGACACACACTGGCAGCAGGCAAGCAACTGAAATTAGAGTAATGTGTAAAAATGAAATGCCTTATTTATCGGCAAGCTACTGTGCCACCTGGTATGAGTGTTGGGCACTGGGCACACTACAGTCTGTGGAAGTCGGCCTGACACACACTGGCAGCAGGCAAGCAACTGAAATTACACTAAAGTGTAAAAATTAAATGCCTTATTTATCGGCAAGCTACTGTGCCACCCGGTATGAGCACTGGTGGGCACTGGCAGTGGGCACACTACAGTCAGTGGAGGTGGGCCTGACACACACTGGCAGCAGGCAAGCAACTGAAATTACACTAAAGTGTAAAAATTAAATGCCTTTTTCTGATGCAAAGTCCTGTGCCACACGGGATGAGTGGTGGGCACTGGCAGTGGGCACACTACAGTCAGTGGAAGTCGGCCTGACACACACTAGCAGGCAAGCAACTGAAATTACACTAAAGTGTAAAAATTAAATGCTTTTTTTTTATGCAAAGTCCTGTGCCACACGGGATGAGTGGTGGGTACTGGCAGTGGGCACACTACAGTCTGTGGGCCTGCAGCTCCTCACACACGGGCAGGCCAGGCAACTGCAATATATATATATGGAGAAAAAAAAAACATGCAGACTAATGTAGCAGCCCTAAAAAGGGCTTTTTGGGGTGCTGTCAGGACGCTGTCCTTACAGCAGAGATCAGATGAGTCTTTCAGGTCTGGAGTGGACACTGAATACACTAGCCTAGCTATCGATTTCCCAATTAAATCAGCAGCAGCTACACTGTCCCTCCTCTCACTAAGACTGCAAATTCCGAATGAATCTAAAATGGATGCTGTTCAGGAAATGGGAGGGTCTCGGAGGGAGGGTATGCTGCTGATTGGCTGGAATGTGTCTGCTGACTGTGAGGTACAGGGTCAAAGTTTGCTCAATGATGATGTATAGGGGGCGGACCAAACATCGCATATGTTCGCCCGCCACGGCGAACACGAACAAGCTATGTTCGCCGGGAACTGTTCGCCGGCGGATAGTTCGGGCCATCTCTAGTCGCCATCTCTAGTCACCAACAATTATTTTTTTAAATAAATTGCTGTAGACCCCCAAAAATTGGGAAAATATAAAAAAATAAAACAAAGTGTAAGTGCACGGTAGTATAACAATGGTTTGGTGAGGCCGGTATACATGTCTATTCTGCATAAGGTACAAACAAGTCCTGTGGGATCCATGCCTGGTTCATTTTAATAACCGAAGCTTGCCCACATTGGCTGCGGACAGGCAGCTGCGCTTGTCTGTGATAATGCCCCCAGCCATTCTAAACACTCGTTTTGACAATACAGTGGCTGCAGAGTAGGCCAGCTCTTCCAAGGCGTAAAGGGCAACCACAGGACATGTGCCCAATTTGAAGACCCAGAAGTTGAATGGGGCAGACTCAGTGGTGTAGCTAGAAATGATTGGGCACCACAGCAAATATTTGACTGGATCCCCCCTCCCACAGTAATTTTTGCGCAACCCCTTCTTTCATGCCGCCATTCCTGGCGCTACTAAAGATCGCACTCTCAGACTAGGCCCAGTAGCTGTTCCATCCGCTTTCTACACTGTCTGTACTGCCACTGTATATAATTTCATTGAATAATAATGTTGATGGGGCCCTGACAAAGTCTTTTATTCCTCCTCCTGCTCATCCTCCTCCTCGATGGGCTCCTTCTAGGTCAGGGCCCCAAAGCAGTAGCTTCACCTGCTTCCCCTGTAGCTATGCCCCTGGACAGACCCATCAGTCAGTACGTGTACTGTTCCACCATGTTTCTGAAATGCTGCCTCCTGCTAAGATGTTCCAGATCTGCTGTGGTGCAGGTTGTTGTGGCGTGATGACAAAGCTTTTCCACATTTTTCCCATGATAACCCTGCCTTCTGAGGTGTTGGGGGTGCCCCAGCTGCGTTGGTGCCTTCTTTCTCCTCCTCCTATGCCTTCACCTTGTGCTTCCACTGACTCCCCGGGGTCAGGTGTGAATGCCATCAGCAGCGTGTCTACTGGCAGGTGCATCTTCCTATCACACTCCAGTGAGGGAATTAAGGACTGCACGTTGTCCTGGTAATGGGGATTCAGCAGTGTGGCCACCCAGTAATCAGCACAAGTTAGAATGTGGCAGTAACTCGGCGGTTGTTGCACATGCACTGCAGCATGTAGTCAGTCATGTCTGCCAGGCTGCCCAGAGGCAAGGACAAGCTATCCTCTTTGAGGAAGGTGTATCTTCTGTATCCTCTGTATCCCCCAGCGTTCCGCCTACTCCTCCTCCTCATCCTCCAGAACTGTGCCCTGGCTGGACAATTGTGTTCCTGGTCAGGGCCTATGTTGATGCAGGAACCCACCCTCCGAGCCACTTGTATTTGGCTGGCCTTAAGTTAAGGATAAGGCGTGTATATAGTTTTGAATAAGTGTCGGTTGAGCAATCAGATACTGGATCACTTGACCAGGTAGAAACTCTCTAGTATACAAAATATTTTATTAAAACAACATCTTAAAACAATTTCATAAAACAATTGTACTTCATAATTATTATACAATCATAAATAGTTTGATTTCCAATTACCGTATTTTTCGCCCTATAAGACGCACCGGCCCATAAGACTCACCTAGGTTTTTAAGGAGGGAAATTAAAAAAAATTTTTTTGAACCAAAAGGTATGCCTAATGGTGTTATGTGGGATCTGGGGATGGCACTGTTATGGGGGGTCTGTGGATGGCATTGTTATGGGGGTCTGTGGATGGCACTGTTATGGGGGGGACTGTGGATGGCACGTTTATTGGGGACTGTGGATGACACTGTTATTGGGAACTGTGGATGGCACTGTTATTGGGGACTGTGGATGGCACTGTTATTGGGGACTGTGGATGGCACTGTTATTGGGGACTGTGGATGGCACTGTTATTGGGGACTGTGGATGGCACTGTAATGGGGGATCTGTTGATGACACATAAATAGCATTTTACGCTATGTGTCATCAACAGACCCCCATAACAGTTCTATACATAGAATGACCCCCAATAGGGAGGAGGGGCCATCATCTAGCTCTGCAATTACAGCGGGCCTGGTGCAGTCACTGTATTCTGCTACACCGGGCCCGCTCACTGTAGGAATCCTAACTGCAGGCAATGCTGTATGCTGATTAAGGTACCGTAACAGTAGTCTTTTATGCAGCCTGTACTTACGATACTAACTTTCTGGCAGGCAGCAGGCAGGAGGCTGAGCTGGCGGGCGGGCGGGCGCTGAAAACGTAACTCACTATGTCACGCGCCGGCTCTCCCTTCTTCATTCATAAAGTGGGCGGAGCTGGCGCGTGACATAGTGAGTTACATTGTCAGCGCCCGCCCGCCAGCTCAGCCTCCTGCCTCCTGCCTGCTGCCTGCCGGAAAGTTAGTATCCTAAGTACAGGCTGCATAAAAGGCTACTGTTAGCATTGCCTGCAGTTAGGATTCCTACAGTGAGCGGGCCTGGTGTAGCAGAATACAGTGACTGCACCGGGCTCGCTGTAGTTACAGAGCTGGATGCCGGCCCCTCCTCCCTCATCCCTGCCTACTAATACACCCGCCACCGCGCTGCGCAGCATGCGGTCGGCGGTATACAAACTGAAGTATTCTCCCCTTAAGACCCACTGCCCCCCCCCCCACTTTTGGGGGGGAAAAAGTGCGTCTTATACTGCGAAAAATACTTGCCTCCATGTTCATTGGACTGAGCTTAAAATGTTATAGAGTATCCCTTGTATACATATATCCACTTCCAGGGGTATGTTATAGTGCCTCCACTATCGGTAGTAAGTCCAGATGATTCAGCGATATAGGCTGATATAACTCTTACAGTGATACTCAGATCCAATATGCAATTGGCCTCAAGCAGGCACTATAAAACTGAACTTGCATTCATAGTGCCTGCTAGTAGCCATCTGGCTCCAGGAAGAGTACACAGTGGGCTCAGCATGCATGTTGGTACCTGCATCCCTGGATCTAATGGAGGCTGTTATAGCACCTGAAAGGGTTAATAAGCACGGTGGATCCTAGCATGCATGCTGGGCCTGCACTCCCTGGATTTTATGTGGCTATCATGGCCCATAACAGGTAGGATTTAGCGTTAGGACCACTCATTGAGGAATTTGATCCGAAGGTGGGAACAATGTGAGCCAGAAGGGATGTACTCTCAAGGACTACCCTGAACCCCTAACACTGGCTAGAAAGGACAATAATACAGGGTTATGATCCGATACTCCCCGAGTTCCATATGTCACTTGATAAGGAAGCGAGCACACAGTGGAATCACCAATTACATAATCAATGCGGGATAAGGAGTTATGACTAGCTGACTGACATGAGTAGGACCCAGGGCCGGTGCAAGGATTTTTGCCGCCCTAGGCAAAAGAAAAGTTTGCCGCCCCCCCCCCCATGTGACATCACAATGCCCCACCCATATGATCTGCCATATTAAAGGGGTTCTGCAGTTTATTTAAACTGCTCGCAGGGGTCCGACACCCAGGACCCCCGCCAATCAGCTGTTTGAGAAGACAGCTGCGCTGGCAGTAGAGCCTCCGCCTTCTCGCAGTGACGTCACGATTAGTATCATTGGCCTGGGTGGGGCTAAGCTTCATTCAAGTGAACAGAGCTTAACCCCGCCAAGACCAGTGATACTAGTCGTGACGTCACTGCACCTGCGGTAAACAGCGAGAAGGTCGCGGTGCTCCTGCAGCGCCGCTGCCTTCTCAAACAGCTGATCGGCGGGGGTCCCGGGGGTCGGACCCCTGCCGATCAGATGCTGATGATCTATCCAGAGGATAGATCATCAGTTGTAACAAACTGCAGAACCCCTTTAACTAACGCCAGTTCTCTCCCCCTTGTCATTCTCTCCCCTCTTGTCATTCTTCACACTCCCCCTTGTCATTCTCCCCCCTTGTCATTCCCTTTCCCCCTTGTCATTCTCTCTCCCTTGTCATTCTCTTTCTCCCCTTGTCATTCTCTCTCCCCCTCTCCTTTGTCATTCTCTTTCCCCTCTTTTTATTCTCCCCCTCTCCTTGTCATTCTCTTTCCCCTCTTTTTATTCTCCCCTCTCTCCTTGTCATTCTCTTTCCCTCTTTTATTCTCCCCCTCCCCTTGTCATTCTCTTTCTCCCCCTCCGAGTCCGCCCCCTACCTTCTAGTGTAGCGCGGCCGAGCTCTTTATGCTCCACGGGTACAGGAGCTTTAGTTTCCTGTACTCGAGGGACTGACATGAAGTGCACACTCTGTGCGCACTTCATGTCAGTCCGGCCGGGTACAGGAGACAGATGCTCCTGTACCCGCGGACCTTAAAGAACTCGGCTGCGCTACAATGGAGTGACAGGAGGGAGCGCTGAGCGCTTCCCTCCTGTCAGCTCCTCTCTTCATGCTGCGCCCGGGCGGTGCGCCCTCATGGACGCACCAGCCCGGGCAGTGCTGCAGCCGCCTGAGGCTCAATTCAGAGCGCTCGGCGGCTGCAGCATGAGACGGGGCCGGCGCTCCTAGCGGCGCCCCATCCCAAGGGGCGCTCTACGCGGCGGCCTATTCCGCGTATAGGACGCGCCGGCCCTGGTAGGACCGTTCATTAGGGTGCTTAAGACACCATAGATCCACCCATCCCATCCCACCTCCCACATCAATTTGGACAAGGGTGATTCAGAAGGAGCACTCCCTCGTGGCTGCTCATCACCATGAAACCTATCCAGTAGAGGATTTAGAGTCATGTTGAGGTCACCCATGCAAATAATCCTTGCTGAGGGATAGGAAGCAGCAAAACATATCGCTTGGTGGATTATCTGTAAGGAGGAGGGGGGAGGGATGTAAATCCCCAATATAACATATAATATGCAGTTAATATTAGTGATTAGCGGGAGGTGCCATATTCGAATTCGCGATATATCGCAAATATTCAAATGAATATTCGTAATATATTCGCCGAAATCGAATATTTGTTATTATTAAAATAATCGGGAATAATATGCGAATATTTTATTCGCATTACGCGAATTGAACTTCTAATATAAAGGCATATCTCTCTCCTACTGGCTTGCAAACATGAACGAATACTCTAAGTTGGATGCGCATTGCGAAAAAAAATGACCATTATTTTTTCAGTAATCACAATACTTAGTCGTCTTCAACTTCATATTCTGTTCATTGTGAAAAAAAAAATTTTTTTCGCATTGCGCATCCAACTTGGAGCTGTCAATAGGCAACTTTCCTATTGCAAATGCATTTTTTGAATTAGCGAATATAGCGATATATTCCCATTCACCATATTCGCTAATTCGAACAAGCCAATCGTATTTGTAGTTCTGTATCCGTACAAAGCGACTTTAATGTGAATAATTTCCATAGAAATATTTGTGTGCGTACAGATGTTATTCAAGTTAGGTGGCAGTAACTTAACTTATTCGTATGTGCGCGTGTTTCTGCGCGTGTTTCTGCGCGTGCTTATGTGCATGAGCACGCGCACATACAGGCGTGGCTTCTTCCTGGGAGCAGTTACAACACGTTTTGTTGTGGTGCATGTGATCAATGCGAAAAAAGATGGTCGGAAACAATTTTACCAGAGAGCAGGAAGATATCATGATCACAGTAAGTTATTGAACATTGCTTTACAGCTATAAGTACATGTGACACGATTGTAACATTCAAATGTATGTTTATGGAGATAAAACATTCTCAAATTTTTGCAATACATAAAAAATCTCATTTCACATAGTTTGCTTACTGCAGTGCTTACATAGAAATGATTTGTGGAAACAAGTATTGTTGGCATTCAAAAACAATACTTATTGCCCCAAATCATTAATATCTACTAATCTCATATATATAAAAATGAGTTTCTGTCTGTCTGTTATTTATGGGCGACCAAACGTCTGGACCGATCTTCACTAAGTTTGGCAGACGGGTACATCAGGTGTCTAGGAAGGTTTTAGACCGGGGCTCAGCTCTCTAGGACGTATTATTCCTGAGATATTCCCCCCAAAATGACCTGCATTAGCCAAAACAAGCCCCAAACTGCCATCCACACGGCCACATGTCCCTTATCAGCCAATAGAAGCTCGCATGTCCCCAGGTTGCCATAACAAGTGATCACAGGTTTCAATAGTTTTCAGGTCCTTAAATATTCAGTCATATGATGTATGACGACAAAACTACACTGCTACATGCATGGGCGGCAGGGGCCACTATTAAAGGGGCGGGCATTGTGGAGTTCACTGTCATTAACCCCTTGACGCAAACCGCCGTGCATGTACACCGGGGAACTTGTGCCAGAACGCTTTCTGCCGTACATGCACGGCAAGATGATCGGGCGGGTGCAGGAGCTGCGCCTGACCAATCACTGCAGGGGTACGCCAGTCCCTGATAGCCAGTCCCCTGCTGTATCCGCCGGCATCGCTGATTAACCCCTTCTATGTACTTGTAGTCCGTTGATGATGGCAATCAACAGCAAAAAATGCATACAATGGAAGATGCCAGCAACGGACTACAAGTACCACAATAACCATCCTAGATAAAAACAAAGGTGCAATGGCACACTGCAGCTAGAGCTCCGTCCTGCCACTATGCTGGATGTTAGATGAGGCATTAGTTTATATTTTGGCCAAATTATGTAAGCCACCCACCACTTCACTATGCCTCATCTAACATCCAGCATAGTGGCAGGACGGAGCTCTAGCTGCAGTGTACCATTGCACCTTTGTTTTTACGTTTGTATGTGTATTTCACCATAGCAACGTGCACCTGCGTATTGGGTTGTGCTGACTGCAATCTCCATTTTTTTTCCTTTGTAGCATATATGGGAGGCGTGGTGACCTCCATGCAGTCATGCACACCTGACTAGTGAATCCGCCCTGTAGGCTGGTTTTAAAGTCAGTATAAAACTGAGTCTGCTTTATTGAACTTACCAGAAGCCATTTGGTTCCAGGAGAAGTACTAGTGGGCTCAGCATGCATGTTGGTATTTGCATCCCTTGATCTGATGAACGCTGTATGGCACCAGACGGGGTTACAAGCAGAGTGTATCTGGCATGCATGCTGCACCTGCACTCCCTGGGTTTTGTGTGGCTGATATGGCCCATAAAAGGTAAGAATTAATGTTAGGGACCACTCGAGAGGCAACCGTGAAGTGGTGGGTGGCTTACATAATTTGGCCAAAATATAAACTAATGCCTCATCTAACATCCAGCATAGTGGCAGGACGGAGCTCTAGCTGCAGTGTGCCATTGCACCTTTGTTTTTATCTAGGATGGTTATTGTGGTACTTGTAGTCCGTTGCTGGCATCTTCCATTGTATGCATTTTTTGCTGTTGATTGCCATCATCAACGGACTACAAGTGCAGGATGTGCTCCCCTATATATATGCACAACCGCATGTGGGTTCGAGCATGTCCTGCCTGTTTAACACCACATCACGTTTTCTAATGGTTCAAAAAAAAACGGATAGCAGATAAATCTATATATGATTCACATTGCACATCTAACCTTCCGCCTCTCACAATATACCCACACTATATACCCACCACTACATACCACCAGACCCCCCCCTCAAACCCACACCACCTCTGACCACTCCCCACCCCCAACACACACACACACACATACACAGTCTATAGCAGGCATTCTCAAACTGCGGCCTTCCAGCTGTTGTAAAACTACAACTCCCATGATGCCCCTCTACAGGATGATAGCTGTAGGCTGTCATGGAATGATGTGATTTTTAGTTTAGAAAAAGCTGGAGGGCCGCAGTTTGCTGGAGGGCCGCAGTTTGCTGGAGGGTCGTAGTTTGAGGATGCCTAGTATATAGATTCTAATAAGTGTCCCGTTGGCCAGGAGAAGTAATGTTTGACATTCAGTATTTGCTGGTTCATTTAGCGTTACCCAGGGTGCACCACAGGGAGGCGAACCAGCCTTACACCCCATACCGTACCGTCACTTCACTAGACAGGTACATCTCTCCTTAGATGGCCAATATCTCATACTACACACACATACAATTTCAACACAATCCCAAATTTAAAAAAAAATAAGATTAGGCGACTTTAACATTAGCGGCAGGGGAGTACGTCTGACTATTCTAGGAAGATGAACAGCCTGTCGGATCCGTACTGCCGCTAGTTCACCTACGCCCCTAGAATGACGCTTCGTCCCTATTGACTATAATGGTGGCGGGGGCGACGGTACGGCAGCAGCAAGGCAGCGCACGGCGAGAGACAGTCTAACTAAAAGCTCTGCATGTCATAGTTTAAGCCCGGGGAACCTCTCGCCGTGCGCTGCCTTAGCCATAGTCACCAACATTTATTCATCATCCCAACCACCAAACCAAAAATTATTAGTGTTTGAAAGTGAAATATTAGATTTAAAGTTACTGATTATGTGCTTTTTTTTTTTATACTGCAGCGCATGTTGGAGCAGGGCTACGACCTGACCCGCTCCCATGCCAAGAAGAACCACATTGTTCGCAGGTTTGGCTATGAGCTGTGGCGGGACTATGACGGGAAGCATAAGCGTCTGGCCATTTTGAAAAAATGGTCAGATATGAAAAGGAGGCACCCGGAAAGAAACCGCGAGATCCGGGACCAAAAATGCCCAGGTATAATGATTACTGAGTGTTGAAATAAAGATACAAAAGTAATGTAAAACATATGTATGTACATTTTTGTTTTTAGATTTTCTTCTAAAAGTAGTAAAATTTGTTATTATAGGTGTTCCTTTGCCTGCAGTCAGGCGCAGGCCTCCCAGACAGCAGGTGTGGGAGGTCTCTGCGTCAGAGGAGGAGGAGGAGTCTGGACCCTCAGGGCAACAACATGCCCCTAGCCCCCCAGAGGAGTCAGAGGCAGGAGCGGAGGGTGGACCTTCACCCCAACCCGCCTCACCTCCTCAAGTGGATGATGACAGGGTTGAGGAGGAGGGGGAAGAAGAAGAGGAGCTCATAACCACCCCCCACAAGGAGTGTAAGTATGTGCTGTGGCTGTTTTTACTCACTCACTGTTCACACACGTGTCAGTTTAGTCTTCACCATAGACACACTTTTTTGGAGCAAACAATAAGCTTGTTAAAGCTTTACTAATAATCTTTCTTCAGCCCACACATATCGGAGAACCTATAGTCCCACACTTACAGTTCCGTACAAGCAGGATATCAAAAAAGTACTATCTCAACACTCTTTACAGTCTTCCAGAGGTCTGGTTAGCCTCTAGGATTGTTCTGCGTTCCGATCGCCTATCCACACTGTATTTTAACAGCCTTTTTAACCACAATGTTATGTACACCCCAAGATGTAGTACGGGTATGACCTGTCCCATCCAATGCCTCTGACTAATAAAACCCAGGCCCAAAATAATTATCTAAAGAAAACCCCCCTGAAACCTATAGTTACAGGCATACTGATTCACCGAGGCATACATTCCCATTGAGACATACCGAGCAGCCATGATTATTCGATAATATATGATAAAGGCCCTTCACTAGTACGTGTAGGGCTAAGGCGTCCGCGCTGGTAAGGTATGTGCCTAGGAAGTCAGACCGCTCACGTGGCGGGCTGCGTCCAAGTTATAGGTTAATAGAAAATTTAGATACTGGCATAGTAAATGATTGACAGTTCGTAGGTAGTTAATACATGGTCAGTGATTAACAGTTCGTTAGCAGTTAATACTTAAAGTTAATCTACTAACGCAAGAAACTGCTGCGTTACCTAAAAGACTGTATAGAGTCCGTCCTGGATGAAATTCAGTCCTTTGGTTTATATGGCAATCGTAGTTTGGGGCTCTACCTAGTAGCGTGGCAGCGCTCCGGCCGGCAGCGCGTGCACACGTAAGGGAGCCAAGGTGTTACTTGGAAACTCTGAAAGCTTGTGATGTCACAGCTGTACGGAAGCCTAGAAGGGACTTGATTCCTCCAACGCGTTTCCGAGTCAAAGCGGGCTCCTTCGTCAGGGAGTGTGGTTCCTTCCTTCATTCCTGCTATTAATAGCGTGATGTTTCCGTAGCAACAAAATGGATCTATACTTGGACTGCTTCATATATATTAGGACCAGAGGAAAAGTTAGTGTGTTTTATGTAAATGACCGTTACTTCATAGAACATTAATATTTTTTTGGGATTATTAGCATTTATTCTATGTTTTTTGTTTTCTTTCCTTTTTTGTGTATCATTACTAAGGCCCTTTCCTCAGATCCACCATTCTACACCTCTATTTAGAAAGCAAAAAACTCTATTTCATGGTTCAGACCATTGGGTACTAGGCTATTCAATCTGAAAATCCACTTGCTTTCACATCTGGACATATATTTGATATAATTACCACCCCTTTTATTTTTTGGGACTTTTACCAAACCACCAAAAATGGATCCTTTAAAATTACTTGCATGATGTGCTTTATAGTGGCGTGACAGGGGGTGTCCTTCAAAAAAGCTAAAGAAATTTCACAGAGACTTTGTATTGACCCCTAATAGAAACAAGGAGGCCCAAAGTATAAGCATAGAAACAGAATACAACACCATCGGCAACACGCGATGCAGCGGCAACATATGTGTGGATAGTGATTGCCCTATGAATTCCAACAGCATCTTCTCCACCTATGAGGACACGCCCTCTAGGGAAGACTCAGAGACAGTAGAGACATACCATATCCCACTATCACCTGAAATAAAAATAATAAAAAATGGTCCACCACTGACATTAAGTAATAGATACTAAACCTTAGAAGGCTTTTTGGAAGAAGAGGCGAGTGCAGACAGACAACACATTGAACCCGATGAGGAACCAACCAGTGTAAGTGGGGAACATGCATCCTCTCCATACCAGCATCAAAATACTACAATTAAAGGAGAAAACATGGGGAATACGTACAGCAAAACTCTCCAGAAAAACCAAACAAAACCCAAAAAAGTGTTACCCACAAAAATGATCTACCCAATGAAAAATAATAGGGGGGAACATAGTGGCAACTCAAAACAAATAATTAGAAAAACAGTTAATAAGGATTTTTTTCAGAGAAGAAATACAACAAGAAAAAAATTATCAAAAGAGGAAAGAGGGGATCCGAGATAACAAAAAAGACACAAGCAATGAAGAAACACACAAAAGGGGAGGGAATTTTCAATTTGAGCAAACATGACCTCACGGTGGGAGAAATTGCACTTTTGGAAAAAGGTTTGAAATTTGCCCCTACAGCAAAATTTTGCCCCTTTGATGCTTTTATTGGGTTGAAAAAATTTCTTCGTAATCTAGCCCTAAAAAAGTATTTTATGAAAAGAGGGGACTCAAATTCCCACAAAAAGGCAGGTATGGTGGATGCCACCATAGAGGTACACATTAATAACAGTAGCAAGATTCTACAC
This sequence comes from Bufotes viridis, assembly GCA_033119425.1. Classification (NCBI taxonomy): domain Eukaryota; kingdom Metazoa; phylum Chordata; class Amphibia; order Anura; family Bufonidae; genus Bufotes; species Bufotes viridis. The sequence continues at coordinate 240,847,782 of CM065589.1, forward strand.
ACAGCTCTAAAACAAAAATCCAACTTCAATCCTGCTAATGAATACTCAGATGCCTTCAGAGCCTTTCAAACTCTGGTCAGTAAGGACCTCAGAAAAATTAACCCTAATAGAAAGAAAGGCCCACAAAACCTCTCCAGGAAAGAGAAAATCTCAATTAAAAAATTACAAGAAAATAATAACATTGTTAGAAGACCAGCCGATAAGTGGGGTGGGGTAGTAATCTTGGACCAAGAGAATTACCATCGGGAATCACTAAGACTTCTCAGTGATAAAAAAACATATAAGAGACTTACTTTAGACCCTACAGAAACCTATAAGAAAAAACTAAATTTTCTGATTAATAAGGGCAAAACAGGAACAGATTTCCTTTATATTTATAGGTGATTGCATCACCTTTATTTTAACCCATAATTATTTTAAATATGACAATGATTTTTATCTCCAAACTTGGGGTACCGCTATGAGGACCAGGTTCGCACCGAGTTTCGCCAATCTCTACATGGGGATGTGGGAGGAATCTGTCCTACAGTCCATTGGCGGGGCCGGTGCGAACCTGGTCCTCTGGAAGCGATTCATAGATGATGTTTTATTTATTTGGAATGGTGATGAATTATCACTAAATATTTTGTTAGAGAATATCAGTAAAAATTAGTTTTACTTAAACTTCACGCTTCATTATAGCAACACACAAATTAACTTCCTAGACCTCACTATTTTTATAGAGAACGGAGAAATTAATACTAGAACCTTTCATAAACCTACAGACACCAACAGCTTTATACCTTTAAACAGCTGTCATTTGTCCTCCTGGCTAACGGGGATTCCACGCAGCCAATATATTAGAGCCCGCAGGAATTGCACTAGTGACACTCATTTTAAAGGAAAACTAGGCCTATTGAATCAAAAATTCCATGAAAAAGGGTATGAGATTACACACTTAAAACCCATCATGGAATCTGTTAGTCAAATTCCACGGGACTCCCTCCTTGAAAACAAAAAGAAGAACAAAAACAAAAATAAGATCTCTGACACCCTGGATAATAATGAAATCAGTATCCCTATAATCACAAGATACAGTGAAGGTTCCTAGTTATTTAAAAAGATCATTAATAAACATTGGGAGGTGCTTAAACAGGACAACATTATAGGAGAACTAATTCAAAAAAATCCCACTTTTATTTTCAGAAAAGCTCCAAACCTATCAAATTTAATCGCTCCTTCCGTAAAATATGCCAACACTAGTTCATTTACATCTAAAGTTGTTTTTTTTCCCTGTAGAATTTGCATTAATTGTCAAGCCACAAAACATCAGAAAACAGGACCAATTAAAGACATAGGTACTGCTCCTTTAAAATTTGAAATAAAACAGTTCATAACTTGCCACACAAAAGGGGTAATATATTTTATCAAGTGTCCCTGCTCTAAGATTTATGTGGGCCGCACTAAACGTGCATTAAAAACTAGAATACAGGAACACATATATAACATACAGAGAAAATTTGAAGGACACCTCCTGTCACGGCACTATAAAGCACATCATGCGAGTAATTTTAAAGGATCCATTTTTGGTGGTTTGGAAAAAGTCCCAAAAAATAAAAGGGGTGGTAATTATACTTTTTGCTTTCTAAATAGAGGTGTAGAATGGTGGATCTGAGGAAAGGGCCTTAGTAATGATACACAAAAAAGGAAAGAAAACAAAAAAACAAAAAAACATATAGAATAAACGCTAATAATCCCAAAAAAATATTAATGTTCTATGAAGTAACTATCATTTACATAAAACACACTAACTTTTCCTCTGGTCCTAATATATATGAAGCTGTCCAAGTATAGATCCATTTTGTTGCTATGGAAACATCACGCTATTAATAGCAGGAATGAAGGAAGGAACCACACTCCCTGACGAAGGAGCCCGCTTTGGCACGGAAACGCGTTGGAGGAATCAAGTCCCTTCCAGGCTTCCGTACAGCTGTGACGTCACAAGCTTTCAGAGTTTCCAAGTAACACCTCGGCTCCCTTACGTGTGCATGCGCTGCCGGCCGGACCGCTGCCACGCTACTAGGCAGAGCCCCGAACTACGATTGCCATATAAACCAAAGGACTGAATTTCATCCAGGACGGACTCAATACAGTCTTTTAGGTAACGCAGCAGTTTCTTGCATTAGTAGATGAACTTTAAGTATTAACTACTAACGAACTGTTAATCACTGACCATGTATTAACTACCTACGAACTGTCAATCATTTACTATGCCAGTATCAAAATTTTCTATTAACCTATAACTTGGACGCAGCCTGACACGTGAGCGGTCTGACTTCCTAGGCACATACCTTACCAGCGTGGACGCCTTAGCCCTACACGTAGTAGTGAAGGGCCTTTATCATATATCATTTGAGTAAACCGGCCAGTACAGCAGGCCAGACAGGCTACAGCAGCGGGCATTGACTTAGCGGATACACGCTAATATCAGTGCAAACACACACACGGGAGCGCATGTGTACATCTTGACATAAAGCCATGATTATTCCCCAAACTCGGACCAGATATTGTTGATGTCAACCCGAATAAATGGGTATATTCGGGGGGGGGGGGACCCCAAAGTGGGCGGAGATACCATTGGCCAATGAAAATTTAGCAATTTTCTATACGCTACTCCTCCCACAGTTTTAGGAGTACAATTAACAAACTTTGCTTGTGCTTTGTTAACCGACCCCCCCCCCCTGGAGCGGCCCCCCGGAGACCCCATTTTGTCCCATCGACTTTTATAGGAAAACTATTAAGTTTAGTCACTCCTTCAGCTTTCAAGTTAAAGTCACTAAACTTGGGTCACTTAGTCATGGGGTCACCCTGAAAATTTATGTCAAATTTGGGGGACATTAAAAAGTGGGCAGAGCCACAAACAGCCAATCAAATTTTCACTACTGACTTCAGTGTGAAAACGTTAAAAAGCTGTCATTCTCACGGTATTTAAGCCAGGGTTCCCAAGCTTGGTACTGTGGGTTACTAGGTGACTGGGATTAAAATTTATAAAAAAAGTGGGCGGAGTCTGCACTGCCCAATCAAATTTCTGGCATTTGTTTAAATGGGAAAAATTCAAACTGCCGCTGCTCATACGCTGGGTTCAGACCTGAGCGTTTCTGAGACGCGCGTTCTCCGCGTGTTTTTGTCACACGTTTTCCACGCGTTTTTGGCAATAGTAAGCGCGCGTTTTATGCGCGTTTGTGTGATTAACTGCAGTGTTGTCCAATGACCAAATATCCCTGTCTATATGAAGTTTTGCCAATCAGAGCTGGGGTTTGGCCTTTTCGGCATGTTACAAATTCATAAACGAGTTCGAACGCGCGTTTTCAGTGTCAAAAACGCGCAAAATACAAGTATTGCTCGTTCCCATTGAAGTCTATGGGCCAAAACGCGCGACAAACGCCCCAAAAAAAGCTTAAGTACTTGTTTATGCGTCGGGCGTTTTTCAGCGCGTTCGAACGCGCTGTAAAACGCGAAAATGTGAACCAGTCCCATAGGGAAGCATTGGTTATGCGTTTTACAACGCGTTCGAACGCGCTGTAAAACGCGCAAGTGTGAACTGAGGGTTAGACTTTTATTGGCACAGTCTTCAAACTTTGCAAAGTTGGTCACTGGAGGACTGGGATTAAAATTCAAAAAAGTGGGTGGAGCCACCAACAGCCAATCATATTTCAAGCCAACATCCTGTGGTTTCTTCTGAAACGACACCGTCTATTTTATTTATTTATTGTTTTTATTTTTTTACAGTATTGAAAGAAATGGAACAAAAAATTAAGGACATGGAGAGGGAGCACCAGAATGCGGTGAAGGCCCTCTGGGAGCAGCATCTCCGGAAGCTGCGGGAGATCAAGCTCCAGTTCTCGAAAGGCATGCGAGAAATGGAGGAAAGGCATGCCAAGGCCGTGGGGGATCTTTAAAAAATTGTGGAAAATATGAAGGCATTGCCCTATTAAGATTTTTTCAATTTTTTAATTTTATTTATTTAAAATTATATTGTTTATTTTTATTTTTTTAAATTAAAAAACTTTGATGTTTTGACTATAAATGTTAAACATTTTTTTTAAGTAAAGGCCCCTAGAGTCCGTTCCCAAACTCATCAGTATCCAGCATCCGCAGATATATAGAAATAGGGTAGTATGAGGCCTACACATAACTCAAATGGATCACGTTAGTAGTAGTCATTGGTAACGGTTGTGTATTAAATATTAAGTACAAAGCAAAGCATTCTAATAGTCCAGAGTTACATTTAAAATAAACTTTTTGGTTAATTTTCCTAGTAACTAAATTATTTTATGTAGTAACATAAATTTCAAATTATCATAAATAATAAATGTATTTTTTCATCAAACAATTAACTATTAAAATACAAAACTTGAACAGAGTAATAATAACTACAAAAAACCTTGTTTGATTTATCAAATTAGCAAAATTATAAACTTTTACAAATTCCAAAAATTTCTTTACAATCAAATCTTGTTATCAGAAATATAAAACTAAAAAAAGGAACAATGTTGGAACAATAAAATGGTAGGGGTAAGAACTAACCAGCATGGATCTTCGATAGAGTCCAATTTTTTTATACTTTGCATGTTGTAGCATTGCTTCCGCCGTACAGATAGAAACATATGATTGATTACATGACTATGATTATATGAATTCTCTAACCGGTGACATGTCTTCAAGAACATCATATAGTACACAGTTTATACTTAAAATCTTAAAGCAGTGGTTATATATAATTAGGATGTGCAAATCCTCATTACATAATTGCCAATAAGTAACATAAACAAGAAAAGTACCTATACATATTTACATGTTACTACACGGCTCCATTCACAAAACCGGATTTCCACACGGATGAGTATAACGCCAGTCACACCCAACCATGTAGAGAGGTCAACACGGAAGTCAGCCATCCCTCCCAGAACGACAGACAACACCGTGTTGGATCCTAAATCCGTGTGACAACAAAAAAAATAAAAAATATATATAAATTTTCGTAGGTTCATCAATCAGTCCTGTACAATGCCAACTGCACAAGATCTTTTGACAAGGGAAGGCCACATGCGGTACACACAGTGCTACAGTGTGAACCACAACATAGCCGCCCCAAACCACACTTAATTTAAAATAAAAAATAATAAAATAAAGTAAAATTATTTCATTTTGTGAATGAAGCCAAACAACGCTAGCGAAAATGTCTTTTTAAAAAGATTATTTAAATAAATATTTTTATGTCTAAATATTGATAATACATAAATAAGCAGAGCACATGCGAGAATACGAAACATGCAAACCAGGTTAAGAGAATTCATAATTCTATACTTTTTAAAGTGCAAAAGATAAAATCAGGTCCATGATGGTTGTCTACGCACGATCAGGACATACAGCATCTAGAGTTAACACAGTACTAGAATGCTGACTCATAAGTTTCCATTTGTAACTAGGCAGAATAACGGCAGGCACTTACAGGTAAGTACACTTCCAGTTTATAATAAAAAATAAAATAACACAATCAAAATTTTACTTTAAAAAAGGTGTGAAGGTCTGGACTCTATGATTGTTCCCTGTGCGATCAAAAGTAACTCAACATCTTCATGACATGCAGTAGCATCAACATCAGGATTTAAGGAGTGGTGTATTATCAGGGCAAAATGCAGCTTCGCCCAATTCGGCAGCACAAGCAGCAGCAGACGTTATGTTAAAAAGCCCAAATGTAACTCAACATCTTCATGACATGCAGCAGCATCAACGTCAGGATTTAAGGAGTGGTGTATTATCAGGGCAACATGTAGCTTGGTCCAATTCTGCAGCACAGGCAGCAGCAGACGTTATGTTAAAAAGCCCAAATGTAACTCAACATCTTCATGACATGCAGCAGCATCAACGTCAGGATTTAAGGAGTGGTGTATTATCAGGGCAACATGTAGCTTGGCCTAATTTGGCAGCACAGGCAGCAGCAGACGTTATGTTAAAAGGCTCAAATGTAACTCAAAATTTTCATGACATGCAGCAGCATCAACGGCAGTGTGGCGAAACCAACCTGGCCAATGGGTGCTGGAGAAGCCTTGTTGCCAGCCTCTTGCCCCAGGATTATGGCCCCTCTCATCAGCCCATGCTAAACTTAAACCCCATGGTGATTTGACTGTGTTTGTGGCATCTGAGCGCTGTTTGGATATATTGAGCGCTCAGATCCAAGCCATCTGGGGATATGTTAAATGTCTATATTTACTGTAATGGTTGGGACATTGTATATTTGAATAATGATGTCTGTCCTATTGTCCCTACGTGTGTATTGGCGATTTCCCTTTGTCCTGAGAGATAATTGAATGACTCCTCTGTTGTCTCCAGGACAGAAGACATAGTTTAAAACTATGTATTCTCCTGCCTGTGATAATTACATCAACCCATTGTGTAAGGTAATTGTATCACAGGCAGTGGGGAGAACTTTGTAGGGGAGTGTTTAAATTGTAAAGCTGTAAAGGATTGGCTGCTAGGTCATGTTCTCAGTTCCCAACCAGGTTTTAAGAAGTGGTGTATTATCATGGCCACATGTAGCTTGGCCAAATTCAGCAGCACAGGCAGCAGCAGACATTATGTTTAAAGGCTCAAATGTAACTCAACATGTTCAAAACAAATTCATAATTAAAAAATTAAATTAATAAATACATGATACAAACTTGACAAAAAATATCGATCAAATAAATATCAATAAATAAATAATAAAAGTAATTCATATAAAGTTAAAAACAGAGGGAACAATTAAAAAACAACGGAGTTTGGGAGGGAGAGCAAAGGAGAGGGATGGACAAAGGACCCTTCAGCGTCCTGAATCGACAGTCGATCCAGGACTCATTCATCTTAATGAATGTGAGTCTGTCCATGGAGTCTGTGGACAGACGGGTCCGCTTGTCCGTGACCACCCCACCTGCCGTGCTGAATGCCCGCTCAGACAGTACGCTGGAGGGGGGGCAAGATAGTAACTCCAGCGCATACTGATAGAGCTCACGGCAGGTGTCCAGCCTGGCAACCCAGTACTCCATGGGGTCGTCGGTGGTCATGCTGTCAGAAGCACCTACTGACGCCATGTAGTCTGCCATCATGCGGGCCAGCCGCTGGTGGTGACTGATGCTGCTGCTGCTGGTACTGGGTTGCGCAGCCTGGTAGAAGAGCCTCATCTCACCCAGAAGGTCACCTGCTCGGCTGGTGCTGCTGGTGCCAGCCGCCTGCTGGGTGAGATGGGCGGGGAGAACTGGAGTTTGAGGCCGAGGGTTTGCCTCATCCAGCCGGTGGATCAGGCAGGCCCGCAATTTTTCAAGATGGGCCTGCCTCCGGCAGGCTGGGATGAACTGCTCCAGTATCCCCTTGCAGCGAGGGTCTAAAAGGGTGGCCAACCAAATGTCTTCCCTCTCCTTAAATTTTTGATCCGGGGGTCCCTCCTGAGGCATCGCAGCATATGGGCAGCCATGGGGAAGAGCACAGCCTGCTGTGACTCTTCACGACTGCCTGGGACCATGAATTCTTGGTCCTCCTGCTGCTGATGCTGCTGCTCCCGGTTGGAGATGCCCCACACCCGGACTAACGGTGCCCCCAGCACCGGCTCGCCCTCTTGACCAGGCCCAGACTCCTGGACGTACACTGATTCCTCCTCCTCCTTGTCCTGGGCCTGGTCCTGGTGGAGCATGGTTGACTCTTCATGCTCCACCAAGGCACTCTCCCCAGCTTTGAGCAGGCGATCTAGTGTCCTGTCCAGCAGGAACACTAGGGGGAGAACGTCATTCAGACCGACATGCTCCCCGCCGACCATCTTTGTCGCCTGCTCGAATGGGGCCAGCACGTAGCAGACCTGCTGTATCTGCCCCCACTCCGCATTGGTGATGTAGGGGAGTGGGTGTGATGGTCCTGAAGTGCCTAGGTCCAGCAGGTATTCCCTCACCGCCCGTCGCTGCTCCCACAACCTCTCCAGCATGTGGAGGGTGGATTTCTACCGCGTCACACTGTCCACAATCAGCCTGTGGGGGGGCAGGCTGTTGTACCTCTGTAGTTTGGACAGGGATGCGGCGGCAGTTGGGGAGCGTCTGAAGTGGCTGGCAATCCTACGTACCCTCAGCACAATGTCACTCAACCCTGGGTACGTACGAAGGAACTTCTGTACCACTAGGTTGAGGACATGTGCCATGCAGGACACGTGGGTCAGACTGCCAGCATGAAGGGCGGCGAGTAGGTTGCTGCCGTTGTCACAGACAACCATACCTGCTTGGAGCCTTCGGGGTGTCAGCCACTTCTGAACCTGAGCCTGTAGTGCTGACAGAACATCAGGTCCAGTGTGTCTCCGGTCCCCTAAGCTCACAAGCTGGAGCACGGCCTGGCAGCAGACGTGCCCCACACTTGCGTAGCAACAGGGACACTTGCTGGGGGGCTCAGCAGCTGTGGAGACAGTGGCTTGCGGGTGAGCAGCAGTTCTCCCCGGGGCGGCACCACAAAATCAGATGCCGCCAATCCCTCCCCGGCGCCTCGGAGGGACACCCAATGGGCTGTGAAGCTTATATAGCGTCCCTGCCCATGCCTGCTGGTCCAGGCATCCATTGTGAGATGCACCCTGTCGCTGACAGCATGATCCAGCGACAGGGATACATTCTGCACAATGTGCTGGTGAAGGGCAGGGACGCCGGTCCTGGCAAAGTAATGGTGGCTGGGGACAAGCCATCTGGGTTGGGCCTGCTCCAACATCTGCTTTAATGGATTGCTATCCACCAGATTGTAAGGCAGCAGATGTTGGGCGATAACCCTTGCCAGGAGCCTATTGAGTGAACGCACGCGACGGTCCCCGGGGGCGTAGGGCGCGGTGTGTTCAAAAGCATCTGAAATAGATGGCTGGCGCTGGAACACAAAACACGTAAAACTTTAAAACTTTTTTTTTTTAACCTAAGACAGACACTAACTGACACACAGAGACTAAAAAACGTTTTTTTTTAACGGACGACTAACAAAACTACACTAAATGCCAAACACTTAAAACGTAAACTCTTTTCTTAACCTGACACAAACAGTAACTGACACACAGAGACTACAAGACAGTTTTTTTTTTAACGTAGGACAGAAAAAACTACACTTAACACGTAAACCTATAAGCTTTTTTTTGTATTTTTTATTGTTTTTAAACCTAAGGCAGACACTAACTGACACACAGACAAAAAAAGTTTTTTTTTAACGGAGGACAGACAGAACTAGACTAAAGAAAAAACATATAAAACTTCAAATTTTTTTATTTTTTTTTAACCTGACACAGACACTAACTTAGACTAAAAGACTTTTTAAAATTAACAAATAATGGAAAAAAAATAAAACTAGTACACTAACTGGACGGACACTAACTGACAGACAAAACAGACAGATAGACCCTACACTGTACTATATCACTAACTAACCTAAACTACATGCTGCCCTGAAAAATCTAAACTTTACTATTCCCTAACTGTAGCCCTAATACCTAACCTAAACTATCAAGCACTATCTATCTATATTATATATTACAGCTACCTACCTAACTCGATGCCCTACACTCACCCTCAGTTATCACTTGCGCATTTTATAGCGCGTTCGAACGCGCTGTAAAACGCATAACCGATGCAAACCAATGCTTCCCTATGGGACTGGTTCACATTTTCGCGTTTTACAGCGCGTTCGAATGCGCTGAAAAACGCCCGACGCATAAATAAGTACTTGAGCTTTTTTTGGGGCGTTTGTCGCGCGTTTTGGCCCATAGACTTCAATGGGAATGCGCAACGTTTGTATTTTGGGCGTTTTTGACACTGAAAACGCGCGTTCGAACGCGCGTTTATGATTTGCAACATGCTGGGAAGGCCCAACCCCAGGTGCTAGGCACAGTTTGGAGAGAAGCCAACACTGCAGTCAATCACACAAACGCGCGTAAAATCACTAATCACTACCTGAAACTAACTAACTAGAATATTATAAATAAATCCAGATAATATAAATCGCACAGCAGACAAAATAGCAAAGCTCCAAGCTCCAACAAATCCAACACCAAAAAATGGCTGCTGGGTGATGTCGTCACTTATATAGTGAAGGGGTAGTCTAGTTTCCTATTGGTTGCTAGGGATGTTGCTAAGTTGTGACAAAGCCTTCTCATTGGCTATTCAACCTCTTACACTGTAGAAAAAAACAAAATAAAAATAAAATTTGCATGGATAATATATCACTATAGTCTACATATTCGAAAATTTTACCAAACAAAACCTAGCTTGATGCCCCTACGCGATTAAGAAAAAGCAAATATTGTATTCTAAATTATTCTAATTACTGAATACTTATGTATAATTTTCCTCTTTACTGTATTTTATGTCATGCGAAAAATCGGCAATTACATATGCTCGTGAATCGGATCGCATAAGGGCAGTATACTATTAGGTTGGCTTGCTGGGTCGAATAGACGAAGATAAAGAAAATAGCGAATATAGTGCTATATTCGCAATATTCGTCTATTCGAGTAGACCGACCAAGACAACCCATTGAATGAACACAATATCATACTCCCCTTATGCGGTGCGATTCACGCGCATATGTAATTGACGATTTTTCGCATGACGTCAAATACAGTTTACTACATAAAGAGGCAAATTATACATCACAGTAACAATTCTCATTACTGATTTACAATTGTCATCTGTATGTAAGATAGTTTGTGTCATGCGAAAAATCAGACAATTACATATGCACGTGAATTGGATCGCATAAGGGCAGTATAATGTTAGGTTGGCTTGCTGGGTCGAATAGACGAAGATAAAGAAAATAGTGAATATAGTGCTATATTCGCAATATTTGTCTATTCGAGTAGACCAACCAAGACAACCCATTGAATGAACACAATATCATACTGCCATTATGCGGTGCGATTCACGCGCATATGTAATTGACGATTTTTCGCATGACGTAAAATACAGTTTCTTACATAAAGAGGCAAATTATACATCAGTAACAATTCTCTTTACTGATTTATAATTTGCCTCTGTATGTAAAATAGTTTGTGTCATGCGAAAAATCGGCAATTACATATGCGCGTGAATCGCACTGCATAATGGCAATATACCATTAGGTTGGCTTGCTTGGTCGAATATAGAGAAAATAGCGAATATAGTGCTATACTCGCAATATTCGTCTATTCGAGTAGACCAAGATAACCCATTGAATGAACACAATATATCATACTCCCTTATGCGGTGCGATTCACGCGCATATGTAATTGCCGATTTTTCGCATGACATAAAATATCGTTTCCTACATAAAGAGGGTAATTATTAATTTTATTATTATACATCACAGTAACAATTCTCATTACTGATTTATAATTCTCTGTATGTAAGATAGTTTATGTCATGCGAAAAATTGGCAATTACATATGCGCGTGAATCGCACTGCATAAGGGAAGTATATTATTAGGTTCATTTAATAGGTTGTCTTGGTCGACTCGGTCATAAGATAAGAAGCAAGCCAACCATTAGGAACTCACCTCTAAATTGAATTTGCATTGCGATTAATATAACCTGTAATACTTGCATTGCGAATTCACCTTAGAGCTGGGTTCCTAAAGGTTGGCAATGGCTTGCTAGAATATTACGATTATAACGAATTTTACGAATATAGCACTATATTCACAATCTTCGTTATATTCCAGCAAGTAGCAAGTTCAACCAACCATTAGGAGCTCAGCTCAAAGTTTAATTCGCGATGCGAACATATACTCGCATCGCAAATTCAACTTTGAGCTGAGCTCCTAACGGTTGCATTGCTATAATTGATGAAGATTGAGGATATAGCGCTATATTCTCAATCATCTTTATATTCTAGCAACAACCATTAGGAACCCAGCTCTAAGTTTAATTCGTGATGCGAACATATACTCGCATTGAGAATTAATGTTAGAGTTGGGTTGATGGATTCCCATTGAAAATGAAAACATGATTCCTTCCTGCTTAAGTTGCTTGTGGGCTAAAGACTCATTGACCCACAAGAAGGAAGCAGGGACAAGTCATGTTTTTGCCTTTCAGATATTGGAAAAATGGCGAATATTCAAATTAGCGAATATATATCATTATATTCTAAATATTCACGAATTATCGAAGTTGCGATATTCTTGATAACGATTCCCAATTCGAATATTTGCGCTCAACACTAGTTAATATATGCTGCCACAAAAATGTATCTCCCCGCATTGTCTATCTGTAGTTTCTCCACCTCCCATCTCAGGGATTTGTGTACCAGTAGGGAGACTCTCCTAGCCAGGTTAGAATGATTGGCCAGCTCTGCAGCAAGGGACACGCGTGATACAAAGTCCCCGCCCTATACAACAGAGGGAGCTCGGACACCGGAGCCTATACAGGGCAAACGGAGCGGCGCCCAGACATACTAGTAAGGGCAGGGGGATCCCTGGGCGCCGCTCTGCCCACAGATATAGTTAGTTTTTAGTTTTTAAATAGGTGAAAGATCCTCTTTAAGAGTCATCTAGCAGACAGATCTAGCACGAGTGTCCCGGTCAAAACGTTCACGCAGCAGGGTACAAGGTGATAAATCTGATGTGGCAAATAAATATACGGGGCGTGCTAGTGGTTAACTTAACCCTTTGCACTAAATGGACTGAGGGAGAACATGGGGAACTTGTACCCCAACTTTGCATTGTGGGAAAACACCTATATAGAGGAAGAACCCTTCTTACTATGCAAGTAACCATAACTCTTCCCCTACAGAGCGGTTTATCTGCGGTATATCGCAGAGTAGATTAAGTATGAGTACTGCCTTATGACAGCCAGCTCAATCAACAACAGTGTGTAAGATCTCAAAACTGAAAGATAGGTGCTAAGCAATGATCATCAAACATCAAATATTAGGAGGGCAAACCATAAAAAGTGCCAAAGTTAAAGGAGAGCAGAGAAGCAGGTCGCCAGAACAGTGAGCAGACAAAGAATAGAAGAGAAGAAAAGGAAAAGAAAAGGGAAGGGAGGGGCGAAAGAAAGAGAAAAAGGGTAGAAGGAAAATAAAATAGAAGAGGTACAGGGAGGTAAGGCAGGTCAAAATAACAATTGATAACACAGTCACTTAGCAAGGCATATCTTCAGCAAGAAAAAGCCTGAGATCAGTAGCGAGATCATCGGTAGTGAGCAACATCAGGGATTTGTGGCGGGTAATCATCTCGGAGATCTCGCTGGACGTGGCTTGTCCTCCAGCCAGGCCGCAGATTCCGCAGGAGTGTTAAAAAATCTGGTGGACTCTCCATCCACTACCCGCAATCTGGCTTGATAGGCCATTAAGTATGGGAGGTTTAAGTCCCGGAGGCGCCTTTTCACCACTGTAAACGTCGCTTTGCTTTTCTGGAGTTCTGCTGAAAAATCCGGGAAGAGCATGATGTTTGCATTCTCAAAGCGAAGCTCCTGCTTGCGACGAGCCAGTTTTAGTATAAGGTCTCGATCTGCAGATGTCAGTAAATGCGCCAGTAATGGTCGCGGAGGTGCTCCAGGAGGCAATGGTTTGGCCGGTACTCGATGTGCCCTTTCAATAATAAAAGCAGAGGAAAAAGTGGCATCAGGAAAAGTGGCTCGCAGCCATGTAGACACAAACTCATGCGGGTTGCTTCCCTCCACACGTTCAGGCAGTCCCACTATAAGTAAGTTGTTGCGGAGTGTGCGGTTTTCGCAATCGTCGCACTTTTGCTGCCAATAATCCACTTTCTTCTCCAGATCAGCCAGGCGGGCTGGTATTGGGTTCAAACAGTCTTCCACTGTGGACACGCGGGTTTCCACTTCTTTAATGCATTCGCGCATGTTTTGCATGTCATGCCTCAGGAGACCAGTGTCAATCTTGACCTCCTCCATCTTCCCAGAGAGAGAGGAGCGACAGGTAGCTATAGCCTGGAGCAGTTGGTCAGTCACCTTCTTGAGGGAGGGTTTGGTGTCTGACGCGGGGTCCTCGCTAGGAGCAGAAGAGGCACTCCATGAGGCTGAGGCCTGCGTGCGCGCTTCAAGGCCAGCGCCATCTTGGAAATCCGGCCGGGCAAATTCTTTAAGTTTCTCAGCGGCCAATAGCACCTTGTTCGGTGCAATCTTGGGTCTGCGGGTGCGTCCCGATCTTCTCTCCACCTTGGAGGATATGATTGCGGTTGGTAAGTTCAGGATAATAGCGAAGTTAGGGCAGCGGTGCCGGAGCTCAGCTTGACACGTCCGTTCATCTTGGTCTCAGGCCATGCCCCCTAGTTTTGTTTGTTTATATAGTTAGTTTAGCTGCATTACAGTTATTTTAATATGTTTTTAAGTAAAGTTTGTTAATGGTTTGTTAATGGTTTGAGCCAGGGATTACAACATGACACCATGCATGGAGTCATGGGTTACAGTATTTCTCCTGCTCCTGTGAGGGGGGGGTGTTGTGTGTGTTTGATTAACTGACTTGATCTTCACTATCTGGTGTTCAGGAATTTCTGCACCCCAAATTCAGCACATGTGACAGGCAGGGGATGTGCGTCAAACCGGCTAGACCCAGACCTGCTAAGGAGGGTAAGGGAGGTAAAACTGTACATGTGTTTTACCATCCAGACTAGATAGCATTTGAACTCTCAGTGTCAGGGCATCTCCAGACAGTTCATATTTTTTTTGTTTGAGTTTTTGAAAATAGCATATTAGTGGGTATTACAATACACAGGGTAGCAGACGATTATAGCTGTGAGAGATAACTTAAAATATTAGTCATTGACATGTCAGTACTTCTTTAGGAACTTTAAAACATTTTTTTAATTAAGTTTGGGAAAATAGCATATAAGCATGTTTTACAATACAAAGGGTAATGGTTTATACCAGTCTTAGTGATGACGCAAAATACTAGTCCGAAATTCGCGTTGGTGCATCTGCAGGCACTTAAAAAAAAAATTCTTGGTTAACGTTTGGCAAAATAGCACATTAGTGTGTCTTACAATAAAATGGTTAGCTGTTTATACCAGTCTGAGTGATAATCTCAAATACTAGGCTGAAATCCGTGTCGGTGCATCTCCATACAGTTCAAATATATTATAATATATATGTATATATATAATATATATTGTTTTGGTTTGAGAAAATAGCATATTAGTGTCTTTAATTACAGAGTGTAACGTTCTATACCAGTCTGAATTATAACATGAAATAATAGGCCAAAATCTGTAGGCACTTAAAATGTATTTTTTTTCTAGGTTTAAGTTAAGTTGTTTGTTTGACTCTGTACATTTTGACCCAAAAAAGTCAGGAATATGGAAAGATTTCAAACAAAAGAACCAGGGCCAGAAGGTGGATGAGATTTTGGTTTGGATGGTTATCTCCTCCTCTCAGTCACAGCATGATGACACGAAGGTGACTTCTGAGTCTGACACTGTGCATGGAGCCAGGGATTACAGCATGACACCATGCATGGAGTCATGGGTTACAGTATTCCTCCTGCTCCTTCTCCATGCAGCCCCAGAGAAGACTTTAAGTGGGGTCCTTTCTTTCTTCATTGTCTCTTCCTAATGGGGTGCTTTCCTTTTTTACTAAGAAGTGGTAGGCAAACCCCACCATGTCCTATGGCAGGTGGTCAAGAGATTCTCCCTTTTGACAACTTGTGTGAGAGCAGTCAGCATTTGTACTGTCCTTAGGAGGAGGTTGCAGACTCCATGCACAGCTATGTTGGAGGTGGAAATAGTGGCACCTATAGCCACAGTATTGGCAGTGGGGGCAGCGAGAGTGGCAGTCAGGGCAAATGCAGAGCAAAATAGGGGGATCACGAAGCCCACCATAATATCTTACACTCTGATAATAGTGGCAGGGACGGAGAGGATTCCAATGTTTATTGTGAGTTGGAAAGGACCTGGGAGCCAGATTGGAGAGCTGAGGAGGAGACTACAACAGAGGAGGAGGGTGGTGTCGGCAGTGGCAGCAAAAAAGAGCAGAGACGACAAACCTTCCAAAGAACATCCAGGGCCCACTTAGTAGGATTTCATTCGCTTATCTCTATCTAAAAGCATTGCTATCCAATAATCATCAGTCTTGTTCACAATGAGCCACTTATTTTTCTGCCAGTTAACACTTGTGTGTGTCGGATGTGAATCGATTCTGATCCCGTAAAGGCATAATTTTTGGATGCTAGGCCCACCAAGAAGGCACAGTATTTTTTTATTTTTATCCAATAGCACCCTGTGCGCTTAAAAACAATCTTCGCCTGATAAGGGACAATTTTGGAAGCTTTGGAATAGGAAAAAGCATAACACGTGCCACGGTGTGTTCTTAAAGCCTTCAAATGTGCATTTGTATGTCAGTGTCACTCAGACATGGTTTGCTTTTGCTGTTGTGTTCCAGAGCATAGAGAAGGGGGTAGAAAAATTAAACAATTCATTCAATGTTATGAAAAGAGATTACATGTTTTCCTAAAAATGATCAGTCCTAGGAGACTAGAGGTTGTTATATACCAATTTCCTGAAGCCATCTGGTTCGGTCCACAGCTGATCCATTGAAAGATCTGATAACCAGAAAAAACTTTGTTATGAAAATGTTCATAATCATGTTCCAAATATTTTACTATATACTGCATATTTTTTTTAAGTGATTTAAAGACTATGGGGCACAGTTATTAAGACCAGCATTTTAAACGCCGGTTTTAATAAAGCCCCATAGCTGGCGGTGGTTCCGTAACTTAGGTGCATCCATCGCCAGTTCAAAATGTACGACAGCTTCATACAGATGTAGAAAACACACCACACCCACAATTTTATACCTGGGGTGACAGGAGATAAGTCGCAGATAGCGGCGCACCTGAAATATTCCTGATATAGGCGTATTTCAGTATAATAAATGACCCCCTATGTACACCTCTGAGGTCATTTTTTAGTATTGCATTATACTCATTTGGAGCTAAAAATCTTTTTTTAAATTGGTTTTGATTCAAAATTTTGAACCACTGTCTTTGTGTAACCTTCAGTTTCTATAATAGGATCCGAATTTGCACTATGTTCCATCAGGCAGCTCAGCTGATGGCTCCTTATCTCTGATCTCTGACCCTATAAACACTCAGTATAGCTCAATTCTATCTTATTGATAAGAGTGTGGCTTAAATAAGTATTTTTGATCTTTTAGTAATTTAGAGATAAGGTTTATTAGATGATCGTCACAAAGTGAAAGTAAAAAGTATGATTCACACAGCTAGAAAAACAGTTTACCTTTGTGACAGAACAGCTGAATATTTTTAATAAAGATCAATTGAAAAAATAATTTTATGTCCAAAATTAGTTAAATGCAAATTGAAATTGCTTGTATTATTATGTTTCTCTCTATTTAGACACTCAAATCATAATCTTTTATAATCCTATATGCAGCATCCCCACTCCAGAGCAGTGGTACAGCAGTAAGGTGCAATAGACAGAGTTAATAATGCGTTTTCTTTAACATGTATATTGTTTGAACATGAACAAGATATCAGGTCATATCAACAGTCACCATTAGATGAAGCTCGTGTCACCCTGTGACACTAAAGAGTGGCCGGAACATTCTAATGAGAGTACACAGTTCAAAAAGATACTAATCAGACAGTCTGAGATTAGGCTAAGTGGTTAGAGGAGCACATGTCAATCACTTGAGCCAGCCTGGACCCAAATCCATTCAGAGCTGGGCCAGAAATAACAATTACAGAAGCAGGCTATATGAAAACAGATAGGTATAGATAAAGTCCAGTAGACATATGTATCTTGTCTGCAAATGACCTATTGACTATTTAACAACATTTATTCAGGAGTTTCCCCTGGTGCCTGAGTACACTAAATAACTGTAAGATACATTCAAATCCCAAGGGGTTTTCTGTCGATGTATACTTTAAGTACAACAACCTGTTTGAAGAGTTTTTGCCTGTCATTAGGGGGAACTGCCCTGTGGTTGCACCTCATTGCCTAAAGTGTACACCCCATGCCTGGATGCTTATGTCAGAGTAGGCTAGTGAAGTGCAAAGTAAGAAAGACTACTTTTAACAGACACTTTGGCCTTTCAACTGCCTCTGACGCTGTGAAAACGGTAAAATGAAAAAAAAAAAAGGTTAAAAAAAAGAAAAGTAAAATCAATGCAAACTGCATTCTGTTTACCAACTGCCAGTCTATTACATGGAAAGAACTGTCCTGACCATTTTGCATTTAAATTATACAGTAAAGGACTGTTCAGCGGCTATAATACACTGAATAGTGTTGGCATAATGAACCAGGACCTTGCCTTGCACCTCAAAACTTTCAACACCAAGGGGAACTCAACTGTCAACAGGCAGGTAAATGCCAGAACCTGAATGTGCCTCAATGAGAAGAAAGGTGCACCCTTCCACATCATTGGGCGGGAGCATCATAACTGTGAGTACCAGAGCCACTATCCCTATCTGGACACTCACTCACACAGTGCATACATAGAAGGTCACAGTCTAGTGGATTTAGATGATAGGTGAAATTATATTTAATGAGTCATTTATATCCATGCTATAGTTGTTTTAAAGAGGACGTGTCACCACTCCTGACATGCCTGTTTTAATAGCTTCATGCATTCCCCATGTAATAACAATTCTAGAACATCTATTTTTATAGCTCTATGTTGTGCCATTACTGTATTATTTCTACTAGAAGTTATAAATGTATTTCTAGAAGTCTGCAGTAAGGGTAGAGAGGAATGGTAACCAGTTAGGGGTGTGTACCCCTCTGTACCCTTACTGTAGACTGCTAGCAATGAATTCATAACTTCTAGTAGATATAATAAAGGAATAGCACAACATAAAGCCATAAGAATAGGAGCTCCAGAATTGTTATTACTAGTGATGAGCGGCAGGTGCCATATTCGATTTCGACGAAATTCGCGAATATTCGAATGAATATTCGTTTCGTATTCGTCGAAATCGAATATTCGTCATTTTTTCTAGTTATCGCGATTAAAATGCGATTTAAATAATCGCATATTGCGATTTGTACTTAAGGCTACTTTCCTATTGGTTTCATATCTAGAATTAGCGAGGATGACGAATATGACGAATGTATTCGTCATATTCCTCAAAACGAAGATAACGAAGTATTCTACATCTTCGTTTTAGCAACCTATTAGTCAACCTCGCTAATTCTAGCAATCAAATAGGAAGGTTGACTATAGAGACAGCTGTGTTAAATTCGCTATGCGATTTTTTTTTTAATACAATAATTATATTACTTGATATGATAATATTATTATAAGTATTCTATTTATTAAAAAAAAAAAAAATCGCATAGCGAATTTAACACAACTGTCTGTAAGTCAACCTTCCTATTTGATTGCTAGAATTAGCGAGGTTGACGAATAGGTTGCTAAAACGAAGATGTAGAATACTCGTTATCTTCGTTTTGAGGAATATGACGAATACATTCGTCATATTCGTCATCTCGCTAATTCTACCAAGCCAACCATAACTTCTGTGCTCATGGGCGTCCCCATCACCATGGGAACGTCTCCATATACTAAAATGTACTGTCGGATTTGAGGAATTACGTTGAAATCGCAATGCGATTAATTCAAGTTATATTAATCGCATTGCGATTTCAACTTAGAGCTGGGTTTATAATGGGTCAGCTTGCTAGAATTAACGAAGTTAACGAATATGGAATATAGCAGCAGTGCTAAGTTGAAATCGCAATGCGATTAATTTAACTTAAAGTATTCGCATTGCGATTTCAACTTAGAGCTGGGTTTATAATGGGTCAGCTTGCTAGAATTAACGAAGTTAACGAATATGGAATATAGCAGCAGTGCTAAGTTGAAATCGCAATGCGATTAATTTAACTTAAAGTATTCGCATTGCGATTTCAACTTAGCACTGCTAGTGCATAGCTATATATTCCATATTCGTTAATTCTAGCCTATGTAAGATAGCAGTGCTAAGTTGTAATCGCAATGCGATTAATATAACTTGAATTAATCGCATTGCGATTTCAACGTAATTCCTCAAATCCGACAGTACATTTTAGTATATAGAGATTTTCCCATGGAAGGGGACGCTCCATGAGCACGGAAGTCGGCAGAAGCGGCAACGGGCACTGACTGGAGCAGCCAGGAAGCCAGGAATCCTCATGACAGGTAAGAACTACTTTTGGGAAGTGGGAAAGAAAAAAATATAACTAAAAAAAAAAAAAAAAAAAACGAATATTCGAAATAGCGAATTTATAGCGCTATATTCGAAATATTCGCGAATTAGCGAAGTGCCGATATTCGCTAAAAAAATTCGCTTTTCGAATATTCGCGCTCAACACTAGTTATTACATGAGAAATGCATGAAGCTATTAAAACAGGCATTGAAGTGAAGAATCCCAGCAGACGTGACTTAATGCTCATCAAGAATTTATTGCAAAGTAACAATATGTCCCATATTCTAGGACGCTTTTCGGCTAACCAGCCTTTTTCGACTTGTTGAAAAAGGCTGGTTAGCTGAAACGCGTCCTGGAATATGGGACATATTGTTACTTTGCAATAAATTCTTGATGAGCATTAAGTCACGTCTGCTGGGATTCTTCGCTTCATTGAACGTGGAATTGGTCCTGTCCAGTGCAGCGTGCAGCAGGCGAGTGCTGGCCGATTTACCCTTATTAAAACAGACATGTCAGGAGTAGTGTTGATCGCCAATATTCTAATCGTGAATTTTTATTGCGAATATTGGCACCTTGAGAATTCGTGAATATCTAGAATATAGGGCTATATCTTTGTAATCGCGGATATTCTAGATTTTTTTCATCAGTACCCATGATCCCTTACTGCTTCTTGCTTGTGGCTCGAGGAGAAGGCTGCAATATCTTTGACTTTAAGAGTAGAGTTGATTGCAAATTTTGATATCGCAAATTTTTATCATGAATTTCCCATTTACCGATTTTTGCAATCAACAAAATAATGACTGGAGATCATAAATTCTCGAATTTGCTAATATATGATGAATATTCGCCCAAATATTCACGAAATATCGCAAATTCGAATATTGCCCCTGCCGCTCATCACTGGTCAGGAGTGGTGACAGGTCCTCTTTAAATAATTAGTTAAATCCCCTATTTGACAACTAATAAAGGCAGTTGGTGTTTTTAGAATAAGAATTGTCCTTAAAATAATCAGAAATAATTTTATTTACATTGCATTACATTATCTTTACATTACATTGTTTGTTTGTTTGTTTTTTCAACCATCTACTCTAAATCTAATTTTAATTCCTTGTGTGATGATTTCTGTGATTCACCGTAATGGAATGCATGAGCTACAAGGGCAATATGACTTCAGCCTTAGGTTCTTTAAAAGTCACTTTCATTTTCCCATATTTGAATCATCTGATCATAAAACCGTGACAAATCCAAAACTGCTTTAGGCTTGTTGCATTTCTTGCATACATGTATACATTAGAAATGCAAAAATTAGGAATTGGCTGATTACCACTAGTGAATTGTATGCATCTTCACTTTTCCTCCAACATTTACAAAATATCGTTTGGCCATGTAAAGAAAGAGCAAAAGTAAATTTAAGAAGTGAAATGCCAGTGAAAAAGGAATTTAGAATTTGCTCACAATGGCATAATGCAATGCAATACCATGACAAATATGACTAACTAGTAGTAGACTATACTAATCTGCTTAATATAACCTCAAACAAGCAATGCAATAAAACAAGTGGAAAAAAAAAAGCTTTAGGTGAACTACAGGAATGACGGAGGTATGCATTAGTGCTCAAAGAGGACCTCTCACCTTGAAATGCATTGCAATCTGCCGGCAGCATGTTTTAGAGTAGGAGTAGCTGAGCAGATTAATATATAGTTTTGCTGTATTCAGTAAAACTTGTAATTAATATATTTTTAAACCTCTGCTTAAACCTCCAGCCAATAAACGTGCAGGTAAGTATTGCCATCATTGTAATGATATTAGACATGTTTTCTACTGGCATTACAGTGATTGGCTGGCTGGAACGCGTCATTGGGTGCTATATAGCACCTGGTCACGTATGTTCGGCTCATTGCGAGTCAGGGAGAGCTGCTGTTTGGAAGGGACAGTCAGTGTAGGGCGAATTTCATAGAAAAATTATCATTGAGAAGACGTTTCAAAGAACTAACAGTCCTTTTGTTAGATTTGGCATGCAGCCAAAATTGTTTTGGGGGAATTTTTTTTTGTATGGAGACTGTTAGTGACATTTTCTGTATTCCACAAACTCTGCTTGCTGAGAGCAGTGAGACGCAAATCTACACTTATATCTAGACTCTGTGCGGTCTACATTTAATTCAAAAATACCAGTGACAGACATTTTCTGTATTCCACAAACTCTGCTTGCTGTGAGCAGTGAGATGCAAATCTACACTTATATCTAGACTGTGTGCGGCCTATATTTACTTCAAAAATACCAGTGACAGACAGTAATTTTCTGTACTCCACAAACTCTGCTTGCTGTGAGCAGTGAGACGAAAATCAACACTTATATCTAGACTGTGTGCGGCCTATATTTAATTCAAACATAACAGTGACAGTCATTTTCTGTATTCTACAAACTCTGCTTACTCTAAGCAGTGAGACGCAAATCTACACTTATATTTAGACTGTGTGCGGCCTATATTTACTTCAAAAATACCAGTGACAGACAGTAATTTTCTGTACTCCACAAACTCTGCTTGCTGTGAGCAGTGAGACGAAAATCAACACTTATACCTAGACTGTGTGCGTCCTATATTTAATTACAAAATAACAGTGACAAACAGTCATTTTCTGTATTCCACAAACTCTGCTTGCTGTGAGCAGTGAGATGCAAATCTACACTTATTTATAGACCATGTCAGCGTCCTCACTGATCCCTCAGTGCCTTACAACTACTGGGTGTCCAAGCTGGACACGTGGCATGAACTGGCACTCTACGCCTTTGAGATGCTGGCCTGCCCTGCCGCCAGCGTTTTGTCTGAGCTTATCAGTATTTAGTGCTGCAGGTGGCATTATAACAGATAAGCATATCCGGCTGTCAACTGAAAATGCTGACAGGTTGACTAAAAATGAACAAGGCCTGGATTGCCCCTGACTTCTCCACTCCACCAGAGGAAAGCCACATCAAGGCACTTTAAATGTGTTGTTTAGAATGTACTGAATACTCTGTATTCCCATGCACACCTTGCGCCACAAAAAAGGGTATATGGTTATATCTTCCTTTTCTCATCCTCCTCCTCCTCGTCCATCATATCTACATGCTTAATTGTTGCATATAATGCCATCGCTTATATGCCTTCTCATAAAATAGTTTGGATGGTCAGCTTACCCACAGGCCCTCAACCATAATGTTTTAGATGGTCAGCTCAGCTGAAGACCTTCACCCCTAATGTTTTAATGGGTCACCAGCAGGCCATCAATTTTACTTTACCTTTCCTCCTGTATAATGTTTCCTCATCTTAAATACCCATGACATTCCCTGAAATTTTTATGTACTCGTTCCAATGACAGGCTCTCTTAAAAGTCCTGTATTGTTATTTATCGTCACTACCTCACTGAGGCGGTACTGGGAAGTTGGAGCGCCCTCTCCGGAAGCGAACCCTGATTCCCCATTACTCGTGGTCACCATAGTAGGCGCATAAAAGAACATCGAAAGTTGAAAGAGCAGACATCGATAGATCGTCAACATCACGGGACGTGCGATCAGCTTAGAAGTTATCTAGAGTTAACAAAGTGGCAGCAGACCCTCACCTACAATTTTATATACATGTTCACTGGTCAGCTCAATGTCCACTACCTTTGTCTTACAAGTTCATTATCATCAGATGATAGTCCAGTCAACACAATTGAAGCCACCAGCCGTCCCTTTTAGTCATGGCCTCAGTTCCAAAAATCATGAAAATTTTTGTCTGAACTTGCTATTTTTATAAAAGTAAATATACAGGAAAGAGTGTTTCCTAACAATTTTTTATCTAAAATCGCTTTTATCTTCGGTTTTGTGAGTTTTATGGTCAGTCTGTAAAAGTGACGTACAACTAGGGCAACATCGTTCCCAGCAGCGACATTGTAGTCCAAGATGCATCCAGAGATCTTCACCATGCTGTCCGCAACCCATTTTGGTGGTGTTTCCATCAATTTCTGACCTTTTCCTATGAACCAGGCACCCTCCCTTCTTCAGAGCAGGGGGTGCTTGGTTTAATCCTCGGGTTCTCTCATTGAAAATGAGTCATTCAAAAGGAGACTTTATCACCCAAGGGCCCACATGAACCTGGAGCCAGCCCTGGATTCAAAACAGGCATTAAATTCAATTTGGTTTGAATTGAAAGTCGCCAGATTGCCCTAAAAGTCATGTATGACACTCTATGGTCTCCAAGAACTGTATCCATCCCCTTTTAAGTTCTTTATCATCAAGACAGCATTGGTAAAACCAAAGTGACAACCCCATATAAGACTATGGATAAAGAGATGGTAGGCAGTGGTAGTAAACAGCTTGTTTAATAGAGCACTCCAATGTTGAGTATATATATATATATATTTTTTTTTTATTAAAAACAGTCCAAAAATTATCTTTTATTTGTGGCAGGTGGCTTCTTCTCAAAAAAATGATGACCACCATTTTGAGAGATTTGTGTGGAATGAATCACATAAGTTTCATATTCGCCACTGTGACTGTGACAAGGGGACATCCTCTGCGTCTGGAGGAAAGAAGGTTTGTACACAAACATAGAAAAGGATTCTTCACTGTAAGAGCAGTGAGACTATGGAACTCTCTGCCTAAGGAGGTGGTGATGGTGAGTACAATAAAGGAATTCAAGAGGGGCCTGGATGTATTTCTGGAGTGTAATAATATTACAGGCTACAGCTACTAGAGAGGGGTCGTTGATCCAGGGAGTTATTCTGATTGCCTGATTGGAGTCGGGAAGGAATTTTTTTCCCCTTAAGTGGGGAAAATTGGCTTCTGCCTCACAGGTGTTTTTTGCCTTCCTCTGGATCAACTTGTAGGAAACAGGCCGAACTGGATGGACAAATGTATTTTTTCGGTCTTATATACTATGTTACTATGTTATTAGTTACAATATGATTTGTGTAGAATCAATTTGATCATCTCTATCCCATAGTGCTTGCATATTGTTGGCTGCATATATCCCATTTAGGCCCCCCCAAAAAAAGAAGCCAACAAATGAGCATATATAGGATGATTGCTTGTCACAGGCCAACGATCAGTATTCTTATATAAAGACATGCAAATATTCTGTATAAAATGATGGTGTTTACCCCAGATTATCCAATAAAGTATTATTTATTTTCATTCTTATACGTCTATTCAGGTAGTTAAGTACTGTAATTTTTTAGACGTACTCACGTTTCTAGCTTTCCCTGTGTGAGTTTTGTATTTGAGATTTATTGTTTGGGGGAATGGCAGGCTTTCTGTCAAATGACTTGAGCTCAGACACATGGCTTGGTGACCCTAGGGAGGTATTCACAGAAAAGGAATTGTCTATACAGCCTGCACATCTGAGTATCACCTCTGTGTTTAAACATCTCAAACAGGTATATAAGGATAGGGTTCGGTGCTGGTGGGAAGTTCAAACACTGGGGGCCTACCTGGAACATAAAATTGTTCCGAGGGGCCTCAGAAACCCTATCCAACCAGTAGCGCGGCTACGTTTCCCGGAATTCCTCAAACGCTGGGAACGGGAATCTATAGAAGGCTCTCTGCGGCTTATGAGACTTTTGTTTGAGGAGGAAAAAAGGCTTATGGTCAAAAGTGAGACAGATCTGAAGGAGTGGATCACTAAAGCTAAAGAGTTTAGTGACCACTCGGACTTTGGCAAGAAAGAAACCCTCCTGCAACGTGATATTGAACGTTTTACGTCTCATGTTAAACAGCGTAAACACTTTCAGTTTAATCGAGATGTAAATGATTTCAAGGAAGGGAGACTCTTTGATTTTGGGGGTAGACGACCAACAGCCCCCGAAACTGAAACTGAGGTCTCATCGTCTGATAGTGACGCAGAAGCTATACCCAGATTGGCCCAGAATAGGGGTAGAGGAGCAGGGGGGAGAGGTGGTACTCAGAGAGGCAGGAGAGGTAGGGGGTCGAACAGGGGGGGTTTTTTAGATCAGGCCCCCACCATCTCCGATTATCTCCTGCGAAACAAAAGACCATAGGACAGACTGATAGTCTGCAAATTGTCAATCGGTCAGACAGGGTATTGACTAACATTGAAATGGGCGTCCTGAGAAAAGGGCTCTCTTTCGTACCCACACAGAAATTTAATTTGTTCAATTGGGTCAAGGATCTACATTTGTATGCCCGGAAACTTAAATGGAAAAAATACTTCTCGCTACATGACAGGCGTACCTGCCAGGAGTTGGGCATCGAGATGGAAAATCTTGGCGATGTACAGCTTCTGGCGGGCGAGAGGGATATAGGTGACGGACCATTCACGTCCCTAAAAAAAATCCAAGGTGTTTCCCCCGATAGGAGAAAGTACTCCCATTGACACATTCCTCACACTGGTTACCAATGAGCTACATACGATCGAGGATTGTCATGTGGCAGGTGACAATCTAACCAGAGAGTAAAGAGTGGCACTAGCTGGGCTCACGAGTGACTCCAGCATAGTAGTTAAACCAGCAGACAAAGGGGGCAACATTGTCATCATGAGCGTCGTGAAATATCAGAAAATGTGTATGAGTCTCCTGGATGATCAGAAAACATACAGGAGATTACTAGCAGATCCTACGGCGGACTTTATGAACGAACTGGCCAGGATCCTTAATGATGCACTGGCAGACAGTATTATCAACAAATCGGAGTATGATTTTTTACTACCCAAATTCCCTGTCTTGGCTGCATTTTACAGCTTACCAAAGGTGCACAAGAAGGGTCCAGAATTAAAGGGGCGTCCTATTGTCTCGGGCATGGGAAGTCTTACTGCCAATATCAGCACGTATGTGGACTTGATATTACATCCCTTCGTTACTTCTTTACCTTCCTATGCCCGAGACACAATGGACGTGCTCAAAAGACTGGAAGGTATTCAATGTGATAGGGGCACGATGCTTGCCAGCCTTGATGTCGAGGCACTCTACAGCTCCATACCCCATGAATCTGGGTGTGGGGCTGTGGAGGGTTTCCTCCGTCAAAGGGGACACAGTTTCAGCGACATAGTGACTTTGTCATGAAGCTGCTCCGGTTTATCCTGACGCACAATGTATTCATCTTTGACCGGCACGTCTTCCACCAGCTCAGGGGGTGGCCATGGGGAGCCCTTGTGCCCCCACGTTCGCTAACCTCTACCTGGGCTGGTGGGAAAGGGACGTGGTCTTTGATGAGTCCATGGATCAGTATACGTCATCGGTGTTACTGTGGCTTAGGTACATCGATGACGTGCTGATCCTATGGAATGGATCCAGTGACAAATTCGGCCAGTTCGTGTCCGCACTCAATGTGAATAATGTGGTTTTATTCTTTACCCACGAGATCCATTCTGATGAAATTAACTTCCTGGATATCAAGATTAGACTGAACCATGATGGGAGAATCAGCACATGCCTCTATAGGAAGGAGACGGCCACCAACAGCCTTCTTGACTGGGAGAGTGGCCATCCGCTTGCCCTGAGACGTGAGATCCCGAAGGGACAATATCTCAGGGCAAGAAGGAATTGCTCAGAGATGGGTGAATTCAAAGCAGCAGCAGCTGACTTAAAGGAGAGATTCAGCATAAGAGGATATCCATCAAAAGTTTTAAAACAGGCATACCATCATGCCCTGTCAGCTGATAGGGCCCATTTGCTGACCCTAGGAGCAGAAATCAACAGAACTCCTTTCCTAGGATCACGGCCATGTTCGATAAAGCACATCTCGTGGTACGGGATGTGCTGAAGCGATACTGGCCGATTTTAAAATCGGATCCAGATATTGGGCACTTGGCACCGGACTTTCCACCGATTACATACAGGCGTGGTGCCAATTTGCGTGACAAGTTGGTACACAGTACCTTTTCATGTCCGAAACCAGTCACATGGCTCAATAGTGAGGCTAAAGGCACCTTCCCATGTGGGTCATGTTTAATGTGCAGCTACGTGAAACGGGGTTGTTTTTTTGAAAGTCATGTTACGGGCAAACGATACATGATTCGCTCTTTCACTCGCTGCACGACGGCTGGTGTTGTATACCTTATCACATGCAAATGTGGTATCCAATATGTCGGAAAGACGAGACGTGAACTCAGACGACGTATTGGTGAGCATTTATCGGATATACGTAACTCCAGAGGTACATCATTGGCACAACATGTCTGTGACACGCATGCAGGCGACCCAACTGGATTGATGGTCCAGGGGATAGACACTGTCCGAAAGTCAGTCCGTGGCGGGGATGTGGATTCCTCTCTACTTCAGAAAGAAGCGAGATGGATATTTTATCTCCAAACCATCTCACCCAAGGGACTTAATGACAGTGTCTCATATGCCTGCTTTCTGTAGAATCGGTTCTCTAAGGTGGAATTTATATCTGCTGCCCTTATTGCGTCCCCCTCATTATGATGTATCCAGGTTCGGATCTTCTATACACCGATCATTTGTTATTGTGATGAATGTGTCTGAGTTCATCGCGGTATGACTGTGGCCGCGATTATTCTTCCCCTACTAATTGCATAACCGCGGTTTGCGGTCCCCGTAGGTATGACTTTGTGAATGGTGTGTGGGAGGTGATGGAACAGCGGTGGGAGGTCCCCACCTGCTTTGGTTTCCACACCTCCCATCTGATGTCACATCCTATGGGCGGGGTATTAAGTTTATATGCCCGCATGTTGGGCGGCCGCGTACGGCCGTCACAGTGCCGGTGCCCCTGCACGCAAAAGGTGCTCGGGACTTTGTCTGTCATATGAGTGTATGTATGAACGAGTGGCAGCTCCTGAGGATACAGGGCAGAGTGTTAGCCCTGTGGAAACGCGTAGAGCCATTATTACTGTACTTCGGCACATATATTTAGAGGCGGCAGCTGCTGTTTGCTATGTACGTCTCATACAGGTGTTTAACAGCACTAGTGATTTTTGGGTGAACAGCTTGTTAGGCAGTTGTCTGAATGGGGCATTAGTGTATGTCAGTGGTCGCTTTACTATGCATGAGGTGTGCACGTGTGGACCCTCACCATACCTTTATTTCCCAATTATTTGCGACCTGCCTATGTTCACCCATTATTGACATTGCTCACTGGTTGCGTTACACCTAGATGAACTGCTCAGAGTGATTAGGTGTGGATGGAGTATATGTTAGTCTCCCTCTCCACACATCATTTTCTCTGAACACCTGAAGGGATTTTTGTTGTCCTTTTACCCCAGATTATCCAATAAAGTATTATTTATTTTCATTCTTATACGTCTATTCAGGTAGTTAAGTAGTATAATAAAATGATGGTGTTTAACCCAAAAAAAAAAAAACAAGTCTGACATTGAAAAGTATCTGCATTCATTCTTATAGAAAAGATGCACACTTTATATAAATATGGATGTAGAAAGGGATGCATTAAATAAAAGAAGATATAGGACCACTTGAAAATAAAGATGAGTGAACCAGTCGAGATTCGTCTCAGGTCCGGTTTTCCACTTTTTTTAAAAAAAGTTCAGTTCGGACTCAAATCTATTCAAGCTGAACCAAGGTTGCTTCAATTGCTTCTCTAGCCTCCTAGGACTTATATTTTTTAGGGAAAACTTGTTATCTTTATTAGTTTATTTTTTATGATTTTTACCCCCTCCAACAGCAATAGTAAATGATGTCTTGAGTGACACTGACATACATAGATATGGGTAAATGCTCATTTGTCGGTGTAATCATGCAGACACCATGTTGGCACATGTCTCATGCTTTTTCATACTCCAAAGCTTTCAAAAATTGTCCCTTATCGGAGGCAGATGATGTTTAAACACACATGGTGTTAAAAAAAAAATGGGGTGAAAAAAATTAATAAAAAAGCGTCTTTAGGGAACGTGATGGTTAAAAATTGACATAAGCGGCATGATGGAAGCTGCAGCATGCAGCAGCCCTACAAAGCATGATGGTAGGTAGGTAGACAAATAGCAAGAGTGGCAAGGTGGGGCACTGGCAGCAAGGAGAGGTCTATTGATCACATTCAGCCATTTTATAAATTTCAACAGTGTTAACCCCCCCCCCCAAAAAAAAAAAAAAAAAATTGTAAAAATTTCAACCGTGTGGAAAGTAAATACACATAACCTGACAATTTAGGCATTAGTGACATAATGCAGGCAGAGGCATGCAGCATCCATACACAACTTGATGGTACAGTAGGCAGACAGACAGCAAGAGTGGCAAGATGTGGCACCGGCAGCAATGACAGATCTATTGATTGCATTTAGCGTGCCTGGACTGTTGAAAAATCTCCATGTTGATGCAGTAATCATATACTTTTATGCTGTTTAATCCTTTCAGGACCCTGCCATATTTCACTTTAAGGACCAGGCCATTTTTTGGAAATCTGACATGTGTTTGTTACGAACCAGCAGGTGTGAACCCACTGTGCCATGTGTCCTACCTCCTCTAAGGGCGTTGTCTAAGGTAAACCCTTGATGTTCACAGTAACCTTGATGGTGGGGATAGACTTTCCCAAGAGGAACACCAGGCCGCTACCTCTTGAGGGGGATAGGCACATGAGGAAGCTGGTTCAGGCTTCTCAGGAGGTACCCGAAAAAGGTACCAGAGGTACAGGCATTGTCAGCAGGCTGAGTCGTTACCAGGAGAAACAGTGCAGTTCCGAAGGATGAGGCAGAGGCGAAGTCAGACAGGCAATAGGTCAGGGCAGGCGGCACAGGTATAGGTAAGGCAATCCGGGTCACCAACAGGAGAGTCAAGGCAAGCAGGCAGGGATCAAACTGATAGCAAAATCCAGGAGCACAAGTACGAATCAGGAACACAGGAACACAAGCGGATATCAGCAACCTTAGCAGAACAAAAGGACCTTGACACTGAGGCATCTGGGAAGGGAGATGAGCCACTTATATAAGTGCAGAAGGGCTAGGATTGGTTGGCGAGGTCACATGATTCAAACCATAAAACACAGGAAGTGACGCACGCTGGCCCTTAAGGAAATAATGCAGGAAACAAGCAGCAAGCATGCTGTGGCCAGGGCTGAAAGGAAACACAGGCAGCAGATTACCGCTGTACACGGCGCCCCCGGGACCCCAGCGGTAAGCAGGGGAACAGCGGTGCACAGCAACCCCTGTTACAGTGTCGCTTTATGTGGTAATATCTTTGGAACTCTTTTACTCTTCCAAGCCATTCTGAGATTGTTTTCTCATTACACATTGTACTTCATGATAGTGGTAAATTTCAGTGAATATTTTTCTTTCTTTTTTTTTTTTTTTTTTTACAAAAGTCCCAAATTGACTAAAAAATTGGAAAAATTTGCAACTTTCAAATTTTTATTTCTCTGCTTTTAAAACAGATAGTGATACCTCATATAATAGTTATTACCGTATATACTCGACTATAAGCCGACCCGAGTATAAGCCGACCCCCCTAATTTTACCCTAAAAAAACTGGGAAAAGTAGTGACTCGAGTATAAGCCGAGGTGGAAATGGCTGTCACTGTTATGGGGGGTATCTGTGGATGGCACTGTTATGGGGGATCTGTGGATGGCATCCACAGCCCCCCATCCCATAACAGTGCCATTCACAGCCCCCCATCCCATAACAGTGCCATTCACAGCCCCCCCATCCCATAACAGTGCCATCCACAGCCCCCCATCCCATAACAGTGCCACCCACAGCCCCCATCCCATAACAGTGCCATCCACAGCCCCCCATCCCATAACAGTGCCATCCACAGCCCCCATCCCATAACAGTGCCATCCACAGCCCCCTCATCCCATAACAGTGCCATCCACAGCCCCCATGCCATAACAGTGCCATCCACAGCCCCCTCATCCCATAACAGTGCCATCCACAGCCCCCATCCCATAACAGTGCCATCCACAGCCCCCATCCCATAACAGTGCCACTCACAGCCCCCATCCCATAACAGTGCCATCCACAGCCCCCATCCCATAACAGTGCCATCCACAGCCCCCTCATCCCATAACAGTGCCATCCACAGCCCCCCATCCCATAACAGTGCCATCCACAGCCCCCATCCCATAACAGTGCCATCCACAGCCCCCTCATCCCATAACAGTGCCATCCACAGCCCCCTTCCCCCCATTACCGCTCCTGTAAAGTTTTAAAATTCAATTACTCTTGCCCCCTCCTCAAATACCTTACCTCCTCACATGCCGCACTGAAGGCAGATCGGGCAGACTCCAGGCAGACTCCATGCAGACCGGGCGGGCGGCGCAGCGTGACTGGCGTCACGTGCCTGCGCCGCCTGCTTCATTCACAAAGCAGGCCGGGCAGGCACGTGACATTAGTCAGTCATGCTGCGCTCGCCCGCCGCAAATGCCGGCCCCCAGCTCCTCCTCCCACTCCGTCTCGAGTATATGACTCGAGTATAAGCCGAGTTTGTGTTTTTCGGCACAAATTTTGTGCCGAAAAACTCGGCTTATACTCGAGTATATACGGTACTTTATATTTCCCATATGTCTACTTTATGTTTGTGAATGCCATTTTATTTTGGGGACGTTAGAAGGCTTAGAAGTTTAGAAGCAAATCTTGAAATTTTTCAGAAAATTTCCAAAAAACACTTTTTTAAGGACCAGTTCAATTCTGAAGTCACTGTAGGGCTTACATAATAGAAACCACCCATAAATGGCCCCATTTCAGAAACTACCCTTTTAAGGTATTCAAAAC
Organism: Bufotes viridis; assembly: GCA_033119425.1. Classification (NCBI taxonomy): domain Eukaryota; kingdom Metazoa; phylum Chordata; class Amphibia; order Anura; family Bufonidae; genus Bufotes; species Bufotes viridis. The sequence continues at coordinate 240,880,594 of CM065589.1, forward strand.
TGCTTATACAAACTTTGCAAACCCTTTAGGTGTTTCACAAGAATTAAAGAAAAATGTAGATTACATTTCAGAATTTCACTTTTTTGACAGATTTTCCATTTTATTCTATTGTTTTCTGGTAACAAAGCAAGGGTTAACAGCCAAACAAAACTCAATATTTATTACGCTGATTCTGTAATTTACAGAAACACCCCAGTTGTGATTGTAAACTGCTGTATGGGCACGTGGCAGGGCACAGAAGGAAAAGAGCACCATATAGTTTTTGGAGGGCAGATTTCATTGATATAATTTTAAGTTGCCATGTCACATTTCAAGACCCCCTTGATGCACCCCTAGAGTAGAAACCCCAGAAAGGTTACCCCATTTTTGAAACTACGGGATAAGGTGGCAGTTTTGTTGGTACTTTTTTTTTTAGTACACTTGATTTTTGGTTGCTCTATATTACACATTTTGTGAGGCAAGGTAACAAAAAATAGCTGTTTTGTCAGAGTTTTTATTTTTTGTGTTTTGCAATGTTCATCTCATTTGACAGGTTAGATCATGTGATATTTCTAAAGAGCAAGTTGTTACAATGCGACAATACCAAATATGGTTGTTTGTTCCAGTTTTACATAATAAAGCATTGTTGAAAAATAATGATTTTTTTAGTGTCTCCATATTCTGAAAGTCTTAGTTTTTTATTTTATTTTTTGGGCGATTGTCTTACGCAGGGGCTTATTTTTTTCAGGAAGAGATGATGGTTTAATTGGTACTATTTTAGGGTGCATATGGCTTTTTAATCACTTGGTATTACACTTTTTGTGATGTAAGGTGACAAAAAATTGCTTTTTTGACACAGTTTTTTTTTTGTATGGTGTTCACCTGAGGGGTTAGGTCATATGACATTTTTATACAGCAGGTTGATACGGATGTGGAAATACCTAATATGTATCCTTTTTAATTATTTATTTAAGTTTTACACAATAAAAGCATTTTTAAAAGAATCATGTTTTATTGCCTCCATATTTGGAGAGCCATAGTTTTTTTTATTTTTGGGTGATTGTCTTAGGTAGGGTTTTATCTTTTGCAGGATGAGATGACGGTTTGATTGGTACCATTTTGGGGTGCATATGACTTTTTGATCGCTTGGTATTATACTTTTTGTGATGTAAGGTGACAAAAAATGGCTTTTTTGACACAGTTTTTGTTTTATTATTTTTACTGTGTTCACCTGAGGGGTTAAGTCATGTGATATTTTTATACAGCAGGTCATTACAGACATAGCAATACCTATTTTGTATGCTTTTTTATTTATTTATTTATTTGTGTTACACAATAACATTAACAAAAATATCATGTGATATTTTATTAGACTAGGTTGTTAAGGACGTGGCGATACCTAATATGTCTACTGTTTTTTATTCTTTTTTACTTTTAACACAATAAAAGCATTTTTGAAACAAAAAAAATAATGTTTTAGTGTCTCCATATTCTGAGACCATATTCATATTTCTTTTTTCTTTTTTGCCCAATTGTTGTATGTAGGGGCTCATTTTTTTGCGGGATGAGGTGTTTGATTGGAACAATTTTGGGGGGCATTCACCTCTTTGATCGCTTGGTGTTGCACTTTTTGTGATGTAAGGTGACAAAAAAATTATTATTTTTTGCACAGTTTTTATTTTATTTTTTCCATGGCATTCAGGTGAGGGGGTGGATCATGTGATATTTTTATAGAGTCTGTCATTACCGACGCGGAAATACCAAATATATCTGTTTTTTTTTTTTACAATTTTATGTGTTTTATTTTGGGAAAGGGGCTTTTTCATTTTAACTTTTTTACTTGAAACATCCCGTATTGTCATGCATTGCCTGTCAGCTTTTATGCTGACAGCCTGCCTGTGAGACTAAGCTTGAGGGGCTGTATCTCACAGGCTTCCGTAGAAGGCAAGCCCCCAATGCTTATGGAAGACATCAGGCTGCCTTCTCTGCCATCGGGTCCCTGTCACTGCAGCGTGGGGAGGAAGGAACTTGTACCCTCCGCAAACCTTCTTCATGCCGTGGTCAGCTTTGATCGCAGCAAACAAGGGGTTTAATAAGCCGGCATTGGTAAAAAAAAACTGATGCCAGCATATGCAGCAGGGGCCCGGCTCTCAGTGACTGCTGGGACCGTGCCGCTGATTGGGTGGGCGCAGCTCCTGCACCCACCCGATCAGCCTGCCGTGATGTACAGCGCTGGTCCTTAAGTCACAACCACCAGCGCTGTACATGTACGGCACGAGTCCTCACCCCACCAAAAAAAGGCAACTGTGTTTTTTTTCTTGTCAACCGTGGTAACCCCCCAAGAAAAATGTTTTACATTTCAACCATGTGGAAAGGGGGAACCTGACCATTGAGAGGCATTAGTAGCATGATGCAGGCTGCAGCAGCATCAGCCATACAAAACATGATAATAGGTAGAAAGACAGCAGACAAACAACAACAGTGGCAAGATGGGGCTCCCCCAGCAAGAAGTGGTGGTAAAGGTCTATATATCGGAATCATCTGGAGTGTGAAAATTCTCCTGGATCCAGGCTTGGTTCATTTTGAAAAAAGTAAAATTTTGGATGCTGGCAGAGGACAACTTGGTCTTTTTGGCAGGTGCCTGCTCGCTGCAAGCTGAGGCAAACAGCGTAGTGATCGTAACGTAAATTGTGCCATTGCTGGTGCCATCCTCATCATCGTCCTCTTGTTTGCTGGTGCCATCCTCATCATCGTCCTCTTGCTCGTCCTCCTCCTTTTGTAGTGGCAGCTCCTCATCCTCATCTTCCCCAACCACATCTTTGTTATTGTAATCCTCCACTGCAGAATCCCATTGTGTGTCTCCAACAGCTATAGGGCAGACACGAAGATGCGTCAGCTGCTATTCTTCTGCTGTGGTCCCCTGCCGCATGAACTTTAGCATATTTTCTAAGATAAATATGAGAGGGATGATGTTGTTCATGCCGCAGTTGTCCCTGTTGAGAAACTTTGTGGTCTCTTCAGAGACCAAGCATCTGCAATGTTGAATTCCATCCAGTTGGCAAGTCACGAATATATCTGTTCTGTCACTGCAAAACCAGAAGAGCGTTCCTCACTATGCAAGAGTGGCTGAAGTGCTTGGACAGACTCCTAGACTTTGCCAGCACCTTGCACAATCCAATCTACTTAATTAGAAAGCGCTGCAGGTTGATGACGTGAGTCATGGAGGGAGCATGTGTTATTTAGCCTAGGTTCAGGGCAGCCATAATGTTGTGCCTATTGTCGCTGACAACATTGCCCCGTTTGATTGGGTGGGATGACAGCCAGAAGGATGTTTGTTGCTCCAACATGGAGTGTCAATGCTTGACATGACACATGTGATAGGACGGAGGGGTAATGCGAGTTACCCTGTGGCCAGCTGCTGTTGGGGACAGGAACATGTCCATGAAGGAGACTGATAAGTGCCTCTTGTTGGAGCTAGACCGACACATTTGGGAGGGGATCAAAATAACCTGTCCTCGTTGCTGGGGTGCTGCCTTGAGACAGGCAGAAAAAACATTGATCTACTGAACTGTGAAAGACATGTACTGTTCCTGCCCGTAAAAGCTAATCCAGGTGATGACAATATGAAAGACACTGTACTGCACTGGGAGAAGGAGGGAACTCCTGTCATGATTGCTGGCTACCACCTTTGTTTGCCAGAGGTTTTGGGATGGGGTGATTGCATTTAATAGAGCTGTGGTGCCTACGATCGTTTTTGCCACATTTTATTTTGCTCTTGCAATGTGGAGATGTGGCCTCTGCTCTTTATTGTTGCCGCCATCACCCTCCTACTCTAATGTTGCCTCCACCTCAGCACCACGATCTGGGTCCCAGGTCCTGTCCAGCACGCAATCATCATCGGAGTGCTCACCTTCCCTTTCGCTTCTATCAGACTGTGGGATATTATGGTGGGTTATTTGCCCCCCCCCCCCTCCTTCCCTGCTCTTTCCTGACTACCACTATCGCTGCCCCCAATGCCAATGGTGGGGCTACAGGGGCCACTACTACCACCACAAACATGACTATGCCTTCCTTCTGCAGCCTCCACCTCCTCAGGGCAGTACAAATGCCGACTGCTCTCACACAAGTCATCAACAGGCAGACTGTCTTGACTATCTGCCATAGAGTGTTACAGGATTATCTTGTCACTTCTTAGTAAAAAAGAAGGCGCCCCACTAGGAAGGAGCAGTGAATACTGAGATGACTCCACTGGAAGCCTCCTTTCGGGCTGCAAGGAGGAAGAGCAGGAGGAACGCTGTGACCTCTCGCACCATGGCATGGTGTCGGACTCTGAAGTAACCTCCACTTCTGCCTTCTGCGACTGAGAAGAGGAGTGAGCCATCCAATCCACAATCTCATCTGTTTTTTCCTCAACTATAATGTTGCTCCTTTCCGAAGCCAGCAGGGACAACTGTGGCATACTACTACTAATACTTCTGACCAGTAGAGTTCAGTGCGAATATCGCAACTTTGAGAATTCGCAAATATTTTGAATATAGTGATATATATTCGTAAAAGCGAATATTTGTCTATTTTTTTTTTTTAATCTGAACCCATTACCTGCCTGCTTCTTGCTTGTGGGTCAATGTGAGAAGGCTGCAATATCATAGTCTGTAGTGAATTAAAATATTCTTTTTTATTTAATTTATTTCATCTTATGCAAAAAGTGGGCAATGTAATATGCACTTTCATCGAGTAAGGGTGGGTCATAAGCAAATTTCCCATTGGGTTGGCTTGCTAGAGTTAACAAATATGGAGGATATAGTGTGATATATATTCGTAAAAACGAATATTCGTTTAAAAAAAAAATCGGAACCCATTAGTAAATGTAATAGGTTTAGAATCGCGTTATGGATTCGCATTATGCGATTTTTAAATTGACTATTTTTCGCAATCAAGAGAATAATCTTGAATACGAATATTCACGAATATATGGCAAAAATATAGCAAATTTGAATATTGCCACTGCCGCTCATCACTACTGACCAGATAGATGGTGCTGCTACTACCCATATTTTGGCTCTGGGTCTTTCGTTTGTAACTCTTCCAGACATTTTTGGGCCTCTCAGATAATGTTGTGCACTACCCTATGAATTGGTGAAGTAAACAGTTATATACTGTATGCTCCTACTTTGAATATAATCAACAACGTCAAAAAATAAAATACTAAAAACATGTGAAAAAAGGGAAACAGATGTGGGCCTAAATTTATCATTCCCAGATACTTTTCTGTGCTACCCTGTCTATTGGTGTAGAAATCACGTATAAATGATATTAGTTGGAATTAGAGATGAGCGAATTTTAGAAAAATTCGAATCACCGGTTCACCAAATTTTTCAGGAACATTTCGATTTGATATATATTTGCGGCGAATTGCGTTAAAAAACGACTATTTCCTGGCTGCTGAGAGCCTTTATAGTGGTGTAGAACACTGTGCATTGCAGTAACACGCATAGGGAGTCTGCTTTGGTGGTGAGATAATAATGTGAGTCCATATGACATGCAGATGACAGGCGTTACTCTTAGAATCACTGCATACTTCGCTTATTTGGGAGGTCACAGGGCCAAAACTGACCAAATAACTCAAGTATCAACTCAGCCTTACAGGTAGATGTTAGCGTCAAGAAAAAGTGCACTACTTTTACACCCTTGTCAGATGATTCCACATAGATGTCTACAGAACTTGTTCTATTAAACGATTATACAAGTAGAGCCCTCCTGACAGAGTGAAGAGGGTGTCAGCAGGAAGTTTGTGTTGACATCACCAATTATTTTGGCCTTCCTCTAAATCGTCAAAGCAATAACCCACAAAAAACGGATCCTGTCTGTGGAGCTTACGCCTTCACTCCGTCAGCATTTGCTCAATAATCCATCAATATTGCAGCAAAAAAATAAACTGAATGGATCTAAAACAGAGATGACAAATGAATGGAATATTTGCATGTCCTCAGTGTTTTCTACCCACTCCTGCTTTTGGCTAGTGTTGAGCGCGAATATTCGAATAGCGAATTTTTTTTAGCGAATAGACCTGGTTTACTATGGTTGGCTTGGTAGAATTAGTGAATATGACGAATGAATTCGTCATATTCCTCAAAACGAAGATAACGAAGTATTCTCCATCTTCGTTTTAGCAGCCATAGTAAACCATGTCTGTTGAAATCGCAATGCGATTAATTCAAGTTATATTAATCGCATTGCGATTACAACTTAGCACTGCTATCTTACATATTAGGCTAGAATTAATGAATATGGAATATAGCAGTGCTAAGTTGAAATCGCAATGTGATGACTTCAAGGTATATTAATAGCATTGCGATTTTAACAGACAAGGTTTACTATGGTTGCTAAAACGAAGATGGAGAATACTTCGTCATCTTTGTTTTGAGGAATATGACTAATACATTTGTCATATTCGCTAATTCTACCAAGCCAACCATAGAAACCAGGTCTAAGTTGAAATCGCAATGTGATTAAGATAACTTAAATTAATCATGAGTCATATCACCCACCACTGGAGAAGGCCACTTTCAGTTATTTAGTAGTGATGAGCGGCAGGTGCCATATTCGATTTCGACGAAATTCGCGAATATTCGAATGAATATTCGTTTCATATTCGTCGAAATCGAATATTCGTCATTTTTTCTAGTTATCGCGATTAACATGCGATTTAAATAATCGCATATTGCGATTTATACCTAAGGCTACTTTCCTATTGGTTTCATATCTAGAATTAGCGAGGATGACGAATATGACGAATGTATTCGTCTATTCCTCAAAACGAAGATAACGAAGTATTCTACATCTTCGTTTTAGCTACCTATTCGTCAACTTCGCTAATTCTAGCAATCAAATAGGAAGGTTGACTATAGAGACAGCTGTGTTTAATTCGCTATGCGATTATATTACTTTGCTTTTTTTTAAAAAAAATTGAATAATTATAATACTTGATAATTATTATAATTATTCTATTTATTTTAAAAAATAATAATAATATAATCGCATAGCGAATTAAACACAGCTGTCTCTATAGTCAACCTTCCTATTTGATTGCTAGAATTAGCGAAGTTGACTAATAGGTAGCTAAAACGAAGATAGAGAATACTACGTTATCTTCGTTTTGAGGAATATGACGAATACATTCGTCATATTCGTCATCTTCACTATAATTCTATATATCAAACCAATGGAAAGTAGCCTTAAGTTAAAATTGCAATACGCGATTATTTAACCACTTCAGCCCCCCTAGCTTAAACACCCTTAATGACCAGGCCACTTTTTACAATTCTGCACTACACTAATTTCACCGTTTATTGCTCCGTCATGCAACTTACCACCCAAATGAATTTAGCCTCCTTTTCTTCTCACTAATAGAGCTTTCATTTGGTGGTATTTCATTGCTGCTGACATTTTTACTTTTTTTGCTATTAATCAAAAATGACCGAAATTTTTGCAAACAAATGTCATTTTTCACTTTCTGTTGTAATTTTTTTTTTTTTAAAACTACATTTCTATATAAATTTTTCTATAAATTTATTGTTATACATGTCTGTGATTAAAATAAATCCAATAAGTGTATATTTATTGGTTTGGGTAAAAGTTATAGCGTTTACAAACTATGGTGCAAAAAAGTGAATTTCCGCATTTTGAAGCAGTTCTGACTTTCTGAGCACCTGTCATAATTCTTCAGGTGCTAGAATGGCAGGATAGTATAAATACCCCCTCAAATGACACCATTTTAGAAAGAAGAAACCCAAAAGTAATTGCGGAGGGGCATGGTGAGTTCATGTATCATTTCATTTTTTTTTCACAAGTTAGCGGAAAATGACACTTTCTGAAGAAAAAAATAATAAAGTTTCCATTTCTGCTAACTTCTGGCAAAAAAAAAAAAAAAATCTCCACGGACTCACTATGCCCCTCAGTGAATACCTTGGGGTGTCTACTTTCCGAAATGGGGTCATTTGTGGGGTGTGTTTACTGTTCTGGCATTTTGGGTGGGTCTAAATTGTGAGCAGCCCTGTAAAACCTACTCGGTACTCGTTGGAATTTGGGCCCCTTTGCACACCCAGGCTGCAAAAAAGTGTCACTCATGTGGTATTGCCGTACTCAGGAGAAGTAGGGCAATGTTTTTTGGGGTGTATTTTTACATATACCCATGTTTGGTGAGAGAAATATCTCTGTAAATTGACAACTTTATATAAACAAAATTTAAAAAGTTGTCATTTACAGCGATATTTCTCACACCCAGCATGGGTATATGTAAAAATACACCCCAAAACTCATTGCCCTACTTCTCATGAGTACGGCGATACCACATGTGTGACACTTTTTTGCAGCCAAGATGCGCAAAGGGGCCCAAATTCCCATGAGTACCTTTAGGATTTCACAGGGCATTTTTACGCATTTGGATTCTCACGCTTTAGGACCCCTAAAATGCCAGGGCAGTATAAATACCCCACAAGTGACCCCATTTTGGAAAGAAGACACCCCAAGATATTCCGTGATGGGCATGGTGAGTTCACAGAAAAAAAAAATTTTGGCACAAGTTAGCGGAAATTGATATATATATATATATTTTTTTTTTTTTACAAAGTCTCATATTCCACTAACTTGTGACAAAAAATAAAATTTTACATGAACTCACCATACACCTCACGGAATACCTTGGGGTGTCTTCTTTCTAAAATGGGGTCACATGTGAGGTGTTTGTACTGTCCTGGCATTTGAGGGTCTCCGCAATCATTTCACGTATGGCCAGCATTAGAAGTTTGACGAATATGAAACGAATATTCTATCGAAATCGAATATGGCACCTGCCGCTCATCACTACTTATGGCTACCAAATCACTACTTATGGCTACCAAATCATCACAAGTAATTTCTGATGGGACCATACAAGCATTAAAGCTGCTACACAGACAGGATCAGTTGTGCGTCTTGTTTTTCCTTCCTTCTGCCAGATCCGAAGAAGTGTCAAATAAATGATGATGTCATCCAGACCGAAAGCCACAATAGTGGACCAGTCATGAAGTGGGGAGGGTGGGAACAGCAAGAGAAGCAGTATGAAGAGGCCACTGAGTGGCACAATGACAGAGTCTGTAGGTGGCGGTAGCAGCAGCATTAGGAGAAGGCCACTAAGTGGCACAATGACAGAGTCCTTAGGTGGCGGCAGTATGAGGAGGCCACCGAGTGGCACAATGGCCGAGTCTGTAGAAGGCGGCAACATAAGGAGACCACAGAGTGGCATAATGACAGAGTCTTGAGGTGGCAGCCACATGAGGATACCACAGATCGGTACAATGACAGAGTGTGGAGGTAACCGCAGCATGAGTAGGCCACAGAGTGGCACAATGACAGAGTGTGGAGGTGGCAGCAGCATGAGTAGGCAAGAGAGTGGCACAATGACAGAATCTGGAGGTAGCAGCAGCATCAGGAGGAGGCCACAGAGTGGCACAATGACAGAGTGTTGAGGTGTTTGCAGCAGCATCAGGAGGAGTCCACAGATCGGTACAATGACAGAGTGTGGAGGTAACCGCAGCATGAGTAGGCCACAGAGTGGCACAATGACAGAGTGTGGAGGTGGCAGCAGCATGAGGTTATCACAGATCGGCACAATGACAGAGTGTTGAGGTGGCAGCAGCATGAGTAGGCCACAGAGTGGCACAAAGGCAGAGTGTGGAGGTGTTTTCAGCAGCATCAGAAGGAGTCCACAGATGGGTACAATGACAGAATGAGGAGGTGGCAGCAGCATGAGTAGGCCACAGAGTTGAACAATGACAGAGTCTGGAGGTGGCAGCAGCATGAGTAGGCCAGAGAGTGGCCAATGACAGAGTGTGGAGTTGGCAGCAGCATGAGTAGGCCAGAGAGTGGCAAAATGACAGAAAGTGAAGGATTTGGCAGCAGCATCAGGAAGAGGCCACAGAGTGGCACAATGACAGATTGTGGAGGTGTCGGAAGCAGCAGCATCAGGAGGAGTCCGCAGGGTGGCACAATGACAGAGTCTGGTGTTGGCAGTAGCATAAGGAGTCCACGGGGCAGCACAATGACAGAGTGTGAAGGTGGCAGCAGCATTAGTAAGCCACAGAGTTGCACAGTGACCGAGTATGAAGGTGGCAGCAGCATGAGTAAGCTACAGAGTGGCACAATGACAGAGTCTGGAGGTGGCGGCAGCAGCAGCATCAGGAGGAGTCCACAGAGTGGCACAATGACCGAGTGTGGAGGTGGCAGCAGCATGAGTAGGCCACAGAGAGGCGCAATGACAGAATGTGGAGGTGTCGGCAGCAGCGGCATTAGGAGAAGTCCACAGAGTGGCACAATGACAGAGTCTGGAGGTGGTGGCAGCAGCAGCATCAGGAGGAGGCCGCAGAGTGGCACAATGTCAGAGTCTAGAGGTGGCGGTAACATGAGTAGGCCACAGAGTTACACAATGACAGAGTGTGGAGGTGGGTGGCAATACCAGTACCCGCTGAAGATGGTGGGTGAAAGAATGAGCACTTGGCATCAGATGTGTGGCATCAGGCGGCTAACAGCATCAGAATAGTTGCTGAGGCAGGTAGCCAGAAAAAAACGGTCTCTTTTGTCAAATTGTGTGGCACTATGGATGATTCAGTCTGATGAATCAGGCATTTGTGTGTGGAAATCCTGGTTGATCCAAGCCTGATTCATCTTGATGCGGGGTCCCATATATGTGGGCACTTTAAACTGTTGCTAAATGTCATATGAAATGTATTGTGTTATCATGCTTTAATTCCCTTTACCAGGCTGGCAGTGTCATTTACCTTTATTCGCTCCTAGGTGGTGTTGGCACCACTTATATATATATCTGGGGGGGCGGTGTAAAGTTAGTGTGTCCGATGATAATGAAGAGATGAGGAAGTTAATAGAGGAGGTAGAAGCTTGTATTTCCACCGAAATAATTAAAAAAAGATTTTACCGCATATAAGTGCAGCGCTTAATCCCGAATACAAGTTTTTTCTCCACCAAAATAATTCAAAAAAGATTTTAACACATATAAGTGCAGCGCTTAATGATAAATACAAGAATTTTTTCCGCCAAAATATTTTTAAAAAGATTTTACCGCATATAAGTCCAGCGCTTAGTGCTGAATACAAGTTTTTTCTCCACCAAAATAATTCCAAAAAGATTTTACCGCATACAAGTGCAGCACTTAATGATGAATACAAGAATTTTTTGCACAAAGAATATTTAAAAAAAGATTTCACAGCATATAAGTGCAGTGCATAACGCTGAATACAATTTTTTTTCCACCAAAATAAGTCACAATTTTTTTTACCACATATTATAACTGCAACGCTGATTACATTTTTTTTCCCACCCAAATAATTCAAAAATGATTTTACCGCATATACTGTAACTGCAGTATTGAACGCCAAATATCTTTTTCTACTGATATACGCCACTAAAGGCTTTACCACTTTTAACTGGAACAGTGAACGCCAAATATATTTTTCTTTTTCCACATATATACGCCACTAAAGACTTTTCAACAGAGGGTTACAGGCTGTCAGTTTCAAAGAAACAACGGCGCCTGAAGCGGAGAGATCTGAAGTGCATGGGACGTAGGTCCGCACTGGAAGAGCGAGACGCGGTCCTCGTGCGGTTACTGTGCTGCAGAAAAGTCTCCGTAATGTCCAGTAAGCAATACCACTGATAGATGTGGGCTGTGGTGAATTAGTTAGAATTTTTTGTGCAGGGGATAGTGCATAGTGTATTCACCTTTATTGGTGTGCCGCTCTTATGGACGTCGTAACGTAAGCGCGCAGTGTGTGAAACGTAAATACAAAATTTCAGCACAAAGTAATTGAGTCCATACTGCAAAATAGACTTTCCCGCTAGTGATGAGTGAGCACCAAAGTGTTCGGGTTTTTGGGTACTCGGGCCGAACACATAGCAATATTTGTGTGCTCACCCGAGCACCCGAGTATACTGGAAGTCAATGGGAGACAACCAGGCGCCTGATCCATTGGAAGAGGTCAGAAAGTGACAGAAACACCACTGAAATGGATCTGGAACAGCATGGGGACCATGTCTGGGTGCATCTTGGACTCCAATGTCGCTGATGGGAACCATATTGTCCCAGTTGTCCGCCACTTTTACATAGCAACAAAATCCCGCCCCCTCAAAAAAAATTTTTGGAGCAAGGGCATGCTGGGTACCCTCTAAAACATTATAGTTGAGGGCCTGAAGGTGAGCAGACCCAATAAAAATTGTAGTGAGGGCCTGAAGGTGAGTGAACCCCATAAAACATTGCAGGGATTGCCTACAGGTGAGCAGACCGTATAAAGCATTGGGGTGAGGGACTGAAGGTGAGCGAAACCCCATAAAACATTGCAGTGATGGCCTACAGGTGAGCAGACCGTATATAGCATTGGAGGTGAGGGCCTGAAACCAAGCGAACCCCATAAAACATTGCAGTAATGGCCTACAGGTGAGCAGACCGTATGAAGCATCGGAGGTGAGTGCCTGAAGCCAAGCTAACCCTACAAAACATTGTAGTGAGGGCATATATATTCTGTATGGAAGAGGAGGTAGAGGAGGAGGCAGATGAAAAACAAGATTCAAACATATACCCTTTTTCACATAAAAAGGGTATATGTTTGAATCTTGTTTTTTCATCTGAATCTTGTGGATTGAGTACATTATAAAGCATACATTTAAATTGTGTTTTTGTTCCTCATTAGCTCAGCTTTCCTCTGGTGGAGCGGAGAAGTCAGGGGCAATCCAGGCCTTGTTCATTTTTATCTGAGTCAACTTGTCTGTCAGCATTGTCAGTGGACATCTGTTATAATCTGTTATAATGCCAGCAGCGGCACTAAATACATGCTCAGACAATGCGCGGGCGGCAGGGCAGGCCAGCACCTCCAAGGCGTAGAGCGCAAGTTTGGGCCACGTGTCCAGCTTGGACACCCAGTAGTTGCAAGGCACTGAGGGATCATTCTGGTAGCACTAGGTCGCGATTCAGGGTGAGGTTGCTGGCGGGGTGTCATAAAAGTGTCTCATGCCTTGAAAAGTGTTGCCCTGCCTCTGTTGGAACTACTGTGTGTTCCCCTTGTCTCCCTTATTCGGTTCCCTAAGGAAGTACGGACTCTGGCGGCCGCATTGTCAGATGGAAAATTTTTGAGCAATCTGTCAACAAGTACCTTCTGCTATTGCACGGTTTTACTGGTCCTCTCCACCACAATAATCAGAAATGAGAAGATGTAGCGGGGCTAAAGAAGGGTGAACACCTAGTAATCTGTGTTACCTAAAATGCGTATAATGCAAGGGTCGCGGGAAAGGCAGCCTAACATGAAGTCAGCCTTATGTGCCAGAGTACCAACGGGAAAGACGTCAATGTCAACTTCAGGATGACTCTCCATACCCTCCTCCTCCTCCTCTTCTGCCCATCCACGCTGAACAGATGGAATTAAACTTCCACGGGTACTAGCCTCTGTAGCAGAGGCAGGTGTCCCCAGCTCCTCCTCATCCTCCTCTTCATGGCCCAATTCGCGCTGAGAAGACAAAGTGGGGTAGGGCTGGCTATCACCCTGTGTCATCTCCTCCCCCATGACCTTGTCTGCCACATTCAAAGCATCCTCCTTAATTGTGAGCAGCGATTGTTTGAGTAGACACAGCAGTGGGATAGTTACACTGATAATAGCGTTATCACCACTAACCATCTGTGTGGATTCATCAAAGGTTTTTAAAACCTCACATAGGTCTGACATCAATTCCCGCTCCTCGCTTGTGAATAGTGGTAGTTGACTGGAAAGGCGACGACCATGTTGCAGCTGGTATTCCACAATTGCCCTCTGCTGCTCACAAAGCCTGGCCAACATGTAGAAGGTAGAGTTGCACCGTGTGCTCACGTCGCACAACAGTCTGAGCTGGAAGCAGCAAGCGCTGCTTCAGTGTTGACAGACCAGCTGAAGCTGTCGACGACTTTCGGAAATGGGCACACAATTGGGGTAAGTATAAACTGCTGAACCACTAAGTTTAAAACATGGGCTAGGCATGGCATGTGTGTCAGGTTGCCAAGCTACAAAGCCGCCCCCATTTACTGCCATTGCGGAGACCCTGATGGATGTAGGGCCCACAATCCTGGACATGGGTTGCACCTGTGCCATCCCAGGGTACGACTCACTCCCTGCCTCCACAACATTCACCCAGTGTGCGGTCAGGGAAATATAGTGTCCCTGGTCACCAGCACTTGTCCATGTGTCCGTGGTGAGGTGGACCTTCCCAGTAAGTGCGTTGGTCAGGCCAAGGGTGATGTTCTGGGACACATGCTGGTGTAAGGCGGGCACGACACCATGAAAAATAGTGGCGGCTGGGGACTGCGTACCGAGGGACAGCCTCCGACATCAAGCTTTAGAAGGCCTCAGAGTCCACAAGCCTAAATGGCAACATTTCAAGAGCCAGTAATTTCTAAAATTTCGCATTTAGTGTTATGGCCTGTGGGTGGGTCGGTGGGTATTTGCACTTGCGTTCAAATGGCTGTGTTATTTACATTTGGATGCTGCACTGGGACAGGGAAGTGAATGTTGTTGCTGACGGTTCATGCAAAGGTCCAGGTGCAGGGCGAGGTGCATCAGGGCCTGCGCCTTCGACAGGGGATTGGCCAGCAGTGCATAACACAGGGGAAGTGGAGGCAGTGGTGGGACCCGCAGACCAGGAGTGTGGACCCAGGCGGTCGGCCCACTTATAAGGGTTCTTAGATGCCATGTGGCGGAGCATGCTGGCGGTGGTGAGGTTGCTAGTGTTTACTTCCCTGCTCATTTTGGTATGGCACAAGTTGCAGACTACCACTCTTATCGTCTGCACTTTTCTCAAAAAAGCGCCATACTGTGGAACATATACCCTTTGGCAAGGTAGATTTATGCATGGGGGTGCCTGGTGTAACGGTTGCGGGTCTGTGTGGTTTGGGCCAATGGCTCCCTTTTGCAATCCCACTGCCTCTTCCAGACTGTTGTGGCTCTGCAGATCCCTCCCCCACTGTACTGCTGTCCTTGCTCGGCTTTTCATCTTCCCATGTTGGGTCAGTGACCTCATCGTCCACCACCTCCTCTTCCACTTCCTCACTCATCCTCCTGACTTGACATAACCACCATCTCAGTGATTGGCAACAGTGTCTCATCATCATCCACCTCATGAACGAATTATTGCAGTTTAACACAGTCATCTTCTTGAGACTGAGAAGGCTCAAGAGGTTGGGAATCAGGGCACAATATCTCAGGTACCTCTTCAAGCATGCTTGGCGAGAGAGCCAAACCAAGTACTGGCGATGAAAAGAGGTCATGAGAATATCCGAGTGTGAGATCACTTGTTTGGCCATACCCAACATGGTGGGAGGAAGGAGGATCAGAGTGAGGATTTGGTTGACCAAACTCTTGGTACAGAGACTGGACTTCGTGGAAGAGAGGGTGGTGCTTAACCGACTGGAAGCATTATCTTCTGCAATTCAACTGACCACCTGTTCCCATTGGTCTGACTTGGGCCGTGTTGTCCTGTGCTGCCCAGCTAAGTTGGACATGAAGCTGGGTAAGGTTGATTTTTTAGTTTTTTTCTGGTGCACTGGCAGCAGGCACAGTTTAATTGCACCCAGGGCCACAGCCTCTGCTTGCACCATCAGCATCATGCCCAGGGCCACGGCATCTGCTTGCACCATCAGCATCATGGCCACTTCCCCCTCCCTTTGTGCTTGCCTTCTTCATATTAATGGTTTTGTCTGAAGATGTGGTGAAGATTGTTTTACTGTCCGCTAAAGACAGTTTTCTGATGCAGGACAGTACTGGATACAGAAAAATACTGATTTTCGCCACTACACTAGTCCAGGGATAATGTAATTTTTACAATACACACTGGATTGGCTTGCTGTAATGTACTGAATACAGAAAAATAAAGATTTTCAGGAGTACACTAGCCCAGAGATAATGTACATTTTATAATACACACTGTATTGGCTTGTTGTAATGTACTGAAGACAGAGAAATATACATTTTTGGCACTACACTAGTGCATCGATAATTACATTTTTACAGTACACACTATTGGCTTGCTTTAATGTACTGGAGACAGAAATTAAAATTTTGGGCACGACACTTGGTCACAGATAATGGAATTTTTACAGTACACACTGTATTGGCTTGCTGTAATGTACTGGAGACAGGGAAATACAAATTTTCAGCACTACAGTAGGCCATATATAATAAAAATTTTAAAGTGCACACTGTATTGGCTTGCTGTAATGTACTGAATACAGAAAAAAAAAGATTTTTAGGAGTACACTAGCCTAGAGATAATGTAAATTTTCTAATACACACTGTTTTGGCTTGTTGTAATGTACTGAAGACAGAGAAATATACATTTTTGGCACCACACTAGTGCATCGATAATTACATTTTTATAGTACACACTTTATTGGCTTGCTTTAATGTACTGGAGACAGAAATTAAAATTTTGGGCACGACACTTGGTCACAGATAATGAAATTTTCACAGTACACACTGTATTGGCTTGCGGTAATGTATTGGGAACAGAGAAATACACATTTTCGGCACTACAGTAGGCCTCAGTTAATGAAATTTTTACAGTACACACTGTATTTGCTTGCTATAATGTACTGGAGACAAAGAAATACAATTTTTTGGCACTACACTAGGCCACAGATAATGATTTTTTTTACAGTACACACTGTATTGGCTTGCTGTAATGTACTGGAGACAGAGAAATACAAATTTTCGGCACTAAAGTAGGCCACAGATAATAAAATGTTTACAGTACACACTGTATTGGCTTGCTATAATGTACTGAATACAGAAAAATAGAGATTTTCAGTTGTACACTAGCCCAGAGATAATGTACATATTATAATACACACTGTATTGGCTTGTTTTAATGTACTGAAGACAGAGAAATATACATTTTTGGCAATACACTAGTGCATTGATAATTACATTTTTATAGTACACACTATTGGCTTGCTTTAATGTCCTGGAGACAGAAATTAAAATTTTGGGCACGACACTTGGTCACAGATAATGAAATTTTTACTGTACACACTGTATTGGCTTGCTGTAATGTACTGGAGACAGGGAAATACAAATTTTAAGCACTACAGTAGGCCATATATAATAAAATTTTTAAAGTACACACTCTATTGGCTTGCTGTAATGTACTGAATACAGTAAAAAAAAAGATTTTTAGGAGTACACTAGCCTAGAGATAATGTAAATTTTATAATATACACTGTATTGGCTTTTTGTAATGTACTGAAGACAGAGAAATATACATTTTTGGCACTACACTAGTGATTCGATAATTACATTTTTACAGTACACACTTTATTGGCTTGTTTTAATGTACTAGAGACAAAAATTAAAATTTTGGGCACAATACTTGGTCACAGATAATGAAATTTTTACAGTACACACTGTATTGGCTTGCGGTAATGTATTTGAAACAGAGAAATACACATTTTCGCCACTACAGTAGGCCTCAGATAATGAAATTTTTACAGTACACACAGTATTTGCTTGCTATAATGTACTGGAGACAAAAAAATACAAATTTTTGGCACTACACTAGGCCACAGATAATGACATTTTTACAGTACACACTGTATTGGCTTTCTGTAATGTACTGGAGACAGAGAAATACAATTTTTTGGCACTAAAGTAGGCCACAGATAATGAAATGTTTACAGTACACACTGTATTGGCTTACTATAATGTACTCAATACAGAAAAATAGAGATTTTCAGTTGTACACTAGCCCAGAGATAATGTAATTTTTACAGTACACACTGTATTTGCTTGCTATAATGTACTGGAGACAAAGAAATACAAATTTTCGCCACTACACTAGGCCAAATATAATGAAATTTTTACACTACACACTGTATTGGCTTGCTGTAATGTACTGAATACAGAAAAATAAAGATTTTTAGGAGTACACTAGCCCAGAGATAATGACTTTTTTACAGTATACACTGTATGAGCTTGCTGTAATGTACTGGAGACAGAGAGATACAAGTTTTTGGCACTACAGTAGGACACAGATAATGACATTTTTACTGTACACACTGTATTGGCTTGCTGTAATGTACTGGAGACAGAGAATTATAAACTTTCGGCACTAAAGTAGGCCACAGATAATGTAATTTTTACCAGACACACTGTATTGGCTTGCTGTAATTTACTGGAGACAGAGAAATACAAATTTTCGGCATTACACTAGGCCACAGATTATGACATTTTTAAAGTACACACTGTATTGGCTTGCTATAATCTACTGGAGACAGTGAAATACAAATTTTCGGCACTACACTAAGCCACAGATAATGACATTTTTATAGTACACACTGTATTGGCTTCCAGTAAGGTACTGAATACAGAAAAATAAAGATTTTCAGGAGTACACTAGCCCAGAGATAATGTAATTTTTACGAGACACACTGTATTGGCTTGATGTAATCTACTGGAGACAAAGAAGTACAAATTGTATTACAATACAGTAGGCCACAGATAATGACATTTTTACAATACATACTGTATTGGCTTCCAGTAAGGTACTGGATACAGAAAAATAAAGATTTTGCGACACTACACTAACCCAGAGGTAATGAAATTTTGCCAGTACACACTGTATTCGGATGTAGTTCTATATTGGATACAAATTTGTCCCAAATAAAATGTGTTCTCTGCAGGAATACTGTATATACGTTTGCGGCCTAAACACACACACATATGTGCCCAAAACTAGTTAAAGAGGACCTTTCACCACGCTAAAAAATGTGTACTAAGTGTGCTGACATGTAGAGCGGTGCCCAGGGATCTCCCTGCACTTACTATTATCCCTGGGCGCCGCTCCGTTCGCCCGGTATAGGCTCCAGTATCTTCTGGGACTTGGTTATACTAGGCGGAGCCTAGTACACTTGGTTATAGTAGGCGTATCCCAGGCTGTAGCACTGGCCAATCGCAGCGCTCAGCTCATAAGCCTGGGAGAAAAAACCCTCCCAGGATATGAGCTGTGCGCTGCGATTGGCCAGTGCTACAGCCTGGGATACGCCTACTATAACCAAGTGATACTAGGCTCCTCCTAGTATAACCAAGTCCCAGAAGATACCGGAGCCTATACCGGGCGAACGGAGCAGCGCCCAGGGATAATAGTAAATGCAGGGAGATCCCTGGGCGCCGCTCTACATGTCCGCATACTTAGTACACATTTTTTAGCCTGATGAAAGGTCCTCTTTAAATATGGCTAAAATATAAATCACTCTCTGCTGGAATAATTAATATAACGGTTGATGATTGAACACACACACACACATGTGGCACAAATTAGGTTAATTTCCCCAGAACAATTAATTTATCTGATGTTGCAGTGTATATCTCAGTAGCAGGCACACTGTTGTGAATAAGCCCCTTTATATAATGTCTGCCCAACACACTGCTTTATGATGGTGCAGTGTATATCTCAGTACCAAGGAACACCGTAGTGAATAAGCCCCATTTTATAGTGTCTGCCCAACACACTGCTTTATGATGGTGCAGTGGATATCTCAGTATCAAGGAACACTGTAGTGAATAAGCCCCTTTTTATAATATCTGCCCAACACAATGCATAATGATGGCGTATTTTAGATGTCACTTATCGGAAATCTTTCTGTCTTTTAGAAGTAAAGAATTCGATTTTCAAGCCCTGCACTATCTGTCCCTTCCTGGTGATACCTGTCCCTGATAGTGCTGAAGCAAACCCCTTCTTAAAAAAAAAAAAAAGTGCTGCACTGCTATCAAACACACACTCTAGTCCTTAAAAGGACTGTTAGGTCTTTCAATAAGGTTTTTGGAGTGAAATCAGTAATTTTAGAGCAAAACGCTATCTGTCCCTTCCTACTGTCTGCTCTCCCTGACACTGAATGAGTATTCCAATATGAAATGGTATCACGTGTTGCGGCCAGCCAATCAGTGTAAGGCTTACAGCTAACATTGCTATGGCCTTACACTTAGGGGAATTTCCTTCCATGGACTACTATTGGCTGCTTAGAAGGCACCAAACGTGCGGTGAGTAGACTTGAGCAATGCTACGAATACACGTGGTGCTCGGCCTAGTAAAGCCGAGCGCCAAGCTTAGCGATGCTCGAGCCGAACCAATACTCGGCCTAGCATGCTCGCTCATCACTATTTCCAGCAAATAACTGCAGCGCTGAACGAAGAATATATCTTGATTTTTGTACAAAAATACGTCACTAAAGGCTTTACCGCATATAACTGCAACAGTGAACGCTAAATATATCTTTAATTTTCTACTGATATACGTCAATAGAGGTTTTTCAAGATATAAGAGCAGCAGCGAATAGCGAATGTATATTTGTTTTTCTACTGCTACTGTATACATGAATAAAGTTTATTCAAGATATAAGTGTAGCAGCGAATGCATATTTCTTTTTCTACTGATATACGTCAATAAAGGTTTTTCTACATATGAGTGCATCAGAGAATGGCGAATATATATTTATTTTTCTACTGCAATACGCCAGTAAAGGCTTTACCAGATATAACTGCAACAGTGAACTGAGAATATATTTTTCTTGTGGTACTGAAATACGCCCACTATACGCTTTCACCAGAAATAACGGCAGAAGTGCAGTGCCTATATATTTTTTTACTGAAATAAGTCCCTATACGCTTTCACCAGAAATAACTGCAGAAGTGACCTGAGCATATATATTTCTTGTTGGACTGAAATAGGCCACTATATGCTTTCACCAGAAATAACTGCTACAGTGCAGTACTCAATATATTTTTCATTTTTTTCCTGAAATACGTCCCCATACGCTTTCACCAGAAATAACTGCAGAAGTGACTGAGAATATATATAGAGATGAGAGAATTTCTCAAAAATGAAATTCGGCCGGTTCGCTGAATTTTCCGATAAAATTTGCTTCGATACAAATTTATTTGCTGCAAATCATGTTAAAAAACAGCTATTTCCAGGCTGCAGAGAGCCTTTATAGGGGTGTAGAACACTGTGCATACACGCATAGGGAGTCTGCTGTGATAGTGAAATAAAAGTGTGAACTTAGTCTTACAGGCCCATCTTAGCGCCAAGAAGGCTACAGAGTGGCAAAGTGACAGAGTCTGGAGGTGGCGGTAGCATGAGGAGGCCACAGAATGGCACAATGACAGAGCACAGATTGTTGCGAAAGATACAGATGAATATTTATCTATAGAGCTGTACGATAACCTGCAGATTGTCACTTCAATGTAAAATTAAAATTTTTCAATAAAAATTTTGAATTATTAAATACTGAGGGCACAGATTGTTGAGAAAGATGCAGAAGGAAAGTTATCTGTAGAGCAGTACGATGGTAACCTGCAGGTTAATGCAGCCCTCAAAAGCAAGTTGGGTTTGTAGGTTCCAAAACCAAATTTAGATCTAGGGGCGGGTAATCAGTCCAAGACCTTCAAGCAGCAGCAGCATCATACCAATGAGTGGCAAGGTGACATTGTGTGGAGATGACAGCAACAGCAGCAGCATGATACCACAGAGTGGCAAGGTGACATAGTGTAGAGATGGATGATCTAATCTGATGTGTCAGGCATCGATGGGTTAAAATCCTGTCTGATCCATGCCTGATTCATCTTGACAAAAGTAAGTCTCTCCACATTTTGGTGGGACAGGCGAGTTTTTCTTGGGGTAACTATGGCTCCTGCTGCACTAAACACCCGCTCGGATGCCACACTACTGGCCGGGCAGGACACCTTTTCCAGAGCAAACTCTGCCAGTTGCGGCCACAAATCCAGTTTGGCTGTCCAGTAGTCCAGCGGATCTTCTATGCTGGCTGGCAGGGTGCTGGTCCAAGTATGCCACCACCTGCTGGTTCAGGTCCTGCTCCAGGTCTTCCTGCTGCTGCTGGCGGCGAGTAGTTTCTTCACTATGCGGGTGAAGAAAGCTGCTTATCAGCGACTCTAGATTTAGGCTCCTGGTGCTTCTGTCACTTGCGTCCAAGTCGAAGATCGACTCAACCAATCAAGAACTGCTGGGTTGCTGGTCAAGACACAACCGCTAACTGATATGTGGACCTGAGGCCATGAGAAGAAACCCCTGCTGCCACGCCCCCTTACTCTGCTACGACCTGTGCCTGGGCCAGAATCATTTACGCCTCTGCCACTCCCCTGTGCAGGGCCTGGCACTTCTCTGTCTGACATACTTTTAGCTGAACTAAATAAATGAAAAGCAAATTAAAACACCCCTAAAAGCATCAAATACATATTCATTTTTTTACTGAGAAAGGAAGCTAAAGGATTTGGAATTGGAAACGAAACGATTTCAGCGTAAATAACAGCAAAAGTGAACTGCGTACATGTTTCTCATATTGGAATAAAATAGGCCACTAAATGATTTCTAAGTAGATAAAAGAAAAAGTGAACTGCGTATATTGCTCTATTTTTCTCTAGAAATATGACAATAAACGCTTTTCGCACAAATAACAGCAAATATTAACTGCGTCTATTTTTGACGTATTGGAATGAAATATGGCAATAAACGCTTTTAGTGCAAATAACACCAAATGTGAACTGCGTCAAATTTTCTCGTATTGTAGTGAAATATGGCAATAAACACTTTTAGTGCAAATAACACCCAAATGTCAACAGTGTATATTTTTCACATGTCGTACTGAACTGGCAATATATACTTTTAGCGCAAATAACACCCAAATATCAATGGTGTGTATTTTTCTCTTTTTCTTTAGAAATATGACAAAAAACACTTATGGCTCAAATAACATAAAAATATGAACAGGGTATATTTTTGTCGGGTTGTACTGAACTGGCAATATTCGCTTTTAGCGCAAATAACACCCAAATGTAAACAGTGTACATTTTTCAAGGGTTGTACAGAACTGGCAATATACGCTTTTAGCGCAAATAACACACAAATGTCAACAGCGTATATTTTTCTCGAGTTGTACTGAACTGGCAATAAACACTTTAGCGCTAATAACACCAAATGTGTTTTTCTGGTATTGTACTATAATAGGGCACTAAATGCTTTTACCATATATAACTGACTCTCCCTAGCATCTACACACGTCTCTTCCTGCCTGTGAAATTATTCCCCTCACTATCCTTTCCCTGCACTAGTAAACAGCTTCTTTGCTTTTTTTTTTAAACAATTAGTTTTTCTTTCAATCTCCCTGCATACACGTCTGTCCCTGAACAAAGTACGATTGTGAATGGCAGCATCTAAGATGGCTGTTGTATTTATAGGGCTGTGACATCACCGGGTTGGCTGGCTGCTGACTGGCTGCATGCATGGCATTATGGGTCATCCTGCCTTCCCAGAGTTCCTTGCCCCACTATCCTTTCCCTGCACTAGTAAATCGCTTCTTTGCTTCTGTGCTCACACCTGTAGCCGCCATGTTAGCCACCATTGTAGCGGGATAGCTTTGATTCGCTTATCTCTAAATATATATTTCTTTTTGGACTAAAATAGGTCACTATATGCTTTCAACAGAAATAACAGCAACAGTGCAGTTCAGATCTATTTTTCTTTTTTTAATGTAATAAGACCCTATACTCTTTCACCAGAAATGAATGCAACCGTGCAGTGCATTTAAATGTTTTGTGTATTACTGAAATACCACCCTATACACTTTCACCAGAAATTACTGCAAATTATTTTAGCGTAAATAACAACAAAAGTGACCTGCGTATATATTTATCTTTTTCCACAGATAAAAGCCACTAAAGGCTTTTAAACGTTGCACCTGCACCCCAATAACTAATTGCTGGAATGACAGCTGTATTATATGACTATCTGGATCCCCAATGATATAAAATAGATTCCCACAATCCACAAGGTTCAATTTCGAATTCTGCTTTATTAGAAGTGCGGAAATCCAGTTATAAGAAATAAACGTTTTCGGCCTATGGCCTTCTTCAGTGTAATGGAAATTTACAAACATAGTGGTAAACAAAAGTGCACAAAAGTGGAATTTACAAAAATTACACAGAATAAGGCTTATCAATCAAAAGGCATGTATAATGTACGCAAACTGAAAGAGAATAAACAAGTCTGCATGGGAAGGCGAAATATAGGCGGTCGTGGTTTCACATAATAGATGGTGCCGTAGTAGCCATATACTGCTGCTGGACTTGAGGTGAGTATGACGTACATCTGATTAACCAGTCCCGGACCGCCGTACGCAGGATTGCGTCCTGCGGGCGGCCGGGATCTTCTGAGTGGACGCATCGGCGCGTCCTCTCGCGATGCGCGAGTTTTCGGGTACAAGCGCCCGCGCATGTGCAAATCGCGCATCGCGGTGACTTCAGAAGAACTTTGTCATCAGCCTGCCAGCCAATCGGCAGCGCTGGCGGGCTGATGAGATTCAAAAAAACGAATCAGGAGCCATTTAACCCATCATATTTGTAAATATGATGGATTAAATGGCTTCTGTGCTCTCTCCTGGGTCCTTTTCGTCGGTTGGACCCAGGAGAGAGCATACCTTACTGTGAGTACACACAAGCACCACACATTAGCCCCCTGATCAGCCCCCCATCACCAAAATTAACCCCTTGATCACCCCTTTCAGCACCTGTCAATCATCCAGTGAAAGGGAAAAAAGTGATCAGTGTAAACTGTCACTTTTTTTTTTTCACTAAGATTGACTGTTAGGTTTAGCTTAGTTTAGTCCCCTTTGGTAGGTAGATAGTGTTAGCGCCAAGCCCACCGCACCGCAGTCACTGGTTCGCTGATTAGCGTAGCGCTAATCAGCGTTTGTACTTTTATAGTATCTGTAAGTGATCAGAACTGATCACGGTCAGATATATAATAGTACTAGTGTCATTTTAGTTCGCCCTCTACCCCAAACGCAGTGTTTGCCCGATCAGGCCTGATCGGTTGCCCACACCTGCGTTCACCCACGCCCACCCCGCCGCAGTGACAAAAAAAAAATTTTTTTTGTAATCACTGCACAATCCCTTCACAAGCGCTGCGGCGATAAAAAAATCAGTTTTGATCTTTTTATCAATCGCAGCGGCTTCTGTACTTCGCTACCCTCTCAATTGTAAGACAGGCTTGCTTTTTTTCTTGGGTAGTCTCAGGGAATACCCCCTAAATTTAGACGCCCAAATGTCAAACAAGGGGTATTCCTCTGAAGAGGCCTACAGGATTCTGACCCAGTCAGATGAGGAGTGGGAACCCTCATCTGACGAATCCAGCGGGTCAGAATACCAACCTGTAGAAAGCAGTGGCAGTCTGACCCAAAGTTCTGACGAGGAGGTGGAGGTCCCTGATAGAACCAGGCGTACCCGGCCCCGTGTCGCTAGACCACAGGTTGCGCAGGATCCGCTTCAAGGGCAGCAGAGTGGGGCTGGCGCTGCCGGATTACGTGGTGAGGCATACACCAGCAGCGCAGCCCGTCCTGGACCTTCTACCAGCACTGCCGTAGAACATGGTGAAGTGGCGAGCACCAGAAGGGCAGTTGAAGCTGGTACGGTGGCACGTGCAATAGTTTCCCGTCGCAGCCACCGCAAAGACAACAGGCCCGTAGAGCCCCTAGAGTCCCTGAGGTGCTGGCAAATCCTGATTGGCAGCCCCCAACTTCAGCCGCACCATTAGTTCCCCTTTCACCGCCCAGTCAGGAGTTCGGGTGGAAACAGCTCAGATAGGATCGGCGCTGGGGTTTTTTGAGCTGTTTTTCACTGCGGAGCTCTTTGACATAGTTGTGGCAGAAACAAACAGATATGCCACTCAATTTATTGCCGACAACCCGGGAAGCTCTTATGCCCAGCCTTTCCGGTGGAAACCAGTCCAAGTTTCCGAATTTAGAACTTTTCTGGGCCTTCTCCTCAGCATGGGCATAACCAAAAAACATGAATTGCGGTCATATTGGTCCACGAACCCAATTCATCACATGCCCATGTACTCTGCTGCCATGTCCAGGACACGTTTTGAGACCATCCTGCGTTTCCTGCACTTTAGTGACAACACCACCTCCCGTCCCAGAGGCCACCCAGCTTTTGACCGGCTCCATAAAATTCGGCCCCTCATAGACCATTTCAACCAGAAATTTGCAGATTTGTATACCCCTGCACAAAACATCTGCGTAGACGAGTCCCTTGTACATTTTACCGGGCGCCTTGGCTTCAAGCAGTACATCCCAAGCAAGAGCGCCCGGTATGGGGTCAAATTGTATAAGCTCTGTGAAAGGGCCACAGGCTATACGCACAAATTTCGGATCTATGAGGGAAAAGATCAGACCCTGGAGCCGGTCGGTTGCCCTGACTACCTGGGGAGCAGTGGGAAGATAGTCTGGGACTTGGTGTCACCCTTATTTGGCAAGGGGTACCATCTTTATGTGGACAACTTTTACACAAGTGTGGCCCTCTTCAAGCATTTGTTCCTAGAACAGATTGGCTGCTGCGGCACCGTGCGACCTAGTCGCCGGGGCTACCCCCAACGGCTCATTACCACCAGACTTGCAAGGGGGCAGAAGGCTGCACTGTGTAACGATGAACTGCTCGCGGTGAAATGGAGAGACAAGCGTGACATTTACATGCTCTCCTCCATTCACGCAGACACGACAGTACAAATTGAACGGGCAACCAGTGTCGTTGAAAAGCCCCTCTCGGTCCACGACTATAACCTCCACATGGGAGGGGTGGACTTCAACGACCAGATGTTGGCCCCTTATTTGGTTTCCCGAAAGACCAGACGCTGGTATAAAAAGTGTCTGTTTATCTGATTCAATTGGCTCTATATAATAGTTACGTTCTCTACAGTAAGGCTGGGAGAACTGGATCTTTCCTAAAATTCCAGGAAGAGATCGTCGAGAACCTCCTGTACCCAGGAGGTTCCGTGGCCCCATCAACCAGTGTAGTTAGCCGTCTACACGAGCGGCACTTCCCCAGCGTTGTGCCGGGTACCTCAAACCAACCGCCACCCCGAAAAAATGTCGTGTCTGTAGCAGGAGTGGAATAAGGCGTGACACCCGTTATTTCTGTCCTGACTGTCCTGACCACCCTGCCCTATGCCTTGGAGAGTGTTTCCAGAAGTACCACACTCAGGTACACTTAGGGACATAGGGACAGCACTACACAGGTAGTTTTTTTTCCACTCAGGCTCTAGGGTCTCTCAGGACACTAGGTTTTGAGAGACCCTAACACATAGGGACGGTGCTGGTGTGCTACAGCAGAAGTGTGAAACGGTAGAAACGTCTCCTTTCACTTGGGATAACGTGTATAGTGTACTTCGCACCATCTCTGTGTGATTTACACTTTACGCATTGTCCCATGGGAAAGGAGAGGTTTCTGCTAGGAAAATAAAGAGTGACATGGAAAACAAAAAAAAAAAAATTAAACAGGTAGCAAGAAAAAAAATCTTGAGTTAGTTCAGGTTTTTATGTTCATGTTTTATAAAAGTTTTAAAATGTTCTGGTTTTATAAAGTTTGCAACGTTCAAGTCATGTGCCTGCTGCCTGTTTTTCTTTTTTTTTTTCCCCCATAACCACCCTTTATTTTCCAGGTATACCAACAGACCAACGGACCAACCGAGCAAAACGCCGCAGCACTGATGTGAATTCTGAGAGAAGCATTGCGCTGCTGTCAGAAGACACGTGAAGTCAGTGTATGCGGCGCTGTAAGACGAGATTTCTTCTCTGCAGGACAGGTACGTTTGCCCTGGCATGTGAGCTGAGGAGAGGTGTTGGAGTTCATATGCTTTGGCAAACACTTTGTATCAAAAATCTGGCAAAGATGTCTTCCTCCACACCGATCGATTGATCGATGTGAATGGAGAAATCACGTTTGCCAGGACATAGGAGCTGAGTGGGTATGGATGTTTGGGCGGAGCTCCTATGTCCTGGCAATCGCCAGGCCCCTCTTTTTTTTCTTGCATATTTTTTGGCAGAGATTTTTTCATCCACATCGATCGATGCGAATGAGGAAATCTGTGCCGTTCGTTTTTTCTTTCAGCCCAGAGGCTGAACGGAAAAAAATTCTCAATACCTGTATGCTCCATATAAGGAGAATAGCAGAAACTCCTAATGCTGGCCATACATGTAATGATTGCGGTGACCCTCAAATGCCATGGCAGTGGAAAAACCTCACATGTGACCCCATTTCGAAAAGAAGACGCCCCAAGGTATTCTCTGAGGGGAATATTGAGTCCATGAAAGATTGAACTTTTTGTCACAAGTTAGCGGAAAGGGAGACTTTGTGAAAAAAAAACAAAAAAAATTAAATTCCGCTAACTTGGGCAAAAAAAAAAAATCTTCTATGAACTCACCATACCCCTCACAAAATACCTTGGGGTGTCTTCTTTCTAAAATGGGGTCACATGTGGAGCATTTATACTGCCCTGGCATTTTAGGGGCCCTGAAGCATGAGAAGAAAAAAGTGTAAAAATGCCATCCTAAAAGGTACTCCTTGGATTTAGGGCCCCTTTGCGCAACTTGGCTGCAAAAAAGTGGCACAAATGGGGTATCGCCGTACTCGGTAGAAGTAGGGAAAAGTGTTTTGGGGGTGTATTTTTACATATACCCATACTGGGTGTGAAAAATATCTCTGTAAATGACAACTTTGTAAAAATTTTATACAAAGTTGTCATTTACAGAGATATTTTTCACACCCAGTATGGGTATATGTAAAAATACACCCCAAAACACATTTCCTACTTCTCCTGAGTACGGCGATACCCCATGTGTGACACTTTGTGCAGCCAAGATGTGCACAGGGGCCCCAAATCCAATGAGTACCTTTAGGATTTTACAGGACATTTTTACGCATTTGGATTCCAAACTGCTTCTCTCGATTTAGGGGCCCCTAAAATGCCAGGATAGTAAAAATACCACACAAGTGACCCCATTTCGGAAAGAAGACACCCCAAGGTATTCTTTGATGGGCATAGTGAGTTCATGGAAGTTTTTATTTTTGGCACAAGTTAGCGGAAATGGAATTTTTTTTTTTTTTTACAAAGTCTCAGATTCCACTAACTTGGGCCAAAAAATATAATTTTACATGAACTCACCATACCACTCACAGAATACCTTGGGGTGTCTTCTTTCTAAAATGGGGTCACTTGTGTGGCATTTTACTGCCCTGGCATTTAGGGGCACCTAACCGTCAGAAGCAGTTTGGAATCCAAATGCGTAAAAATGTCCTGTAAAATCCTAAAGGTACTCATTGGATTTAGGGCCCTTTGTGCATCTTGGCTGCAAAAAGTGTCACACATGGGGTATCGCCATACTCAGGAGAAGTAGGGCAATGTGTTTTGGGGTGTATGTTTACATATACCCATGCAGGGTGTGAGAAATATCTCTGTAAATGACAACTTTGTAAAAATTTCTATACAAAGTTGTCATTTACAGAGATATTTTTCACAACCAGTATGGGTATATGTAAAATACACCCCAAAACACATTGCCCTACTTCTCCTGAGTACGGCGATACCACATGTGTGGCACTTTTGCATCCAAGATGCGCACAGGGCCCCAAATCCAATGAGTACCTTTAGGATTTCACAGGACATTTTTACGCATTTGGATTCCAAACTACTTCTGACGGTTAGGTGCCCCTAAAATGCCAGGGCAGTAAAATACCACACAAGTGACCCCATTTTACAAAGAAGACACCCTAAGGTATTCTGTGAGGGGTATGGTGAGTTCATGTAAAATTGAAATTTTTGGCACAAGTTAGTGGAAAATGAGACTTTGTAAAAAAATAAAGAAAAATAAATAAATTTCCATTTCCGCTAACTTGTGCCAAAAATAAAAATTCCATGAACTCACTATGCCCCTCAGTGAATACCTTAGGGTGTCTACTTTCCGAAATGGGGTCATTTATGGGGTTTTTCTACTGTCTGGGCATTGTAGTAGGTCAGGAAACAGGACAGGTGCTCAGAAAGTCAGAGCTGCTTCAAAATGCGGAAATTCACTTTTTTGCTCCATAGTTTGTAAACCCTATAACTTTTACCCAAACCAATAAATATACACTTATTGCATTTTTTTTTATCAAAGACATGTAGAACAATAAATTTAGAGAAAAATTTATAGAGAAATGCAGTTTTATTTGATAAATTTTCCAACATAAAGTGAAAAATGTCATTTTTTTGCAAAAATTGCATCAAAAAAAGTAAAATAGGAAAAAAAGTAAAAATGTCAGTAGCGATGAAATAGCACCAAATGAAAGCTCTATTAGTGAGAAGAAAAGGAGGTAAAATTCATTTGGGTGGTAAGTTGCATGACGGAGCAATAAACGGTGAAAGTAGCGTAGCGCGGAATTGTAAAAAGTGGCCTGGTCTTTAAGGGTGTTTAAGGTAGGGGGGCTGATGTGGTTAAGGAACACTGATATCAATAAGTTATGGTTCGCAAAACAATAAAAGGCACAATTAATGCGTGGGCATTCACTGAATGTGGGGTAGTGAATGTCACTGTATGGATTGCTCTTACGAGTAATCCTCCATAGGCGATTGTGGAACATGCATGAAATGTAAAAAACCTTAGCACAGACATTGCTACACACATTATTCCCTGGTTGAGCTGCTATAGAAGAGATAGAATAGGGTGGAATGCCCTATGAGGAATTGCTGAGCGTTGTGGTACCTCAGTGTGGTGCTCATATGCAGTGATAGTTGGTAGTCTCTGTAAGGGTAATGAAGGGATACATGAGGTGCTGGATTCACATGAGTTATGTAGTTTTGGGGATGGTAGTAAGCTCACCTTAAGATAAGAAGTCCATGTATGGAGCGGTGTATCCCATGAGGAGCCGCTGTGCGCTGGAGAAAAGTAGGGTCTGGCCTGGCTGTTTGTGTGCTGGGCATCTGCCGCTGTCCGCTGCGCAATTTGTGTGGCTTAGACAGCATCTTTAAATAGGCAGTGGTGGCGAGAAGCCGTGCTGGTGGACGCTGGGAGTGTGAGCTTCGGTATGCGGCCAGGCATGCACAGTGAAGAGTTGTGATATTCAAAGATGGCGGGCGCCGTATGTGTGGGCAACTTCCGGTATTTCTTATAACTGGATTTCCGCACTTCTAATAAAGCAGAATTCGAAATTGAACCCTGTGGATTGTGGGAGTCTATTTTATATCATTATCTTGGCCTGGGAACCATCTCCCCCTACCCACGACAATGGTATATTGGAGTACTATTCAATCCTTTTCAATATCTGGATCCCCAAGTAATGTTTCCCTGCACTTGTAAATAGCTTTTTATCACAATGAGGATTTTTTTTATGACTCTCCCTAGCATCTACACACGTCTCTTCCTGTCTGTGAAATTATTCCCCTCACTATCCTTTCCCTGCACTAGTAAATAGCTTCTTTGCTTTTTTTTTTTTTAAACAATTAGTTTTTATTTCATTCTCCCAAGTGCCTACATACACTTCTGTCCCTGAACAAAGTACGATTGTGAATGGCAGCATCTAAGATGGCTGTCGTATTTATAGGGCTGTGACATCACTGGGTTGGCTGGCTGCTGACTGGTTGCATGCATGGCATTATGGGTCATCCCGCCTTCCCAGAGTTCCTTGCCCCATGTCCTCACACATTTAGCTGCCATTTTATCCGCCATTGTAGCCGCCATGTTAGGAAAAATTACGATTCGTTACCACGAAGTGCAAGGAAATTCACATTCTTTGCGAATCTAATTTTTCCTGAAATTCTAAATGAATTCCACTTCGTCACCTTCGATTCTCACATCTCTAGTTGGACTATATTCAGTGTCCAATAAAAAATAAATAAATGAATGATTGAAAACGTGTTTCAGAGCACAGAAATAATAATAGGCCTAAATTTGTTATCCCTCACAGATCCTTTTGTGTGCTGGCCTGTGTATTAGTGTTGATCGCCTATATACTGCTTTAATTAAATTGAACGAGTAACACATTTTTTAAATTCCAAGCCTTTGGAAATAGAATTCACGGAAAAACTTGAAACAGACGACTGAGGTCTGACGCTCAGTTTCTCGTTATCACTCACAGGCAGATTTCTGCCCTACCCTGTTTCTTGTAGTAATCACATATACATATGCTGGTTCAATGAAATTGACCAAGTCCCATTTTTTCAAATTCCAACCATGTGGAAATGGAATTCACGGAAATAGACGATTGCGGCTTGACATTCAATTTCAACTTAATACACACAGGTAGATTGCTTCCACACTGTGGATATTGCTGCAGTAATGGTGTAGGCATGCTGCTTAATAAATGGAACCCCCAAAAGAAACATTTTAATTGCAACTGTGAGGAAACTGAATATATATAAATGGATAACTGAGGCTTGATGCTCAATTTCAACTTAATACACACAGCTTGGGTATTGCTACAGTAATCATGTATATCTAGTATGCTGCAGTAATTGTGTATATATGCTGCTTAGTTAAATGGAATCCCACATGAAAAAATCTACATTGCCACGGTGTAGAAGGGAAAATACATAAATGGACGACTGCAGCTTGCTGCTCAATTTCAACATAATACACACAGGTAGTTTGCTGCCAAACGGGTATTGCTATAGTAATCACTTATTTATGCTGTTTAATTAAAGGGAACTCCCCAAGAAAAAATGTGAAGTGCAACAGTGTGGAAACTAAAAATTTGTAAAGGGACATCTGTGGCTTGATGTTCAATGTCAACTTAATATACACAAGAAGATTGCTGCCACACTGTGGTTATTGCTGCAGTATTGATGTATAAATGCTGCCTAATTAAACAGAACCCCCTAAGAAAAAATGTAAATTGCGACAGTGTGGAAATGGAAAATTCAGTAAATGCATGACTGCAGCTTGATTCTCAATTTAAACAATATACACACTGTGGGCATTGCTACAGTAAACATGAATATATGCTACTTTATTAAATTGAAACCCCCTCCCAAGAAAATGTAAATTGGGACTGTGTGCAAAGTGAAAATACGTAAACGGACTAAAGCTTGACACTCAATTTCAACTTAATACACACAGGTAAATTGCTGTTACATGGGTATTGCTGCAGTAATCACATATAAAATACATATTTATTTATTCTGCTTAATTATATTGAGCCCCACAGAAAAAGTATTTCTGTGAAAATGGGGGAACATGAAAGTATTTGCTTGTAGGTAGCTGTTTTTAAGGTGCAGGCTGATAGCAGGATCAGCCAGCCACAAGTCCTGTCTCTTTTGTCCCTATCAGTTAGCTGCCCTACTTTTCCCTATTGTACACACACAAAATTCTTCTTTGGAATCCTAGCCTTCACTCTCCTGACAAAAAGCTTGATTGATTGATTTGTGACTGTCCCTAATTGATTTTTTCACTGTCCCTGATTTAATAAGATCGTTTCCTGGGACCATCACACGCAACCAACCCTTTTCACATCCCAGCACAGAATGGCATTCTGCTCATTCTGCTAGGTCATCTCCTGCCTACCCCTTCTTCTATCTCCCTAGTGCTTTTTCCCATCCACATGTGCCATAAAATGGAGCTACTCACCGCTTTAGTGGATTCATCCAACACAAAACCCCTAAAAAATTGGGTTTGTCTGCAGTCTAAACAAGTTCAGACCAAGCTGGTTTGTTCATCCTTACTTTGAAATATATTAGATATGTAGTAACTTTAAGCCTCATAACGATAGGGGTGGGGGCAAAATAGATTTTGATTCAAAGAAATAGACCCTACTGGCAAGTTATTGGTGCCAAAGGCAGCTCCAAATGTTTTTTTTTCTCCTGGACCTATATGGCCAACTATGGTATCTGAGGAGGATCCTCTGGTACTCTGGTAGGCCAATCCGGCACTGAAGATATATTTTATTATATTGTTTTTAAACTGTCATCTAATCAAACATTTATGTGCTCAAATTATTATCAATACTAAACAGAAAAAGGCATTGCTATTGTTTTTAAAAATGTTTTCCTTTTTTTTTTTTTTCAATTTTTCCCTCAATATAATGCTAGTCCTGCTATGCAATAAACAGCAATATACTAAACATGATGTAGGGTTTCCATTTTAAATAAATAATTAATGTGGCCAATTTATTCAGACATCCACAATCCACATAAATCCATCACACTGAAGGGCATGATACCATATATCCTGTTAAGAGGAGACTACCCGAAGAGTGCACATGAAAGCTTTTGGCAAAAGACCTCACTATAAAAATGTGGGATCAAGACCTTCATCTTAACCTTAACACATATTATTCTTAATAATGCAAGCCTGCTTCTTTTGATGATTGAAACCATCAAGCTTAGTTAAACTGACAATATCTTATGGAACAGCAAAAAGTAACGTTTCCCATATCTTTTAAAGTTCTTTAATTTGTGATATATCACTTTTATCTCGTCTTCTTTTAGCACCAGATTTGGTTTAATTAAATTTATGTTGAATGAACACATGAAACGAATGGAAAATCAGAAAGTCTGTAGTTGCCCATTAGTGAGTCAGATATTGTACAGTGAAAGGCTTTTGAAGTCTGGCTTACTGCCAGAAGAAGCCTGCAATGATGCTTAGAGACACCCATGATGCTTTGAAGGAAAGGACTGAGCTGAAACCTGCTCAATGGAATCGGACCAAATCCTCATGGACTGATGTAAAATCTATAATAAGTCTTCTGTCTTAAACCATTTACCTGTCAAATGAGAAGCAATGGAAAGTCAAGAATTACAAACACAGTACATAATTAATTACGAAAATATTCTGTCTGGGGTTTTTAAACCATTGAATACATTATCTTATGTAATATTAGTTAGTGTAATTTTAGCTTGAAGTTCTATTTACTGTGAAACTTCTTTACAAATACTCAGGATCAGTACATATACAGTAGAATGGTCAATCTGATTATGAAAGTTTACAAGCAAAATTTTGAAACTGCTATGATACTTTTTCCGGTAGTGATAATAATAATAATAATAATAATAATAATAATAATAATAATAATAATAATAATAAAGTTAATTATTCTTATTTAGTTATTTTTCTTAATGAGATGTTGCTTCCTAAATTAATTCAGTTGAAAGTAAGGGTACTTTCACACTTGGCGTTAGCAGTATCCAACAATATGTATGCAAACAGACAGCATTTGTAGATGGATCCAGATGCGGATCCGTCTTACAAATGCATTGCAATACCGGATCCGTCTCTCTGGTTGTCATCCGGAAAACGGATTCAGTATATCATTTTTTTTTATTTTAAAAGGTCTGGACACTGGATCCGGCAAAGCGGTAATTTTAATGCCGAATCCAGCCTTAATACATGTCAATGGAAATTAATACCGGATGCGGCATTCCGGCAAGTGTTCGGAATTTACGCCAGAGAAAATACTGCAGCATGCTACGGTATTTTCTCTGTCCAAAACCGTAAGAGGGACTTAACTAATGCATGCTGATGCATCCTGAACGGATTTCTCTCCATTCAGAATGCATTAGGAAAAAACTGCTTAGTTTTTGTTCCAGTATTGAGCCCCTAGGACGGAACTCAATACCGGAAAAGAATAACGCAAGTGTGAAGTTACACTGAATTGAAATATTCCATAAATTATTTGCAGTTGTTGTAATTTATTAAATTCACACCTACACAAAAAAAAAAAAAAAAAAATCTTTATTATGTAAGAAATTCTATTCTAGTTTTCAGGATCTTTTCCTAATGCAAATCTCAATTTTTTATCATATAATTTTTATTGAATGTACTATTGTTATCAAAGTGTCAGTATATTATAAAGAAAAAGTCCACACAAAGGAAAGTGGTTGAAAAGGCTTAAAATAATGGTAATCATGTGACATAGTAAGAGGTCAAATGAGGTTATTGAAGACATTGGGGACAATATAAATTTTTAAGAAAAAATTATCTACATACTCTAATTTGCCTAAATGTCCTGTCCTTGTATTAGTTTACTGATTCAGAATTATCAAATATCAAATAATTTTTTACATTTTAGACAGTTTTATAAAGGGGGAGGGTTATTAAAGGGGTTGTCTCATCATGGTCAATGGGGGCATATCGCTAGGATATGGCCCATTGTCTTATAGATGCTGGTCCCACCGCTAGGACCCGCACCTATATCGAGAACGGAGCCCCGCAAGTGAAAGAGGGCACACTGCCGCCCTCCATTCATTTTATATGGGGCCAGCGAAAATAGCCGAGCGCTGGGTACGCTCCTATTCACTTCTATGGGGAGCCGGCTTGGTGGTGGCCGGACCGGGGTCCTCCAGCCACCACCTTGTGGGGCTCTGTTCTGTATATAGGTGCGGATCCCAGCGGTGGGACCCACACCTATAAGACAATGGGGGCATATCCTAGCGATATGCCCCCATTGTCTATGATGAGACAACACCTTTAAGCCTGACTTTTCTTATGCCAGTGGTAATAGGAAAAAAACTTGTTAGCATAAGGCATCTCGAGATGTCTGAGCGCTATAAAATGAAGTTAATGACAATTTATGAAACTAGCATAGATTTTTGGTGTATTTTACATTAGTTTTTTGAACAGCTATTGCTAAACTTGTCAGGCTGCATAGGCATTGGCCTCTCCTGCTTACACCCTGCCTACTTTTTAAAAATGTGGCAATGTTGTGTAAAAGAGGCAAACATAAATGTTTTCTGCAAAACAGGACTTGCACTGAAATGCGTGACTTTTGTATGCCAAAAACTGCCACATGTTGATCCCTACCTGCAACTGCCTGTTGGTGTACTTGCATCCTAGACTAACTTTTCAGGAAAACATCAAGAGATGCTGCATTTCACTTGAAGAATAACTCATCATCACCCTGAGGTAAAACACATAGGGGATGTTTATGAAGACCAGCGATTTAGACATCGCTCTTTCTCCCGCCAAAGTTATGTGGAGGCACCAGGTCCCTTGCTGAAAGAAAAATGTGGTTGTGTACAAAAGCCCTTAAAGGGGTTGTGCAGCTATTTATATTGATGACCCATTCTCTGGATAGGTCATCAATATCTGATCGGCATAGTGTAATTACAAGTACTTGCTCCATTCAAGTGAACAGAGCTAGTGCATTTCATTACACTGCACTTCCAAGATGAAGTTTAGTGTGTATGGAGCATGGCTTCCTCTTCAAACAGCTGATCGGCAGTGGTCCTGGGTGTCGGATCTCCGCAGATCAGATATAGATGGCCTATCCTAACGATCATCAATATCAAACCCCTGCACAACCTTTTGAAGCAACTTCTACAGGTCCTGGTGTGTGAACTATATTTAAAGTGACTTGGGCAAGCCCTATTAACTACACTAATGCATGAATTGTACAGATAATGCTGAGCTCTGATAAACTATTTCTAGCTCTATATTCACCCTATTTATCCTCTGTGCTTTTACAGACCAAACATTCAATACATAGAGATCATACACATAATAGAGAGGACACCAGGAGGAGTTCTCTATATGCATCACATGTCTGGTTTGAGGGTGCACAGCAGCAAAATAGGGGTGTGTTCCTTTAAACATTCATGTTTCATTTATATTTCATCTAATTTTTAAATTCTCTTACATTCTACTTTCTCTTATCTTATTCTAATATGTATGTTACTGATTTTTTTATCCAAAGACATCTAGAATGCATACACAAACAGTTAAAGTGAACCCCATTAGAAAAAACTTTAAAATCATAAGTGCAGATAACAATCTTTGTAAAATACAGTATCTGATAAAAATGCCTCCTTTTCCATTCCTTCCTCTCCCGTTTTCTGAACTGTTTACTCACTCTAAATTTACTAGCATGCTAGAAAAACCCTTGACAGACTGCAATTCACGACACAAGTACTGAGTGGCCACACAAAGACTCATGCAGGATAGATTTTTCGTGTGGCAGCAAGATGGATATGACTTGGGGATGACTTGAAAGTGGTGTCTAAAAGATTCCCTGTTATTCATCCTTAAACCTCTGTACAGGGATTTGGAATTTGCTGCAGAAAATCTTCAGGTCACATCTACAGGAATAGTCTGTGTTAGTAACAGCTATAATGATGATAGCTGATGAAACCAGGATGTTGTACAAAATATTTAGGCTGAAGTCGTAAGTGGGCAAAGGACAGGACAGGTTTAATTCAGGCAGTGGGGTAACTAGGTAGAAGGTCAGGATGGGCAACAAACAGGTAACCAGGACAAAGGATCAGTCAGGACAGTACACTGGGGAATGGCTATTAATAATTATGGGTTAGCTAGCTATTGGCTGAGTAAATTGACCATGGCACGAACTGGACTGTATAAGAGTCACAAATCATGACATGCTTACCAGGTGACCCAGAATTAGAGACCAGGTGGTGAGGAGGTGGCTGAACCCAGTATGCCCAAGCTGTAGCAGTGCCGAGACTGCCAGGCATGCAAAGATCCAAGCAGATAATGACTGAGGAGAGAGACACAGTGGCCCTGAAAAGAGCAGTACATAGAGGCAGTGGGAGGTAATGGGGTAGAAATATGACACTTGAGATATGTTGAGCCTTAAGGGAAAACAACAATCTGACCATAGTTATAACAGGGGTATTTAGGACCGACTTCTAGAAAGAGCAAGCTCCAGAATGGGACATTGACTTTTATGTCTAGTGCTGAGTGAAGTTTCCAAAAATTCGATTCAGCTGCTTTGCTGAATTTCAAAAAGAAATTTGCTTTGTGACAAATTACTTAGTCACGAAGGGCATCTCTTTATAAGTAGCGGGCTCACTAATGGGGAATGGCCATAGCACCACTCCCTGCCATTGAACCCCTGAGATGCCACATCGAAAAATTAGAACTTACAGAGTTTAATCCAGTAAAAAATGAAAGAGAGAAATAAGTCTCAGATTTTGAGCTTGAAGAGGCCGTGGCAGCCATCTTGATTAAAGATCTTGAAATCTTGGGCAGTGCGTGGTGATGTCATCACTCTGGCCAGGTGATGACATCATATGTCTCCACTAGAGATGAGCATATCGAAGTGGATGAAGGGGGTTTTGTTTAGAATTTCAGGAAAAATTCGTTTCGCAACAAATTTCCTCGCTCTTCGTGGTAACGAATCACAATTTTCTAAAATGGCAGATACATGTGTGAGGACTGAGGACATGGGGCAAGGAACTCTGGGAAGGCGGGATCACCCAGATTGACATGCCTGCATGCAGCCAATCAGCAGCCAGCCAGCCCTGTAATGTCACAGCCCTATAAATACGTCAGCCATCTTACAGTCAGCCTTCAGAGTGTAGGGACAGAAGTGTGAAAGCTCTAGGGACAGCAAGTGGAAAACGTTTGTGGGGAAAAAAGACAGAAAAAACTATTTATAAGTGCAGGGAAAGGATAGGAGGAATCATTTCACAGCATCTTAGTGCAGGGAGAGACATCAGAAAGAGCTAGGGACATTGATAGAAAAGTGATTTTCAAGTGCAGGGAAAGATTATTTGAGGATCCAAATACTCATTAGACAGCACTGTCATTCCAGCTTTTGTTATTGGACTGCAAGTGTTATGTTGAAAAGCCTTTAGTGGCTTATATCTTAGCATCTTTTTCAGTACTACAAGAAAAAAATTTACGCATTTCACCTCTGCAGTTATTTCTGTTGAAAGCGTATACTGGCGTATTTCAGTAAAAAAGAAAAATATATACACTCTGCACTGTTGCAGTTATATCTGGTGAAAGCATATAGGGGCATATTTCAGTAAAAAAGAAAGATATATATGAACTGCACTATTGCAGTTATTTCTGAGTGAATGCGTATTATGGCCTATTTCAGTCCAACAAGAAATAATTATTCTCAGGTCATTCTGCTGTTATTTCTGGTGAAAGCGTATAGAGGCGTATTTCAGTAAAAAGGAAAATATATACGCACTGCACTGTTGTAGTTATTTCTGGTGAAATCGTATAGTGGCCTATTTCATTCAAACAAGAAATGTATATTCTCAGGTCACTTCTGCATTTATTTCTCATGAAAGTGTATAAGGAAGTATTTCAATACTGCAAGAAAAATATATTCTCAGTTCACTTCTGCAGTTATTTCTCATGAAAGTGTATAATGGCGTATTTCAGTCTAAAAAGAAAAATATTCTCTGGTCACTTCTGCAGTAATTTCTGTTGAAAGCTTATAGTGGCCTATTTCAGTCCAACAAGAAAAATATATTCCCCAGGTCACTACTGCAGTTATTTCTTGTGAAAGCGTATAGGGGTGTATTTCAGTACTACAAGAAAAATATATTCTCAGTTCACTGCAGTTATATCTGGTAAAGCCTTTATTGGTGTATTGCAGTAGAAAAAGAAATATACATTTGTCATTCGCTGGTGCACTTATATCTTGAAAAACCTTTATTGACATATATTAGTAGAAAAATAAAAATATATTCAGTGTTCACTGTTGCAGTTAGGCTTCTTTCACACTAGATGCAGGACGGACCGAAACGGCGTGTGCTGCCATGTCTCCGCAGCAACTCTACCCAGGGTCC
Source organism: Bufotes viridis (assembly GCA_033119425.1). Lineage (NCBI taxonomy): Eukaryota > Metazoa > Chordata > Amphibia > Anura > Bufonidae > Bufotes > Bufotes viridis. The sequence goes on from CM065589.1 coordinate 240,920,989, forward strand.
ATTATAGTCAATGGGGCCGGAGCGGTAGTCATGGGGCACACGTTTGCTAGCGGCAGGACGGATCTGACAGGCTGTTCCGCTAGTGTGAAACTTGACTTATATGTGGTAAAGCCTTTAGTGGCGTATTTCTGTACAAAAATCAAGATATATTCAGCGTTCACCACTGCAGTTTTATGTGGGAAAGTCCTTTTGTGGTATGGACTGAATTACGCTGTGTTTAAATTTTGTATTTACGTTTCACACACTGCGCGCTTACATGACGACGTCCATAAGAACGGCACACCAATACAGGTGAATAAATGATGCATTAGCCCTGCACAAATATGCAAACCATTTCACACCAGCTGCGGTATTGCTTACTGGACACTACGGGGACTTTTCTGCAGCACAGAAACCGCACGAGGACCGCATCTCACTCTTCCAGCACGGACCTACTTCCTCTGATACGTCCCGTTCACTTCAGATCACTCTGCCACAGGCGCCATTGTTTTTTTAAACTGACAGCCTGTAACCCTTTGTTGAAAAGCCTTTTGTGGTGTATATATGTGGAAAAAGAAAAATATATTTGGCGTTCACTGTTCCAGTTATATGTGGTAAAGCCTTTAGTGGCGTATGTCAGTAGAAACAAAAAGATATTTGGCTTTCAGCGCTTCAGTTATATGTGGTAAAATCTTTTTGAATTATTTTGGTGGGAAAAAAATTGTATTCAGCGTTGAGCGCTGCACTTACATGCGGTAAAATCTTTTTAAATATTTCTGTGGTCAAAAATCTTGTATTCAGTATTAAGTGCAGCACTTATATGTGGTAAAATCTTTTTAACCACTTAAGGACCACAGGTTTATACCCCTAGTGACCAGGCCCTTTTTACAAATCGGCACTTCACAACTTTAACGGTTTATTGCTCGGTCATGCAACTTGGCACCCAAATGAATTTGCCCTCCTTTTCTTCTCACAAATACAGCTTTCTTTTGGTGGTATTTGATTGTTGCTGACATTTTTCGTTTTTTCTGATATTAATCAAAAAGACCACAATTTTCTCAAAAAGAGTGCATTTTTAACTTTTGGGTAAAATTGTACAAATATAATTACATTTCTATACAAGTTTGAGTCAGAATTTATTGTGATACATGTCTTTGATAAAAAAATTCCAATAAGTGTATATTTATTGGTTTGCGCAAAGTTATAGTGTTTACAACTATGGTACAAAAAGTGAATTTCCGCATTTTGAAGCAGCTCTGACTTTCTGAGCACCTGTCATGTTTCTTCAGTTGCTAGAATGCCAGGATAGTATAAATACCCACCAAATGACACCATTTTAGAAAGAAGACAACCCAAAGTATTCGCGGAGGGGCATGCTGAGTTTATGTATGATTAAAAAATTTCACAAGTTAGCGGAAAATGACACTTTCTGAGGAAAAAAATTATAATAAAGTTTCTATTTCTGCTAACTTCTGGCAAAAAAAATAAATAAATCTCCCACAGACTCACTATGCCCCTCAGTGAATACCTTAGGGTGTCTACTTTCTGAAATGTGATCATTTGTGGGATGTGTTTTAGTTTTATGGCATTTTGGGTGGGACTAAACTGTGAGCAACCTTGTAAAGCCTAAAGGTACTCGTTGGACTTTCCGCCCCTTTACGCACCTAGGCTGCAAAAAATGGTCACACATGTGGTATCGCCGTACTCAGGAGATGTAGGGCAATGTGTTTTGGGGTGTATTTTTACATATACCCATGCTGGGTGAGAGAAATATCTCTGTAAATTAACAACTTTGTATAAAAAAATGGAAAAAGTTGTTATTAAGGCCTCATGCACACGACTGTTGTTTGTTTCCGCATCCGTTAAGTTTTTTCATGGATAGGATGATTTCCCATTTATTTCAATGGGTCCGTCAAAAATGCGGATGGTCAACCGTTTTTTCCGCATCCGTGGTCCGTGTATACATTCCGTCAAAAAAATAGAGCATGTCCTATTTTTTTCACGTTTGAGGAAAAGGATAGGCATTATTACAATGGATCTGCCATTAAAATGGATCCGTCATCCGTTTTTTTTGATGGGCGCAAAATTTGCAGACGGAATGGACGCGGAAACAAGCAACGGTCGTGTGCATGTGGCCTTACAGAGATATTTCTCTCACCCAGCATGGGTATATGTAAAAATACACCCCAAAACACATTGCCCTACTTCTCCTGAGTAAGGCGATACCACATGTGTGACACTTTTTGCAGCCTAGGTGCGCAAAGGGGCCCAAATTCCAATGAGTACCTTTTAGGAGGGTATTTTTAGGCATTTGGATTCCAGACTTCTTCTCACGCATTAGGACCCTTAAAATGCCAGGGCAGTAAAAATACCCCACATGTGACCCCATTTTGGAAAGAAGACACCCCAAGGTATTCCGCAAGGGGCATGACGAGTTCATAGAAGATTGTTTTTTTGGGCACAAGTTAGCGGAAATTGATTTTTGTTTTTTTCTCACAAAGTCTCCCTTTCCACTAACTTGTGACAAAAGTTAAATCTTTCATGGACTCAATATGCCCCTCAGCCAATACCTTGGGGTGTCTTCTTTCCAAAATGGGGTCATTTGTGGGGTGTTTGTACTGCCCTGGCATTTGAGGGTCTCCACAATCATTACATGTATGGCCAATATTAGGAGTTTCTGCTATTCTCCTTATATTGAGCATACGGGTAATGAGATTTAATTTTTTTCCGTTCAGCCTCTGGGCTGAAAGAAAAATGAAAGGCACAGATTTCTTCATTCGCATCGATCAATGTGGATGAAAAATCTCTGCCATAAAATGTGCAAAAAAAAAATAAGAGGGGAAAGGACATAGGAGTGCTTATGCAGTAAGGCCTCATTCACCGTCCGCAATTCTGTTCCACATTTTGCGGAACAGAATTGCGGACCTATTCACTTCTATGGGGACAGACTTTGTCCCGCTCGGATCCGGAATTGCAGAACCGTACTTCCAGGTCCGCACTTCCAGGTCCGCAAAAATATAGAACATGTCCTATTCTTGTCCGCAATTGCGGACAAGAAAAAGCATTTTCTATATAGTTCTGGCAATGTGCGGATCCGCAAAATGCGGAAAGCACATTGCCGGTGTCCATGTTTTGTGGATCCGCGGATCCGTGGATCCGCAAAACACATACGGACGTCTGAATAGAGCCTTACAGAGGGTGATTAATGACATGTGGGTGACAGGGGTGATCAGGGAGTTAATATGGGGTGATCAGGGGTTAATAAGTGACAGGGGTTGGGGTTTGGTGTGTGGTGAATGGTGCACTTACATAGCTGCTCGTGTCCTCTGGTGGTCCCAAGCAAAGGGACCACCAGAGGAGCAGGCAGCAGGCATATCAGACGCTGTTTACAAAACAGCGTCTGATATGCGATTTGAATGCGAGTTACTGACATCTACAGCCTGCCAGCGCATGATCAGCGCTGGCAGGCTGTAGACTAAGTTCTAACCTGCGCGCTGCAGTGAACGCGTGCATGCCCGCGCGTTCACATGAAATCATGGGTCTCGCGGGATGACGCCGATATGCGTGATCGAGACCTGAGAGAACCACCTCCCGAACGCCTTTCGGCATTAACGTGACGGGAGGTGGTTAAATCTTTTGGTTGTAAAAATCTTGTATTCATCATTAAGCGCTTAACTTATATGCGGTAAAATCTTTTGAATTATTTCAGTGGAGAAAAAACTTGTATTCAGCATTAAGCGCTGCATTTATATGTGGTAAAATCTTTTGAATTATTTCAGTGGAGAAAAAACTTGCATTCAGCAATAAGCGCTGCACTTATATGCGGTAAAGTGTTTTTAAAAATATTTTAGTGGAAAAAATCTTGTATTCATCATTAAGCGCTGCACTTACCATATTTTTAGCCCCATAAGACGCATTTTTTGCATCTTATGGGGCTGAATACTAATTAGCCACTTCCATTATGGAAGCGCTCATTAGCACCGGAGGACCAGGAAGCGGTGAAGGCTCTGTACTCACCGCTTCCTGGTCCTCGAGTGTAAAGTCTGCGCACAGTGTGAGTACTCTGTGTTCTAACGCTGTGCGCAGCCTTCACAGCACAGCCGGCGGCAAGATGAATGCTGCCACCTCCGGACTCTGTCTTTGTGCAACTCTGTGGCCTACTCTTGCTGCCGCCACCTCCAGACTCTGTCATTGTGCCGCTCTGCTGCCTACTCATGATGCCGCCACCTCCAGACTCTGTCATTGTGCCACTCTGTGGTCTCCTCATGCTGCTGCCACCTTCATATTCTGTCATTGTGCAACTCTGTGGCCTTCTCGTGCTGCCAACACCTCCAGACTATGTCATTGTGCCGCTCTGTGGTCTCTATATGCTGCCTCCACCTCCAGACTCTGTCATTGGGCCACGCTGTGGTCTTCTCCTGATGCTGTTACGGCTGCTGCCGCCACCTCCAAACTCTGTTATTGTGCTGCTCTGTGGCCTCCTGATGCTGCCTCCACCTCCAGACTCTGTCATTGGGCCACTCTGTGGTCTCCTCATGCTGCTTCCACCTCACCACTATGTCATTAGGGCCACTATGTGGACTTCTCATGCTGTTCTTACCCTCCCCACTTCATGACTGGTCCACTATTTTGGCTTTCGGCCTGGCTGACATCATCATTTATTTGACAGTTCTTCGGGGTCTGTCAGAAGGAAGGAAAAACGAGATCCACAATGGATCCTGTCTGTGTATCAGCTTTAAGGCCTGTATGGTCCCATTAGAACTGGCTTATGATTTGGTAGCCAAAAGCAGGAGTGGATAGAAAACACAGAAGACATGCAAATATTCCATTCACGTGTCATCTCTGTTTTAGATCCACTCCGTTTTTATTTTCCTTTAGCAATAGTGTTGATCACGAATATTCGAGTGCGCATTTTTATCGTGAATATTGGCACTTTGAGAATTCGCAAATATTTAGAATATAGTGATATATATTCGTAATTTTGAATATTAGAGATTTTTTTAAAAACAGTACACATGGTCCCTCCTGCTTCTAGCTCATGGGCCAATGAGAAGGCTACAATATCTTTGATTTTAGGAGTAGTGTTGAATGCAAATTTTCTTAATGCAAATTTTTTAAATGCCGATTACCGCATTTAAGAAAGCAATGACTGGGGATAACAAATTTTCGAATTTGCGAATATATGGCGAATATTCACCCTGAAGCTCATCACTATTTAGCAATACTGATGGATTATTGTCTTGAGCAAATGCTAAAAGTGAAAGCGTATGCTCCACAGACAGTGTCTGTTTTTCTGGGTAATTGTTCTGACAGATCAGAGAATGTCGAAAATTAATCAGTGACGTCAACACAAACTTACTGCTGACACCCTCTCCACTCTGTCAGGTGGGCTCTACTTGTATAAGCGTTTAACAGAACAGGTTCTGTAGACATCTATGTGGAATCAGCTGACAAAGGGTTTAAAAGGAGTGCACTTCTTATTGACGCTAACATCTACCTTTAAGGCTGATAACTGAGTTGATAATTCAGTTATTTGGTCAGTTTTGGCCCCGTGACTGCCCAAATAAGTGAAGTATGCAGTGATTCTAAGAGTGACGCCTGTCATCTGCATGTCATATGGACTCACAATAATGTTTCCCTACCAAAGCAGACTCCCTATGCGTGTTTCTGCAAGGCACAGTGTTTTACACCACTATAATGGCTTTCAGCAGCCAGAAAATAGCCGTTTTTAACGTAATTTGTCAGCGAATATGTTTGGATCGAATCAAATTTTTCCCGAAAAATTTGGCGATCCGGTGAATCTAATTTTTAAAAATTTGCTCATCTCTAGTAATTACGCATGAAATTTCACGTGGGATCTTCAATTAAGATGGCCATGGCAGCCTCTTTATGTTTAATTGGATGAGGTGAGTATCTATTTTTGATTTTACTGCCATTTCAGGAAAACTTGATTAGTTACCGCAAAGCACAAGGAAATTCAGATAAGCAGTGAATCGAATTTTCCTGTGATTCAGATCGAATCCCACTGTGGATACTTGATTTACTCAACCCTATTTATGACCAAACGAGAGATTTAGCTTCCAAATTGAAGCTATTATGGATATAATTATGTCACCTTTACTACCAATGTGCTATACCAAACAATATTAGTAAAGTGTGGCAATTGTCATATACAGTATTGAACAGTATATTCCTGTTCTCCATAAGAATGCTAAAGGTAATAAAGGTAATAAAATATTTATCCAAAACATGGTGCAGACTATGTGGGACTATAGAATATAAGTTATTACCCCAGCATGGTGGTTTAAGATGTGTTCTGTGCAAGAACTGTGTATAACAAACACTAAAATACATGTCCTTCCACTCAAAGTAATATCATATCGAAGTAATTAATTATGATGCTACTCAAGTAATTTAAGCCATTTACTGTCTGTACTTCTAGTACTGTATGTAAGATGCACTACTCGATACTAAAGTATAACTGTCAATTTTTTTTTTTTTTTACTATTGGATTTTGGTGATTAATATCACCTTGTTGGCCCTGTTTTAAATTCTGATTGTTTAATAAATAACCCCTAAAAGCCACCTAAAAGTCCCCAGTATTGGCTATTTTTACCTGAGATTAAAATCAGGTTGCTATGCTCCTTCCGTCTACCAGATGAGGACGGAGCATGCTGCGTTCACTGGGAACTGATAGTGAGTCAACATTGTAAGGGAATGTATAAAAAGCCAGGTTCTTCCTGACAGGAGATAACAGTGCTGGGCTGTGTGTGTGAACTTCTCCACATGCCTGTGCTTGGCAGACACTCCCTTAGCAGTGCTGGAGAATGTAGAGCTGAGGGAGATATGCTGCTGAATGTATAAATGAAAGCCTTATCTGATAAGAGGAGAGCTTGAAGGAGGACTATAGGCTTCAGCCAGACCTGGGAACTTCACTGCAAGACCCCCCTCTACAGTGCTGGTCTTCACTAACTTCACTGCAGGTGTCCTATGGATTAGCCTCAGGGCTAAGGGCGGCCATCTTAACAGAATAGTGAAGTTGTAGTTTTATGCAGACTGGTTGCTAAGGGCTGAATCTTATTAAATAAGGGGTAAGTAAGTCTAATAGTTATTGATTCAGGAATATTATCATATTTGTAACTACATATATGAAAACTGAAATTAGGGTCTAAATGTGACAGTTATCCTTTAACATGAACATGTGTCTGATATTCTAAACACCAAGTTCCATAGTCTGTGGAGGGCATCTAACCATTTTCTAAACTGTAAAAATGTCAATATAAACAATTTCTGTGTAACAGCTATCGAACCAGTAAAAAGCCATTTTCTGGAGTGGATTGGAGATGTGTGTTAATCAGTAGAGAAAAGTCCTGGATATTTACTTTGGATACTAGGTCCGCTAAGGAACTTAACATTCAGGACAGACTTATCACACATTTATCTTCAGCAGAACTTAGGCCCCTTTCACACGAGCGAGTTTTCCGCTCGAGTGCAATATGTGATGTGAACGCATAGCACCCGCACTGAATCCTGAACTACTCAATTCAATGGGTCTGTGTTAATGAGTGTTGTTTTTCACGCATCAGTTCTGCGCTCAGTGAAAATTGCAGCATGTGCGGACGCAATGCGTTTTCACTTATTGTTTCTAGGAGATGTTGTTTATAAACATTCAGTTTTTATCACGTACGTGAAAAATGCATCAAAAAGCATTGCACCCGCGTGGAAAAAACTGAACAACTGAAAGCACTCTGCAGACAAAACTGACTGAACTTGCTCGCAAAATGGTGCGAGTTTCACTGAACGCACTCCTGAACACATCCGGACTTAATCCGTGTGAAAGAGGCCTTATACATATGTGATTTTCTCACTGTTTCTTACATATTGTCTGACTTTATATTCACATTTGTATGACTCTATATTCATGGACCGAAGCGCATCCTGACTGTACTATTTAAAAATTGAAGAAGACATTTGTGCTGCTGGATTTTCCTTGTGCTGAATACTGAAGTTTTCCACAGCAGCACACCTGAGAAGTATTGAGTGCTGAGCTGTTTTGAGTTTGTGGCATGGGGAGGTGCATAAGTCAGACTGAAAGCAAAGTTTTTAGCCACAAAAACTCAAAAATTGGATAAAGTCATGAGGAATGATTGTGTAATGCCCCTGTTCAGCAACGGGCCAGTTGTGGACACTTGTAGAAAACTGAGACGGACACAGTCTTTGAACTTGGAGACTTTAGTTTATGACTCCAGTAGATCACTACGCGCTGGGCCAAGATATCATCACTGTTCAATTTTGCATGTCATGGTGGTTGGGAGAACAATGAACTGGAATGATAGCAAGAGGTACACAGAAGCCCAGTGTCCTGCATATGGCATATCTGCAGGGCACTTGGCTATGAGGCAGATTTCCTACAGGTATTCAATTAACCTTCACGTCTCTGCTTTCAAAGAATATAATTGTGCAATGCAAGACAGCAATGAAGGATAGAATGCAGATCTATCTTTTTCAGTGATGAGTCCCACTGAAGACACAAAGAGTTGGAGACTGGTTTGGAGACCCCGTGCGCAATGCCATGAAGAGGCCTTCACAAGGTAATGTCACACCAGGATTATGGAGTGGGTGGCATAATGCATGGTAGCCAGCTTAGCATTACATTGATTTGGTTATGGAACCTGTAACATGCCAACATAGTTTGTGAGGTTGAAAAAGATATACGTCCATTCAGTTCAGCCTATTATCCTGCAAAATTGATACAGAGGAAGGTGGAAGCTTCCTTTCTGACTCCAATCACACAATCAGAATAATTCCCTGGATCAATGACCAAGTGCCCGAATTTTAACATGTAATATTATTACACTGAAAAATACATCCAGGCCCCTCTTGAACTCTTTTTACTGAGCTCAACATCATAACCTCCTCTGATAGAGAGCTCTATGTACGTTGGTGTGGGGGTACGGGCATTTCTCCAAAGTGTCTCAGGAACTGTTTTTAAACAGGACAAAGCCGGGCAACATGTTCCTCAGGCTACTGTGAGCGACGTGCGTGGCTTAAACATGCTAACTTGGCCTGCAGCATCTCTGGACTTGGTTGGAAATTGCAAAAAGAGCTGCAGCCAGCAGATCTTGATGAATTGCATACCCAAGGACACTCAGTGTGGCAGAATATTCCTCAGACAATTATCAATAACTTAATTAATAGCATGCCAAAGTGTCTAACTTCATGTATTTCTGCATGTGGCACCGATGCTCAATACTGTATAAATTAATATTTTGCTTCCATTTTTATCACTTGTGCATCATTAACATATCTAGAGATCGATTGATTTCCATAATTCTATGACTTTTCCTCCTTGGTGTTGCATTTTTAATGTTGAGGAGTGTAAACACTCAGGGACTCAGTTACTATTGACTGGTGTTCCAAATGCTAGTCTTCATAAGAGGTCAATTGGAGTAAGATGTGTTAAGGCCCTTAAAAATTGTGTAAGAACACCATGAACTATGTACACCAGTTACAGTCATAAATGTAAGATATAATTTACAGCAGTGAAAACTGTTTAAAAGTCTCAAATTATTTCACAAAAATACATGCCCAAAATGTGAAACTTTTGTAAGTGATGCAAAGTTATTATTCAAATTTTCACTTCAGCAGGCTTCTTTCCCCCAATAGCTACTTGTAGCACATGTTTACAGTGCCCATCAGGTAAATCTAGCCCTGTGTATTGGTTGTTTATGTTGTTTTTACTTTCTGCATGTCTGATTTTTATATATTTTGTATTATATGCTTTGTATTGTTTTTGTATTACTTATTTGCAGCACAGCAAGTACACTTTGCACAGATTGCTTTAAATGTGTATAATAACCTTCATTGAAGAATTCAATGTGTCCATACATCTTCTTTTAGAACTGGAATTGATCATAGAATTTATTTGATATGTATCTCTGGAAGAGATAGTCATCATAGTGCATGATTATATAAGCTTTAGAAAATATAAAGGCAATTATACTTAAAAAAAATCTTATAAGTAACATTTTTCTTTGTGTTAACTACTTTGTGTTTACAGTAATAATAACATATATTTTGTTTCTATTTATTTTTTTTTTTTTACACAGTCCACACTGCAATTCAAAGGAAGCAAATTATACGAAAAGACCTGGGCTGAACTCGACAGCTGTTTTGCTCAGTAGTGTCTGCTACCTCAGGGGATTCAAGTGTTTTGGGATTAATTTTGTGATTTATACGCTGTGATCTTGTTTACGTCATTCTCTATTTAGACAAACATCTATCTTTTTAAAATTATATGTAGTAGTTCACACACAGCAACAAACTGAAATGAACCTTAAATAATTGCTTAAAATGCTTCCGGTAAACAAATATTCTAGTGCTAAGCAAGAGTACTTATTATGATTTATGTATCCTTTGCTTATGTGATCATACATAGTAATGATTTGATTTCGTACAACTGTCTTCCAAATACAAATGTATTAAATTTTTCTCAGTCTAATGTACAATATTTTCTTCTAGATGAGTGATGTGAATGATTTCCTAGATACAGAAATTTGATTTGCATTCCTTTTTAGCTTCTTTTTCAACTTTACATCAGTTTATAAAACAGAAGAAAAGATCTACAATAATCCTGAATGAATATAACTTTCAGTATTAATGAGATTGAAGGAGAAAACATATCCATGTTCCCTTTGAGTCCCCATAGTAATCTAATAGACATTCCTAAAATGAAGGACAATGAGACAGCAGCATAAAAACTGTTTGTTTGACTAGTCTGTATTAAACTGCCCCAAGCCTATTATGAAGGGTCTTGTATTTCTTGGCCTATTGGTGACATCAAGGATCCCATATCTATAAAAAAATAAAAATTTTGATTTTGTAGGTGCATTATGGAATCAGTATCAGGCAAATATGGTTCAGTTGCCAGAGGCCCAGAGGACACTGGGTTTGGGAATCATCCATTGTTATTCTGTTTATCAGAGGCCCACATACACCTAAATTCTGCCCTATCTAAAATTAGGCAGATATTGAATAATTGAAATATCAAAGTCATATCATTTGCATATTTTACTGTATTTGGATGAAATATATATTGAAGTTTTACAGTTAAAATATATATTGAAGTTTTACAGTTAAAATTAAGTTGACCATAGATGAAAAACAAATATTAGTAATGATCACAGATGAGCAAATGCCTTGTTTCGGGTCCAATTCTATCAATTCGGCCATCAGATTCTAATTGGTACAAATAAAGTCAGTGCTTTGAAAAGGTGTGTATGACATTCTAAGGTCTCCTAAGGCCTATTGCACATGACCGTATGGTTTTGCGGTCCACAAAAACAGATCCGCAAAAAAAAAAAGGATGACATCCGTGTGCATTCTGTTTTTACTCTCCTAGTGGTCTGTATTAGTATATTCCTGAAATAGGCACCGAAGCCTGCTTCAGGCTTCGGGCTCTTTCAGAGATATAACAGGTTCCCCTATCTCAGTTGGGGAATGCTGTTACCGAAGCGAAAGCGCACGACTTCAGCTCCAGGACTGATCAGATGCCATGGTCACATTTGACCATGGCATCTGAAGGGTAAAATGTGCGCCATTAGCCTCATGGCTGATCGCATACATGTGCCGCGAGTCTCTATTTAAAATAGCAGAAACCCCGCGGCTATGCTAAACATGCACTGCACTGCCAGATTTATTTTGCTTTTAAATAAATTAAAAAATGTTCCAATAATTGACCTTATTTGGGGTGGGTTCAAATGCCTGCTCGTTTTATGCACATAAGGTTGCATTAGAAGAAACAAATGCTTGTTTTTAACAAGCAGTCAAAAATGATCCTATTTTGATACAGTATGGACATGATGGACAAGCAGGCTGTAGCAGTAGCATCATTGGGCTGGTGATAATTAGACAATCCTCATTGTCAGCAATGTCAGATATCTTCAGTGGAATCAGTTCGAGGTATGCGAAAAACCTTGCCTATGCCTGATTCATTGTGACAAATGCAATTTTTCCACAGTTCTGGGAGACAATTTTATCCGCTTTGATGTGACAACAAAATTGAATACTCTCTTAGACAAGACAGTACACTGAAGGCAAACTGAGATACCTCCTGCCACTGGTCTAGTCAGCTGACCAAGAAGTCCATGGGGTTAAGGCTCAGTGTATCTGCCTGAAAATGGTCACAGTCCAGGTATGACTATCATGTTCAGAAACAGATGCTGATGCTTCTGCTACTTGTAGCAGCAGCACTGACAGAAGAAGTATAGAGTGTTGACTCAGCCATCAGGGATTTGGAAGATATCTTTACATATGGTAGGTTTACCATAGCTTTAAAGGGGATGATCATTTTAGGGGCTTTTCTACTAGACAGAGGAAGCATACTTACCATCTCCCCACTACTGGGTTCTGGCTCCTTCAGACCCATGCCATGACTGCCTCACTCTTGTTCCCTACCTGTCAACATTCTGTTTGTGGCCAGTTATTGGTTGCAGTGGCCATGTGACCCTGATTAGTAGTAGCAGAGTCTCTTGCACTGATGTGCTTTTAGCAAGTTGAGAAGGCGCAGGCAGGAGTTTTCCATGGTTTATTGCTACTTCTGCCTACGCCAGGCTTTGGCAGAGGAGAGATGGTACAGGCAGGAGAAATGATGTGTGTTCCTTCCTCTACATCACTTACTGCTGCCTCACAGTGGAACCCATAAACGTGTACACCATTGACATATCAGTGGTGTCCGAGTGTAAAGATTCCAAAGCGTTAAAGACACCTGAACTTCAAGTGCCTATTTTATAAGTTAATTCCTCAATTAGCCATTAAAAGGTATTAAACAATGAGGAATTTCAATTTTTTTAATATCTTCCTTTTAATGGCTAACATGGTACAAATATGTTTTGCAAGTAAAGCGTGAAAAAAAAACTATACTTCTATTAACATATAAGACTGACAGATGAAGGATTTGTTTTACAAGAAAATGTAGATAAAATCTAACATTTAAAGGAAATGCTAAATCATTACTTAAATGCTTGGAAACATTTATATAAATTATCTTCTTTGGAAAATATATGCAATGCAACCGAGGGACCAATCTTTCAGGCTCATCAGCAGGTAGCGGCTAACCTAAATTCCTGTTGCTGCCCCAATTTAGCTTATCACTGTACCTGTGCCTTAAATACTCACAATAATGATATTAAAATTATAGTTACAACACTCACAAAAAGTGGCATATCGACAGTGTCTCTGAAACAATAGTAGAACATAGGTGGTCCCCCAAAATAATAATGAAAAAGAGATAGTGTGTCATAAACAACAGTGGTTCCCAAGATGGTAGCACAATGAAAGTGCCATCTTTTGTACCAATAATAGTGATCTTCTCATTTTACAAAGACAGTAATTGTGCACCTTTTAGGCCCCACTGTATTCCTTTTCAGTGTCCAACATAGAAATAGTGTCCACCTTTCTGCTCTCTAGACAATATAATACCCCTTTGTGTCCACACATTTTCTACTAGACAGTAATTTTTTGCAGAAGGTAAAAAAACAGTTCATGTTCCCTGGATGCTTAGCGCTTAGTGCTCAAGCAGAGGGAGGGTAGTAAATAGAAATCATAGGGCCTTAAGTTTTTAGGGGCAGCATAGCTTGGTTCTTAGTCAGACCCCAGACTAGAAAAAAAATAACCAAACAACAGAAAAAAATTAGATCCCGAGACCAGTTAAAAAATAAACACATCATACCACATGACAGAAATAAATATACAGTTTTAAATAAGATAAAAAAAAACAGACTCCATATCAGAAAAATAAAAGTAATCTAATCCCAGATGAGAAGAAAATATATATTAAGGAGACTCCAGACTAGAAAAAAAAAAGTATTGTTACCCTGAAAAAAATAAAATAAATAGATAATCAGATCCCAGACATGAGAAAAATAAAGTCTAATCAGACCCCAGCCCAGAACTGTTGCTGCACATACTTGGTCTTCAGCTCTGGATCCCACTGTACTGTTTTCCACAGACATGAAGCTGAACAGCAGTGCAAACACAGTGTTTTCCCAATGCTTGTCAAAAAGCTACAGTACTAAAAGTTCATATGAGATTTCAAATACAAACACTAATTTATACCTTGCCATATCGATATTAAACCTTTAAACCCCCAAAGCTGAGGTAAAATGTTATTTTGTAAGGGCCAAAACTATAGTTGAGCATCTAAAGACTAAATAGAGGATATGTTAACATGTGGCAGATGTGTTACAGAAATTTCTGTGACTGAAAACCCGTTCCATAGAGGGAATAAGGTTGTTCATGCAACCTGGGCATTTTGTGCATGCCTCATTTTGCAAAAAATTTGTAACAATAAATGAAGAACACGCTCCATCTGTCCTAACTAGAAAAATCCTGGACAATGGACCAAACTAAAGTTTGTGACAAACTGGTAAATACTAAAACCATTATTCATTAATGACACTATGAAATATGCAAGAAAACCATGTTAGAATTTGAGTAAAGATGGGGCAAGATATTTAAAAAAACAAAATACAAAAATTTGTATATTTTCATATATATTATACAGCAAATAGTTTTGCATTTGATAATATTAGGTAATCTTGCTCTATGAAATTTTTTACACATTATATTTTCTGATTATCAACTATTAATAGTACAGCTATATGCCTCTATTTCTACAGTCTGTGATGAGATTTTCTTTGACTGTTACATGCATTCTAAAGGACAAGAGGATGTTGGGGAGAGAAATCTGTGCTTTAAGAGAGTACATGTCAGTAGACCTTCAGTCAACTGGCGCTGATAAGTTCTGACAAGTGTTGTAGCCTCTCATCGTAATGGATGTTTCTGCTTTAGCAGATGAGAGGTGAAAATATATAATTCCACAAAGAAGAATGATACATGAACTATTTTTTAATTACTTTAAAAAAGATGCTGATATAAAATATGATCCTTTTTCCACTTAATGCAAGAAATAGATTTTGAATTGCAACTTGCATTAGCTACCATTACTCTAGACCCCTTTCCTTTTTTGTATTGTGGATAACAGGAAACAGCAGTAGACGCACAACTGCAGATGTTTATAGGTTACTTTATTATATTAAAGGTTTAAAAGAAGGGTTTATTTATAAAGCCATTATCATGCTTTCAAGGGTATTTCTGGTCTTTATGTATTGATGGCAGATCGGGATAGGTCACCAGCTGCTGTTAGCGCCAGAAAATATACATTGAATAAAGCTAGCAGCAGAAACTTCCATTCACTGTAGTGGGCATGCCGGCTTACTGCATATTCACTCTTACCGACGTGATATTGATCTATCCTGAGTCATCAACAGCTAAAAACCAAATAAATTCCCTTAACCCCTTCACGACATCTGTATGGACTCTGAAGAGACACTAGCTCCAGAGCGTGCCGGAAACCAGGAAGCGCACACTTCACGGGCAGGGACGCCTCCCCACAGGGAAGGCATTTCATGTCAGTAATGAGCCTGAGCCTGTACTAGGCTCAATGCTGTCTTTAACGCAGGGAAAAAGGGGCAGTTGACCCGGGCCCAGTTGCTCCTGGGGGCCCAAGGCAGCTGCCTCTTGAGCTCCTGTATTTTTCACCCCATAAGATGCATTTTTTCCCCAGCGCTGATTACTACCGGAGGACCGGGAAGCAGTGAAATCTCTGTACTCACCGCTTCCTGGTCCTCGGCTGTCAGCTGGGCAGGGCTGCGCACAGTGTGACCTCATGCTCTGTGCAGCCTTCACAGCCAACAACTGAGGACTAGGAAGAAGAGAGAGATTTTTTCTTATTGTCCTCCTCTAAAACATAGGTGCATCTTATGGGAAAGTGCCTCTTATAGGGCGAAAAATATGGGTACTCGCTTGCTCCTGCTCCTGACCTCCCTGCCCTTTGCATACGTTGCGTGCTGTGATGTCACGCAGGGGCACTGCAATGTTAGGGTGAGCTGAGCCCGGTCTCTTTCCTGAACTGCAGAGCGGTGCCCACTTCCAGCCCTGAGCCCAGCTGCCCAGAGCACTTATCCTGTGCCTGCTGGAGTCTTCAGAATTTACAGTAATTTGTGTGTGTGTGTTGTGGTGAGGGCGTGATTGCATGCTAGGGTGTGGAAAGGTTAGATCCAGGGGCTCAAGTTAATTCTTGCCCAGGGTCGAATCAATATTATATATAATTATATAAAGATTCACATTACCCCCTTTCCCCAAAATCAAGATACTTAACCAGTTCACATCTGCCCATAGGATATAAATGTCCTATGGGTGGATATTTAAAGTATAACTGTCAAATTTTTTTTATTTTTTTACTATTGGATTTTGGTGATTAATATCACCTTGTTGGCCCTGTTTTAATTTTTGATTATTTAATAAATAACCCCTAAAAGCCACCTAAAACTCCACAGTATTGGCTATTGCAGTGTTTCCCAACCAGTGTGCCTCAGCTGTTGCAAAGCTACAACTCCCAGCATGCCCGGACAGCCTTTGGCTGTGCAGGCATGCTGGGAGCTGTAGTTTCACAACAGCTGGAGGCACACTGGTTGGGAAACACAGGGCTATTGTTACCTGAGATAAAATCAGGTTGCTATGCTCCTTCCGTCTACCAGATGAGGACGGAGCGTGCACTGGGAACTGATAGTGAGTCAACATTGTAAGGGAATGTATAAAAGCCAGGTTCTTCCTGACAGGAGATAACAGTGCTGGGCTGTGTGTGTGAACTTCTCCACATGCCTGTGCTTGGCAGACACTCCCTTAGCAGTGCAGGACAATGTGGCTGCTCAGTGTATAAATGACAGCCTTATCTGATAAGAGGAGAGCTTTTAGGAGGACTACAGGCTTCAGCCAGACCTGGGAACTTCACTGCAAGACCCCCTATACAGAGCTGGTCTTCACTAACTTCACTGCAGGTGTCCTATGGATTAGCCTCATGGCTGAAGGCTGCCATCTTAACAGAATAGTGAAATTGCAGTTTTATGCAGACTGGTTGCTAAGGGCTGAATCTTATTAAATAAGGGGTAAGTAAGTCTAATAGTTATTGATTCAGGAATATTATCATATTAGTAACTACATATATGAAATCTGAAATTAGGGTCTAAATGTGACAGTTATCCTTTAACTCTGAATGGACGTTCTGGAATGTCCATTCAGAGATGTACGCTAATCATGCAGCTGCTGACAGCACGGCAGCCCAGAGAGAAGGCAGGGACAGTTCCCAGGTGACCCTGCCTTCTAGATTGCTGCATACACACTGCTCACCGCAATGCGCTTCCTGTCCCAGCCCGGTGGTCATGTGACCGCCAGGGCTGGGAGAGTGCAGGAGCTGTTGAGTCTTCCACATACCTCGATTAGTCCTGCACCGAGGCTGTACAGCACAGTATTATGCTGTACAGCCTCTCTGAGGGGGTGTATTTCCCCTGTAACTGGGGCTACTATGTCAGCCCCAGTTACAAGACAAAAATAGTCAAATGTCCTCCAGAAGTCTTGTATGACCTTATGGGGGACACAAAGTGTAAAACAAAAATAAAAATAAAAATAAATAAAGTGTTTTATAAAAAAAAAACGTTTCACATGTAAAAAAATAATCCCCAATTAAGTAATTTAAAAAAATATAAAAAATAGGAAGAAATTAATGAAATTGACATATTTGGTATTGTCGCGTCCGGCCATTTTTGTCACCTTACATCACATAAAGTGCAACAAGTGATCAAAAGGAGTATGTCCCACACAATGGTACCAATAAAACAGTCACCTCATTCTGCAAAAAATGAGCCCCTACATCTCTCAAAAATAAAAAAACTATAGCTCTCAGAACATGGAGACTTTAAAACATCATCTTCTGTTTAAAAATGCTATTATTGTGTTAAAGTGAAATAAATAAACATATTATGTATCGCCGCGTCCGTAACAACTAGCTCTATAAAAATATCACATGATCCAACCCCTCAGGTAAACGCCTTAAAAAAAATAGAAACAGTGCCACAAAAAGCAATTTTTGTCACCTTATATCACAAAAGTGTAATAACAAGCAATCAAAAAGTCATATGCCTCCCAAAGTAGTGCCAATCAAAAGTTAACCTCATCCCGTAAAAATTATACCCTACCTAAAACAATCGCCCAAAAATAAAAATCTGGTTCTCATAATCTGGTTCTCAGATTATGGAGACACAAAAATGTTTTTTTGTTTAAAAAATATTGTGTAAAACTTAAAAAAATAAAAAAGTATAGATATTAGGTATTGCTGTGTCCGTAAGAACCTGCTGTATAAAAATATCAGAATACCTAACCCTAACCACTTAGGTGAACACCGTAAAAACTAAAAAGTTTGTCAAAAGCAATTTTTAACCTTGCATAACAAAAGTGTAAGACCAAGCGATCAAAAAGTCGTATAGACCCTTAAATAGTACCAATCAAACCGTCATCTCATACCGAAAAAAATGAGCCCCTACATAAGACAGTTGCCCCAAAAACTAAAACAAAAAACTATGACTTTCAAAATGTGGAGACACTAAAAAAATATTTTTAAAAAATGCTTTATTATTTAAAAATTAAACAACTCAAAAAAGTTGTCATATTTGGTATTGTCGCGTCTGTAATGACCTGCTCTATAAAAATAGCACATAATCTAACCTGTCAGAGTAACTTTGTAAATAACAAAAAATAAAAACGGTGCCAAAACAGCAATTTTTGTTACCTTGCCTCTAAAAAATGCAATATAGAGCAAACAAAAATCATACGTACCCTAAAATAGTTCCAACAAAACTGCCACCTTATCCCGTAGTTTCCAAATTGGGCTCACTTTTTGGAGTTTATACTCTAGGGGTGCATCAGGGGTCTTTAAATGTGACATTGTGTCAAAAAAACTGTCAAGTAAAATCTGCCTTCCAAAAACCACATGGTGCTCCTTTCTGTGCCCTGCCATGTGCCCTTACAGCAGTTTACAACCACATATGGGGTGTTTCTGTAAACTGCAGAATCAGAGCAATGAATATTGAGTTTTGTTGAGCAGTTAACCCTTGCTTTGTTACTGGAAAAATTGATTAAAATGAAAAATTTGCCAAAAAATGAAATTTTGAAATTCATCTCCATTTTCAATGAATCTTGTGGAACACCTAAAGGGTTAACGAAGTTTGTAAAATCAGTTTTGAATACCTTGAGGGGTGTAGTTTCTTAAATAGGGTAACTTTTTAGAGTTTCTACTCTAGAGGTGCACCAGAGGGGCCTTCAAATGTGACATGGTGTCCAAAAACCGGTACAGCAAAATCTACCTTCCAAAAACCATATGGCGTTCCTTTCCTACTATGCCCTGCCTGGTGGTCATACAGCAGTTTACAACCAAATATGGGTTGTTTCTCTAAACTACAGAATTAGGGCAATAAATATTGAGTTTTGTTCGGCTGTTAATCCTTGCTTTGTTAGCGGAAAAAAATGATTAAATTGGAAAATCTGCCAAAAGCGAAAATTCTGAAACTTCATCTCCATTTCCCATTAATTATTGTGGAACACTTAAAGGGTTAACAACTTTGTAAAATCAGTTTTGAATACCTTGAGGGTGTAGTTTCTAAAATGGGGTCATTTTTGGGTGGTTTCTATTATGTAAGCCTCACAGAGTCACTTCAGATCTGAACTGGTCCTTAAAGGTGGGTTTTGGAAGTTTTCTCAATTTAAAGATTTGCTTCTAAACTTCTAAGGGAGTTTTCAGCCTTGTTGCCCTTCCTATTTGAAGCCCCTGCTGTCTCTCAATCGTTCTCTGGCAGCACACGCTTTCTGAGCTAGCTCCCAGAGCCCATTAGTACTTTGTACTTTCTCTTTTGGTTGGTTACTTGTTGCGGTCTTGCTACTACGCTACTTTGTTGGGCCTCTGCTTATGCTTCTGATAGTGTCAATTTGTCAGAAATATTAATTATTTTTTCTTTGCAGCGATGACTTTCCCTAAGGACCTGGAGACCCGTAAAGCCGGTTGCAGTACGCTGCTGGATGACAATTGTCCCTACTGGAGGTGCGAGGCTTGCCATAGATCACAGTCAGCTACTGAACCCACCATGCAAGAGATGTATGTGTGGGTCAAGGGATATGTGGACGAATCCATCAAAGGTGTAGTCAACTTGCTGGATGAGAGGCTTCCTACTTCTACTTAAGCTCCCATGGATACCTCTGCGTCCGTGGAGAGGCCCGCTGCAATTTCTCTGGTCTCCACCTCTTCGGATGAAGAAGAGCTAACTTCCTGTTTTTCCACCAGAAAAAACTCAGAAATTGCTAAAGTCCATCAGGTCGGGGGACCATGATGTTGACACCATGGGAGTCCTCCGATCCAGCAGGTTGGGCACAGCGTGTCTTTAAGGCGGATGAGACCCTCCTTTCCGTTATGAGAATAAAATGGAAGAAACCTGAAAAGACCCGGTCCTGACTAAGAAATTCAAGACCATGTTTCCCATGGCAAACTCCTTGGTGGAATCGTGGGGTTCCATTCCCAAGGTGGACATGGCTATTGCCAAGCAGTCCAGATGCACTCTGGTGCCAGCAGACGATGGGTCTAGTCTGCAAGAGCCCCTTGATGGTGAATAGTGGCATAAAAAGAAGAAAGGCACTCATAGGGTGAAAATGTTTGGATGCAATTTCCGTCGTGTAGACAAACGTCATGAAATGTGCTCACCTTGTAATGCTCCTCTTTATGGTTGGGAAGGAGGATTGTGGGAGCAGATGGATCAAGGAAGATCGAGAAGGACTGGTCGGTGCTGCCAGTTAGGGTCATCCGAGGTGGAAGCCACCACACTGTTCGGGTAAGGAGATAACTTGAATAACTGCCAGAGTCTGGCAAAACCAAAGGGGCGCACAATAACGACCAAGTCTTCTCAAGCAAAAACAAACCCTTTAATCGATTGACTACGCGTTTCGGGGCTCTCGTGACCCCTTTTTTAAGTCTGGAAATGGTGGGTTGGCTGAGCGTACGGTGGTGGGTACGTTTGTTGGTGGCAGATTTTGCTTGCTGTGTGGACTGGTCAAGCTGGCAAGTGGGACGCTCACATTACTGGTAAAAGGGGTACTGAAAAAGGGGTCACGAGAGCCCCAAAACGCGTAGTCAAAGCGATTAAAGGGTTTGTTTTTGCTTGAGAAGACTTGGTCGTTATTGTGCGCCCCTTTGGTCTTGCCAGACTCTGGCAGTTATTCAAGTTAAGAGCCCCTTGATAGGAGGGGAGAGTGCACTCTGAGGAGAGGTTACTCGGCTGCTACAGCCTCCGCGTCTACCGCTATCGCGGCTACGGAAGTCTCTTCCTTCCTACGCTCCTGTCTTAATCAGATCCAGATGGATGTGGACCAGAGAGTGTCCGGGACGACATCCTGGCCGCGTTTAAAACCGTCAACTTGGCCATGGACTTTCTGTGCAACACAGCACAGTTGCAGCTGAAGTATATGCATAAAGAACAAAAGGTGGAAGGGAGCGCGGGCGGAATGTTCCGAATTTGTGGCCTATTTAAATTCTGTGAATGACATGAATATGTCATTCACTTTGAATTTTGGGGGACCACTCTTGAATTTCTTGATGTGCACATTTCGATTGTAGATGGGGCCATCATTACGGAAACTTTTCGAAAACCCACCGCATCTAATTCCCTTCTGCACCATGACAGTTTCCATCCAAATAGCGTGAAGGAGGCCATCCCTTATGGTCAATTCATACGTCTTAGGCGTGTCAACAACACTGATGCTGGCTATGACAGACAGGCAGCTGAGTTAAAATCTAGATTCCTTCAGAGGGGCCATCCCAGGAAAGTGGTTGACAGGGCCTACACCAGAGCTCGATCGAGAACACAGCCTGACCTCCTATACGGAACAGGCGCTGGAAACAAGAAAGAGGAGAACAGCGATAGATTTGTTTTTGTGTTTAAGTTTAGCCCCTAGCTAACCTCATCAAACAGACGATCGTAAGCAACTGGGACCTACTTAGAACAGAATCTGGTTTAGGAGCTATCATTCAGAATAGACCTCTTAATACCTTTAGGAGAACAGGTACCATTAAGGATAAAATAGTGAGTAGTGTATATAAGGAAGTCTGCACTGGTAGCACTTGGCTTACTAGTCGTAGACCAATTGGCAACTTTTCATGTGGCAATTGTTCTTTTTGTCAGTATAATTGTCGGAAAAAGGTTTTTCCATATGTGGAGTACACCACAGGGTGACACAGTTTATTAATTGCAGGACGCAATTTGTGGTCTATGTGATCCTGTGCACATGTGGTGTCTTCTACATTGGAAAAACGATCAGGCCTCTTTTTGAACGATTTAGGGAACACCTAAATTCTGTGCGCTCTGGGAAGGGCTGCCCTAGACTCATCAAACATGTGCGTAAGGATCACCGTGGTGACACTACGTGCCTCAGTTTTGGAGGTTTAGAGGTTGTCCCCCTCCACCCCGTGGTGGGGATAGACACCGTCTTCTCCTTCAACG
This sequence comes from Bufotes viridis, assembly GCA_033119425.1. Lineage (NCBI taxonomy): Eukaryota > Metazoa > Chordata > Amphibia > Anura > Bufonidae > Bufotes > Bufotes viridis. The sequence goes on from CM065589.1 coordinate 240,943,401, forward strand.
AGAAGCCAGCTGGATCATCCGCACAGATGCGATGGGCCTGGGCGGACTCAATGAGCGCAATGACTTATGGGTTTTCATTTAAGTTAATATTGCCCCGGTGGGTTACTGGGTGTTAATTAGCCTTAATTAATAGCCTAGAACTACTATACTTTGTTCCATAGTAACTATCCATGTATATCTCTACCAAAGGAGTGCGCTTTATGGCACTTGATTTGTTTTATGTATGTCGGTATCTGTACATGTACGGGTGTCCACATTGCTAAGCAACTGATGCACGGAGCCTGCTTTATGACGCGCAGGGTATCGACGTCACTGAATGTAGCCGGAAGAAGCGCAAGACAGTGCGAAACGGCCGTCGCTACTTGGTGCCTCGTGATGTAGGCGTCCGTCCATTGCCCGGAACTTCACTTGTTTTGTGCATTACTGCAATAAACGAAGAAACGAAGAACTGCAGTGGTGAGTGCCGCCTCTTTCTTGCTGTTCCTTTTTGATATATTATCACAGTTGCAGCTGAAGTTGGCTGCCAAGTCGATGGCCTTAGTTTCCGCAGCTCGCAGACCCATATGGCTTAAGCCATGGGTCACGGATAATGTGTCTAAATACAACCTGTGTGGTCTGCCTTTTGAGCCTGACCGCTTGTTCGGTGCTCAGTTAGATAAAATTATGGAGGATCTCTCTGACAAAAAGGAAAACTCTTCCCCAGCAGCCCTTTTGGAGTCGGGGCAGACAGGAGCATGGCGGTAGATCCGACCAACAGTCTAGGTCACGTAGAGACTGGGGGCGCAGCGAAAATTTTCAAACCGCCCTCGCAGAGCGAGCTAGAGAGGCTAAGCTCTCCTGACTATCGGCCTCCCGCAGGCTCTCGGTTGACCCCGTTACTCCTGCCATCCTTCGGAATTTTTCCATACATTGTCCCCTTGTGCCCATTGGGGCGTCTCACCCAGTTCAAGGATGTCTGGGCTCAGGAGATTCCGGACCCTTGGGTACTAAAGGTAATTTCCGAGGGCTACTTAATAAACCTCAAGTCGCCTCCTCCAGACAGATTTGTTGTCAATCATCACCTCCTGCCTGCCAAGCAGGTGATTTTGGAAGCCTATATCCAGGACTATATTCTCAATGGCACTCCGAAGGATGTTCCAGCAGGAGAACAGGGCTTAGGGATCTATTCTCCGTTTTTCTAGTTCCCAAGAAATCCGGAGGCCTCCGGATGATTATTGATTTGAGATTTTTCAATCAATTTATAAGGAAGGTAAAATTTCGTATGGAAACTATCAGGTCAGTCATCCAAGTTCTTAACCCCAGAGAAGTGATAGCTACCGTAGACCTCAAGGATGTGTATCTTCACATCCCCATCCATCCTGCCTCCCAGAGGTATCTCAGGATCGCGGTCCAGGTCTGGGGGTCCTCAGGAACCTTCAGTTTGCTGCCTTACCCTTTGGGATTTCCTCTGCTCCTATCATCTTCACCAAGGTGGTGGTTTCGGTGGTTTCAGCTTTGAGGCTTCAAGGGCTGACCGTAATTCCTTATATGGACTACTGGCTCTTAAAAGCCTCCTCAGTTCCAGTTCTTACCCGACATCTTCATATAGCGATCTCTTTTCTGCTCCGCCTATGGTGGATCATCAACTGGCAAAAAGTCGAACATGAGCCCGTCAACTTCTGTAACCTATTGTCACGACTGTGAGTGATCCAGACAGGTCTGGGAGGAGAAGGTCGCAGCGACTTGCTACTCGTGATAGCTTGTGAGTTTGCTCCGTGGTTCAGGGTATGTCATCCGGGTTTTGCCTTGTGAACCTTTTTGTCCTGACTGGGAGTTTTTAGGTATTCTTCTCAGGTGAGTGCTGTCTGCCACTCCCAGCTACTATATTAGTTTCAGTTTCACTTGCAGTCATTGCCAGATATAGTCCTTACTTCCAGTGCTATTCTGACCTTTGAAGGAGATCGTTTGACGGTATTGCTGTGGAGCTCTTGTCTGGCGTGAACTGTCGTTGTTGGGATCATCTTCTCTGCTCGTGACTGGATAAGTCTATCTCTGGAGATTGTTTGTTTGTTGCTGTCTTCCCCTGTTGTTCTCCTAGACATGAGTGATGGTGACTAGTGCTCCCATCTGCCTTTCCCCAGTTTAGTCTTCTTAGGGTGACTCAAGGTTTAGGCATCCTGCTCGCCGCACGGGTTCACACCCCGTCTAGGGTATCAGGGCAGACAGGTGCCAGCTTAGGGTTTGTCAGGGGTGGCCGTTCTAGTTCTCATCCGTAGATAAGGGTCCCCTTTCCCCTCCGTCTGGTGCGACACGACTGCTGCTGGGATATCGGTCGTGACACCTATCTAGGCTTCATAGTAGACTCCATTGGGTTGTCACTCCAGTTGACTCCAGAAAGAAGAACTCGGATTCAGGACCTGGCAAGGTTCCTATGTATTCCTCGTCGAGTCTCCATCAGGACTCTCATGAAGATGTTGGGGCTCATGTCAGTGGCTGCGAATGCAGTCCCTTTGGCTTTATGGCACCTCCACCCTCTTCAGTCGGAGGTCCTTGCCAAATGTGATGGCAGCCCCGCAGGCTAAACTCCCTGTGCTCCCTGTCTTGCCAGACTCGAACCTCCCTGAGATGTTGGCTCCATCTCCCGGAGGGAAAGTCTATAACCCAGCCATCCTGGGTCATATTGACTACGGATGTGTCCCAAGTAGGCTGGGGCGCTCACCTAGACGACTCCCCTGTCCAAGGAGCGGCTACTTTCCTCCAATCTCCAAACTTTGCCATCCAAATCCGGGGCTTGGCAGTGAGAGTACAGGCAGACAACATGACTGCGGTCCTGTACACCAACAAGCAGGGAGGCACAAGATCTCTACCCCTTCCTTCAGAGATCGGGGTAATTCCTCGGTGGGCAGAGTTGAACCTTTCCCACCTGTGAGCCATCCACATCCGTGGTTCCTGCAATTTAATCGCGGATCATTTGAGTCGCGGTCTGCCGACAATGGAATGGTCCCTGCATCCAGAGATTTTCAGGCAGATAATACTCAGGTGGGATTTGCAAGAGATAGACCTCATGGCAACGAGGTTCAATGCCAAAGTGGAGAGGTTCTGCTCCCTTTACAAGGAGGACAACCCCTGGCGATAGATGCTCCGTCAATACCGTAGAGGTTCAGGCTGGCTTACATCTTCCCTCCTTTTTCCATGATACTGAGGGTATTGATGAAAATACGTCAGGATCAGGCCTCGGTGATATCCATCATACCTTTTGGCCCAAGAGATCCTGGTTTACCCAGCTCATTCAGATGAGTCAGGGACATTATTGGAGGCTCCCCCACGGCAGACCCTGGTGTTATGGGAGACTCACCTCTGTCCAGATCTGCACAGGTTCAACCTGACAGCCTGGAGGTTGACCAGTCCCTTCCCAGAATAGAAGTACTTTCGGAGTCAGTCCTGAGAACGTTATCAAATTCAAAAGCAGAATCTACCAAGAAAGCCTACTCCAGGATTATGAAAACCTTTTCGTCATGGTGTGCTTCTAACCAGGTGGCGTCTGCAGATTAACCCCTCTCTACGATTCTTCTCAACAGACCCTATTCTCAGGACCCACTCATCAAATACTTCCTCAAAGGAGCCGAAAGGTTGAAGCCTACAGTACTGAGGCCCATCCCTCAGTTGGACTTATCAGTCGTGCTCAGGGGCTAACATTTCCCCCTTTCGAGCCTTTGGAGGAGGTGAATTTCAGGTTCATGACTCTGAAGTTAGACTTCCTACTGGCAGTAACTTCGGCCAAGAGAATCTCAGAACTTAAAGCCTTCTCGGCCTCAGAACCCTATACTATCTTTCTTTAAGACCGGGTTCCCCTGAGATTCCTTTCATATTTCAGGCCTAAGATCCCTTCATTTCACAACATCAATCGGGTGATTTCTTTACCAGTTTTACTTTCTCATTCTACCTCCTCCAGGGATTCTGTCAAGCATCCGTTGGATATCTCGAGATGCCTCTAGATCTATGTGGATAGATCCAAGGAGTTCAGGATAGATGAGAATCTCTTTATCCTGTTTGACGGTAAGTCTAAAGGCCGCAAGGCGTCCAAGGCGTCGATTGGTCGCTGGATTAAGGAGGCCATTAGGGAATAGTTTGTTTCTCAGGCTTTACATCCTCTGGAGTTTGTGAAGGCCCATTCCACTAGGGCTATCTCCACTTCTTTTGCTGAAAGAAGTCTCCTTCCTCTGGAGATGATTTGTAAAGCTGCCTCCTGGAGCTCTGAATATCCCATACCTTGAATGGCATAATGGAAAAAAATAAAGATGACCAGCTCAGTGTTTATTATCACTTTATCTAAAAAAAAAAAAAAAAAAGTGATCAAAAAGTTATATGCACCCCAAAATCATATTAGCAAAACTTACAGATGGCTCTGAAAAATAAATTAGCTCTCATATAACTTCATAGCCATAACTATAAAAAAGGTTATGGGGGTCAGAATATAGCGATAAAAAGAAAGAATTAAATCTTTCCAAAGTTTTTTTTTTTTTTTTCAGTATTAAAAAGCAAGAAAAACTATACATATGTTTAGTGTTGAGCGAACAGTTCGAGCATAGTTTGGCTTCGTATCGAATTTTGGGGTGTCATGGACATGGACCCGAACCCAGCCAATCATCTAGTGTTTTACTTCCTGCCCTAAGAGCCCATCACAGCCATGCCTATTAATGGCATGGCTGTGATTAACCAAGTGCAGCATGTGACCCAGCCTCTATTTAAGCTAGAGTCACGTAGCGCTGGGGCGTGATGGCGTGAACACGTTGCGCTCTCCTGCCTTGCTCTCCCTCCCTCCCTCCACGTCTCCCATGCAGCTCCTGGGGCACGAAGTTTGAGCCGAAGCATGCCGACCTCTCGGTGAAAACCTCCCTGGGGGTGACGGCGTCCTTGGATGGTTTCCTGCCTCCTGTTTGCTGCCGTCTGCTCCGTTCCTCCTCCTCTCCCCTGGTGTCATCTGGCGTCTCTCTCTTCCTGCCGTGGCTTGCTTGGTTTCCCCGGTCCTCCCCTCACCTTCTCCGCTTCTCTGTGTTCCTCTGTTCCTCTGCTGGATGTGCCGCTCCCCTTTGCTGGAGCTGTGTTGTGTCGGCTCTCCCCTGTCTCCTGCTGCTGTCGAGTTGCTGCTGCTGAGCTGTGTTATTTGCCCCTGCCTGCTCCTGCCTGCTCCTTCCTAGGACCGAGCCTGCCAAGTGAGGACGTCTGAGATTCGGCATCGACACGTGAGAAACTTAAGGGAAGGATTGTGTGCGTTGTATTTGCCTCTGTTGCACATATATAAGTGTCCTGTGCCCTGTGTGGTGTGCTATAGGAATTATTTATCTGGACATTTGAAGTATAAGGACACAAAAAAAAAAAAAAAAGGAGTGAAAAGAAAAAAGAGGGAAAAAAAGGAAAGAAAGAAGGGAGAAAAAGGAAAAAAAAATAAGGAAAAAAAAAAGGGGTATAATAAAAGCCTAACCAGCAAAGCAAAGGTGAGAAAGAAAAGGGAAAAATCCTTAAAAATCCTTAAAAAGGAGTAAGCCCAAAGGAACTTTAAAAAACAAAACAAAACTGGGAAGTAAAAGGAGGGATTTAAGGAAAAATAGAGGGAGGTAGAGAGGGAAAGGGGAAGAAAAAGAAAAAGAAGGAAAAGGAGGAGGGGAAAAGGAAAGGAAAACAAGAAAAAGGGAAAAAAGGGAAAAAAAAGAAAAGGAGGAAAAAAAAAAAACGAATATAAAAACTAAATATATCAGTATAAAAAGAGGCTTTAAACAAAAAATGGCTCCAAAGCGGCGCTCAATTGACTCTTCTGGAACAAAGCTGGGGTCCACGACATTAGAGAGTAAAATTGATAAGTATTTGAAATCTCCTCTCTAAATGAAAAGGATTTACTTAAAGGGAAATTGCATGTTAACCCTAAGAAAATTGTTAAACCCCCAAGCTGAAGAACTCTCTGAGGACGGGTCTTCAGAGGTGGGCCAGGAAGGAGGGGAGGAAAGTCTGTTAACGCCAACAGAAATTGAACATGACCCCTTAGCTCTGGAAAAAATCCTGCGTGCTTTTAAAAACAACGGTATCCTAATGCAGGGGATGTCCACTCAGCTGGGGTCTATGCAGAGTGATATATCCTTGATAAGAGACGAGCTGACAAAAATCCGCGATCGAGTTCTTAACGTGGAAAAAATGGTCGACTCTCTGCAAACAGATACTGTTATGTTAAAAACTAAGACGGCGTCCCTGGCTTCAGAAAATTTCCTTTTTCAAAACAAGCTGGAGGATTTGGAAAACAGATCAAGGCGTTACAACATCCGCATAGTTGGATTTCCAGAAGGAGTTGAAGGTCGGCAGCTAGTGGAGCAACTTAAAGATTTGATTGTGGAAAACCTCGGCAGTGAACATTTTTCGCCTATGTTTCAAATAGAAAGAGCCCATCGGATCCCAGGGGAAACCCATCCCAGGGAGGCCGCCACGGGTAATCTTAATAAAGCTGTTATTGTCGATGGATAGAGACATGATACTGAGAAGAGCCAGAGAATGTTCACCTATTGTTTATCAGGGCACAAAATTGCTATTCTTCCCTGATTTTGCTCGGCAGACCCAAGAAAAAGGAGTTTTACTGAGATAAAGAAACGCTTGGCGTCCAAGGATATTAAATATTCTCTACAGTATCCAGCGAAATTGAGAGTGATTTATAACGGGACTTCCCAATTTTTGAAAAACCGCAACAAGTGCTGGACTGGATGGAACAACTGGGCATATGAAATATTTTCTTGAAATGAAATGAACCGAAATGAAACTCAAGAAAAATAAATATTTTTATTGAGATAAAGAAATGTTTGGCTTCTAAGGACATTAAATATTCGTTATAGTACCCAGCCAAATTAAGAGTGATCTATAATGGGATTTCCCAATTTTTTGAAAAACGCAAGAAGTCCTGGACTGGATGGAACAACTGGGCATATGAAATATTTTGTAATGAAGTGATGGAGGGGATGGAGGGAGATGGGACTAGTGGGGGAGAATGGCCGGAAGGTAGAGGTTTGCTGACTAGATCGGGCGGACCAGTGGAGGGAGGGAGTGGGGAGTGGGGGAAGGGAACCTACCTTGCAGGGAGGGTTTTTTTTTTTCTTTTTTTCTGCTACGTTTTAAATGAGGTCCATTAGAATTGTCTCTTGGAATGTTAGAGGTCTCGGAGAAAGGACTAAGAGGCAAGCAATTATGGATGCAATAAAGAGACATCTTCCGGCAATTATTTGTATAGTGGAAACCCATCTTACCAAAGAGACTGTGTCCCGCTTGATGACGGGATGGCACTCTCAATCCTACCATTCTACTTTTAGTAGTGCCTCTAGGGGTTGCAATTTTAAACCATAATTCTGTAGAGTTTACTTTAACAGATTCCTATATAGACGATCAGGGTAGATTCATTTTTTGCATGGTAGGCTCTATGGCTATAGTTACATTCTTGCCTTTTTTACATACCTCCGCCATTTTCGATGTACCCACTTAATCAACTATTGCTTTTTTAGAAAAGAGACCAGAGTGTCGGCTTGTCTTGATGGGAGACTTTAACGCTGTTATGGATCCCAAAAGGATAGGCTGACTTTAGATGTAGATCAGGGAAGGAATATTTGCAACTCTCCACTGCCTCAGTTTTGTTCGGAAGTTGGACTGGTGTATATATGGGACCATTTTGGCGGAGGAAAGAGAGTATACTCTTGTGTTAGTAGGGGTGGAAGAGCTATGTCCAGGATTGACCTAGCGCTTACCAATGAGAGCAATTTGAACAATATTAGAAGGATACGATATGGAGTAAGAACAGTTTCGGACCACTCACCTGTATCTATTGAGGTTTGCATTAGGGAGAATAAAGATAACGGAGGGCTTGGTTTTAAGCTTAATCCATATTGGCTTACCATTATGGATAATTACCAGTCCACTAAACTACTCATATCCTCTTTTTGGGAGGTGAATCTCCCTCTGCTAATATTAACGTTGTCTGGGACGCTCTGAAAGCATATCTGAGGGGGTTCTTATAAGCGATATTACCGCTGTGAGGAGAACATTTAGGAAAAAGAGGAGGAATTAGTTAAGACTGTAGCATCCACAACGGAGCAATTTATGAATCAACCTACCGAATATAATAAGGAAGAGATGCACAGGGCTAGCTGTTCTCTGAAGGATTATGTAATTGAGAAAGCAAACCATAGATTATTCTTTAAGGGACAAAAGTACTTTTCAGAGTCCGGACGTCCTGGTAAGCTCTTAGCTAGAATAATCTCACAACAGGACAAGAAAAGGAAAGCTATTACCTCGATTCGTAATTTAGACGGTGTGATTCAATTAGAATTAGAGGGAATTAGAGATACCTTTCTGCAATATTTTTCCCAGATATATACAGCTTCACCCGGTTTGCCACCTGACCTGGCGAGGCAGTTCTTGGAGAAAATTTCTCTGCCGATGTTAACGGAAGACCAAAAATTTTTGGGGAAAGAGAATTGTCTCTTTTGGAGATCCAGGAGGCCTTGAGGTCTATCTCTGGGAACTCATCGCCAGGGTTAGATGGCCTGCCGTACAAATTTTATCGTAAGTATAGTGATGCCATCCTTCCTCATTTACTAGAGGTATTTTCTCAAGCACTACAGGGAGGGGTCTACCACAGTCTATGATGGAAGCTTTGATAGTTCTAATTCCCAAAAAGATAAAGATTTAATGGATGTGAGCTCTTATAGACCAATTTCCTTATTAAACACGGACGTTAAGTTACTATCAAAAGTCCTGGCTAATAGGCTTTCTCGGGTTATATCATCTGTCGTCCACCCAGATCAAAATGGCTTTATGCCAAAAAAGGGTACCCATTACAATTTGCATAGGTTTTTACTAACATTCAGTCTCCTGGGAATGGCGCCCGCTCCATCCTGTCATTGGACGCCACTAAGGCGTTCGACAGGGTCGAGTGGACGTTTCTCTGGGAGGTGATGAAAAAATGGGTTTCGGCCCTAAATTTATGGCGATGGTTCAACTGTTATATAAGTCTAAAGTTGCCAGGATCAAGATCAATGATATGCTGACAGAGAGTTTTGTATTGGGAAGAGGCACCCGTCAAGGCTGTCCCCTTTCCCCTCTTTTATTTAATATTTATATTGAACCTCTGGCAGCTTGTATAAGGCAGGATTCGAGAGTGGCTTGTTTTGGTGTAATGGGGGAGCAAGATCGTATATCCCTCTATGCAGATGATATTCTGTTTTTATACATCAAACAGAAAAAACTCTTCCTCGAATAATGGAGCTAGTCAACCTTTTTTCTGAGTTTTCATGCTTGGAGGTTAACTGGGAGAAGACTGCCCTCCTCCCTATAGATGAATTGCGAGGATCTATGGAAAATTTGTCTAATCGGTTATTGATCTCCGATTCAATAAAGTACCTGGGGATAATAGTTTTCGCCAAAATTCAAGATTATTTACAACTCAATTTGATTCCTTTATTGTCAAAATTGATATCTAAAATTAAGATATGGCAAAAAATTCTGCCTGCAAGAGCAGACAGAATTTCTTTAATAAAAATGGTGGTGCTGCCCCAGGTTCTTTATGTTCTTCGCAACTCGCCTGTATGGATTGAAGATAAGTACTTAAATTGATAGAGCGGATGATTAACGATTTGCTATGGGGAGGAAACGCGTGAGATTAAAGGCGCTTTACTTTTCTATGCCCAATAATCGGGAGGTCTTAATCTCCCTATTTTAGGGGTTATTTTATGGCCTCTCAACTTTGCTTTTTTAATGACTGGGAAAATAGCCATCTCTGCAGAAAATTGGTGAAAGATTCAGGTTTTTCGGATCTATTCACAGTATTAGAGTCTGATTATTTACTTAATATACAGACTGGCTATAAATTTTTCTGCAGAATGGCTACAAAAGCCTGGCTGGTTATAAAGAGCTGGTTTAAAGTTGAGCCATCACTTATTTGTACTCCACTATGGCATAATTTAAAGCTTTTGAACTTAGATGATCTGAATTTTCGGCAATATTGGAGGATGAGAAATATTCAACATTTGAACCAAGTGGTTAAGGGTGGACAGATCCTGTCTCTTATGGAGCTAAAGCAAAAGGAAAATGTAGGTGAGGTGGCTTGGTATGCGTATTTTCAGTTGAGGTCGGCACTTTCTAGTATTCATTCACTTAAAGTAGACACCCCGAATTTTTACACGATTTGATTTGTAAGAAAGGTAGTATGAAAGTTAAAGTATCACATTGTTATAGACACTTGATGAAAAATTTTTTTTGGAATGTCTTTCTCCAGGACAGCGATCCTGGTCTGTTTCACTGTCAGAGGTGGGCTCCCGGATTGGGAGAACGTAACGGATAATTTAAGTCAAGTTTCGCACAACTTCAATCATACTGTTGTACAGTTTAATATTATACACAAAATATATGTGACACCCTTATGGCTCCATAGGAGAGGATTTAGAGCTTTCTCCGATTGCCCCCGTTGTGGTGACCCCAGGGCAGATCATTTACATCTGTTCTGGGATTGCCCGACGGTGAGCAATTATTGGAGAATGGTTCAAACAATTTTGACCCAGAGACTTAAGATTGATATTTCTGATTCTCCCAAAGTTTGGGTCTTGGGGATTTATCGGAGGTTAATTGTCAACTCATAAAGCGCCGACTTCTGACCAAAGTGATGTTCTTAGCTAGGCTTCTTGTATCTAGAAATTGGTGTTCTTCCTCTGCTCCAGATTGTAATAACTGGTAAAGTTTGGTCAGGAAGGTGAAAAGTTACGAGAGGATTTTGTACAGCCAAAGAGGGTCCTATGCAAAGTGGGATAGTACGTGAAAGGAATGGGACGGTTAAGTAACTAAGTGTTTTTTTTGTTTTTTCCCTGCAAGGTGGGGGGGATAGTCGGTTGGGTTGGGGATGATTGTGTAACTTTGTTATTTTCATAAATTTGTATCTTTTGAGATAATTAAAATAATAACTTTATTAATATAAAAACAGAGTCAAGTAGCGCCGCACGTCACACTGCTCTGATTAGTGTAGGGAGAGGACACAGCTTCTGTGAGGGCGAGATTAGGCAGGGAAAAGTCAGCAACAGCACCAAATGAAGCGGATCAATCTACAGCTGTAAATGATTGAACTTCTGCTAGTTACTTGCTCACTGGTTTTTAGGCTGCACAGAGCGTTTTTCTGTCACTTATTTTCTGGGGTGATCGGCGGCAATTTTGTGACTTGGGTGCACCAGAAGAAGCTGCCACCAAGTCCATCAATCCATCAATACTAGTTTTTTTTTGCTATATCCTACATCAGGGGCTTGGCTATGCTAATTGTCACCCCTAGAAACTCAAGATAGCAATTTCTATATTTTATTAAGGGGTTAAATACAATTGCACAAATACCAATCCCTAAATCTGGTGTTCCAGCTTTGGCTAGCCAAGTATTATACTGTCTGCTGTCTGGCAAAGGATAGATTATTTTATATGGTGAAATTCAATTGGCAAAATAGCAATACCATAAATCTGGTGTTTCAGCTGTGGCTGGAAAAGTATAATAGTGTCCGCCAAAACATATATTTTGTTCTGGGGTGAAATTAAATTGCCAAAATAGCAATACCCTGAATCTGGTGTCCCAGCTGTTGCAGGCCAAGATTCATAGTGTCCGCCAAAACATATATTTTGTTCTGGGATGAAATTCAATTGCCAAAATAGCAATACCCTGAATCTGGTGCCCCAGCTGTTGCAGGCCAAGATTCATAGTGTCCGTCAAAACAAATATTTTGTTCGGGGTGAAATTCAATTGCCAAAATAGCAATACCCTGAATCTGGTATCCCAGCTGTTGCAGGCCAAGATTCATAGTGTCCGCCAAAACATATATTTTGTTCTGGGATGAAATTCAATTGCCAAAATAGCAATACCCTGAATCTGGTGCCCCAGCTGTTGCAGGCCAAGATTCATAGTGTCCGCTCAAAACAAATATTTTGTTCGGGGTGAAATTCAATTGCCAAAATAGCAATACCCTGAATCTGGTATCCCAGCTGTTGCAGGCCAAGATTCATAGTGTCCGCTAAAACATATATTTTGTTCTGGGATGAAATTCAATTGCCAAAATAGCAATACCCTGAATCTGGTGCCCCAGCTGTTGCAGGCCAAGATTCATAGTGTCCGCCAAAACAAATATTTTGTTCTGGGGTGAAATTCAATTGCCAAAATAGCAATACCATAAAACAGTGGTTTCAGCTGTGGCTGGCAAAGTATAACAGTGTCCACCAAAACATATATTTTGTTCTGGGGTGAAATTCAATTGCCAAAATAGCAATACCATAAATCAGTGGTTTCAGCTGTGGCTGTCAAAGTATAACAGTGTCCGCCAAAACATATATTTTGTTCTGGGGTGAAATTCAATTGCCAAAATAGCAATACCCTGAATCTGGTGTCCCAGCTGTTGCAGGCCAAGATTCATAGTGTCCGCCAAAACATATATTTTGTTCTGGGGTGAAATTCAATTGCCAAAATAGCAATACCATAAATCAGTGGTTTCAGCTGTGGCTGGCAAAGTATAATAGTGTCCGCCAAAACATATATTTTGTTCTGGGTTGAAATTCATTTGCCAAAATAGCAATACCATAAAACTGTGGTTTCAGCTGTGGCTGGCAAAGTATAACAGTGTCCGCCAAAACATATACTTTGTTCTGGGGTGAAATTCAATTGCCAAAATAGCAATACCCTGAATCTGGTGTCCCAGCTTTTGCAGGCCAAAATTCATAGTGTCCGCCAAAACATATATTTTGTTCTGGGGTGAAATTCAATTGCCAAAATACCAATACCATAAATCAGTGGTTTCAGCTGTGGCTGGCAAAGTATAACAGTGTCCGCCAAAACATATATTTTCTTCTGGGGTGAAATTCAATTGCCAAAATAGCAATACCATAAAACAGTGGTTTCAGCTGTGGCTGGCAAAGTATAACAGTGTCCGCCAAAACATATATTTTGTTCTGGGGTCAAATTCAATTGCCAAAATAGCAATACCCTGAATCTGGTGTTCCAGCTGTGGCAAGCCAAGATTCATAGTGTCCGCCAAAACATATATTTTCTTCTGTGGTGAAATTCAATTGCCAAAATAGCAATACCCTGAATCTGGTGTCCCAGCTGTTGCAGGCCAAGATTCATAGTGTCCGCCAAGACATATATTTTGTTCTGGGGTGAAATTCAATTGCCAAAATAGGAATACACTGAATCTGGTGTCCCAGCTGTTTCAGGCCAAGATTCATAGTGCCTGCAAAAACATATATTTTGTTCTGGGGTGAAATTCAATTGCCAAAATAGCAATACCCTGAATCTGGTGTTCGAGCTGTTGCAGGCCAATTGTAAATCTGTCCATAAAAGGATACCTTTCATCCAGGGCATAAATACTAGCCCTAAAAGAGATATTCCCCTAAATCACTGGTTACTGCTGTGCCTGGATTAGTGTAATAAGGTACATAAATAAATAGGCAGATAGTGTTAGGTGCCTGTAAAAAAGGCCTGAATTTGAAATCAATACATTGGGCCAAATATTTTTTTCTTATTGTGGTGCTTGGTGAACGGTAACAATGAGGAAAACATCTAGTAAGGGACGCGGACGCAGGCGTGGTGGTATTAGTGTACCCTCTTGTGCTGGGAGAGGACATGGCCATTCTGCCACAGCCTCAAATCCAAGTGAACCAACTACCTCAGGTTCCAGTACCCGCCAGAATTTACAGCGATATTTGGTGGGGCCCAATGCCGTTCTAAGGATGGTAAGGCCTGAGCAGGTACAGGCGCTAGTCAATTGGGTGGCCGACAGTGGATCCAGCATGTTCACAACATTATCTCCCACCCAGTCTTCTGCAGAAAGCGCACAGGTGGCACCTGAAAACCAAGCCCATCAGTCTGTCACATCACCCCCATGCATATCAGGGAAACTGTCTGAGCCTCAAGTTATACAGCAGTCTCTTATGCTGTTTGAAGACTCTGCTGGCAGGGTTTCCCAAGGGAATCCACCTAGCCCTTCCCCAGTGGTGGAAGACATAGAATGCACTGATGCACAACCACTGATGTTTCCTGATTATAAGGACATGGGAATACCACCTCATCGGAGTCCGCACGTCTCAGATGATGACGAAACACAGGTGCCAACTGCTGCGTCTTTCTGCAGTGTGCAGACCGAACAGTAGGTCAGGGAGGAAGACTGTGTGGTAGACGATGCAGGGGACGATGAGGTCCTAGACCCCAAATGGAATGAAGGTCGTGCCACTGACTTTCATAGTTCAGAGGAAGAGGCAGTGGTGAGACCGAGCCAACAGCGTAGCAAAGAGAGAGCAGGGGGCAAAAGCAGAACAGCCGCCTCCAAGAGAGTTCGCCTGCTACTGGCCACCGCCACCAGGGACCGAGCACCCCAAAGGCAGCTTCAAGGAGTTCCCTGTCATGGCAATTCTTTAAACAATGTGCTGACGACAAGACCCGAGTGGTTTGCACGCTGTGCCATCAGAGCCTGAAGCGAGGCATTAAAGTTCTGAACCTTAGCACAACTTGCATGACCAGGCATCTACATGCAAAGCATGAATTGCAGTGGAGTAAACACCTTAAAAGCAAGGAACTCACTCTGGCTCCCCTGCTCCCTCTTCTGCTGCTGCCTCAGCCTCTTCCTCCGCCTCGGGAGGAATGTTGGCACCTGCCGCCCACCAAACAGAGGATGTGCCACCGACACCACCACCTGCGTCACCAAGCATCTCCACCATGTCACACGGCAGTGTTCAGCTCTCCATCTCACAAACCTTGGAGAGAAAGCGTAAATTCCCACCTAGCCACCCTCGAGCCCTGGGCCTGAATGCCAGCATTTCTAAACTACTGGCCTTTGAAATGCTGTCATTCAGGCTGGTGGACACAGACAGCTTCAAACAGCTGATGTCCATGGCTGTCCCACAGTATGTTCTTCCCAGCCGCCACTATTTCTCCAAGACTGCCGTGCCTTCCTTGCACAACCAAGTATCCAATAAAATCAAGTGTGCACTGCGCAACGCCATCTGTGGCAAGGTCCACCTAACCACAGATACGAGGACCAGTAAGCACGGCCAGGGACGCTATATCTTCCTAACTGCACAGTGGGTAAATGTAGTGGCGGCTGGGCCCCAGGCGGAGAGTTCCTTGGCACACGTCCTTCCGCCGCCAAGGATCGCAGGGCACCATTCTTTGCCTCCTGTAGCCTCCTCCTCCTACTCGGCTTCCTCCTCCTCTGCTTCCACCAGCTCATCCAGTCAGCCACACTCCTTCACCACCAACTTCAGCACAGCACGGGGTGAACGTCAGCAGGCCATTCTGAAACTCATATGTTTGGGGGACAGGCCCCACACTGCGCAGGAGTTGTGGCGGGGTGATTGAACAACAGACCGACTAGTGGTTTCTGCCGGTGGGGCTCAAGCCCGGCCTGGTGGTGTGCGATAATGGGCGAAATCTCGTCGCAGCTCTGGAACTAGCCGGTTTGACGCACATCCCTTGCCTGGCGCATGTGCTGAATTTGGTGGTGCAGAAGTTCATTCACAACTACCCCGACATGTCAGAGCTGCTGCATAAAGTGCGGGCCGTCTGTGCGCGCTTCCGGCGTTACATCCTGCCGCTGCTCGCCTGTCTGCGCTACAGCGGAACTTCGGCCTTCCCGCTCACCGCCTCATATGCGACGTGCCCACCAGGTAGAACTCCACCTTGCACATGCTGGAGAGACTGTGCGAGCAGCAGCAGGCCATAGTGGAGTTTCAGCTGCTGCACGCATGTGTCAGTCGCACTGCGGAACAGCACCACTTCCCCACCAATGATTGGGCCTCCATGCAAGACCTGTGTGCCCTGTTGCGCTGTTTCGAGTACTCCACCAACATGGCCAGTGGCGATGACACCGTTATCAGCGTTACAATACCACTTCTATGTCTCCTTGAGAAAACGCTTAGGGCCATGATGGAAGAGGAGGTGGCCCAGGAGGAGGAGGATGAGGGGTCATTTTTAGCACTTTCAGGCCATTCTGTTAGAAGTGGCTCAAAGGGAGGTTTTTGCAACAGCAGAGGCCAGGTACAAATGTGGCCAGCCAGGGCCCACTACTGGAGGACGAGGAGGATGAGAAGGAGGTGGAGGAGGATGAGGATGAAGCAGGTTCACAGCGGGGTGGCACCCAACAGTTTGTCCTTACCTCTGGGGAGCCTGGCACACATGAGCTGCAGTGAAACTCCAAAAAGTGACCCTATTTTGGAAAGTACAGGGTAAGGTGGCAGTTTTGTTTGTATTATTTTAGGGTAAATATGATTTTTGGTTGCTCTATATTACACTTTTTTGAGGCGTCAAAAGGTAACAAAAATAGAAATTCAGAAATTTTATCTCCATTTGTCAATAACTCTTGTGGAACACCTAAAGGGTTAACAAAGTTTGTAAAATCGGTTTTGAATACCTTCAGGGGTGTAGTTTCTTAGATGGAGTCACTTTTTTGGAGTTTCTACTCTAGGGGTGCATCGGGGGCTTCAAATGGGACATGGTGTCAAAAATCCAGTCCAGCAAAATCCACCTTTCCAAAAACCATATGGCGTTCCTTTGGCCATACAGCAGTTTACGACCACATATGGGGTGTTTCTGCAAACCACAGAATCGGGGCAATAAATATTGAGTTTTGTTTGGCTGTTAACCCTTGCTTTGTTACTGGAAAAAATTGATTCAAATGGAAAATTTTCCAAAAAATCGAACTTAACTCTTGTGGAAAACCTAAAGGGTTAATGATGTTTGTAAAATCAGTTTTGAATACCTTGAGGGGTGTAGTTTCTAGAATGGAGTCATTTCTGGGTGGTTTCTATTATGTAAGCCTCACAAAGTGACTTCAGACCTGAACTGGTCCTTAAAAAGTGGGTTTTTGAAAATTTATGAAAAATTTAAAGATTTGCTTCTAAACTTCTAAGCCTTATAACGTCCCCAAAAATAAAATGGCATTCCCAAAATGATCGATACATGAAGTAGATATATGGGGAATGTAAATCATTTACTTTTTGGGCGGTATTACTATGTATTATAGAAGTAGAGAAATTGAAACTTGGAAAATTGCAAATTTTTCTACATTTTTGGTAAATTTGATATTGTTTTTAAATAACAATGAAATTTTTCGACTTCATTTTACCTCTCTCATGAAGTACAATATGTGACGAAAAACAGTCTCAGAATGGCCTGGATAAGAAAAAGAGTTTTAAAGTTATCACCACATAAAGTGACACTGGTCAGATTTGCAAAAATGGCCAAGTCCTTAAGGTGAAATAGGGCCGAGTCCTTAAGGGGTTAACGGCTGTGTGCTGAATTATTTTGAGGGCACACCAAATTTACTTTACACTGTTATTCAAGCCCTACACTGACTTCTTTACATTGTATAAAAGTGTCATATCTTCAGTGGTGTCCCATGAAAAGATAAAATAAAATAAAACATTTACAAAAACGTGAGGGGTATACTCACTTTTGTGATACTTGTATCTTGAGATATAAATAGTTAAGATGACAGTATGAATCTAAATGTTTTCAGAGTTACCCAGAACTTAAGGTATGGGAGATTTATATAGTGATCACGATGGAAGATATTTTTTAAAGAACACTATATTCATTCTATTCCAAATAATAAATAATCTGTGTGGAGCAGGTTGTGCAAGAAAGTAGACAACAAAGATACTGTACCTATGAAAACTCAAAGAAGAGACTGACCATACAACTGCCACTTGCATTGTTCACTGGATTTATGTTTTAAAGAAGTCAGTATTAAAAGACATCTTAGATCTCAGTTAGACATTAAAAAAATGGTACTGTACAAAAATATTTCTGAAATCAAGCTGGATATGTGGTCTCTGAAACTTTTTGGCCACAAAGAGAACTTTATGTTTGGTATCAATCACCAAAAACATGCTATGCCTTATACTGTGGTTATGCCAACATCTGCTATCAATGTTCCCAGAACCAGAAAGATTTATTCAGTGAAAATGTAAAATGAATGCAACAAAATAGAAGATGTTTCAAAATGAATGGTGCAAAACTTTAGCCTTGATATTTATCACTGAGAGGACATAACAAAAATATATTAAAATGAAAAGACACACTATCTAAACAAGCTTTTTCTATACACTACAAATGTTCCATGTGAGCTATAATGATTAGAGATGAGCGAACACCTGGATGTTAGAGTTCGGCCGAACTTCCGAAAATGTTCGGGATCCGAACTCGAACCGAACTCGAACCGAACTTTATCCCGAACCCGAACCCCAATGAAGTCAATCGGGACCCGAACATTTGGGCACTAAAAAGGCTGTAAAATAGTCCAGGAAAGGGCTAGAGGGCTGCAAAAGGCAGCAAAATGTAGATAAATGCCCTGCAAACAAATGTGGATAGGGAAATGAATTAAAATAAAATAAATTAAAATTAACCAATTTCAATTGCAGAGAGGTCCCATAGCAGAGAATCATGCGTCATATCACCCACCACTGGAGAAGGCCACTTTCAGTTATTTTGGCCCCAGCACCCAGACAGAGGAGAGAGGTCCCACAGCAAGGAATCATGCGTCATATCACCTACCACTGGAGAAGGCCACTCAGTTATTTTGGCCCCAGCACCCAGATAGAGGAGAGAGGTCCCACAGAAAGGAATAACGCGTCATATCACCCACCACTGGAGAAGGCAACTTTCAGTTATTTCGGCCCCAGCACCCAGACAGAGGTGAGAGGTCCCACAGCAAGGAATCATGCATCATATCACCCACCACTGGAGAAGGCCACTTTCAGTTATTTCGGCCCAGCACCCAGACCGAGAGAGAGGTCCCACAGCAAGGAATCATGCGTCATTTCACCCACCACTGGAGAAGGCCACTTTCAGTTATTTTGGCCCCAGCACCCAGACAGAGTAGAGAGGTCCCACAGCAAGGAATCATGCGTCATATCACCCACCACTGGAGAAGGCCATTTTCAGTTATTTCAACCCAGCACCCAGACAGAGGAGAGGTTCATTCAACTTTGGGTTGCACCGCAAGATCATGGTAAAGTTAAAAAAATGAGGATTCAATAAAGAAGTGCCCCGGAGTACAAGAATACATGGATGAGGGGAGGCAGTTATAAATGTCTATTCTGCACAAGGGAGGCACAGGTCCTGTGGGATCCATGCCTGGTTCATTTTATGAACGTCAGCTTGTCCACGTTGGCTGTGGACAGGCGGCTGCGTTCGTCAGTACTGACGCCCCTGTCGTGCTGAATACACGTTCAGACAAAACGCTGGCCGCTGGGCAGGCCAGCACCTTCAAGGCATAAAATGCTAACTCTGGCCACGTGGACAATTTGGAGACCCAGAAGTTGAATAAGGCTGAACCATCAGTCAGTACGTGGAGGAGTGTGCAGACGTACTGTTCAACCATGTTAGTGAAATGCTGCCTCCTGCTAACACGTTCCCTATCAGGTGGTGGTGCACTTAGCTGTGGCGTGGAGACAAAACTTTTCCACATTTCTGCCATGCTAACCCGTCCCTCAGAAGAGCTGTCCGTGACACTGCTGCGTTGGCGACCTTTTGCTCCTCCTCTGCCTTTGCCTTGGGCTTCCACCTGTTCCCCTGTGACATTTGGGAATGCTCTCAGGAGCGCGTCTACCAGCGTGCTCTTGTACTTGCGCATCTTTCTATCACGCTCCAGTGCAGGAAGTAAGGTGGGCACATTGTCTTTGTACCGGGGATCCAGCAGGGTGGCAACCCAGTAGTCCGCACACTTTAAAATGTTTGCAACTCTGCTGTCGTTGTGCAGGCACTGCAGCATGCAGTCGATCATGTGTGCCAGGCTCCCCAGAGGTAAGGACAAGCTGTCCTCTGTGGGAGGCGTATCGCCATCATCCTCCGTATCCCCCAGCCACGCACCAGTGATGGGCCTGAGCTGCGTTGGCTGCCACTCCGCTGTGAACCTGCTTCATCCTCATCCTCCTCCACCTCCTTCTCATCCTCCTCGTCCTCCAGTAGTGGGCCCTGGCTGGCCACATTTGTACCTGGCCTCTGCTGTTGCAAAAACCTCCCTCTGAGCCACTTCTAACAGAATGGCCTGAAAGTGCTAAAAATGACCCCGTATCCTCCTCCTCCTCCTCCTGGGCCACCTCCTCTTCCATCATCGCCCTAAGCGTTTTCTCAAGGAGACATAGAAGTGGTATTGTAACGCTGATAACGGTGTCATCACAACTGGCCATGTTGGTGGAGTACTCGAAACAGCGCAACAGGGCACACAGGTCTTGCATGGAGGCCCAATCATTGGTGGTGAAGTGGTGCTGTTCCGCAGTGCGACTGACACGTGCGTGCAGCAGCTGAAACTCCACTATGGCCTGCTGCTGCTCGCACAGTCTCTCCAGCATGTGCAAGGTGTAGTTCTACCTGGTGGGCACGTCGCATATGAGGCGGTGAGCGGGAAGGCCGAAGTTCCGCTGTAGCGCAGACAGACGAGCAGCGGCAGGATGTAACGCCGAAGCGCGCACAGACGGCCCGCACTTTATGCAGCTCTGACATGTCGGGGTAGTTGGGAATGAACTTCTGCACCACCAAATTCAGTACATGCGCCAGGCAAGGGATGTGCGCCAAACCGGCTAGTTCCAGAGCTGCGACGAGATTTCGCCCATTATCGCACACCACCAGGCCGGGCTTGAGGCCCACCGGCAGAAACCACTAGTCGGTCTGTTGTTCAATACCCTGCCACAACTCCTGCGCGGTGTGGGGCCTGTCCCCCAAACATATGAGTTTCAGAATGGCCTGCTGACGTTTACCCCGGGCTGTGCTGAAGTTGGTGGTGAAGGAGTGTGGCTGACTGGATGAGCTGGTGGAAGCAGAGGAGGAGGAAGCCGAGTAGGAGGAGGAGGCTACAGGAGGCAAAGAATGGTGCCCTGCGATCCTTGGCGGCGGAAGGACGTGCGCCAAGGAACTCTCCGCCTGGGGCCCAGCCGCCACTACATTTTCCCACTGTGCAGTTAGGAAGATATAGCGTCCCTGGCCGTGCTTACTGGTCCACGTATATGTGGTTAGGTGGACCTTGCCACAGATGGCGTTGCGCAGTGCACACTTGATTTTATTGGATACTTGGTTGTGCAAGGAAGGCACGGCAGTCTTGGAGAAATAGTGGCGGCTGGGAAGAACATACTGTGGGACAGCCATGGACATCAGCTGTTTGAAGCTGTCTGTGTCCACCAGCCTGAATGACAGCATTTCAAAGGCCAGTAGTTTAGAAATGCTGGCATTCAGGCCCAGGGCTCGAGGGTGGCTAGGTGGGAATTTACGCTTTCTCTCAAGGTTTGTGAGATGGAGAGCTGAACACTGCCGTGTGACATGGTGGAGATGCTTGGTGACGCAGGTGGTGGTGTCGGTGGCACATCCTCTGTTTGGTGGGCGGCAGGTGCCAACATTCCTCCCGAGGCGGAGGAAGAGGCTGAGGCAGCAGCAGAAGAGGAGCAGGGGAGCCAGAGTGAGTTCCTTGCTTTTAAGGTGTTTACTCCACTGCAATTCATGCTTTGCATGTAGATGCCTGGTCATGCAGGTTGTGCTAAGGTTCAGAACTTTAATGCCTCGCTTCAGGATCTGATGGCACAGCGTGCAAACCACTCGGATCTTGTCGTCAGCACATTGTTTAAAGAAGTGCCATGCCAGGGAACTCCTTGAAGCTAACTTTGGGGTGCTCGGTTCCTGGTGGCGGTGGCCAGTAGCAGGCGAACTCTCTTGGCGGCGGCTGCTCCTCTTTTGCTACGCTGTTGGCTCGGTCTCACCACTGCCTCTTCCTCTGAACTATGAAAGTCTGTGGCACGACCTTCATTCCATGTGGGGTCTAGGACCTCATCGTCCCCTGCATCGTCTTCCAAACAGTCTTCCTCCCTGACCTCACACTGCAGAAAGACACAGCAGTTGGCACCTGTGTTTCGCCATCATCAGAGACGTGCGGACTCCGATAAGGTGGTATTCCCATGTCCTCATCATCAGGAAACATCAGTGGTTGTGCATCAGTGCATTCTATGTCTTCCACCATTGGGGAAGGGCTATGTGGATTTCCTTGGGAAACCCTGCCATCAGAGTCTTCAAACAGCATAAGAGACTGCTGCATAACTTGAGGCTCAGACAGTTTCACTGATATGCATGGGGGTGATGTGACAGACTGATGGGCTTGGTTTTCAGGTGCCACCTGTGCGCTTTCTGCAGAAGACTGGGTGGGAGATAATGTTGTGAACGTGCTGGATCCACTGTCAGCCACCCAATTGACTAGCGCCTGTAGCTGCTCAGGCCTTACCATCCTTAGAACGTTGGTGCCCCACCAAATATCGCTGCAAATTCTGGCGGGTACTGGAACCTGAGGTAGTTGGTTCACTAGGACGTGTGGCTGAGGCAGAATGGCCACGTCCTCTCCCAGCACCAGAGGGTACACTAACACCACCACGACCGCGTCCGCGTCCCTTACTAGATGTTTTCCTCATTGTTACCGTTCACCAAGCACCACAATAAAAAAAATATTTGGCCCAATGTATTGATTTCAAATTCAGGCCTTTTTCTACAGGCACCTAACACTATCTGCCTATTTATTTATGTACCTTATTACACTAATCCAGGCACAGCAGTAACCAGTGATTTAGGGAATATCTCTTTTAGGGCTAGTATTTATGCCCTGGATGAAAGGTATCCTTTTATGGACAGATTTACAATTGGCCTGCAACAGCTCGAACACCAGATTCAGGGTATTGCTATTTTGGCAATTGAATTTCACCCCAGAACAAAATATATGTTTTTGCGGACACTATGAAACTTGGCCTGCAACAGCTGGGTCACCAGATTCAGGGTATTGCTATTGAATTGAAATTGAAATGAATTGAATTTCACCCTAGAACAAAATATATGTTTTTGCGGACACTATGAATCTTGGCCAGCCACAGCTGAAACCACTGATTTATGGTATTGCTATTTTGGCAATTGAATTTCACCCCAGAACAAAATATATGTTTTTGCGGACACTATGAAACTTGGCCTGCAACAGCTGGGACACCAGATTCAGGGTATTGCTATTTTGGAAATTGAATTTCACCCCTCAACAAAATATATGTTTTGCGGACACTATGAATCTTGGCCAGCCACAGCTGAAACCACTGGTTTATGGTATTGCTATTTTGGCAATTGAATTTCACCCCACAACAAAATATATGTTTTTGCGGACTATATGAACCTTGGCCAGCCACAGCTGAAACCACTGATTTATGGTATTGGTATTTTGGCAATTGAATTTCACCCCAGAAGAAAATATATGTTTTTACGGACACTATGAAACTTGGCCTGCAACAGCTGGGACACCAGATTCAGGGTATTGCTATTTTGGCAATTGAATTTCACCCCACAACAAAATATACGTTTTTACGGACACTATGAAACTTGGCATGCAACAGCTGGGACACCAGATTCAGGGTATTGCTATTTTGGCAATTGAATTTCACCCCACAACAAAATATATGTTTTTGCGGACACTATGAAACTTGGCCTGCAACAGCTGGGACACCAGATTCAGGGTATTGCTTTTTGGCAATTGAATTTCACCCCACAACAAAATATATGTTTTTGCGGACACTATGAATCTTGGCCAGCCACACCTGAAACCACAGATTTATGGTATTGCTATTTTGGCAATTGAATTTCACCCCAGAACAAAATATATGTTTTCTCGGACACTATGAAACTTGGCCTGCAACAGCTGGGACACCAGATTCAGGGTATCGCTATTTTGGCAATTGAATTTCACCCCAGAACAAAATATATCCTTTGCAGGACACTATGAAACTTGGCCAGCCACAGCTCAAACCACTGATTTATGGTATTGCTATTTTGGCAATTGAATTTCACCACAGAAAATAATCTATCCTTTGCCAGACAGCAGACAGTATTATACTTGGCTAGCCAAAGCTGGAACACCAAATTTAGGTGATTGGTATTTGGGCAATTGTTTTTAACCCCTTAATAAAATATAGAAATTGCTGTCCTAAATTGCTATCCTCAGTTATCCTGAGGTGCTGTTGCTGACTTTTCCCTGCCTAATCTCGCCCTCACAGAAGCTGCATTCTCTCCCTACACTAATCAGAGCAGTGTGAAGTGCGGCGCTACGTGACTCCAGCTTAAATAGAGGCTGGGTCACATGCTGAACTTGGCCAATCACAGCCATGCCATTAGTAGGCATGACTGTGATGGGCTCATAGGGCAAGAAGTAAACGCTAACTGATTGGCTGCTGTGCAGCCCTTCAGAAAGCGGGAAGTAATCGCCGAACAACGAACCCGAACCCGAACTTTTTTGAAAATGTTCGGGTTCGGGTCCGTGTCCCGGACACCCCAAAATTCGGTACGAACCCGAACTATGCTCGAACTGATCGCTCAACACTAATAGTAAACGCTAACAAATTCACGGACCTGCCAAAATCATATATGCCTACTGTTAAAGCATCGTTAGCAGCATGGAGTGTACATATTAAAACAAACGGCGGGCAACCGAACATGAAAAAAACGATATTGCTCTAATCTCTCAAACATTTCAAAATTCCAAACAATATGGACACCTGGTTTCCCAAAGGCATCTCTCTCCTGCATGAAATAATAAGAAACAAGAAAATTATAATTATAATTATAATTAAAACAAATTCAACTTAACTGACGTGGATAGGCCCACCTATAATGCCTTAAAACTAATTTGGGATAAATATCCCCACACTGAAATCTACATCCCTCAACAGTTGTCAACCTTCCTGAAGTCATTACCTAACTACCAACAAATAAGAAACTTCAAAACAGTGTATGACATGGCGAACGATGATATAGATCAAAAATCAATGGCCCAACACCAGAAATGGGAAAGGGACTTAAACAAATCAATACATCTGAATCAATGGAACAAAGCAAGCTTAACATTAAATGCTACTACCTGTACCAATCACAGGGAACAGTACTACAAAATTGTATCAAGGTGGTACTACACACCAACACAAATACACAAATTTTATCATGCCTGCTCAGACATGTGCTGGAGGAGGTGCAATCAACAAGGTACCTTACTCCATATCTTCTGGTCTTGCCCACAATTAACTAAAATTAAGAAAGACATGCAAGAATTAATAAATCTAGTAGCAAGGAAACAATCCACACTAACTCCTGAACTGTGTCTGTTGAACTTGGGAATTGAGAACATTGAACCCGTAACACGAACACCAATCATACATGTTTTCATCGCATACCGCACACTAATAGCGAGACAGTGGAAATCAAACATCATACCTAAAATTGGAGATATCATTGAAACAGTATCCAAAAACTGTATAAACGAACTGCTGCATGCGACAATAAAAGACAAAAGGAACAACATGGAAAATAACTGGGTGGCATGGGCATCACGTTTCCCTTTGCAAAGCTTAGGCTAAACGCCAGCCAGGATAACAAATCAGAGTGGATAGAGGACTGGTCGGATGGTCAAATAGAGAATCTAAACTCATATCTCAAACCACTTTTAACTATTTGGAACTTGGACTTTACTTATAACCCTTTCTATCTTTTCTCTTGTCTATGTTTGCACAAATATATTTAATTCCACTTGCAATGTAACATTTGCAAGTATATATATATATATATATATATATATATAAATATATATATATATATATTTTTTTCTTTCTCGTAAATGTGTTATAATGTTATTGGAGAAGATATGTACTTACAACGCCTTTCCGTCCCCTTTTCTTTCTGCATTTCTCATACAACAGTTTACGTTAATAGGAAAATGTGGAATTTGATGTACAATCTGTATGCACATTTTCTT
This sequence comes from Bufotes viridis, assembly GCA_033119425.1. Taxonomy (NCBI): domain Eukaryota; kingdom Metazoa; phylum Chordata; class Amphibia; order Anura; family Bufonidae; genus Bufotes; species Bufotes viridis. Next base: position 240,969,224 of record CM065589.1, read on the forward strand.
CTCTTTCTATTTTCTTTGTGTATTAACTTGTAAATTTACAATACCTTTTGAATGTATGTAAATTGAAATATTTCTTGAAAATTAATAAAAATTATTCTGATTAAAAGTGATCTCCACAGCGGCCTGCCCATTAACAGTAACAGTGACAGCAAACTCCCTTTAACAGTGACCTCCACAGGGGCCACCCCTTTATTAGTGACCTCCACAGTACCCCGCCTCATTAACAGTGATTTCCATAATTACCCGCCCCTTAACAGTGACCTCCACAGAGCTCTGTTCACTTAAAATGTGACCTCTGCAACACCACGCCCACTTAACAGTAACCTCTACAGCACTCAGCCCCTTAACACTGACCTACATAGCAGACCGTCCCTTAACTGTGACCTCTGCTGTTCTCTGTCCCCTTAACAGAGACCTCCACAGTGCTCGCCCTTTAACTGTGACCTCCACAGCATCTCGCCCTCTTAACAGTGACCTTCACAGCAGCCCGCCCCTTAACCTTGACCACCACAGTAGCCTGCACCATTAACAGTGACCTCCACAGCGGCTGCTCCTTTATTAGTGACCTCCACAGTACCCCCTCTCCATAACTGTGATTTCCACAACAGTGTGTCCCCTTAACAGTGGCCTCAACAGCAATGTATCTTTTAACATTGACCTTCATAGCGGACCGTCCCCTTAACTGTGACTTCCACAGCAACCTTCACCTAGGGTAGCCAGAGGTCCGGTTTTAGGCTGGACAGTCTGGCTGTCAGACTCCCTGTCCTCCTTCTGTAGCAGGGCCTGGACGGACACAGGGATGTTCTTTTGAACAGCTTACTCTCAGACATCAGCATTGTGCTGTCTGAGCGTGAGCTGCAAGGAGAAAGTCACCGTCCCTCCTACCCATGCAGCTGACAGAAATAGATTTTTAACTTCATTTTTTCAATCCCCGTTGGCTGTGGAGTGGGAGGAAGCGTGGCCTAATTAGGTTGGGGAGTGGCCTAGCAGGACCTGGGGGCAAGGTTTTTGAGGGTGGCCTGAATGGCCACCCTACCTTCCCCCTGAATTGTGACCTCTACAGTACTCTGCTCCCTTAACAGTGTCATCCACAGCTCCCTGCCCTTTCAAAGCTGACCTACAGCAGTGAAGACAAATGGCTGGGTTGTTATGAAAACCTGGTGTAAAACTGTGTGTATGTGGAGACTAAGGGCCTGCGAGCTTCTATAGGCTGATAAGGGTCATGCATTTTTGGGGATTATATTAGGAACAGTACGTACTAGAGAGCTGAGACCCAGTCTAAATCCTTCCATTCCCACCTGATGTACCTGTGAGCCAAATTTCATGATTGTAAATGCGAAGGTGCGGATTCCTTTAGCAGACATACACACATACAATCAGCTTTATATATATGATATATATATATATATATATATATATATATATATATATATATTATATAGAGAGAGAGAGAGAGAGAGAGAGAGAAACATCCACGACACTCCTCCGGAAATGGTAAAAAAACAAGTGTATGCATTCACACATGTCACAGCTACGCTTTCAGTCCCCTCACAGAACCTTTCTCAATACCCATAGTCTGGACTCTACCTAATACATGTGTTGTCTCTACCTCACCTATAGAACGCCATTCACGCACAGGATTAGATTCGGCTTCCTCAGCCATATACGGTCCAGCAGCCTCCAGGCTGTGACCACACCACTAATGATGGACATCGGCCTGGACGTTTCACCCGATAAAGATTTTACTGTAGGCCAGTATAGGCCCCAAAAATTAGGCATTCACCTGACTGAAAAGGCCTTTTATGACGCTGTATATACCTAAGACAAGGATCATTCTTGGTTCTGGGTGGTGGCGGATATGTGTGGGCTGGCATGAGGAAATTCAATTACACGTGGTCGTCACAGGTGTTGAATTCCTCCAAAATCTATGCCTCATTCACTTTTAGAAATGTGAGGTAGTCCACACAGTCTTGAGCTAGGTGAGTGCACATATCGGTCACGATCCCCCCTGCTGCGCTGAACATCCTTTCGGACAGGACACTCAACGAGGGGCAAGCCAAGAGTTCCATGGCAAATTGTGCCAGGTTTGGCCACAGGTCAAGCCTGCACATCCAGTAGTCCAGGGGTTCCTTGCTTCTCAGAGCGTCCATATCGGCCGTTAACCTGATGTAATCGGACACCTGTCAGTCTAGGCATTCCCTGATGCTGAATCCGGAGGGTGGCTGTCGATGGGTTGGCTGCTAGAATAATCTCATATCCGAAGGGACCAACACATCTTCAAACCGCCCTCTTCTTGAAGGCACGTTAGGATTGGTACCCGCACCTGTTTCGCTGTGGGTAGAAACTCCTCTGCCAGCGCCTGCAACAGCAGAATGCAGCATCTCTCGAAGTAAGGCCTGGAAATGCTGCATTCTGCCAGCTCTCTCTGATGCTGGTAACATGTCCGACATTTTTAGTTTGTACTGGTGGTCTAAGTACGTTGCCACCCAGTACTGGTCCTTGCCCCTTATTCTTGAAGGCCCCCATTTGCACTAAGCTGGAAGTTGTGGAGCGCCCTGGCTCCTGCTCATCGCCCAGAAGAATGTCGTCCTTTGTCTCCTCCCCCCAGCTACGAGCAACACCAGGGATCCCTGAAAAGCTTAAAGTCCCCCTTAAAGTCTGCTCTTCTTGCTCCTCCTCTTCCCCCCAGCCACCATCCTCCACTGCCTTCTCTTCAGACTCCTACTGACTTGTCTCAGATGGAGAAGCCCCCCTGGGAATTCATTCAGCATGGCGGCTTCCTCTTCTTCCAGCTCCTGGTCCTCGACGGCTTGTTAAATGACACAACGCAATGCACGTTCCAGAAAGAAGGCTTAAGGTACGATGTCAATGATGGTGTCCTGGCTGCGACTGACCAGTTTGGTGATCTCATCAAATGGGTGCAGGAGTCTGCATGCATCTCACATGAGCAGCCACTGGCACGGTGGAAAGAAACCAAGCTCCCCAGAACCTGTCCTGAGTTCTTACGCGTATTCGATAACGGCAAGCATATACAGGGTAGAGTTCAAGCGCATCGGGCTGTTACAAATCAGACGTCTGACGCTGAACGTCAGCAAGGTGAGCCATGGCCGTGTAAGATCTTGTAAAATGGCCAGAGATTTTCCTGGCCTGCCGCAAGACGTCCTGGACCCTGGGGTATTTGGCAACGAATCGCTGCACGACTAAGTTCAGGACGTGTGGCATGCATTTCACATTTGTCCTTTTGCCCTGTTTCATCGAGCTTAGCAGATTGGCACCGTTGTCGCACACCACTTTACCAACTGTCAAATTGAGCAGGGTTAGCCACTGATCGGCCTGTGACCGCAAAGCTGGAGGAAGTGCAGGACCGGTGTGGCTCTAGGCTTCCAGGCATAACAGCCATAGCACAGCATGCAACATCCCACCTGGCACATCAAATAGGTTCTGGGGAGCTTGGGGGTGCAGCGGAAGAGGCGGTAGCAATGGAACAGGAGGAGTCAGCTGATGAGGAGACGGATGATGGAGTAGGAGGAGGAGAAGAAGAAGCAGGCTTGCATGCAATCCGTGGCAGTAACACCAAATCCACACGGGAGCCATGGGTAACATACTTGATGGCCGTCAGAAGGTTCACCCAGTGGGCAGTAAAAGTTATGTACCTTCTCTGCCCATGTTTGTTAGACCACGTGTCTGTGGTGAGATGTATCTTGGCACCGACACTGTGTGCCAGAGATATATTTACATGCCACTGAATGTGGCCATAAAGCTCTGGGATGCCCTTCTGGGAGAAATATTTTCTTCTGGGGATCTTACATTGCGGTGTGCCAATGGCCACAAATTTTCGAAAGGCCGCCAGTTTATATGGCAGTAGTTGGCGGGCTAGCAGTTCCGACAAACCAGCGGTCAGCCGTTGGGCAAGAGGTTTATCCAGCGTCATCAACTTTTTACACTCGAACATTTGGGCCATGGAAGCCTGCCTTCTGCCAGATGAACGTGATGACAGGATGGTAGAAGGTAGAGTGGAGGACAAATGGGAGGAGAGAGTAGAAGGATAAGGAGAAGAGGCCGGACGTGGAGTGCCGAGAGTGTGGCTTTGTGGGTTCTGACGGCGTTACTCCCACTGGGCACGGTGATGGGAGGCCAGGTGCCTTCTTTAGGCAGTCGTCCCTCGGTGAAGTGCTGGGCTTACCGAGACTTATGCGTTGACAGCACAGGCTGCAGATGGCAACACTATTGTCAGCAGCTAACACTGCGGAGCCATGTGCCGGCGTCCTGGGAGCGCCAGAAGTGACCGTGCATAATGGATGGCTTGCTCCGGATACATTTGCAGTATGCTTTTGCCTCCTGTGCCCTGCGAACTCTGCCTGCTTCTCCTCCCTCTCTGCTGCTCTGTCTCTCCCTTTGAACTCCCTCCTCTTCCTCTCTTATGGGCACCCACGTGACGTCCATTGACACGTCATCATCGTCACCTTCACCACCACTGACATTAGAGATCTCGGAGTAGGCAGCAACAGCGGAAACCTCCCTCCTTGGGCAGATCTGGGTACTGTCGTCAGACCTCTGGGTGGGGGTACTGTCATCAGACCGCTGGGTGGTGGCCATTGCTACCTCCTTTTCCATCCGATGCCATGAATGGCTGCGCATCAGTAAGGTCTGGGAATGGATGGGGAAATAATTCATCTGACTAGAGTGGGGGCCAATGGTGGTGGTGTGTCTTTGGGGGTGCACACAGTAGAGAGTGAGGAGGGTGCAGATACAGAGCATGAAGAGGGTGCAGAGCGGAAGGCTGAGTGAGCCACTCAGCCAACTCTGGTGCGTCCTTTGAAGTAATCGCACGCGATTTCTCCTACTTCCCACTTAGGCTCCGGCCTGGTGCACCTGCCAGACCCCTAACACACTTGCGGAATAGCTTGCCTCTTTCTCTGCCTGTCATTTTCAAAATGACCCTGTTCCAAAGTCCCTAGAGAAGAGCAGTATTTGTGGAAACAGGTATATTACAGGCCTTAATCAGTATTTGGTGGAAGCAGGTATATCAAACCCCTTAATCAGTATTTTGTGGAAGCAGGTATATCGCACCCCTCAATCAGTATTTTGTAGAAGCAGGTATATCGCAGGCCTTAACCAATATTTGGTGGAAGTAGGTATATCGCACACCTCAATAAATATTTTGTGGAAGTAGGTATATCGCAGGCCTCAATCAGCATTTTGTGGAAGCAGATATATTGAACCCATGAATCAGTATTTGGTGGAAGCAGGTATATCAATCCCCTTAATCATTATTTTGTGGGAGCAGGTGTATCGCAGGCCTCAATCAATATTTTGTGAAAACAGCTACCATATATCAAACCCTTTAATCAGTATTTTGTGGAAGCAGGCATATCGCAGGCCTCAATCAATGTTTGGTGGAAGTAGGTATATCAATTCCCTTAATCAGTATTTTGTGGAAGCAGGTATATCGCAGGCCTCAATCAATATTTGGTGGAAGCAGGTATATCAATCTCCTTAATCAGTATTTTGTGGAAGTAGGTATATCACAGACCTCAATCAATATTTGGTGAAAACTGCTATATCAAACCCCTTAATCAGTATTTTGTGGAAGCAGGTATACCGCAGACCTCAATCAGTATTTGGTGGAAGCAGGTATATCAAACCCCTTAATCAGTATTTTGTGGAAGCAGGTATCTCGCAGGCCTCAATCAATATATGGTGGAAGCAGTTATATCGCACCTCTCAATCAATATTTTGTGGAAGCAGGTATATTACAGGCCTCAATACATTTTTGGTGGAAGCAGGTATATTGCTGGCCTCAATACATTTTTGGTGGCAGCAGGTATATCAATCCCCTAAATCAGTATTTTTGGAAGCAGGTATATCACAGGCCTCAATCGATATTTGGTAGAAGCAGGTATATCGCACCCCTCAATCAATATTTTGTGGAAGCATGTATATCGCACCCCTCACTCAATATTTAGTGGAAACAGGTATATCACACCCATCAATTTTTTTTTTTTTGCACCACCCTGTTTATTTGGGGCAATAGGTATATCGCAGCCCTCAATTAGCATTTTGTGGAAGCAGGTATATTACACCCTCAATAACTTTTTTGGGGGCAATAGCTATATCACACCCGTTGCAAATAGTTGTTCCAATAGCCCTTGTCCTCTATATACCTGCGGTATCACAGCAGAATCACACTCAACTGCTGCACATTACAAATGCACTATATACTTTCTATGTTAGAAAGTATATTATAGGTATATTACACCATAGTCCATCAGTATTTTTGGGGCAACAGGTATATCACACCAGTTGCAATTAGTTATTCCTATAGCGTTTGACCCTCTATATAGCTGTGGTGTAGCAGCAGAACTGCACACAACTGCTGAACAATACAAATGTCCTATAATATACTTTCTATGTTAGAAAGTATATTATAAGTATATCACACACCTCAGTATATCACACCTATACCATTCCTTAAAAGGACTTTTGTGGCCCTATTAGCTAGCGTTTGGTGTGCCTAACAGTCTGGCCCTGCTCCACAAAGCAACCTCTCCCTACACTGGCAAAAAGCAGAATGTAAAATGTAAGATGGTTCAGAAGTCCTCCCGACTGTGAACGTGCGACCCTTTGTCCGTAGGCATCGCTGGGCCCCCAAAACTTCAGGCTAATGTCTAAGACCACACAGAGCCTCTCAGGCTCTCCTCTCTCTCAGGCTTCCTAAGCCATTTTCCCTCCAAGTCATATACAGAGGGTTGTTTGATCCCTCTGTAATTAAAGCAGCAGGCCTCACCTGCGATCACCTCCAGCAAAAGACAATACATATAGTGGAAGGGTGTGGACTGGTAGATCCCACTACCAAACCTTTCCCCCAGTCCACATGAAATCCAGCCCAGACCATCATCTAGACAAAACTGTCTCAGGTGAATATACTTTGCTGAAACCACTGCAGATTTCCGGATTTCAGTTACCTCACCCAGCTGAGGTATCTGGGTGGGTTATACATGCCTCCCAGCACTCAAACTGTACACATCACTAGTATATATATATATATATATATATATATATATATATATATATAACTCCAACAAATTGGCGCAGCACTCCTTAGGTAAAAGTGAAAAAATTGTGTTTATTAACACATGTTAACACAGCAACGTTTCAGCTCTCTCACACAGCCATTTTCAACCCAAGTGAATAATACATATCAGCATCGTGTTTTTATACAAAATTCATTATTGATTACACATGTGTGTCATTAAAATGACGTGATAAATAACATAAAAAAGTCCATTGTGTCGTTAATTCATTCTGTGCAAAATTCATCCAAGGAGCTCCACGTCCCGCTCCACTGGAGCAGCTGATTGTGCATAATAAGGTACATAGTACAAAAAGTGAAAGTGCTCATGTGCATATACATAAAAACAGAGAACCTGGCTTGCATCATACACAGGACATGCTGGAAAATAAAATAGGAGAACAATAGTTATACGAATTAATTTTACCTTGGCATCAATCACATCACATATATCCCCTGAAGATGGAGACTTTACCATGCTCGGCGTGCGTCTCTACTCATTGCGCATGCCCTACACTCCTCCCGACGCATGCCTCCTTGTATCCATGTCTTGTCTCGCGAGAAGAGCCGCGCCGCGACGACTGAATCATCGCGCCTGCGCATCCCCATTCCAACGCAAACTCGTCCATGTTACTAGAGGGCAGCAGATCGGGCAAACATGTATCTATATCAACGTTCATAGGATCAATCCCGTATATATATATCCGCCCATTATGGATCTACTATTATAAATGAAGTCGCATCTCCCTGAACTTAGATTGTGCCAATACATTATCTTTGTCATAAAACGTATATCAGCCTTAAATATAAAATTCCTCCTATAGTTTCCTGCTTCTCTATGGCAGTATAGTCTCCCAAAGCATTTTTTGAAGATAACCACAAGTTATATAAAAGATTGCATAATTCACCTATTACAACCATCCGAAGACCAAAAGGCTAACATGAGTCTAGGCTTCACGGGTACCTCAGAAAGATCTTTATCTGAACATACCAGTGGTAACCCTAAAATCCACATTGAGCCCCGTAGGTTTCAACGTGTTGAGACCAAAGATCCACTTCAGTTCACATTTTTGAGGCAAACCTCCCTATCACCTCCTCTTTTTGACACCTCTATATGTTCAAGGATCATGAACCACTGATCCTGTTCTTTGTGTTTTTCTCAAGGAAATGGTTAGAGACTGGGAGATCCTTCCTCTAGTCCCTGATGCTCTGTCGATGATTGTTTAACCTTACTTTCATCTCTGTAGTTGTTTCCCGACATATAATAATTTGCACGGACACCATATTACATACACAACCCATGATGAACTACAGTTCAAATACTGATGGATTTTGTATTTTTCCTGTGTTCTGGGGTGTATGTAATATTGTCCTTTGTGCATGTATTTACAATTAACACAATTCAAAAAGGGTAGCTACCAATACTCTTCGTTTTGAAATACATTTGTCTTGTTTCTTTTTCGATGTAGAAGATAAAACGGATTATTGATGTAGAAGATAAAACAGAGGTGGCTTTACATATGACGAAGGTGAAAACTATTCCAAGGGAGGAATTAAAACAGGGACGGACCAAGCAAGGAATGGATAGGATCCCTTTTGTGACTACATATAATGAGTTTTCTCCAAAAATTGAACAGATTATCAGAAGGCATTGGGGGTCATTACAAAGTGAGTTTCCGCAAATAGAGTCTTTTAAGAAGGCTCCAGTTATGTCATATAGGAGAACTAAAAGTATCAAAAATCAACTAGTGAGGGCTATAATCCCTGTGAAAAAAGAAACAAGACAAATGTATTTCAAAACGAAGAGTTTTGGTAGCTACCCTTGTTTGAATTGTGTTAATTGTAAATACATGCACAAAGGACAATATTACATACTCCCCAGAACACAGGAAAAATACAAAATCCATCAGTATTTGACCTGTAGTTCATCATGGGTTGTGTATGTAATATGGTGTCCGTGCAAATTATTATATGTCGGGAAACAACTACAGAGATGAAAGTAAGGTTAAACAATCATCAACAGAGCATCAGGGACGGGAGGAAGGATCTCCCAGTCTCTAAACATTTCCTTGAGAAAAACACAAAGAACAGGATCTGCGGTTCATGATCCTTGAACATATAGAGGTGTCAAAAAGAGGAGGTGATAGGGAGGTTCACCTCAAAAATGTGAACTGAAGTGGATCTTTGGTCTCAACACGTTGAAACCTACGGGGCTCAACATGGATTTTAGGGTTACCACTGGTATGTTCAGATAAAGATCTTTCTGAGGTACCCGTGAAGCCTAGACTCATGTTAGCCTTTTGGTCTTCGGATGGTTGTAATAGGTGAATTATGCAATCTTTTATATAACTTGTGGTTATCTTCAAAAAATGCTTTGGGAGACTATACTGCCATAGAGAAGCAGTAAACTATAGGAGGAATTTTATATTTAAGGCTGATATACGTTTTATGACAAAGATAATGTATTGGCACAATTTAAGTTCAGGGAGATGCGACTTCATTTATAATAGTAGATCCATAATGGGCGGATATATATACGGGATTGATGCTATAAACGTTGATATAGATACATGTTTGCCCGATCTGCTGCCCTCTAGTAACATGGACGAGTTTGCGGTGGAATGGGGATGCGCAGGCGCGATGATTCAGTCAGTCGCGAGCGCGGCTCTTCTCGCGAGACAAGACATGGATACAAGGAGGCATGCGTCGGGAGGAGTGTAGGGAATGCGCAATGAGTAGAGACGCACGCCGAGCATGGTAAAGTCTCCATCTTCAGGGGATATATGTGATGTGATTGATGCCAAGGTAAAGTTAATTCGTATAACTATTGTTCTCCTATTTTATTTTCCAGCATGTCCTGGGTATGATGCAAGCCAGGTTCTCTGTTTTTATGTATATGCACATGAGCACTTTCACTTTTGTACTATGTACCTTATTATGCACAATCAGCTGCTCCAGTGGAGCGGGACGTGGAGCTCCTTGGATGAATTTTGCACAGAATGAATTAATGACACAATGGACTTTTTTATGTTATTTATCACGTGATTTTAATGCCACACATTTGTAATCAATAATGAATTTTGTATAAAAACACGATGTTGATATGTATTATTCACTTGGCTTGAAAATGGCTCTGTGAGAGAGCTGAAACGTTGCTGTGTTAACATGTGTTAATAAACAGAATTTTGTTCACTTTTACCTAAGGAGTGCTGCGCCAATTTGTTGGAGTTGTAAAGAGACCCCATTACCAGGGGTGGACGCGTGCACCATTGGACTATTGGTATATACTGGAGGAGTGCTGCCTGATTTTGGCTTTCATCTATATATACATATATGTATGTAATGGCAGAAGGTATTTAACATTAACATTAAATTGATAGCTATTTTTTACCTGTATGAAAAAAAAACTGAATTAAATGGACTTTCAGCTGTTTAGATATTGATGACCTATTCTCCGGATAGATTATCAGTAGTGTTGGGCACCAGTACTCGAAACGCGAATTTTAATTGCGAATATCGCAATTTCGAGAATTAAGGAATATTTAGAATATAGTGATATATATTCGTATTTTTGAATATTCTACATTTTCTACCCCTTTAGAAAATTTGTCTACCCCTTTAGTATATAACAGCCATTATCTACAGTTTATTACAGTTCTGAGAGAGACAGCAGTGTCATTGCTATGCTCTCTGCTTTCCTGTGTCACATTAAATGAGGTAGTTAGTTAGCTTATATATATAATACAGATAGTTAGTGGGAGATATTGATGTCGTGAACATAAAATTTTCCATTCGCGAACGCGAACTTCCGCAAATGTTCGTGAACTGGTGAACCGGACGAACCGCCAAAGACTTTAATAGACAGACAAATTTTAAAACCCACAAGGGACTCTTTCTGGCCACAATAGTGATGGAAAAGTTGTTTCAAGGAGAGTAACACCTGGACTATGGCATACCGGAGGGGGATCCATGGCAAAACTGCCATGGAAAATTACTTAGTTGACGCAGATTTGGGTTTTAATCCATAAAGGGCATAAATCATCTAACATTCCTAGATTGTTTGGAATAACATGCTTTAAAACATCCAGTGTGTGTATACGAAACTCCCCATTTGCACAAGGTTGTATACCAAGCTAGCCATGTCCCGTTCCTTGTTCTCACTGACGTCATTGAAGGTCTCTTCCTCCACCCAGCCACGTATAACACCAACGGTCCCCGAAAGGTGACAACAAGCCCCCTGGGATGCCTGCTGTGGTTGGTCTTCCACCTCCTCAAAGCCACCTTCCTCCTCTAACTCCTCTTCTTCAGACTCCTTTCTCTGAGTTGCCGCAGGTCCAGCAATCGACGATGACAAAGCTGCTTCTGGTGGTAATGGTGACCACAACTCTTCCTCTTCATGCTCATCTATGGCCTGATCCAGCACTCTTTGCAGGGCACGCTCCAGAAAAAATGCATATGGGATGAGGTCGATGATGTTGCCTTAGGTTTGACTGACCAGGTTTGTCACCTCCGCAAAGGACGCATGAACCTACAGCCATTGTGCATGAGCGTTCAGTAATGCAGCCAAAAATACACAGCTCCGCAGAGGCTGTCCTCTTTTTTAAATTAAAAAATGTGTTCTTTCCAGTTTAATCTCTGTTTTGTTCCCTTATAAGGGGCCGGTGTATGGAATAGATTTTAGGAACCGAGAGATGGAAAAAGATGGTTAGTTGGTCCTCTTCCTTCCAACTTGGGGCACTGCGAGTGCGCCGTGCAATGTACTGTGCCACCCTATATGAGTGGTATGTTAAGTAGTACTATTCCTATCAGTTTAATCCTTGTTACATCCCCTATCAAGGGACGTGTATCGAATAGATTTTAGGAACCGGGAGATGGAAAAAGATGATTGGTCGGTCCTCTTACTTCCAATTTGGGGCACTGCACGTGCGCCGCGCAATGTACTGTGCCACCAATACAAATAGTGTGAACTACTATTCTTACCATTTTAATCTTTGTCAACCACTACAGCCCCCTAGCTTAAACACCCTTAATGACCAGACCACTTTTTACAATTCTGCACTACACTACTTTCACGGTTTATTGCTCGGTCATACAACTTACCACCCAAATGAATTTTACCTCCTTTTCTTCTCACTAATAGAGCTTTCATTTGGGTGTATTTCATTGTTGCTTACATTTTTACTTTTTTCGATATTAATAAAAAATTACCCAAACTTTTGCAAAAAAATTTCATTTTTCGCTTTCTGTTGTAATTTTTTAAAAAAAAAACTACATTTCTATATAACTTTTTCTCTATAAGTGTATATTTATTGGTTTGGGTAAAAGTTATAGCGTTTACGATCTATGGTGCAAAAAATTGAATTTCCGTATTTTGAAGCAGCTCTGACTTTCTGAGCACCTGTCATGTTTCTTCAGGTGCTGGAATGCCAGGATAGTATAAATACCCCCCAAATTACACCATTTAGAAAGAAGACACCCCAAAGTATTCACGGAGGGGCATGGTGAGTTCATGTATGATTTCATTTTTTTTCACAAGTTAGCGGAAAATTACACTTTCTGAGGAAAAAAAATAAATAATAAAGTTTCCATTTCTGCTAACTTCTGGCAAAAAAATAAAAAATCTCCCACGGACTCACTATGCCCCTCAGTGAATACCTTGGGGTGTCTACTTTCTGAAATGGGGTCATTTGTGGGGTGTGTTTACTGTTCTGGCATTTTGGGCGGGGCTAAATTGTGAGCAACCCTGTAAAGCCTAAAGGTACTCGTTGGAAAAAGTGGCACACATGTGGTATAGCCGTACTCAGAAGAAGTAGGGCAATGTGTTTTGGGGTGTATTTTTACATATATACATATAGAGAAATATCTCTGTAAATTGACAACTTTGTATAAAAAAATTTAAAAGTTGTAATTTACAGAGATATTTCTCACACCCAGCATGGGTATATGTAAAAATACACACCAAATCACATTGCCCTACTTCTCCTGAGTAGTGTTGAGCGCGAATATTCGAAAGCGAATTTTTTAGCGAATATCGGCACTGCTAATTCGCGAATATTTCGAATATAGCGCTATAAATTCGCTATTTCGAATATTCGTTTTTTTTGTTTTTTTAGTTATATTTTTTCTTTCCTACTTCCCAAAAGTAGTTCTTACCTGTCCTGAGGATTCCTGGCTTCCTGGCTGCTCTAGTCAGTGCCCGTTGCCGCTTCTGCCGACTTCCGTGCTCATGTGGAGCGTCCCCATCCATGGGAGAATCTCCATATACTAAAATGTACTGTCGGATTTGAGGAATTACGTTGAAATCGCAATGCGATTAATTCAAGTTATATTAATCGCATTGCGATTACAACTTAGCACTGCTATCTTACATAGGCTAGAATTAACGAATATGGAGTATAGCTAATAGCTATGCACTAGCAGTGCTAAGTTGAAATCGCAATGCGAATACTTTAAGTTAAATTAATCGCATTGCGATTTCAACTTAGCACTGCTGCTATATTCCATATTCGTTAACTTCGTTAATTCTAGCAAGCTGACCCATTATAAACCCAGCTCTAAGTTGAAATCGCAATGCGATTAATATAACTTGAATTAATCGCATTGCGATTTCAACGTAATTCCTCAAATCCGACAGTACATTTTAGTATATGGAGACGTTCCCATGGTGATGGGGACGCTCCATGAGCACAGAAGTTATGGTTGGCTTGGTAGAATTAGCGAATAGCGAATATGACGAATGTATTCGTCATATTCCTCAAAACGAAGATAACGAAGTATTCTACATCTTCGCTTTAGCTACCTATTCGTCTCGTCATCGTCAACTTCGCTATTCGCTAATTCTAGCAATCAAATAGGAAGGTTGACTTACCAGACAGCTGTAGTTAAATTCGCTATGCGATTTTTATTATTTTTTTAATACAATAATTATATTACTTGATAAAATTATTATAAGTATTCTATTTATTAAAAAAAAAAAATCGCATAGCGAATTTAACACAGCTGTCTCACTCTCTATAGTCAACCTTCCTATTTGATTGCTAGAATTAGCGAAGTTGACGAATAGGTAGCTAAAACGAAGATGTAGAATACTTCGTTATCTTCGTTTTGAGGAATAGACGAATACATTCGTCATATTCGTCATCCTCGCTAATTCTAGATATGAAACCAATAGGAAAGTAGCCTTAAGTACAAATCGCAATATGCGATTATTTAAATCGCATGTTAATCGCGATAACTAGAAAAATGACGAATATTCGATTTCGACGAATATGAAACGAATATTCATTCGAATATTCGCGAATTTCGTCGAAATCGAATATGGCACCTGCCGCTCATCACTACTCCTGAGTACTGCGATACCACATGAGTGACACTTTTTGCAGCCAAAATGCGCAAAGGGGCCCAAATTCAAATGAGTACCTTTAGGATTTCACAGGGCATTTTTATGCATTTGGATTCCAAACTACTTCTCACGCATAAATGCCAGGGCAGTATAAATACCCCACAAGTGACACCATTTTAGAAAGAAGACACCTCAAGGTATTCCGTGAGGGGTATGGTGAGTTCATGTAAAATTTTATTTTTGTCACAAGTTAGTGGAATATGAGACTTTGTAAGAAAAAAAAAAAAGTCAATTTCCGCTAACCTGTGCCAAAATTTTTTTCTATGAACTCGCCATGCCCTCACGGAATACCTCCGGTGTCTTCTTCCAAAATGGGGTCACATGTGGGGTATTTATACTGCCCTGGCATTTTAGGGGCCCTAAAGCGTGAGAAGAAGTCTGGAATCCAAATGCCTAAAAATGCCCTCCTAAAAGGTACTTATTGGAATTTGGGCCCCTTTGCGCACCTAGGCTGCAAAAAAGTGTCACACATGTGGTATCGCCGTACTCAGGAGAAGTAGGGCAATGTGTTTTGGGGTATATTTTTACATATGCCCATGCTGGGTGAGAGAAATTTCTCTGTATGGCCTCATACACATGACCGTTGTTTGTTTCCGCGTCCGTTCCATCCGCAAATTTTGCGTCCATCAAAAAAAACGGATGACGGATCCATTTTTATGGCAGATCCATTGTAATAATGATTATCCTTTTCCTCAAACGTGAAAAAAATAGGACATGCTCTATCTTTTTGACGGAATGTATACACGGACCACGGATGTGGAACAATGGAGAAGTAGGGCAATGTGTTTTGGGGTGTATTTTTACATATACCCATGCTGGGTGTGAGAAATATCTCTGTAAATGACAACTTTTTAAAAAATTTTACACAAAGTTGTCAATTTACAGAGATATTTCTCTCACCCAGCATGGGTATATGTAAAAATACACCCGTGTGACACTTTTTTGGAGCTAAGATGCGCAAAGGGCCCTAATTCCAATGAGTACCTTTTAGAAGGGCATTTTTACGCATTTGGATTCCAGACTTCTTCTCACGCTTTAAGGCCCCTAAAATGCCAGGGCAGTATAAATACCCCACGTGTGACCCCATTTTGGAAAGAAGACACCCCAAGGTATTCTGTGAGGGGCATGTTGAGTTCATAGAAGATTTTTTTTTTGGCACAAGTTAGCGGAAATTGACTTTATTTTTTTTTCTCACAAAGTCTCCCTTACTGCTAACTTGTGACAAAAAGTTCAATCTTATATGGACTCAATATGCCCCTCAGCGAATACCTTGGGGTGTCTTCTTTCCAAAATGGGGTCACATGTGAGGTATTTGTACTGCCCTGGCATTTGAGGGTCTCCGCAATCATTACATGTATGTCCAGCATTAGGAGTTTCTGCTATTCTCCTTATATTGAGCATAGGGTAATGAGATTTTATTTTTCCGTTCAGCCTCTGGGCTAAAAAAAAAAAAAGAATGGCACAGATTTCTTCATTCTAATCGATCAATGTGGATGAAAAAATCTCTGCCAAAAAATGTGCAAAAAAAAAAGAGAGGGGAAAGGACATAGGAGTGCTTGCGAAGTAAGGTCCCATTCACACGTCCGCAAAAATGTCCGCATCTATTTCGCAATTCTGCGGAATAGATGCTGACCTATTCAGTGTGAATGGGGCCGGCGGTGATGTGGAGAGCACACTATGTGCCCTCCGCATCAGCATTTGTGGAGCTGCGGCCGCGAACTTCCGGGTTTCGGCCCAGAAACATCCGGCCACAGCTCTGCAAAAGATAGAGCATGTACTATTCTTGTCCGCAATTGCAGACAAGAAAAGGCCTTTTCTATATAGTTCTGGCAATGTGCGAATCTTCAAAATGTGGAAAGCTCATTGCCGGTGTCCATGTTTTGCTGATCCGAGATTCCGCAAAACACATACGGACGTCTGAATAAGCCTTACAGGGGGTGATTAGGAGGGGTGATCAGGGGGTGACCTGGGGTGATCAAGGGGTTAATCAGTGATGGGGGTGGGGGTGTTGGTGTTTGGTGATTGGTGCACTTACATAGCTACCTAGTGTCCTCTGGTGGTCCCAAGCAAAAGGGACCACCAGAGGAGCAGGCAGCAGGCATATCAGACGCTGTTTACAAAACAGGTGATAGGCGATTCAGATGCCGTTTTAATATCTAAAGCCTGCCAGCGCATGATCAGCACTGGCAGGCTGTAGTTAAACTTCCTCCCGACGCGATCCTGTGAGTGCGCGCCTGCGTTCACAGGAAATCTTGCCTCTCGCAAGATGACGAGCCAACGCGCCAACAAGGAATGACCGGGCCGCCGAGATCACGCGATTCTGTGTGAGGCGGTCCTGAGCTGGTTAAGTCCTTTATCAGGCGACGAGTATTGAATTGTCCGCTTCCTTCTAATTTTGGGCACTTGCAATGGAATTTGCCACCAATGCAACTAGTGTTAACTAAGCACTATTCCTATCGGTTTAATCTCTGTTTTATCCCTTATTAGGGCCAGGGCCGGTGTAGTGAATAGATTTTTGGAACCGGGAGATGGAAAAAGACCCATGCTCTGTCCGCTCGCTTGAATTTTAGGTCACTGCGCGTGTGCTGTGCAATGTACTGTGACACCCTATATAAGTGGTGGGCAGCGGGCACAGTACAGTCTGTGGGCCTGACACACACTGGCAGGCAACTGTAATTATATTAAAGGGTAAAAATTAAATGACCTTTTTATCTGCAAGGTACTATGCCACCCTATATGAGTGGTGTGCACACAGTACAGTCTGTGGGCCTGCGGCCTCTCACACACGGGCAGGCAACTGCAATATATATATATATATATTGTGGTAAGGTGCAAGGTACCATTGTCGATGGCAGGTACGTGTCACCGAGGTTCCTGGCCTCGTTGAGGTGAGAGCCGGGTTTTTATGTGTCAGCAGCAGCTAGTGCTGCTTGACATTGTTAGTTAGTTTGGCTGCAAAGCCAATCCGGGCCGGCTCTTACTGGGAGTAGGCAAAGAGTTGGGTGGGTGCCTACTCCCCACGGTCCAGGCCGGACTTTATCCGGGCCTTTAAAAGGCAGCCTCCTCAGCAGCTGAGTGGGTGATTATCCTGGAGCTGGTGTTAGGCTGTGGAATCATCTGAGTGTGGGAGTTCTGATCCATTCTGTGCTGTGTGGAGTTCACGCTGGAAGCAAGAGCCCAAGCAAGGAGGAGTGCAGACGGCCTGGAAGCCGGAGGTCGATCGCCTTGCGGCTGGACTGACAGCCAGGTGCGAACCTGCACCTAAAACCTCCCAGGTGACTGGAACCTGTTTTTGGACTGTTTTGTTTTGCCTCATGATTTCGGATGTGTGTGATTTAACACCAAGAGACTGTTTATTGTTTATGTTGTGCAAGTGTGAATAAAACACTGATTATTGCACCTTCTGGACTCCCTTTTGCCTCTGTACTGCACCCGCACCGCTATCTACCAGAGCGACTCCCCACAATATATATATAAAAAAAAGCAGACTGATGTACCAGCCCTAAAAAGGGCTTTTTGGGGTGCTGTCAGGACGCTGTCCTTACAGCAGATGGCCCCTTTCACACGAGCGAGTTTTCCGCGCGGGTGCAATGCGTGACGTGAACGGAATAGCATCCGCACCGAATCCTGACCCATTCATTTCAATCGGTCTGTGTACATGAGCGTTTTTTTTCACGCATCACTTGTGCGTTGCGTGAAAATCACAGCATGTTCTATATTCTGCGTTTTTCACGCAGCCCTATCCCCATAGAAGTGAATGGGGCTGCGTGGAAAACGCATTGCATCCACAAGCAAGTGCGGGTGCATTGCGTTTTTCACTGATGGTTGCCAGGAAATGTTGTTTGTAAACCTTCACTATGTGCTCTCCGCTTCCGCATTTGCGGAGCTGCCCCCCAAACTTCCGGGTTTAGGCCCTGAAACATCCGGCCATGGATCCGCAAAAGATAGAGCATGTCCTATACTTGTCCGCAGCCTGCGGACAAGAAAAGGCATCTCTATGGGGAGTGCCGGCATGGTGTGTTGCGGATCCGCAACACACTATGGACGTGTGAATGGGGCCTAATCCGGACACGCTCGTGTCAAAGAGGCCGATGAGGCTTTGAGGACTGGAGTGGACACAGAACACTAGTAGCTAATGCTCTCTCTAGAATCCCTATATTAATTCAGCAGCAGCAGCACTCTGCCTGCTCTTACTAACACTGCAGCTTCAGAATGAATCTAAGATGGATGCTGTCCTTGCTTTTTTTTAGGAGGTGGGAGGGTCTGGGAGGGAGGGTATGCTGATTGGCTGGAATGTGTCTGCTGACTGTCAGGTACAGGGTCAAAGTTTGCTCAATGATAAAGTATGGAGGCAAATCGAACATCGCATATGTTAGCCCGCCGTGGTGAACGAGAACATGCGATGTTCGCCAGGAACTGTTCGCCGGTGAATAGTTCAGGACATATCTAGTGGGAGATAATCATTGTAGGTTAGATTGTGATATAGTGTACGAAAGAAGAAAGAACAAAGTTACAGCATCCGGTTATCCGAATGTTAAATAGTCTTTGTCTTTATTGCATCTTCAGTAATCCATAACATAGCATGGACCTCTTCACCCACCACCACAGGTTGACATGTTTCGAACCTCTCTAGTTCTTACTCGTAACCTAGTGAAGTGTCCGGCTTCTGGAGTTTATAAAGGGAGGAGAACCGCCCAATTGTGTGGGGATGGTAAAATCCCATAAACCACCAGACCTAGACACTGCACTATCACCAATAATATTGTATAGCTCCTAACACTATATATATATACATACATATGCATAAAAACAATTCGCTGATCTCCAGATACATCTATATTTAACACAATGTAGAAAAAATAGCAAGTAAAAGCGGACATGAAAAATAGATCCCATTATACCTGTTAAATAACGCAACATGTGCATAGACCCCAATGGTCCCATTACAAAATACTGTTAAAACACAAACTGAACCAACAGGGATAATAACCCGATCGTTCATTGTAAAGCTAGTACAACCATAATCGGCTCCGCCACGTTCACCAGAACCGGTACTGAAAACTATAATCCCCGCGGAATTATTGATAACAGTACATAAGTCCCTTCCTTGAATTAAGTCCCACAGGGGACCGTAAATTAAATCTAAAGATCCAGGAAACCTCTCGTAAACATACTTTCTTTTGAATGTCACCTCCTCTAGGTGTATTATTTACCTTTTCAATGACATACAGTCATGTGAAAAATTAGGACACCCTTTGAAAGCATGTGGTTTTTTGTAACATTTTTAATAAATGGTTATTTCATCTCCGTTTCAACAATACAGAGAGATTAAAGTAATCCGACTAAACAAAGAAAACTGAAGAAAAGTCTTTTCAAGATCTTCTGTAAATGTCATTCTACAAAAATGCCTATTCTAACTGAGGAAAAAGATAGGACACCCTTGCCCCTAATAGCGAGTGTTACCTCCTTTGGCTGAAATAACTGCAGTGAGACGGTTCTTGTAGCCATCTACCAGTCTTCGACATCGGTCTGAGGAAATTTTACCCCACTCCTCAATGCAGAACTTTTTCAGCTGTGAGATGTTTGAGGGGTTTCTTGCACGTACAGCCCTTTTCAAGTCACCCCACAGCATCTCAATGGGATTCAAATCTGGACTTTGACTTGGCCATTCCAGGACTCTCCATTTCTTCTTTTTCAGCCAATCTTTGGTTGATTTACTAGTATGTTTTGGGTCATTGTCATGTTGCATGGTCCAGTTCCGCTTCAGCTTTAATTTTCTAACTGATGGTCTCACATGTTCTTCAAGCACCTTCTGATACACAGTAGAATTCATCGTGGATTCTATGATGGTGAGCTGACCAGGTCCTGCTGCAGCAAAGCAGCCCCAAACCATGACACTTCCACCTCCATGCTTCACAGTTGGTATGAGGTTCTTTTCTTGGAATGCTGTGTTTGGTTTACGCCAAACATGTCCTCTGCTGTTGTGTCCAAATAATTCAATTTTGGACTCATCTGTCCAAAGAACATTATTCCAGAAGTCCTGGTCTTTGTCAACTTTATCTCTGGCAAATGTCAGTCTGGCCTCGATGTTTCTCTTGAAAGCAAAGGTTTCCTCCTTGCACACCTCCCATGCAAGTTAAACTTGTACAGTCTCTTTCTGATTGTAGAGGCATGTACTTCTACATCAACAGTAGCCAGAGCCTGCTGTAGTTCTCGAGATGACACTTTAGGGTTTTTGGAGACCTCTTTTAGCATCTTGCGGTCTGCTCTTGGGGTGAACTTGCTGGGGCGACCAGTCCTGGGCATGTTGGCAGTTGTTTTGAAAGCCCTCCACTTGTAGACTATCTTCCGGACAGTGGAATGGCTGATTTCAAAATCTTTTGAGATCTTTTTAAATCCCTTCCCAGACTCATAGGCTGCTACAATCTTTTTTCTGAAGTCCTCTG
The DNA here is from genome assembly GCA_033119425.1 of Bufotes viridis. Classification (NCBI taxonomy): domain Eukaryota; kingdom Metazoa; phylum Chordata; class Amphibia; order Anura; family Bufonidae; genus Bufotes; species Bufotes viridis. The sequence goes on from CM065589.1 coordinate 240,990,144, forward strand.
ACAGCTCTTTTGCTCTCACCATGGTGCTCACTCACTTCAACAGTCAGGAGCACACCAAACTAAATGTCTGAGGTTTAAATAGGGCAAGCCTCATTCAACATGCAGAGTAACGATCTACTAATTATGTGCACCTGGTGTGATATACCTGTGTGAGATCTGAGCCAATTTAAGAGGGAATACATGTGAGGGTGTCCTATCTTTTTCCTCAGTTAGAATAGGCATTTTTGTAGAATGACATTTACAGAAGATCTTGAAAAGACTTTTCTTCAGTTTTCTTTGTTTAGTTGGATTACTTTAATCTCTGTATTGTTGAAACGGAGATGAAATAACCATTTATTAAAAATGTTACAAAAACCACATGCTTTCAAAGGGTGTCCTAATTTTTTCACATGACTGTATGTGCGTAGACAATCCACACTCCCATAATGTCCCTTACTGAAGTGGTTTGCTGCACTAGACGTGCCGAGGATTAGTGATATAATTCAGGTGTTCCCGTAGTCTAGCTTTGAATTGTCTGCTGGTACTGCCTACATATATAAGATCGCATATAGTGCATTTAATCACATAAACTACCCCTACACTGTTACAATTGATTTAACTTTTTATGCGGAAGGTTTCAGTATGTGTAGCATTGTCAAAGTTAGTGATGGGGGACACATACCTACACGTCTTGCATGGGTGACCCCCACACCTTGCAAAACCTGAGGGTTTCAACCATGTACTTTTAGGTACACTAGGTGCATACAAAAAGAGAAAGGGGGACAAGTGTCTGGCCAAATTGCCCGGGCGTCAAGATACGATCCTACATCCATCTCGGAGAATATTGTAGAGGACAGTGTCCTCATACAATATTGGAAGACATTTCCATATTGCTTTTTCGATATCTGAAAATTGCCTGCTCTTCGTCAACACAAGGCTAGGTTTTTCTGTATGTTCGGGTCCTTTATGTAATTTAACCCTTTTTAAAGAGTGGCCCCATAATGATTTAATCCTATCTTTGTTTTTAGCTATATTATACACTCTGGATAACATCCAGTTAGCATAGCCTCTCTTTTAAGATGTTCCTTGTTGGAGTATTGGATAAAGTCTGGTATGGCAGATACCCCGCCGCTCCATATAAGGAGCAGGTCATCAATGTATCTGCCATACCAGACTACAGAATCAGAGAACTGATTATACTCAGAGAAGATGTATTGCTTCTCCCAGTACGCCATTGTCAGATTGGCAAGGGATGGTGAGTATTTAGTCCCCATTAATTTTGTAAATAATATCTGTAATCAAAACAAAAATAATTGTGTGTTAACAGAAAAGCAGTAACCTCCAAGACATAGTCAATCAAATCCAAGGAATGACTTCTATATCTGTGTAGGTGATATTCCAGTGCCAGAAGAGCTATGTTATGAGGAATGGACGGGTACAAGGAGACCACATCCATAGTCAAGCCTCTCCATGGCTTGTGATGGAACGCTCTAAGCACATCTGATGTGTCATTGAGGAACCCAGGTATACTTTTCATCAGGGGTTGTAGAATAGCATCCAACCATTTTCCCAGTCTCTCCAGGAGGGAATAGATCGCCGAAACTATTGGGTGGAGTGGTGGAGGATAAATATTCTTATGAGTTTTTGAAAGTGCATGTATGATAGGAGTTACCGGAGCCTGCAGGAACAGGAACCTTTATTCTTTATCATTGAGGTATCCCCTATTTTTGCTTTTGTCCAAGATAGAAAAATATTCCCTCTTGTATAAATTGATAGGATTCTCCTCCAGCTTCCTGTACGTGGAGATATCCCAAAGCAACTCCATCATTTGTTGAAAATAAACATCCTTATCCAACACCACAACAGATCCACCCTTATCTACCATTTTACTAAGGAGATCAGTTTGTTCCTCCAATTTTCTCAGGGCCTCTCTTTGTTTGTTAGTGAGATTATGATATCTCCCTTCCTTCTCATATCTCATATTGTAAACTGATGTTAGTTCTTGTTCCATACTCGAAGTTCGTGAGTTGACTGGATACTATTCTGTGTTTTGGTTTCAAAATCCTGTAGAGGTACAGTGGATACAAAACTTGCATTTTCAACCTGTAAATTAGTGATACATACTAGGGAACATTGTTCATTAAAGGAAATGCCTGTGTCCACATTATATACTGGTATTGTATCCCATTTGGCCCTTTCCACTGTTTCCGATGTTACAGAGAAATGATCTTTAAAGTTAGATTTCTAACAAATTTGTTAACATCAAGAATAGTGTTGAAAAGATCAAAATCTGTGGCTGGCACAAAGTTCAGACCCAAAGATAGAATATCCAATTCATCCTCAGTCAGTCGCACTTTAGAAAGATTAATAACATCATGGGAAGCAAGTTTTTCAGTTATAATTTCTATTTGTTTTACTGTCTGGTCTACATTGTATGTGTTTTTTTATGTTTTCAATCTCCTCTTCTTTGTCGTTTTTGAGACATCAGGGAATCTTTGTTTACTTTTGGTTTTAGATTTTTATAATAGGAAGGTCGAATGTGAATAGGGACTGATCCCAGGCATTCTCAGTGAGTTGTTCAATCGAGTCTTGTGAGTCACCAGTGAACTCTAGTACATCTGACTCTGAGGAGTTAAAACTAACTTTACGGGCTACTTGGACTTAATCTTCCTATGTGATTTACCATGACGATTTCTCCCTTTCAGGATGAATTTGGGAATATGGGGGATTATCACGCCTACCCCATTCATATATCTGAGTATTACTATAATCAAATAAATCTTGCTCGAATTTAGGTTGTTTAATGTCCATTATACCCTTCTCCAAACTTTTTATATCCACCACCATATTTTCCTGCATCTCCTGAAAGTCATGTAAACCATCAAACTTTTTAAGCGAGGTACGGCTAGCTCTGATTTCTTGTCGGAGCTTATTAAGTTTTTCCTCCTCATGATCAATGATAAGATGCATTAACCGAAATGAACATTCGGAAAGAGTATCATTCCATTTGGCAGCAAAAGTGTCCGAAAACACAGTGGTAGGGATTTTCTTGATACGTAAACCCTTTGGGATCATAGATTTTTCAAAATATTTGATAAGTGTAGTCCGGTCCCACCACAGTCTTGTTTCTTGTGTAACGAGCTTGCACGTATTGCGCAAAAATATGTGCATGATTAACGTGCACAATTTGCGCAATCGCGAATATATCGGAGCACTGTATCTGCATATAAATCTATTGTAATGTTCCGTGCCAACCATTTTTTCCAGTCTCAGGAACCTTCTAGCAGCTTGACAAATTTAGCTACAGTTTCTCATGCCTGTATTGCACACGCATTACACTCATATTACATTGCTGATTTTCGCAATCAAGAAACTAACCACTGAATTTGCGAATATATGACGAATATTCTACCAAATATTTGCAAAAATCAAGAATTTGAATATTGCCTCTGCCGCTCATTACTAATTATCAGTATCAAGTCAGTGGGGATCCGACACCTCGATTTCATCAGCTGCAGATGCTGGCAACAATACAGTGGACAGAACCAGAAGCAGCAAGCTCCATCCACTGTGCAGATTGCTTTGCCAGTGTAATGCATCTCAGCTCTCAAGTGTTTATTGTATTTCTTGTGCTACATATTTTTAAACTTTATTTTATATAACTATTTTAACACGTTTTAGTCTCATTAGAGAATTTTTATTGCTTTTTAAACATAATATATTGTTGTATACTATATTTTTATTGTAACAGTCCATCATTGTCTGTATATCTAAAACTTGCATGCATCTGTGACAGGGATCAGAATATTGGGGTAGACAGGGGTTGAGGGAGAGGTGCCAACGCACTGAGCTTCCTTGTTTGGGACAGTCATTGTCTCTCTATATTCTTTTCAGTAGACAGGGGTTGGACAAACATAATTTTCTTCTTTGCTTTGCACCATAATCAGTACTAATTGCACTGGATCATGGTTGCGCAGAATCATGATAAAATAGCAGTGAGACAGGAGAGAGCGATGGAGAGAATGGGATTAGTTATAGTCATGGTGGCAACTTTCACTCCAGTGCTACCTGAGCCGTGCACCTTTCGTCATGCCTTATCAGGGCAAAGTTTGGTCCTGCGACATCTACCTGGTGGGTGTGGAGGTGCCCTTGATAAATAACATTTGGGGGTCAAGACATAGTCCCTGAATGTTGCAATGCAATGCAGATATTAGTGCAGACAATGGCAAGTCTAGTATTCTTACAACAAGCAGGTGATACTTTACTGAGCAACTCAGCGGTTTATTTTATTTATTTTATGCACTTATGTAGCGCTACTATATTCCACAGTGCTTTAAAGACATTAGCATCCATACCCTTCCTGTGGTCAGTACAGTCTTTACAGATAGTAATATGTAGAATAAGGCGGCACAGTTAAAAAATCTCCACAAACATAGACGCGGCTTCCCACAAATGATCGTGTGTGTTTCTCTATGTATTCGGTGGTGCTCTGCCCTGTAGTATAAACAGCTGGATCCAAACCACTTGTAGAAGAGAAAAGAAAGAGAAAGAAGGAAAGCATGCAGGGAATCCGGATTGTTTAAGTTTTTCAGGGATAGAACAAGTGGATTGACCAATACAAGGGGGTGATAGACACAAATTGCTATTGAGACAAGAGGCGCGATGGATCATACATGCAAAGGCGATGTGACCCCTAGGGTTAAACGGAAAAAAAAACGATTTGAGTGTATTTTTATAATGTGACAACAAATTAAGTCAGTAATACAGCGTATGCTTTTTCATTGACAAGTGCTTGTTTGTATTGTTTTATATATTGCTTTTTTACCGCATAGTTAATTGAATGTATCTGTATATGTTGTAATTAAGGGTATAAATGAGCACATGTAAGACGTATGTGCGTCACAGGCCTGAGGAGGCGCATTTGATTGCGCAAAACGGCCGTCGCTTGTCTGCAGGAAAGTTCGTCTGCCCCTACCGTGATGTCCATAATGGACGAATAAAGTTTACGATTTTTTTAAGTGGTTAGTGCCGCCCATCTCTTTTCTCTTCTACAAACAGTCTTTACAGATGTTTTAGACAATTTCCTCCAAGATTGTGTGCATGGGAGAGTAGGCAGTTTACTAATGTCCTTTGAGTTTCTCTACAAATCAAAGACACCTCTATAATCTGCACAACCTCCTCAAATTCAGCCAAGTGGTGCTGCTGTCTTTTTCTTTAGTAGCTTTCTGCACTATCACACTTTAGGTGGCTACCTGTATGACAGACTAAGTTCTGTTCCTTTTTTAGGCTACTGACTCTCTTAAAATGTGGAACTACAATGCCCAGCTAGTTCAGTAAGTATTTTCTATTGTGGGGCAGATTATAACAGGTGATTAGATCTTCAATCAAGATGGCAGCGGCAATTTGTGAGCAAATGGAGGAGGTAAGCATGATTTCATTTTTGTAAGATCCCCGGGAACACAAGATCCCCGGGAACACGAGATCACCCATAATGCCATGCAGCCAGCCAATTCAAACAAGTGATGACCAAACAGATATAGATGAAGATGTAGTTAATCGCATGTTGGATCTGGGTAAAGACGCCTGCGTGGAAGCATTACCATAAGACAGTAGGGTGGCAGCAGTGGGAGATCTATGATCATACAGCAGCGTCAGGCAGGCATCATGCAAGGGTGGAGGGAAAATGCCTTACTGGCTAGTCTTCACTCGCTGAGGGACATTAGGGTGATGGTATGCAGGATGTGTGGGCACAAGGTGAGGCACAGTCAGGGTGCCAATGTTGGCACGACTTACATGAAGTGTCACCATAAGGTGGCATGTGAAAACAATGCCAATCATTTAGTGTCACAGCCTGATGAAGCAACCGCTGCATTTCCACCGGCCCACACCCCTCTTCAGCTGTCAGAGCTCAACAACATCATCAGACAATAGTATGCATATACTCATCCAATGGCACAGAAGCTGAATGTGCACCTCACCAAGTTGCTGGTACTACAGTCCCTCCCTTTCCATGTAGTTCACCCTGCACATTTCAGAGAACTGATGGCTTGTGTCCACCCAAGGCGGAGAGTCTCAAGCCGACATTACTTTTCCAAAAAGCTGCACCGGTCCTGTAAACGTACATTGAGAACAAGGTGAGCAAGTCCTTGGCCTTTCATTGTCTGGAAGAGTTTACGCCAGTGTTGACGTATGAAGTTGTGACCATGGTCAAGGACAATTTATGTCATTTATGCCCACTGGGTAACGTCATTCTGGACCAGGCACACCAGCAACTTGACCAGGGGATGGCAATGTTGCCTTCTCATTGTAATTGTGGGATTTCTGTTCCAATGTACTCCTCTGCCTTCTCATCCTCCACCTGATCCTCACCCTCGCCTCTAGGCATAGTTCACGGTGATCTACCAGCATGTCACCTGGCACCTACATTTTATGGCCCCCTGAGGAGAATAAACTGGTAGAGGAGTAGGAGGAGGACATAAATGCTCCAGGTATTTTATACATAACTAGGTGGTTTATTTGCCCAAGTGACAGGAGAGGAGCGGGAAGAGCAAGAAGAGCAGGAGAAGCCTGAGGAGCTGGATGGCGACAATGAAGATGACACAGATAACCCAGACAGACCGTGGCAGTATGCTATGGCCCCCATACCAACTCTCTTATTGGGCCACTTTTGTCCCTGTTTGTCCATGTTGATATTACCATTTTTCCCCTTTCTTCTTATCAGTCAAAGAACAGAAAAAAAAACATCCTGTATGTTGAGCATCCGTATGGCTTTAGGCAGAGTGGCCTGGGTATACCTGATTTATCGCGATTCGTGCTGAATTAATTCATTACAAATCAAATTTCTGTTGAAGTTAAGCGAATTCGCTCAATTAAATTTTTCAAAACTTTGTTCATCTCTATTAACTCTAATTATAAGGAAAGTAATATGTACTAGCTTTCTAAGCAAAGAAAACCTTTATTCTTAACATGATAAGACTATAGTAAGTAGTGTATATAATATGTACATGCTGGGACACTGCTCTAAAATTCAGCTCTGCCCTAAGCATGCTGATGTCTAACCCTGCCAATCAAGGGAAGGGAGAATGTGCAGAGCACAGAGGAATTAAAAAGCAGGGCTCCAAAGATTCAGCCCTGCCCCTAAATCTCCAATATGCTCATTTGTGTATGAATAAAAACTCAGATATCTCTGCAGCTGTTTAACATACAAACAAAAGGTATGCCGGGTTTAATAGGGTTGATCATGCTGACAGAGGATCTTTAAGCAGTATAGCAGTATATCTGAAACTTCTAGTCCCACCAAATAGTAGTGAAGTCCATAGCTCTAACTATAGGCTTTATCTTTTACTGGCTCATATTCTTCAGCACTGTCCTTTATTATGATCACTGTGCATTCTGTTTAGCTTATTTTTATTTTCCCTCAGAATCTGGGTCACTTTTTTACTGGGCTATTATTTCCCTACTTGTTACTGCATTCTTTCACACAGCTTTTCTCTCTGGCGCTCAGCCACACAATGACTCAGCAGCTTACTAGCTAGAGGAGTGGAACTAGTCACACCCAGATGCAGTAACTAAGGGGCTGAATGACTGATTAATGCACTACTCTCCATACACAACCACAGAGGTACACAGTGCATAAAGTACAGTACATTAACCTTTTAGGTGGTCTTTCAGGGCACTGCAGAATTATCTATCCTCAGGATAGAAATTTATTTTGAAGGTCCTGCTCTCTTGGAATATAAAATATATTTATTAAATATCCGGACAGTAGAAAAATATTAAAACCAAGTCCACTTTTTAACATTTTATATTACAAGAGTGCTGGACCTACAATATAATTTTCTATCTGGAAAAGCAAAATCAGTCCTTGGTTGTGGACTTGTTCTATTTGGAGGTGAACTTATTACTTAGCTTTTTTTTTTTTTTGGGACCTCAGGATAGGTCATCAATATCAGATTGGCAGATGAATCAATGCACCCCTCCCAATTAGCTGTTTAAAGTTTCTAGTGAATAGGACAAACAACTGTTTTATCTGCAGTTCCACTACAATCTAGATGGTGTGTGCAGGTAAACGATGAAGAGGATGCAGCATTTGCAGAAGCTTCTTGGCCTCTTCAAACAGCTCATCGGAGTCAGACAACTACTTCTATGTTTAAGGGGTTGCGCCACTTCAGAAAATAGCTACTTACTAATGTACTTACTAATGTATTGTTATTATCCATATTGCTTCCTTTGCTGTCTGGATTCATTTTTCCATCACATTATACACTGTTTGTTTCCATAGTTATGATCACCCTGCAATCCATCACGGATGGCTGTGTTTGCACGCTATAGAAAAAGCACAAGCCTATGTGAGCTCCTAAAATTTCGGCCACCATAGAGGCCTGCACTTTTCTTATAGTGTGCAAGTACAGCCACCACTGATGGATTGCAGGATGGTCGCAACCATGAAAATGAGCAATGCATAATGTGATGGAAAATGAATACAGCCAGCAAAGAAAACATTATGGATAATAACAATACATTAGTAAATGGTTTGTATTTATTTTCTCTACATGATAAATGCCACTTGCTGAACTGACACAACCCCTTCAAGGGTAGGTCATTAGGGTTGAGCTGAACCCGAACTACAAAGTTTGGGTTTGTACCGAACTTTGTGAGTTTGAGTACCCGGACCTGAACCTGGACTTTTTACTGAAGTTCGGGTTTGGGTTCGTGTTCGGTGATTTTATTATTTTCCGTTATAACATGGTTATATTCTTAAGATAGAATGCTAGATAAAATGGCCATTGAGGGTTAAAAATAATAAAAACTCACCTCATTCATTTGATCACGCAGTCGATCCTTCTATCTTTATTCAACAGGACCTGCGATGAGGTCACTGCGCTCACCATATGGTGAGCATGCTGTCATCACCACAGGTCCTTTTGCCGGTCCTGAAGAAAGAAAACTATACCGGCTGCGCGATCAAGTGGATGGGGTGAGTTTTTAAAATTATTTTTAACCCCTCAATGGCCATTTTATTTAGCATTCTATCTATGACATAATGGAAAATAATAAAGTGAAGCTCGGGTCCCCATTGACATTGTCGGTGTTCAGGTCAAGTTCGGGTCCCGAAACCGAACTTTGACCTAAAGTTTGGCCGAACCCGCGAACCCGAACTTCACCGGGTTTGCTCAATGCTCATGCCTATAGGTCATCAATATTATGAAACCAGATGACAACTTTAAATGTTCAAGCAGGATCAATTCTGGTTTCCACACTCGATCAGGCAGGGACAGCTGCTGTGTCTACATGCCATCCTGCCTAACATACCTGGACATCATATTACATTAAGACAGGGATTCTCACCTGCGCTCTCCAGCCGTTGTAAAACTACAACTCCCACCATGCCCTTCTGTAGGCTGATATCTGTAGGCTGTCCGGGAATGATGGGAGTTGTAGTTTTGCAACAGCTGGAGGGCCGCAGGTTGAGCATGCCTGCATTAAGACATTAAACAATATAATCCATCATAATAATAATTATAACATTTCAGATGATAAAGAAGAGCTTTTAAAGTCTCTAAGTGATTTTAACATTTCTGGTTCAACTAATCAGGTATTTAAAATGCATACACGATTTTTCTTACCACTATAAGTTTATGACAGCCAGCTGCAGTTGTTGAAAAAAACACAATTGCTGACTGGTCAGGCATTTTTCAAACCTTCTGTTTTTTCAAAGTCTTGGTTATTATTGCTGTCTGACTGTAATCATATGTTCACCATAGGGAGCTTCTGATGCTTTTCATTTGCATCAAGTCAAGTCAGTTACCTTCTTTCCTGTTTCTTTTTTCCCTGCCCTCTGGAAATAAGCTTAAATAATTTAACAAACTGCACACATGGATAGTGATTACTGAACCATTCTGAAACACTCTTTGCAAATGGACTATAATGCAGTGGGAATATAACTTCTCCTTGTTATCATGACTAACATTCCTCTTTCAAAGCATCTTATTTCATTGTCTACAAAATGTGCATAACTAAGCTACACATGTGTTCTACAATTTATTTGTTTCAGAATCTACAATTTGTGTTCCCTCAGAAAATGCATCATAAGGTATTTTCCAAGCAGCGCATATTAACCTGCAACATGTATTAGAAGATAAACCTCTGTGGTTTTTAAAACACAGGTCTGTTAGGAGGAAGACAGTGACACATGCAATCAAATAGACAGACTCTGCATGTACCCTCTGTGTCAGGAATTTCGGAGAAGTGCTTGCTGGTAAAATGCATAGCTCTGAAGTATGGAATAATTCAGCAGCAGAATAGTACAGATTACATATAATTTCTCTAACTCTTAGAGACATATCAGAATATGACATTTCTGGGAGTCTCCCACCAAAGGAAGAGACTGCATCTTCACTTAAAGTAGACTGTGGATGCCTGACTACATTTGTCCCAAGAGAACCTGAGAGAAGCCAATGGGGGCCCAAACAAACGGGAGTCTAACTCCTATGTCATGTCAAAAGGCATAAGATGCACTTAGGTACATGTTTAACCAATGTCATGGCAACATTAAAGTTATAAATCACTTTGTACAAAACTAAGTAAATGATCTTGAAATTCTCAGTTTTTGAGTTTTCATTTTTATTCCCTACCTTCTCAGAGCCATAACTTTTTATTTTATCATTAACATAGCCATATGAGGGCTTGTTTTTTGCTGGACCACATAATATTGCATACAATGTACTGTGAATCTGTAAAGAAAATTCCAAATAGGGAGAAATTATTTAAAAAAGGCAATTTAGCCCTAGTTTTATGGGTTTCATTTTTACAGCTTTCCCTTTGCAGTAAAACTGACCTGTTACCTTCATGATACCAGTTTAGTATGATTACAGCAATACCACGTTTATATACAGTTTTTCTTGGGTTTTAATACTGAAAACAAAAATGAAAACTTTGGAAAAAAATAGTTTTTTTTTGCATTCGCCATATTCTGAACCTCATAATTTTTATAGTTACATCTATGGAGCTGGGAACTAAGCTGATCACAGATATTAGTCTAAGGGTGTCTGCTGTTTAAAACATCAGAAACCCGGCAGTTGTAGGGCCCTCTGTGCTTGTGAGCGGGCATCATTTTTAAAGAAAGTACTTCTGCCATTCATGTACAGAAGGTCTGTAAAGGGAGCTTCTAGAGGACAGTCAACAGCTACTGCCCAACCAAGATCTGGAGGAGAGATACGCTGCTTCCTCCGGTAGGCGGGCAAGTAACAATGATGAGTCAAGTGGGAGCTGGTGTTGCGAGCGGTCAGGCACATGGTCCTGAGACTGGTGAGGGTGAGATCAGTGATGCGCAGACAGTAGTGGACAATGATGGTTAACATCTATGGACTTTAGGACTGCCTCATCACAGGCAACCTCTTTAACATAAGATCCACTGTGTTGATCACCTGATTGCCAGGGAACAGCTGCTAAGGCTACTTTCACACTCGCGTTTTGGGAGGATCAATCATGGATATGCAAAATTGATCAGCTACAATAATAGAACCGCATGCATCCATCGTGAATGCATCCGCTTGTATTATCTGTAAAATAGCCAAGACGGATCCGTCTTGAGCTCTATTGAAAGTCAATATGAGACAGATCCATTTTCTATTGTGCCAGATTGTGTCAGGGAAAATGGATCATTCGCCATTGACTTTGATTGTTTGCCAGAACGGATCCGTTTGGCTCAGTTTCGTCAAGCGGACAACAAAACGATGCAGGCAGCGTTTTGGTGTCCTCCTCCAGAGCGGGATGGAGACTGATCGGAGGCAAACTGATGCATTCTGAGTGGATCCTTTCCATTAAGAATGCATTAGTGCAAAACGGATCCGTTTTGGACTGCTTGTGAGAGCCTATGACGGATCTCACAACCGGTAAGCCAAAACGCGAGTGTGAAAGCAGCCTAAAGCCTTCAACAAGCAACTTATTTTGCCAGTGAAAATCAACATTGAATGTTGGCTGTTCATTTTCTATATACTGTATTATCTTATGTAGGCATTATAGAATAAATGGTCGTACATGGAATATATGCATGGATGGGGTCAGAGGAAAAGCTGCTTATAGAGTGTCAAATCTGTAGGTTTAAAGTACACAGAGTAGATATGAATTATAATATAAGCAAAAACTGCAAGAATGAACAGGTATAATACTAATGTGCTACATTTACTGATTATAATTCTAATAGTCATTTTTACTAGTGATGATCAAGCACCAAAGTATTCGGGTGTTCGGCCCGAACACATTGCTATATTCGTGTGCTCGGCCGAGCACCCGAGTATAATGGAAGTCAATGGGAGACAACCAGGCACCCCTGTTCTGAAGAGGGAGGGTGACTGATCTATTGGAAAAGGTCAGAAAGTGACAGAAACACCACCAAAATAGATTGGGAAAAGCATATGGACAATGCCTGGATGCATCTTGGACTCCCAGGTCGCTGCTGGGAACCGAGTTGTACTCCACTTTTAACGAATGACAAAAATACCCACAAAACCCCCAAAAAATTAATTTCACAGGAAAAGTTATTAGGAAACATTCTTTCCTGTATATTCAATTGTATATAAAGTGCAAGTGCTGTCAAAATTACAAGCAAAAGGCACTCTGAAACAGCCTGTATATCACATAAAGGTGGTACAATTGTTCAGGTAGTGGGACTCCTACACTCATAAAGCCTATGCTGCTATCTCCACACTATGTCATCTTGCCACTCTGTGACCTAATCATACTGCTTCTGTCACCTCCATACTTTGTCATTGTGCGACTCTTTGGCCTCCTGATGCTGGCGCTACCTCTAGACCCTGTCATTGTGCCATTTGGTGGTCTCCTCATGCTGCTTCCACCTCACCACTATGTCATAGGGCCACTTTATGGACTTTTCATGCTGTTACCACCCTCCCCATTCTATGACGGGGTTGCTATTGTCCTTGTTGGGCTTTTTGAAATCTCCATTTATTTGACCTTTCTTCTGATCGGTCAGAAGGAAGGAAAAATGCTGTGTAGCAGCTGTAAGGCCTGTATGGTCCCATCAGAATGGGCTTACGAGCAGAAGTAGGTACAAAACACAGAAGCCATTCAAATATTACCTTCACGTGTCATCTCTGTTTTAGATCCACTCCTTTTTTTTTTTTTTGCATTACCAATACTGATGAATTACTAAGAGCTAATGCTGACCAAGTTTTTTGTGGGTTATTGTTTTGATGGAAAAGAGGAAGGGCAAAATAATCAGTGACATCAACACAAACTTACTGCTGACTCCCTCTCCACTCTGTCGGGGGCTCTACTTGTATAAACGTTTAATAGAACAGGTTCTGTTGACATGTATATGGAATCAACTGACGAGGGTGTAAAAGGATTGCGCTTCTTCTTGACACTAACATTGACCTGTAAGGCTGAGTTAATACTTGAGTTATTTGGTCAGTTTTGGACCCGTGACTGACCAAATAAGTGAAGTGTGCAGTGATTCTAATAGTTACGCCTGTCATCTGCATGTCATACTGAATCACAGTATTATTTCACTATCCCAGCACACACTATGCGTGTTACTACAAGGCTAAGTGTTCTACACCCCTATAAAGGCTCTCTGTAGCCCAGAAATAGCCATTTTTATCGTAATTTTCCGCAAATATATTCGGATCGAATCAAATTTTTTCTGAATATTCCGCGAATCAGCCAAATCAAATTTTTGAGAAATTGCCTCATATCTAATTTTATTGTCTATTTTCTATTGTTTCTTTTTAGATATAAAACTTGTACAATATTTTGCAGTCTTGGATTCTGACAGGCTGCCTGCTGAGCTGTGCCACATCTTAGCAGGCATTTTCATATGACAGGCCTGGGAACCCTCACAATGTCTAGCCTAGGATGGGCAACTGCGGCTCCAGCTGTTGTAAAACTACAATTCCCACCTTGCCCTGCTGTAGGCTGATAGCTGTAAGCAGTCTTTACATGCTGGGAGTTGTAGATTTCCAACAGCTGGAGAGCCGCAGTTTGCCCATCCCTGTCCTAGCCTGTCATAGCAACTGATCAGAGCCCTGAGATTATAGGGAGAAACCCCACAGATGCCATGGTCACTATTGACAGCAGTATCTGAGGGGTTAAATGACTAGGACCAGACTCATCCCTAATTCCAGTCCACTGCTGGCGAGTATCTGCTATATTATATTGCTGGCACCTGATGTGTATGGAGGAAGCTCAGCATGTGGGCCAGCTCCATAAGTTCCCTGCATGCTAATGCTGGACATGTATGGCATTATGTATTAAGGGTTAAATATGATAAAGGTATAAATAAGGTTCAGGAGGAAAGTATTTTTAATAGTAAACTGAACACAAGAACAAGGAGGCATAATCTAAAATTTGGTGGGGAAGATCAGAACCAATCTGAAATCTTACATAAAAAGAGATCAGCTGTGGTTGGAAAATCTATAGTAAATGAATTTAAACATTCCTTGGACAAGAATATATCTATCCTTGTGAAAATAAAAAGAGATAATATAAGGGGAGACTAGATAGGCCATGTTTTCTTTTTCTGCCATCATTCATCTATATTTCTAGATGTGACACATTTGTGGTATGGTCTAACCAATTAAAAAGCAGTTTAGCAAATATTTCTTACTAAGGTGTCCTGTAATATTGAGATTAGAATGAGTGAATCGAATCCCACGAAGTGGAATTCGATCCAATTTCAGGGTAAATTAGATTCTCCTCGAAGCCCAATTTCTTTGTGCTTTGTGTCAGCGAATCGATTTAACCTGACATAGTGTAAAAACAAAAATTTCAATCTTACCTCCTCCATTTGCTTCTGATGGGCCACCAGCCACCATCTTGATTAAAGATATCGGCCAAAATCCTGTGCGTGGTGATGTATGATGTCACCATACTGGCCCGTCACGAGCAACTGGTGGCAGTAAGTTTGATTAAAAATGTTTTTGTATTGTTAATTTTACACTGTTTTTACACTCATATGCATCTGAGGGATACAATGACGGGGCGGCGCTATAGTAGCTCTCTGTCATTGCATCTGCTACTTACAAAAAAATTCAGCGAATCAGCCGAATCAAACTATTCAATTATTCGCTCATCTCTAATTGAGAAATATTGGCTTTTATTAGAGTCTATCTCAATAATTCATTTTGACTTTTGTACATTAAGCTCCAACTGTTTTCTTTTGAATATAATCTATTTTTTCTTTACAAGTCATCTTAATTGATTTGCCTCCAGAATTCCTACACTGTAACTCCCAATATAGGTTATATCACCTGTCACAGACATTCCTGCGAAGGGTCAAAGGAGATCGGTGAGACTGGCAACACGTGGTTTGATCTGAAATGTTTTCCGTTTGGATCAAATTACATCTGTGTTGTTTCTAGTGCTTGCCACACCTTCTTTCTGTAGGTGTGGCTATTAGGTCATTTAGCCTTCTCTATTTATAGTTGCTTCTCCCACAATGCTGTGCGGTTTATAGCTTCTGTTTGGACCTTTTGGATATATTGTGGTTGTATCTTGGCTGAGTTCCTGGTGCTTCCATTGCTCCTTTGAAGTTAAGTCTTTCCTTTCCTTTTGCATTTTGTTTGGGTTCTGTGTGTTGCATTTCCTATTGTTTGTATTAGGCCTAAAGGAGACTCCTGTTTATCCTTCCTCTTGGATGAACAGGTAGTCTCGTCCCTTCCATTAGTACCAGGGTCCTATAGTGCTTGATAGGATTCTAGGTATTCCTGAGTATGAACTCACCTACCTTTGGGGTCTGTTCATACTGGTAGTCAGGATTTTGTTTAGGGTTTTCACTAGGAGGTGTCCATTTTCCTTCCCTAGTTCTCAGGCCTGATTCCCTGTTCCTCCCTTCCCTCCTATGCTCAGTGTTAGAGATGAGTGAATCAAAGCTGACGAAGTAGAATTAGATCCGAATTTCAGGAAAATTTGATAAGCACCAAAGCCAAATTTCCTCACGTTTCGTGGTAATGAATCACATTTCTTTCCTAAAAGGGCGTATTTATTTTCTCTTGGTTTTGCTCTTTCCTAAAAGGGCTGCGGCACATGTGAGGATATAAAGCAAGGAACTCTGGGAAGGTGGGATCACCCATAATGCCATGCATGCAGCCAATCACCGGCAAGCCAGCCCTGTGATGTCACAGCCTTATAAATAGCCTTATAAATAGCCTCAGCCATCTTGTATTCTGCCATTTACCAGTGTACTCAGTGCAGGAGAGACGTCAGCAGGTGCTAGGGACAGTGTAAAGATAAAAACGTAATTGTGCTAAAAAACTATTTACAAGCGTAGGAAAGATTAGTCTAGATGTAGGGAAAGGATAGGGAGAAATAAGGTTCCGCAACATTTATGTTGAACAGGGTTCAGTAGGGAGGTTAAGACCTGGGAAATAGGAGCAATCCTATTACACCTTGCCGCACTGACTGGAGGTCCAAATTGCCATTATACAGCTCTGTAATTTCAGCAAACCGTTCTTATTAGGGTTCAAGTGCTTTTTGAAACAAGCATTAACAGGGTTTATTACAAGAAAATATTTCTATATTTTATTTGCCCTTATGCAGTGCAGTTATATGTTCTAAAGCAGAGATGCTCAACCTGTGGCCCTCCAGCTGTTGTAAAACTACAACTTCCACCATGCCCTGCTGCAGGATGATAGCTGTAAACTGTCTGGGAATGCTGGTAGTTGTAGTTTTGCAACAGCTGGAGGGCCGCAGGTTGAGCATGCCTGTTCTAAAGCATTTTTTGTCTTGTATTAGTGGGAAAATAGGGCTTATTAGCCGTTGTGTGGTGTAGTGCTATTTTCAGCCCTTTTGTTGTATATTAGTGGCAAAAGTAAAATATATTTGCCGCTCAGCGGTGCAGTTATATGTTCTAAAGCCTTTTGTGGCATCTATTAGTGGAAAGTGAAAAATATATTTGCCGGTCAGCGGTGCAGTTAAAAGTTCTAAAGCCGTTTGTAGGCGTTTATTAGTGGATAAAGAAAATATATTTGCCATCCAGCAGTGCAGTTATACGCTCTACAACCATTTGTGGCGTGTATTAGTGGAAAAAGAAAAATATATTTGCCGATCAGAGGTGCAGTGATATGTTCTAAAGCCATTTGTGGCGTGTACTAGTGGAAAAGAAAAACATATTTGACGATCAGCGGTGCAGTTATATGTTCTAAAGCCATTTGTAGCGTGCATTAGTGGAAAAAGAAAAACATATTTGCTGATCAGTATTGCAGTTATATGCTCTAAATAATGTTGAACGCGAATATTCGAATAGCGTTTTTTTATGAATATTGACACTTCGCTAATTCGCGAATATTTAGAATATAGTGCTATATATTTGTAAAAACGAATATATTATTTTTTTTTCAATCAGAACCCAAGAATAAGCTACCGTTAACTAAGATAGAGAATATAACGCTATGTTCTCTTTCTTCATTAATTCTAGCCAGCCAACCAATAGGAAAGTCATAGCCTGTTCAAAGTGTAATTCGCAGTACGCGAATATTACATTATGTAATATTCGTGTACTGCGATTAAACTTTGAACGGGTATAACTTTCCTATTGGTTGGCTTACTAGAATTAACAAAGATATAGAATATAGCACTATATTCGTTATCTTAGTTAAGAACGAAGATAGGGAAATATTCTCTATCTTCACTATTAACGAAGATAAAGAATATAGCGCTATATTCGTATTCGTTATCTTTGTTAATTCTAGCAAGCTAAGCAAACTTGCTCTATACACAGCTCTAAGTTAGATGCGCAATGCGAGAATATTAAGTACGTAATATTACTTGCATTGGGCATCCAACTTAGAGCAGGGTATATGCAACTTACTTTGTAACTATTGTTTGGTTGGGTAGAATTAACGAATATGACAAATACGAATATAGCGCTATATTCTATATATACACTAATTCTAGCAAGCCAACCCAATAGCAAAGTTGACTGTACCCAGCTCTAAGTTGGATGCGCAATGCGAAAATATCACTTTGCCTATTTTTGGCAATAAATAGAATAATGAGTCAGTATTCTATTTATTGAAAAAATAGGTAAAAGTAATATTTTCGCATTGCTCATCCAACTTAGAGCTGGGTACAGTCGCTTTTCCATGGCAGACGGGACTTTAGTAGCGTCCTGGCTGCCATGGTTACTATTCTTAAAAGCTAAACGTCGGATACAGCAATGCGCCGAAACTACGTTAGTTTAAAGTCGGATCCGGATTAATACTTTTCAATGGGCATTAATTCCGATCCGTCCTGCGACATGTCTTCAGGATTTTTGACCGGAGAAAATCCGCAGCATGCTGAGGATTTTGCTACAGCCAAAAACGTGTCAGTACTAGTGATGAGCGGCAGGTGCCATATTCGATTTCGACGAAATTCGCGAATATTCGAATGAATATTCGCTTCGTATTCGTCGAAATCGAATATTCGTCATTTTTCTAGTTATCGCGATTAAAATGCGATTTAAATAATCGCATATTGCGATTTGTACTTAAGGCTACTTTCCTATTGGTTTCATATCTAGAATTAGCGAGGATGACTAATATGACGAATGTATTCGTCATATTCTCAAAACGAAGATAACGAGTATTCTACATCTTCGTTTAGCAACCTATTCGTCAACCTCGCTAATTCTAGCAATCAAATAGGAAGGTTGACTATAGAGACAGCTGTAGTTAAATTCGCTATGCGATTTTTTTTTTAATACAATAATTATATTACTTGATATGATAATATTATTATAAGTATTCTATTTATTAAAAAAAAAAAATCGCATAGCGAATTTAACACAGCTGTCTGGTAAGTCAACCTTCCTATTTGATTGCTAGAATTAGCGAGGTTGACGAATAGGTTGCTAAAACGAAGATGTAGAATACTGCTATCTTCGTTTTGAGGAATATGACGAATACATTCGCCATATTCGTCATCCTCGCTAATTCTACCAAGCCAACCATAACTTCTGTAGCTCATGGAGCGTCCCCATCACCATGGGAACGTCTCCATATACTAAAATGTACTGTCGGATTTGAGGAATTACGTTGAAATCGCAATGCGATTAATTCAAGTTATATTAATCGCATTGCGATTTCAACTTAGAGCTGGGTTTATAATGGGTCAGCTTGCTAGAATTAACGAAGTTAACGAATATGGAATATAGCAGCAGTGCTAAGTTGAAATCGCAATGCGATTAATTTAACTTAAAGTATTCGCATTGCGATTTCAACTTAGCACTGCTAGTGCATAGCTATATATTCCATATTCGTTAATTCTAGCCTATGTAAGATAGCAGTGCTAAGTTGTAATCGCAATGCGATTAATATAACTTGAATTAATCGCATTGCGATTTCAACGTAATTCCTCAAATCCGACAGTACATTTTAGTATATAGAGATTTTCCCATGGAAGGGACGCTCCATGAGCACGGAAGTCGGCAGAAGCGGCAACGGGCACTGACTGGAGCAGCCAGGAAGCCAGGAATCCTCATGACAGGTAAGAACTACTTTTGGGAAGTGGGAAAGAAAAATATAACTAAAAAAAAAAAAAAAACGAATATTCGAAATAGCGAATTTATAGCGCTATATTCGAAATATTCGCGAATTAGCGAGCGCCGATATTCGCTAAAAAAATTCGCTCGAATATTCGCGCTCAACACTAGTCAGTACTGAGCTGAAGACATCCTGATGCATCCTGAACGGATTTCTCTCCATTCAGAATGCATTGGGATAATCCTGATCAATATCTTTCCGTCCTAGAGCCCTGAGGACGGAACTCTAGGACGGAAAGGAAAACGCAGATGTGAAAGGGGCCTAACTTAGATCGGGGTATATGCAACTTACTTTACTATTGTTTGGCTGGGAAGAATTAACGAATATAGCACTATATTCTCTATATTCGCTACTTCTAGCAAGCCAATAGGAAAGTTGACTGTACCCAGCTCTAAGTTGGATGACCAATGCGAAAATATTACTTTACCTATTTTTTTTCAATAAATAGAATACTGATTCATTATTCTATTTATTGCCAAAAATAGTCAGTTATATTTTCGCATTGCGCATCCAACTTAGAGCTGGGTACAGTCAACTTTACTATTGGGTTGGCTTGCTAGAATTAGCGATTATAGACTATAGTGCTATATTCGTATTCGTCATATTCATTAATTCTTCCCAGCCAAGTAAACTTGCCTATACACAGCTCTAAGTTGGATGTGCAATGCGAGAATATTAAGTAACATTGCTCACATTGCGTATCCAACTTAGAGAGGGGTATATGCAACTGACCAATCCATAACAATTGCCAGGCTAAATGCTTAAAGCTTTTATGCGATTCAATCAACGCGCATGTTTGAAAGCCAAATGTTCTCATAAACTAAACTACAGTGTCATTTCTAAGTCATGTTCCATTAACTGGGCCGCTTTTTGTCTGTGAGCCAATGAGAGAATTCGCATCGATGACTCTTAAAATACCATACAGTACTCACTTAGACTATTTCAAAATAGTTTATCTTATGCAAAAAAATCGGAACTGGAATATTCGCAGAAATCTATTCGTAAGGGCTTTAAGCTATTTTCCAATTGAGTTATGTTGGGCGAATTGTCGAATATGTAGAATATAGCGATATATTCACAATACGAATATTCTTTTTTTTTCAACAGTACATATGAGGTGACTCATAATCCCTCCCTACTTCTAGCTTGAATAGCCAAAGAGAAGGCTTTGTCACAGCTAGTAACATGCTTAGCAACCAATCAGAAAGTAGCCTACCCCTTCACTATATAAATGAAGGCACTCTCCAGCAGCCATTTTGTGGTGTTGGTTTTGAGAGAGAAAGGAGCTGTAGTGATTATTGTACAAAAACTTGTTTTTATAAAATTTAATTTATAACACAGCGCTAGGTAGTGCTTTTTAAAAAAAAAAAAGGTTCAGGTTTTAAATGTTTTGTGTATAGCGTAGTATTTTTCGTCCTTTGTCAAAGCACCTTATTGTCTCCGTGTTTCAGTTGCAGTTTGTGTGTTAGTTGTTTAAAAAAAAAAAAATTTCAGGTTTTAAGTGTTTTGTATATAGTGTCGTTTTTTTCGTCCTTCGTCAAAGCGCCTTATTGTCTCTCTGTTTCAGTTGCCTCTGTTTTGTCTCTGTTTTATTTGGTTTATTATTTTAGTTAGGGTATTACTTAGGGTGTGAGTTATTTTAAGTCCCGTATTCTAATTTCATTTAGTTTTATATATATTTTTCTGATATATAAAATGAAGTTTATTTAAAAAAAATAAAAAAAAATAAGTGTACCGGGCCGTGCAGGTAGCCGCGGTTGTGATCGGGCCAATAGGGGAGTTGGACAGCAATCCATTTAGGCAGGCCCAACCCAGATGTCGTGTCCCCAGCTGCCATTACTTTGCCAGGACTGGTGTCCCTGCCCTACAGCAGCACCTTGTGCAGAATGTATCCCTGTCACTGGATCATGCTGTCAGCGAAAGGGTACATCTCACAATGGATGCTTGAACCAGCAGACATGGGCAGGGACGATACCTTAGTTTCACTGCCCATTGGGTTTCCCTCCGAGGCGCCGGGGAGGGCTCATCGGCATCAGAGTTTGTGGTGCCGCACCGGGGTGTCCAGGGGAGAAATGCTGCTCTCCCGCAAGCCGCTGTCTCCATGGCAGCTGAGCCCCCAGCAAGCGTCCCTGTTGCTACGCAAGTGTGGGGCACGTCCGCTGCCAGGCCATGCTACAGCTTGTAAGCTTAGGGGAACGAGACACACTGGACCTGATGTTCTGACCGCACTACAGGCTCCGGTCCAGAAGTGGCTGACACCCCGAAGGCTCCAGGCAGGTATGGTTGTCTGTGACAATGGCAGCAACCTACTCGGCGCCCTTCATGCTGGCAGTCTCACACGCATACGCTGCATGACATATGTCCTTAA
Source organism: Bufotes viridis (assembly GCA_033119425.1). NCBI lineage: Eukaryota > Metazoa > Chordata > Amphibia > Anura > Bufonidae > Bufotes > Bufotes viridis. The sequence goes on from CM065589.1 coordinate 241,012,035, forward strand.
CCTTGTGGTACAGAAATTACTACGCACATTCCCAGGGTTGAGTGACATTGTGCAAAGGTACGAAGGATTGCCAGCCACTTTCGAAGCTCCCCAACCCCCACCGCGCCCCTGTCCAAACTGCAGAGGCACAACAACCTGCCCCCCCACAGGCTGATTGTGGACAGTGTGACGCAGTGGAACTCCACCCTCCACATGCTGGAGAGGTTGTGGGAGCAGCAACGGGCGGTGATTGAATACCTGCTGGACCTAGGCACTCAAGGACCATCACACCCACTCCGCTACATCACCAATGCGGAGTGGAGGCAGATACAGCAGGCCTGTAGGCCCCATTCGAGCAGGTGACAAAGATGGTCAGTGGGGAGCATGTCAGCCTCAATGACGTACTCCCCCTAGTGTTCCTGCTGGACAGGACACTGGATCGCCTGCTCGAGGCTGGGGAGCGTAAATTGGTGGAGCATGAAGAGTCAACCATGCTCCACTATGACCAGGCGCAGGACGAGGAGGAGGAATTAGTGGACGTCCAGGAGTCTGTGCCTGGTCAGGAGGGAGAGCCGGTGCTGGGGGCACCGTTAGACCGGGGGTGGGGCATCTCTGACCGGGAGCAGCAGCATCAGCAGAAGAAGGATGAAGAGGTCATGGCCCAAGGCAGTCATGAAAAGTCACAGCGGGCTGTGCTCTTCCCCATGGCTGCCCATATGCCTCAGGAGGGACCCCCGGATCAAGAAATTTAAGGAGAGGGATGACATTTGGTTGGCCACCCTTTTAGACCCTCGCTGCAAGGGGAGACTGGAGCAGTTCATCCCAGCCAGCCGGAGGCAGGCCCGTATTGAAAAATTGCGGGCCTGTCTGATCTATCGGCTGGAGGAGGCAAACCCTCGGCCTCAAACACCAGTTCTCCCCGCCCATCTCACCCAGCAGGCGGCTGGCACCAGCAGCACCAGCCGAACAGGTGACCTTCTGGGTGAGATAAGGCTCTTCTACCAGTCTGCGCGACTCAGTACCAGCAGCAGCAGCATCAGTCACCACTAGTGATGAGCGGCAGGGACAATATTAGAATTCGTAATATTTTTGTGAATATTTGGGCAAACATTCGGCAAATATTTGCGATTCGCGAATTCCTGATCTTCAGGCATTATTTTCTTGATTGCGAAAATCTGCATTAAAAAAATTTACATAAAAAGCGCATAAAAATTTGCATAGACTGGTATTTTAGCGCTTGCCGTCACACTAATACCGATAGGCGTCAGCACAGCAGTGCTCTCAGGTCTCAGCGACGCCTATTGGCGCCATCTCGTGAGACCCGAGATTTTCTGTGAATGCGCGCTCACAGGAGCGCGCATTCACAGCAGCGCGCTGTTATGAAGTGAAACTACAGCCTGCCAGTGCTGATTATTGGCTGTCAGGCTGTAGGTGCTCTGTAAGTAGCACCAAGCACCACACATACATTACGCACACACCCCTGTCACTTATTAACCCCTTATTAACCCCTGATCATACCATATAGACTCCTGATCACCCCCTGTCACCCCCTGTCATTGATCAGCGCCCTGTAAGGGTCTCTTATCACCGTCAGTTAGTTAGCTACTTGTTAGGTAGTTAGCGCCCAGCCCACCGCACCGCAGTCACTGATGTTGGGCGGAGCTGATATGTCCTGGCAGATGCCTTTCCCCTCAGTTTTTTTTTTGCAAATTTTTTGGCAGAGATTTTTCATCCACATTGATCAATGCAAATGAAGAAATCTGTGCCGTTCATTTTCTTTCAGCCTAGAGGCTGAACGGAAAAAAAATCTCATTGAGTCCAAAAATAAATAAATTTACGCTAACTTGTGCCAAAAAATAAAAATCTTCTATGAACTCGCCATGCCCCTCACGGAATACTTTGGGGTGTGTTCTTTCCAAAATGGGGTCACATGTCGGGTATTATACTGCCCTGGAATTTTAGGGGCCCTAAAGCGTGAGAAGAAGTCTGGAATCCAAATGCCTAAAAATGCCCTACTAAAAGGTACTCATTGGAATTTGGAATCCTGTGTGTGAGAAATATCTCTGTAAATGACAACTTTTTCAATTTTTTTATACAAAGTTGTCAATTTACAGAGATATTTCTGTCACTCAGCATGGGTATATGTAAAATACACCCGAAAACACCTTGCCCTACTTCTCCTGAGTGTGGGGATACCAAATATGTGACACTTTTTGCAGCCTAGGTTCGCAAAGGGCCCAAATTCCAATGAGTACCTTTAGGATTTCACAGGGCATTGTTACGCATTTGCCAGCGCAGCTTAAATACCTCATAAGTGACCCCATTTTAGAAATAAGACACCCCAAGGAATTCCGTGAGAGGTATGGTGAGTTCATGTAAGATTTTATTTTTGTTACAAGTTAGTGGAATATGAGACTTTGTAAGAAAAAAAGAAAAACTAATAACAATCAATTTCCGCTAACCTGTGCAAAAAAAAATCTTCTATGAACTCGTCATGCCCCTCACGGAATACCTTGGGGTGTTTTCTTTCCAAAATGGGGTCACTTGTGGGGTATTTAAGCTGCGCTGGCATTTTAGGGATTTTAGGGCCCTAAAGCGTGAGAAGTAGTTTGGAATCCAAATGCGTAAAAATTCCCTGTGAAATCCTAAATGTACTCATTGGAATTTGGGCCCTTGCACATCTTGGCTGCAAAAATTGTCACTCATGTGGTATCGCCAGTATTCAGGAGAAGTAGGGCAATGTGTTTTGGGGTGTATTTTTACATATACCCATACTGTGTGTGAGAAATATCTCTGTAAATGACAACTTTTTAAATTTTTTATACAAAGTTGTCAATTTACAGAGATATTTCTCTCACCCAGCATGGGTATATGCAAATATACACCCAAAACACATTGCCCTACTTATTCTGAGTACGGCGATACCACATGTGTGACCCTTTTTGCAGCCTAGGTGCGTAAAGGGGCCAAAAGTCCAAGGAGTACTTTTAGGCTTTAAAGGGTTGCTCACAATTTAGCCCCTTCCCAAAATGCCAGAACAGTAAACACACCCACAAATGACCCCATTTCGGAAAGTAGACACCCCAAACTATTCAATGAGGGGCATAGTGAGTCTGTGGGAGATTTTTATTTTTTTGCCAGAAGTTAGCAGAAATAGAAACTTTATTATTTATTTCTTTTCCTCAGAAAGTGTCATTTTCCGCTAACTTGTGAAAAAAATGTAATCATACATGAACTCACAATGCCATACCGCGAATACTTTGGGGTGTCTTCTTTCCAAAATGGGGTCATTTGGGGGTATTTATACTATCCTGGCATTCTAGCACCTCAAGACAGGTGCACAGAGCTGCTTCAAAATGCGGAAATTCACTTTTTGCACCATATTTTGTAAACGCTATAACTTTTGCGCAAACCAATAAATATACACTTATTGGATTTTTTATCAAAGAAATGTAGCACAATAAATTCTGACACAAACTTGTATAGAAATGTAATTATATTTGAACAATTTTACCAGAAAAAGTTAAAAATACACTTTTTTGAGAAAATTGCGGTCTTTTGATTACTATCAGAAAAACGAAAAATCTCAGCAGCAATCAAATACCACAAAAGAAAGCTTTATTTGTGACAAGAAAGGAGGTAAAATTCATTTGGGTGCCAAGTTGCATGACCGAGACAATAAACCGTTAAATTTGTGAAGTGCCGATTTGTAAAAAGGGCCTGGTCACTAGGGGTATAAACCTGTGGTCATTAAGTGATTAAAAAAATGAATATTCGTGATTACGAATATATTTTGAGATATTCAAAATATTAGCGAATTCTCGAAGTGCCGATATTCACGATTAAAATTCGCATTTAGAATATTCATGACCAACACAAGTCACCACCAGCGACTGGCCCACATGGTGGCAGACTACATGGGGTCGGTAGCTGCTTCCAACAGCATGAGCACTGACGACCCCATGGAGTACTGGGTTGCCAGGCTGGAGTGAGCGTGAGCTTGCTCAGTATGCGCTGGAGTTACTATCTTGCCCCCCTCCAGCGTATCTCTTCTGATTAGGCATTAACCACTTCAGCCCCTAGCTTAAACACCCTTAAAGACCAGGCCACTTTTTACAATTCCGCACTACACTACTTTACCCGTTTATTGCTCCGTCATGCAACTTACCACCCAAATGAATTTTACCTCCTTTTCTTCTCACTAATAGAGCTTTCATTTGGTGGTATTTCATTGCTGCTGACATTTTTACTTTTTTTGCTATTAATCAAAAATTACCGAAATTTTTACAAAAATGACATTTTTCACTTTCTGTTGTAAAATTTTTTAAAAAACTACATTTCTATATAAATTTTTCTCTAAATTTATTGTTCTACATGTCTTTGATAAAAAAGTCCAATAAGTGTATATTTATTGGTTTGGGTAAAAGTTATAGCGTTTACAAACTATGGTGCAAAAAGTGAATTTCGGCATTTTGAAGCAGCTCTGACTTTCTGAGCGCCTGTCATGTTTCTTCAGGTGCTAGAATGTCAGGATGGTATAAATACCCCCAAATCACACCATTTTAGAAAGAAGACACCCCAAAGTATTCACTGGGGGCATGGTGAGTTCATGTATCATTTAATTTTTTTCACAAGTTAGCGGAAAATGACACTTTCTGAGAAAAAAATAAATAAAAAGTTTCAATTTCTGCTAACTTCTGGCAAAAAAAAGAAATCTCAGACGGACTCACTATGCCCCTCAGTGAATACCTCGGGGTGTCTACTTTCCGAAAAGGGGTCATTTGTGGGGTGTGTTTACTGTTCTGGCATTTTGGGCGGGCTAACTGTGAGTCGCCATGTAAAATCTAAAGGTACTCGTTGAATTTAGGTCCTTTGCACTCAGGCTGCAAAAGTGTCACCATGTGGTCGCCAGTATTCAGGAGAAGTAGGGCAATGTGTTTGGGGTGTATTTTTACATATACCCATGTTGGGTGAGAGAAATATCTCTGTAAACTGACAACTTTGTATAAAATTTTTTAAAAGTTGTCGTTTACAGAGATATTTTTCACACACAGTATAGGTATATATAAAAATACACCCTAAAACACATTGCCCTACTTCTCCTGAGTACGGCGATACCACATGTGTGCCACTTTTTGCAGCCTAGATGCGCAAAGGGGCCCTAAATCCAATGAGTACCTTTAGGATTTACAGGGCATTTTTACGCATTTGGATTCAGACTTCTTCTCACGCTTTAGGGGCCCCTAAAATGCCAGGACAGTATAAATACCTCACATGTGACCTCATTTGGAAAGAAGACACCCTACAGGTATTCCATGAGGGGCATGGCGAGTTCATAGAATATTTTTTTTTGGCACAAGTTAGTGGAAATTGATTTTGTATTGCTTTTTCTCACAAAGTCTCCTTTCCGCTAACTTTTGACAAAAAGTTTAATTTCTCATGAACTCATTATGCACCTCAGCGAATACCTTGGGGTGTCTTCTTTCCAAAATGGGGTCACATGTGGGGTATTTATACTGCCCTGGCATTTTAGGGCTCCTAAAGCGTGAGAAGAAAATGCGTAAAAATACCTTCCTAAAAGGTACTCGTTGATTTGGTCCTTTGCATCTTGGCTGCAAAGTCACTCATAGTATCGCTGTACTAGGAGAAGTAGGGCATGCTTGGGTGTATTTTACATATACCATGCTGGTGAGAGAAATATCTCTGTATATTGACAACTTTGAATAAAAATGTAAAAAGTTGTCGTTTACAGCGATATTTCTCACACCCAGCATGGGTATATGTAAAAATACACCCTAAAACACATCGCCCTACTTCTCCTGAGTACGGCGATACCACATGAGTGACACTTTTTGCAGCCAAGATGCGCAAAGGGCCCTAAAACCAATGAGTACCTTTAGGATTTTACAGGCCATTTTTACGCATTTGGATTCTCACGCTTTAGCACTCCTAAAATGCCAGGGCAGTATAAATACCCCACATGTGACCCCATTGTGGAAAGAAGACACCCCAAGGTATTCCGTGAGGGGCATGGCGAGTTCACAGAAAAAAAAAAATTTGGCACAAGTTAGCGGAAATTGTTTTTTTTTTTTTTTTACAGTCTCATATTCCACTAACTTAAAAATAAAATTTTGCATGAACTCGCCATACCCCTCACGGAATACCTTGGGGTGTCTTCTTTCTAAAATGGGGTCACATGTGGGGTTTTTGTACTGCTCTGGCATTTGAGGGTCTCCGCAATCATTACACGTATGGCCAGCATTAGGAGTTTCTGCGATTCTCCGTATATTGAGCATACGGGTAATGAGATTTTTTTTCCGCTCAGCCTCTGCGCTGAAAAAAAAAAATGAACGGCACAGATTTTCTTCATTCGCATCGATCAATGTGGATGAATAAATCTCTGCCAAAATCAGTGACTGCGGTGCGGTGGGCTGGGCGCTAGCTACCTAACAAGTAGCTAACTAACTGGTGGTGATAGGGGACCCTTATGCCCCATTCACACGTCCGCAATTCTGTTTACGGAACGGAATTGCGGACCCATTCATTTCTATGGGGACAGACTTTGTCCCGCTCGGATCCGGAATTACGGATCCGCGCTCCGGGTCTGCACTTCCGCTCCGCAAAAATATAGAACATGTCCTATTCTTGTCCGCACTGCGGACAAGAAAAAGCATTTTCTATATAGTTCTGGCAATGTGCGGATCTGCAAAATGCGGAAAGCACATTGCCGGTGTCCGTGTTTTGAGGATCTGCGGATCGGATCCGCGGATCGAATCCGCGGATCGAATCCACGGATCCGTGAATCCACGGATCCGCAAAACACATATGGACGCCTGAATGGAGCCTTACAAGGGGTGTGATCAATGACAGGGGTGATCAGGGGTCTAGATGGGGTGATCAAGGGGTTAATAGGTGAGGGGGGTGGGGGGTTAGTGTAGTGTTTGGTGCAACTTTATTGTAGTTACCTGGTCCTCTGGTGGTCGATCCCAGAAAATGGGACCACCAGAGGACCAGGTAGCAGCTATATCAGACGCTGTTCATAAAACAGCGCCTGATATAGCTGTTTGATGCGATTTATATCGCATCTACAGCCTGCCAGCGATTGATCATCGCTGGCAGGCTGTAGTACAACTCTTCAGACGCCAGACGCTGAACGCGCGCCGCTGCTCACAGGAAGTCTCGCGCTCGCGAGATGACGCCCGGCGCGTCCGATCAGAAGAACAGGACCGCCCGCAGGACGCAATCCTACGCACGGCGGTCCTGAAGCGGTTAAGCACGGCAGGTGGGGTGGTCACGGACAAGCGGACCCGTCGGTCCACAGACTCTGTGGACAGACTCACAATTATTAAAATGAATGAGTCCTGGATCGGCAATGACTTCTTGGCCCCTGCTATCGATTCAGGGCACTGAAGGGTCCCTTGTCCATCCCTCTCCTTTGCTCTCCCTCCCAAACTCCGTTGTCTTTTAATTCTTCATTGACAATTCCCTATGTTTTTAATTGTTTATTAATTTATTTTTTTATTGATATTTATTTGATCGATACTGATTGTTAATTTTTTATCATGTATTTATTAATTTATTTTTTTAATAATAGGGGTTCTGCAGTTTGTTTAAACTGATGATCTATCCTCCGCGCAGTAAACAGTGAGAAGTCCGCGGAGCTCCTGGAGCGCTGCTGCCTTCTCAAACAGCAGATCGGCGGGGGTCCAGGGTGTCGGACTCCCGGCGATCAGATGCTGATGATCTATCCAGAGGATAGATCATCAGTTTAAACAAACTGCAGAACCCCTTTAATTATGAATTTGTAAATTTTTTAATCAAGTAATGTCTAATTTTCGTGTTATATTTTTTATTTGTTTAAAATAATGTTTTTATTTATTGCTTGATTTATTATTTGTTCAATCATGATATAATATTAATTGAAATGTTTAAAATCATGTTTTATTAGATTCATTTCTGGTTGTTCATCATGTGGTGCACTTAGTGTATCTATTTATCTAGTACTGTTTTCAAAATATTATTCTTAGTATATCAACTATTTTTAAGTAACGGTATGAAGTTAGTTTATTTGGGTAAAACTTTTCAAAATATAGATTTTTTACTTTAATAATTTACATAGAAGGCACATTAACTCTGTAGTGGACCACTGCGTTAACACAGCCTGCCCCGCCGTGTGCTGATTCCTCCTAGCCAGAGGCTGGTAGGACTGGCAGGGTTGAGCAGCAGCCCTGTTGTCCTCCGTTTGTCTGTGAGGAGGCATGTGTACCTCCCCTGTGCCTGTCAGCCCCTCCGTGGTGAAGTCTGCTCCGGGCTTTGTGACACTACTCCCCGTGTGTTGTCAAGCCTCGCAGCTAAATGCTTATTCGGCTGCATGACCGGCGATAGCTGAACTAGGCAGCCGGCGATGACCAACAGTAGATGCAGACCATGACAAAGTCATGACCCAGGGGGAGAGGAACTGAACCCAGCAGTAGAGCCGGGTACACTAACACACCCGGCACATGGCAACCAACTTCTTCACTGCCTTCTGGGCTCTGACGATCAGCGCATGACATGGTTGTGCCAATGTCCTTAGCCCTGAGTGTGTACAGCGCCAATCGTGTACGGAGGTAAACATGCCTCCTCACAGACAAACGGAGGGCAACAGAGCCGCTGTTCAACCCTGCCAGTCCTACCGGCCTCTGACTAGGAAGAATCAGCACACGGTGAGGCAGGCTGCATTAATGCAGTGCTCTGTTACTGAGTTTATGTGCCTTATATAGATAACTACAGCTGAATGGTGTTGGCATAGTCGATAGCGTATCCTTACTCATGGATAGAGTGTGTACAAAAGGTAAAATAACTTTCAAGAAAACAATTAAAACTTAAATTATTGACACAAATATAAATGTTACCCCTTTAGTCTTTTACACTGTAAAACCTCTACTGTAACCTGTGTTTCATTATTTTTTTCTGTTGTGGTCATGGTCTCGTGGGGGTCCACTCATGAATTCATATTCCTGCTGCAAAGTTACAATCTGCTGTGGTCTGAGGTGTATTCTTTTATTTTTGACGTTGCCCCGGTTTGTTGGCGGGGCCATTCCGGTGAAAATATTACTGCCGCACATTTAGCTGCTGCTGCTACTGCTGCCTGTCATGATCATGTTGAGTTACATTTTAGCCTTTTGAACTTTATGTCTGCTGCTGCTGCCTGTGCTGCTGAATTGGGCCAAGCTACATGTGGCCCTGATAATAGATCACTTCTGAAATCCTGCTGTTGATGCTGCTGCCTGTCATAAACATGATGAGTTACATTGGGGCCTTTTAACATAATGTCTGCTGCTGCCTGTGCTGCTGAATTGGGCAATGCTCCATGTGGCCCTGATAATAGACCACTTCTGAAACCCTGCTGTTGATGCTGCTGCCTGTCATGAACATGTTGATTTACATTTGGACCTTTTAACATAACGTCTGTTGCTGGTGCCTGTGCTGCTGAATTGGGCCAAGCTACATGTGGTGCTGATAATAGACCACTTCTGAAATCCTGCTGTTGATGCTGCTGCCTGTCATGAACATGTTGAGTTACATTTGGGCCTTTTAACATAACGTCTGTGCTGCTGCTGAATTTGGCCAAGCTACATGTGGCCCTGATAAAAGACCACTTCTGAAATCCTGCTGTTGATGATGCTGCTGCCTGTCATGATCATGTTGAGTTACATTTGGGCCTTTTAACATAACGTCTGCTGCTGCTGCCTGTGCTACTGAATTGGGCCAAGATCCATGTGGCCCTGATAATAGACCACTTCTGAAATCCTGCTGTTGGTGCTACAGCCTCCCATGCTCATGCTGAATTATCTATGGGCCTTTTGAAACATTACCTGCTTTGTTGAGTTGATACATTTTTAGGCTTTGCACAAAATTCTAGGATGTTAGGGCAGTAGTGTTTTACGCCTTAAACAGTTGCGTTACTGCATAGGCTTTCGCCCCACTTTCAAAACTCAGTATGCGATTTCAATACGATAATAGGTATGAGGCTCTGATTGGATAGTTACTGCATGGGCGAATATGTTTTGTGTCCGTATTCATTATATTTTAATTTCTTAAACAACCATGTTGAAAGACATATCTTCTGCTTGTGTACAAAATTGGTTAGTTAGTTTTAGAAGGGTCAAATCATTGTCAACCACCGAGCATAGACAAAACACCTAAATAGAATTCAAGGCATTGGGACTGAACAGTTGTGTAGCCGTCAGAAAAACACATACTAGTGATGTAAAACAAAAAAAAAATCCTCCATTTTCAAGGGGGCATAAGATCAAACTCTAGAGCAATGGAAGAATGTTATGTGGTCAGATGAGTCCAGATTTACCCTGATCAAGAGTTAAGGGCATATCAGGGAAGAAGAGAGAAAGGGGTTAAGACCGCGCGTCCAACAGTCTAGTGTATACTTCTTCTAGGAAAAAGGATCCAAGGTGGAGTTCAGTCCCAGATGCCTTCACCTCGTAAAGGGCTCTGCGGATATCCAGAAATATATATAATCGTGAAATACCGTTGAGACACTTTTCCCACTTAATTTCACCAGTCTACTTACTAGATGCCGGCAGATCTTATGTAGTGGTAAATCTCAATTGTGGTGTCTTTCTTCAGCAATATATATACTTCATGCACTATAAGGCAATAAACACTCCGCTGGTGCAGTAATTTCTTAAAACATAATTGCCAATTTTTAATATATACTCACAAGAGTCAGAATTAAAACAGCATTAAACACATCCAGTCGCTTGCCCGACCCGGGTTTCACTCACAGAGCTTCGTCAGGGGCGTCTACTTCCTCCCCCACCCCATCCTCTTTTTAAACCATTTCCTGCTCTTTTTAACCCTTACTTATCAAGGATAAACCATAAAAAAGCCTGATTCAATGGAAACTATAAAGTGCAATTCGCATGATGCGATTTCTCCTCCCTGAACTATTCGCATGTTCCGATTATTCTAAAAGCTATTTTATGCAGACGTGTTCACAAACTTGATCTGATGTCAAAATCAACATTTAAACCTTTGGGCTGCAAGGTTCCCAACTCATAAATCCAGCGTGCCTCGCATCGATCTATTTTGGACATATAATCACCACCCCTCCAGTTCTTTTCAACCAGCTCCAATCCCATAAATCTCAAGCCACAGGGATTTTTTGATGTCTTAATTTGAAATGCCTAGAAACTCCATGTGTTTCAAGACCTTTTTTTATATTATTCACGTGTTCGTATAATCGTGTTTTGATCTTGCGTGTGGTCCTGTCCACATACTGGAGGCCACACGGGCACTCCAGCATGTAGACAGCCCCAAGACTTTCACATGACAAATTGCCTTTTATTTTTAGATCTAAATTTTTTGAATTAGAGTGGACTATTGTTGTTTTACTTTCTCTTCCTTCGAATGCCTTGATTTACACGCAGCGCAAAAACCGCACCAATTAAAACAATTGCGTGTTTTACCCTTTTATCTTCTGGGATCGCACTATGTACGATTTTGTTCTTTATATTCGGGGCCTTTTTGAACACTATTTTCGGTCCTCTGGGATTTTTGTTCCTATGACTGGGTCATTTCTAAGAATAGCCCAATTTTTCTTAATTATGTTTTTCAGTTGATTCGCTTGGGTGTTATATCCTGTCATGAAGCAAAAATTAAAGTGTACTCGCTACCCTCTCAATTGTAAGACAGGCTTGCTTTTTTCTTGGGTAGTCTCAGGGAATACCCCTAAATTTAGACGCCCAAATGTCAAACAAGGGGTATTCCTCTGAAGAGGCCTACAGGATTCTGACCCAGTCGGATGAGGAGTGGGAACCCTCATCTGACGAATCCAGCGGGTCAGAATACCAACCTGTAGAAAGCAGTGGCAGTCTGACCCAAAGTTCTGACGAGGAGGTGGAGGTCCCTGATAGAACCAGGCGTACCCGGCCCCGTGTCGCTAGACCACAGGTTGCGCAGGATCCGCTTCAAGGGCAGCAGAGTGGGGCTGGCGCTGCCGGATTACGTGGTGAGGCATACACCAGCAGCGCAGCCCGTCCTGGACCTTCTACCAGCACTGCCGTAGAACATGGTGAAGTGGCGAGCACCAGAAGGGCAGTTGAAGCTGGTACGGTGGCACGTGCAATAGTTTCCCCGTCGCAGCCACCGCAAAGACAACAGGCCCGTAGAGCCCCTAGAGTCCCTGAGGTGCTGGCAAATCCTGATTGGCAGCCCCCAACTTCAGCCGCACCATTAGTTCCCCCTTTCACCGCCCAGTCAGGAGTTCGGGTGGAAACAGCTCAGATAGGATCGGCGCTGGGGTTTTTTGAGCTGTTTTTCACTGCGGAGCTCTTTGACATAGTTGTGGCAGAAACAAACAGATATGCCACTCAATTTATCGCCGACAACCCGGGAAGCTCTTATGCCCAGCCTTTCCGGTGGAAACCAGTCCAAGTTTCCGAATTTAGAACTTTTCTGGGCCTTCTCCTCAGCATGGGCATAACCAAAAACATGAATTGCGGTCATATTGGTCCACGAACCCAATTCATCACATGCCCATGTACTCTGCTGCCATGTCCAGGACACGTTTTGAGACCATCCTGCGTTTCCTGCACTTTAGTGACAACACCACCTCCCGTCCCAGAGGCCACCCAGCTTTTGACCGGCTCCATAAAATTCGGCCCCTCATAGACCATTTCAACCAGAAATTTGCAGATTTGTATACCCCTGCACAAAACATCTGCGTAGACGAGTCCCTTGTACATTTTACCGGGCGCCTTGGCTTCAAGCAGTACATCCCAAGCAAGGCGCCCGGTATGGGGTCAAATTGTATAAGCTCTGTGAAAGGGCCACAGGCTATACGCACAAATTTCGGATCTATGAGGGAAAAGATCAGACCCTGGAGCCGGTCGGTTGCCCTGACTACCTGGGGAGCAGTGGGAAGATAGTCTGGGACTTGGTGTCACCCTTATTTGGCAAGGGGTACCATCTTTATGTGGACAACTTTTACACAAGTGTGGCCCTCTTCAAGCATTTGTTCCTAGAACAGATTGGCTGCTGCGGCACCGTGCGACCTAGTCGCCGGGGCTACCCCCAACGGCTCATTACCACCAGACTTGCAAGGGGGCAGAGGGCTGCACTGTGTAACGACGAACTGCTCGCGGTGAAATGGAGAGACAAGCGTGACGTTTACATGCTCTCCTCCATTCACGCAGACACGACAGTACAAATTGAACGGGCAACCAGTGTCGTTGAAAAGCCCCTCTCAGTCCACGACTATAACCTCCACATGGGAGGGGTGGACTTCAACGACCAGATGTTGGCCCCTTATTTGGTTTCCCGAAAGACCAGACGCTGGTATAAAAAGTGTCTGTTTATCTGATTCAATTGGCTCTATATAATAGTTACGTTCTCTACAGTAAGGCTGGGAGAACTGGATCTTTCCTAAAATTCCAGGAAGAGATCGTCGAGAACCTCCTGTACCCAGGAGGTTCCGTGGCCCCATCCACCAGTGTAGTTAGCCGTCTACACGAGCGGCACTTCCCCAGCGTTGTGCCGGGTACCTCAAACCAACCGCCACCCCGAAAAAATGTCGTGTCTGTAGCAGGAGTGGAATAAGGCGTGACACCCGTTATTTCTGTCCTGACTGTCCTGACCACCCTGCCCTATGCCTTGGAGAGTGTTTCCGGAAGTACCACACTCAGGTACACTTAGGGACATAGGGACAGCACTACACAGGTAGTTTTTTTCCACTCAGGCTCTAGGGTCTCTCAGGACACTAGGTTTTGAGAGACCCTAACACATAGGGACGGTGCTGGTGTGCTACAGCAGAAGTGTGAAACGGTAGAAACGTCTCCTTTCACTTGGGATAACGTGTATAGTGTACTCGCACCATCTCTGTGTGATTTACACTTTACACATTGTCCCATGGGAAAGGAGAGGTTTCTGCTAGGAAAATAAAGAGTGACATGGAAAACAAAAAAAAAAAATTAAACAGGTAGCAAGAAAAAAAATCTTGAGTTAGTTCAGGTTTTTATGTTCATGTTTTATAAAAGTTTTAAAATGTTCTGGTTTTATAAAGTTTGCAACGTTCAAGTCATGTGCCTGCTGCCTGTTTTTCTTCTTTTTTTTTTCCCCCATAACCACCCTTTATTTTCCAGGTATACCAACAGACCAACGGACCAACCGACGAAAACGCCGCAGCACTGATGTGAATTCTGAGAGAAGCATTGCGCTGCTGTCAGAAGACACGTGAAGTCAGTGTATGCGGCGCTGTAAGACGAGATTTCTCCTCTGCAGGACAGGTACGTTTGCCCTGGCATGTGAGCTGAGGAGAGGTGTTGGAGTTCATATGCTTTGGCAAACACTTTGTATCAAAAATCTGGCAAAGATGTCTTCCTCCACACCGATCGATTGATCGATGTGAATGGAGAAATCACGTTTGCCAGGACATAGGAGCTGAGTGGGTATGGATGTTTGGGCGGAGCCCCTATGTCCTGGCAATCGCCAGGCCCCTCTTTTTTTCTTGCATATTTTTGGCAGAGATTTTTTCATCCACATCGATCGATGCGAATGAGGAAATCTGTGCCGTTCGTTTTTCTTTCAGCCCAGAGGCTGAACGGAAAAATTCTCATTACCTGTATGCTCCATATAAGGAGAATAGCAGAAACTCCTAATGCTGGCCATACATGTAATGATTGCGGTGACCCTCAAATGCCATGGCAGTGGAAAAACCTCACATGTGACCCCATTTCGAAAGAAGACGCCCCAAGGTATTCGCTGAGGGGCATATTGAGTCCATGAAAGATTGAACTTTTTGTCACAAGTTAGCGGAAAGGGAGACTTTGTGAAAAAAACAAAAAAATCAAATTCCGCTAACTTGGGCAAAAAAAAAATCTTCTATGAACTCACCATACCCCTCACAAAATACCTTGGGGTGTCTTCTTTCTAAAATGGGGTCACATGTGGAGCATTTATACTGCCCTGGCATTTTAGGGGCCCTGAAGCATGAGAAGAAAAAGTGTAAAAATGCCATCCTAAAAGGTACTCCTTGGATTTAGGGCCCCTTTGCAACTTGGCTGCAAAAAGTGGCACAAATGGGGTATCGCCGTACTCGGTAGAAGTAGGGCAAAGTGTTTTGGGGTGTATTTTTACATATACCCATACTGGGTGTGAAAAATATCTCTGTAAATGACAACTTTGTAAAAATTTTATACAAAGTTGTCATTTACAGAGATATTTTTCACACCCAGTATGGGTATATGTAAAAATACACCCCAAAACACATTCCCTACTTCTCCTGAGTACGGCGATACCCCATGTGTGACACTTTGTGCAGCCAAGATGTGCACAGGGGCCCCAAATCCAATGAGTACCTTTAGGATTTTACAGGACATTTTTACGCATTTGGATTCCAAACTGCTTCTCTCGATTTAGGGGCCCCTAAAATGCCAGGATAGTAAAAATACCACACAAGTGACCCCATTTCGGAAGAAGACACCCCAAGGTATTCTTTGATGGGCATAGTGAGTTCATGGAAGTTTTTATTTTTGGCACAAGTTAGCGGAAATGGAATTTTTTTTTTTTTTTTTTACAAAGTCTCAGATTCCACTAACTTGTGCCAAAAAATATAATTTTACATGAACTCACCATACCGCTCACAGAATACCTTGGGGTGTCTTCTTTCTAAAATGGGGTCACTTGTGTGGCATTTTTACTGCCCTGGCATTTTAGGGGCACCTAACCGTCAGAAGCAGTTTGGAATCCAAATGCGTAAAAATGTCCTGTAAAATCCTAAAGGTACTCATTGGATTTAGGGCCCCTTTGTGCATCTTGGCTGCAAAAAAGTGTCACACATGGGGTATCGCCATACTCAGGAGAAGTAGGGCAATGTGTTTTGGGGTGTATGTTTACATATACCCATGCAGGGTGTGAGAAATATCTCTGTAAATGACAACTTTGTAAAAATTTCTATACAAAGTTGTCATTTACAGAGATATTTTTCACACCCAGTATGGGTATATGTAAAATACACCCCAAAACACATTGCCCTACTTCTCCTGAGTACGGCGATACCACATGTGTGGCACTTTTTGCATCCAAGATGCGCACAGGGCCCCAAATCCAATGAGTACCTTTAGGATTTCACAGGACATTTTTACGCATTTGGATTCCAAACTACTTCTGACGGTTAGGTGCCCCTAAAATGCCAGGGCAGTAAAAATACCACACAAGTGACCCCATTTTACAAAGAAGACACCCTAAGGTATTCTGTGAGGGGTATGGTGAGTTCATGTAAAATTGAAATTTTTGGCACAAGTTAGTGGAAAATGAGACTTTGTAAAAAAATAAAGAAAAATAAATAAATTTCCATTTCCGCTAACTTGTGCCAAAAATAAAAATTCCATGAACTCACTATGCCCCTCAGTGAATACCTTAGGGTGTCTACTTTCCGAAATGGGGTCATTTATGGGGTTTTTCTACTGTCTGGGCATTGTAGTAGGTCAGGAAACAGGACAGGTGCTCAGAAAGTCAGAGCTGCTTCAAAATGCGGAAATTCACTTTTTGCTCCATAGTTTGTAAACCCTATAACTTTTACCCAAACCAATAAATATACACTTATTGCATTTTTTTATCAAAGACATGTAGAACAATAAATTTAGAGAAAATTTATAGAGAAATGCAGTTTTATTTGATAAATTTTCCAACATAAAGTGAAAAATGTCATTTTTTGCAAAAATTGCATCAAAAAAGTAAAATAGGAAAAAAGTAAAAATGTCAGTAGCGATGAAATAGCACCAAATGAAAGCTCTATTAGTGAGAAGAAAAGGAGGTAAAATTCATTTGGGTGGTAAGTTGCATGACGGAGCAATAAACGGTGAAAGTAGCGTAGCGGAATTGTAAAAAGTGGCCTGGTCTTTAAGGGTGTTTAAGGTAGGGGGCTGATGTGGTTAAGGAACACTGATATCAATAAGTTATGGTTCGCAAAACAATAAAAGGCACAATTAATGCGTGGGCATTCACTGAATGTGGGGTAGTGAATGTCACTGTATGGATTGCTCTTACGAGTAATCCTCCATAGGCGATTGTGGAACATGCATGAAATGTAAAAACCTTAGCACAGACATTGCTACACACATTATTCCCTGGTTGAGCTGCTATAGAAGAGATAGAATAGGGTGGAATGCCCTATGAGGAATTGCTGAGCGTTGTGGTACCTCAGTGTGGTGCTCATATGCAGTGATAGTTGGTAGTCTCTGTAAGGGTAATGAAGGGATACATGAGGTGCTGGATTCACATGAGTTATGTAGTTTTGGGGATGGTAGTAAGCTCACCTTAAGATAAGAAGTCCATGTATGGAGCGGTGTATCCCATGAGGAGCCGCTGTGCGCTGGAGAAAAGTAGGGTCTGGCCTGGCTGTTTGTGTGCTGGGCATCTGCCGCTGTCCGCTGCGCAATTTGTGTGGCTTAGACAGCATCTTTAAATAGGCAGTGGTGGCGAGAAGCCGTGCTGGTGGACGCTGGGAGTGTGAGCTTCCGGTATGCGGCCAGGCATGCACAGTGAAGAGTTGTGATATTCAAAGATGGCGGGCGCCGTATGTGTGGGCAACTTCCGGTATTTCTTATAACTGGATTTCCGCACTTCTAATAAAGCAGAATTCGAAATTGAACCCTGTGGATTGTGGGAGTCTATTTTATATCATTATCTTGGCCTGGGAACCATCTCCCCCTACCCACGACAATGGTATATTGGAGTACTATTCAATCCTTTTCAATATCTGGATCCCCAAGTAATGTTTCCCTGCACTTGTAAATAGCTTTTTATCACAATGAGGATTTTTTTATGACTCTCCTAGCATCTACACACGTCTCTTCCTGTCTGTGAAATTATTCCCCTCACTATCCTTTCCCTGCACTAGTAAATAGCTTCTTTGCTTTTTTTTTTTTAAACAATTAGTTTTTATTTCATTCTCCCAAGTGCCTACATACACTTCTGTCCCTGAACAAAGTACGATTGTGAATGGCAGCATCTAAGATGGCTGTCGTATTTATAGGGCTGTGACATCACTGGGTTGGCTGGCTGCTGACTGGTTGCATGCATGGCATTATGGGTCATCCCGCCTTCCCAGAGTTCCTTGCCCCATGTCCTCACACATTTAGCTGCCATTTTATCCGCCATTGTAGCCGCCATGTTAGGAAAAATTACGATTCGTTACCACGAAGTGCAAGGAAATTCACATTCTTTGCGAATCTAATTTTTCCTGAAATTCTAAATGAATTCCACTTCGTCACCTTCGATTCTCACATCTCTAGTTGGACTATATTCAGTGTCCAATAAAAAATAAATAAATGAATGATTGAAAACGTGTTTCAGAGCACAGAAATAATAATAGGCCTAAATTTGTTATCCCTCACAGATCCTTTTGTGTGCTGGCCTGTGTATTAGTGTTGATCGCCTATATACTGCTTTAATTAAATTGAACGAGTAACACATTTTTTAAATTCCAAGCCTTTGGAAATAGAATTCACGGAAAAACTTGAAACAGACGACTGAGGTCTGACGCTCAGTTTCTCGTTATCACTCACAGGCAGATTTCTGCCCTACCCTGTTTCTTGTAGTAATCACATATACATATGCTGGTTCAATGAAATTGACCAAGTCCCATTTTTTCAAATTCCAACCATGTGGAAATGGAATTCACGGAAATAGACGATTGCGGCTTGACATTCAATTTCAACTTAATACACACAGGTAGATTGCTTCCACACTGTGGATATTGCTGCAGTAATGGTGTAGGCATGCTGCTTAATAAATGGAACCCCCAAAAGAAACATTTTAATTGCAACTGTGAGGAAACTGAATATATATAAATGGATAACTGAGGCTTGATGCTCAATTTCAACTTAATACACACAGCTTGGGTATTGCTACAGTAATCATGTATATCTAGTATGCTGCAGTAATTGTGTATATATGCTGCTTAGTTAAATGGAATCCCACATGAAAAAATCTACATTGCCACGGTGTAGAAGGGAAAATACATAAATGGACGACTGCAGCTTGCTGCTCAATTTCAACATAATACACACAGGTAGTTTGCTGCCAAACGGGTATTGCTATAGTAATCACTTATTTATGCTGTTTAATTAAAGGGAACTCCCCAAGAAAAAATGTGAAGTGCAACAGTGTGGAAACTAAAAATTTGTAAAGGGACATCTGTGGCTTGATGTTCAATGTCAACTTAATATACACAAGAAGATTGCTGCCACACTGTGGTTATTGCTGCAGTATTGATGTATAAATGCTGCCTAATTAAACAGAACCCCCTAAGAAAAAATGTAAATTGCGACAGTGTGGAAATGGAAAATTCAGTAAATGCATGACTGCAGCTTGATTCTCAATTTAAACAATATACACACTGTGGGCATTGCTACAGTAAACATGAATATATGCTACTTTATTAAATTGAAACCCCCTCCCAAGAAAATGTAAATTGGGACTGTGTGCAAAGTGAAAATACGTAAACGGACTAAAGCTTGACACTCAATTTCAACTTAATACACACAGGTAAATTGCTGTTACATGGGTATTGCTGCAGTAATCACATATAAAATACATATTTATTTATTCTGCTTAATTATATTGAGCCCCACAGAAAAAGTATTTCTGTGAAAATGGGGGAACATGAAAGTATTTGCTTGTAGGTAGCTGTTTTTAAGGTGCAGGCTGATAGCAGGATCAGCCAGCCACAAGTCCTGTCTCTTTTGTCCCTATCAGTTAGCTGCCCTACTTTTCCCTATTGTACACACACAAAATTCTTCTTTGGAATCCTAGCCTTCACTCTCCTGACAAAAAGCTTGATTGATTGATTTGTGACTGTCCCTAATTGATTTTTTCACTGTCCCTGATTTAATAAGATCGTTTCCTGGGACCATCACACGCAACCAACCCTTTTCACATCCCAGCACAGAATGGCATTCTGCTCATTCTGCTAGGTCATCTCCCTGCCTACCCCTTCTTCTATCTCCCTAGTGCTTTTTTCCCATCCACATGTGCCATAAAATGGAGCTACTCACCGCTTTAGTGGATTCATCCAACACAAACCCCCTAAAAAATTGGGTTTGTCTGCAGTCTAAACAAGTTCAGACCAAGCTGGTTTGTTCATCCTTACTTTGAAATATATTAGATATGTAGTAACTTTAAGCCTCATAACGATAGGGGTGGGGGGGCAAAATAGATTTTGATTCAAAGAAATAGACCCTACTGGCAAGTTATTGGTGCCAAAGGCAGCTCCAAATGTTTTTTTTTTTTTCTCCTGGACCTATATGGCCAACTATGGTATCTGAGGAGGATCCTCTGGTACTCTGGTAGGCCAATCCGGCACTGAAGATATATTTTATTATATTGTTTTTAAACTGTCATCTAATCAAACATTTATGTGCTCAAATTATTATCAATACTAAACAGAAAAAGGCATTGCTATTGTTTTTAAAAATGTTTTCCTTTTTTTTTTTTTTTTCAATTTTTCCCTCAATATAATGCTAGTCCTGCTATGCAATAAACAGCAATATACTAAACATGATGTAGGGTTTCCATTTTAAATAAATAATTAATGTGGCCAATTTATTCAGACATCCACAATCCACATAAATCCATCACACTGAAGGGCATGATACCATATATCCTGTTAAGAGGAGACTACCCGAAGAGTGCACATGAAAGCTTTTGGCAAAAGACCTCACTATAAAAATGTGGGATCAAGACCTTCATCTTAACCTTAACACATATTATTCTTAATAATGCAAGCCTGCTTCTTTTGATGATTGAAACCATCAAGCTTAGTTAAACTGACAATATCTTATGGAACAGCAAAAAGTAACGTTTCCCATATCTTTTAAAGTTCTTTAATTTGTGATATATCACTTTTATCTCGTCTTCTTTTAGCACCAGATTTGGTTTAATTAAATTTATGTTGAATGAACACATGAAACGAATGGAAAATCAGAAAGTCTGTAGTTGCCCATTAGTGAGTCAGATATTGTACAGTGAAAGGCTTTTGAAGTCTGGCTTACTG
Organism: Bufotes viridis; assembly: GCA_033119425.1. Classification (NCBI taxonomy): domain Eukaryota; kingdom Metazoa; phylum Chordata; class Amphibia; order Anura; family Bufonidae; genus Bufotes; species Bufotes viridis. The sequence continues at coordinate 241,033,069 of CM065589.1, forward strand.
CCAGAAGAAGCCTGCAATGATGCTTAGAGACACCCATGATGCTTTGAAGGAAAGGACTGAGCTGAAACCTGCTCAATGGAATCGGACCAAATCCTCATGGACTGATGTAAAATCTATAATAAGTCTTCTGTCTTAAACCATTTACCTGTCAAATGAGAAGCAATGGAAAGTCAAGAATTACAAACACAGTACATAATTAATTACGAAAATATTCTGTCTGGGGTTTTTAAACCATTGAATACATTATCTTATGTAATATTAGTTAGTGTAATTTTAGCTTGAAGTTCTATTTACTGTGAAACTTCTTTACAAATACTCAGGATCAGTACATATACAGTAGAATGGTCAATCTGATTATGAAAGTTTACAAGCAAAATTTTGAAACTGCTATGATACTTTTTCCGGTAGTGATAATAATAATAATAATAATAATAATAATAATAATAATAATAATAATAATAATAAAGTTAATTATTCTTATTTAGTTATTTTTCTTAATGAGATGTTGCTTCCTAAATTAATTCAGTTGAAAGTAAGGGTACTTTCACACTTGGCGTTAGCAGTATCCAACAATATGTATGCAAACAGACAGCATTTGTAGATGGATCCAGATGCGGATCCGTCTTACAAATGCATTGCAATACCGGATCCGTCTCTCTGGTTGTCATCCGGAAAACGGATTCAGTATATCATTTTTTTTTATTTTAAAAGGTCTGGACACTGGATCCGGCAAAGCGGTAATTTTAATGCCGAATCCAGCCTTAATACATGTCAATGGAAATTAATACCGGATGCGGCATTCCGGCAAGTGTTCGGAATTTACGCCAGAGAAAATACTGCAGCATGCTACGGTATTTTCTCTGTCCAAAACCGTAAGAGGGACTTAACTAATGCATGCTGATGCATCCTGAACGGATTTCTCTCCATTCAGAATGCATTAGGAAAAAACTGCTTAGTTTTTGTTCCAGTATTGAGCCCCTAGGACGGAACTCAATACCGGAAAAGAATAACGCAAGTGTGAAGTTACACTGAATTGAAATATTCCATAAATTATTTGCAGTTGTTGTAATTTATTAAATTCACACCTACACAAAAAAAAAAAAAAAAAAATCTTTATTATGTAAGAAATTCTATTCTAGTTTTCAGGATCTTTTCCTAATGCAAATCTCAATTTTTTATCATATAATTTTTATTGAATGTACTATTGTTATCAAAGTGTCAGTATATTATAAAGAAAAAGTCCACACAAAGGAAAGTGGTTGAAAAGGCTTAAAATAATGGTAATCATGTGACATAGTAAGAGGTCAAATGAGGTTATTGAAGACATTGGGGACAATATAAATTTTTAAGAAAAAATTATCTACATACTCTAATTTGCCTAAATGTCCTGTCCTTGTATTAGTTTACTGATTCAGAATTATCAAATATCAAATAATTTTTTACATTTTAGACAGTTTTATAAAGGGGGAGGGTTATTAAAGGGGTTGTCTCATCATGGTCAATGGGGGCATATCGCTAGGATATGGCCCATTGTCTTATAGATGCTGGTCCCACCGCTAGGACCCGCACCTATATCGAGAACGGAGCCCCGCAAGTGAAAGAGGGCACACTGCCGCCCTCCATTCATTTTATATGGGGCCAGCGAAAATAGCCGAGCGCTGGGTACGCTCCTATTCACTTCTATGGGGAGCCGGCTTGGTGGTGGCCGGACCGGGGTCCTCCAGCCACCACCTTGTGGGGCTCTGTTCTGTATATAGGTGCGGATCCCAGCGGTGGGACCCACACCTATAAGACAATGGGGGCATATCCTAGCGATATGCCCCCATTGTCTATGATGAGACAACACCTTTAAGCCTGACTTTTCTTATGCCAGTGGTAATAGGAAAAAAACTTGTTAGCATAAGGCATCTCGAGATGTCTGAGCGCTATAAAATGAAGTTAATGACAATTTATGAAACTAGCATAGATTTTTGGTGTATTTTACATTAGTTTTTTGAACAGCTATTGCTAAACTTGTCAGGCTGCATAGGCATTGGCCTCTCCTGCTTACACCCTGCCTACTTTTTAAAAATGTGGCAATGTTGTGTAAAAGAGGCAAACATAAATGTTTTCTGCAAAACAGGACTTGCACTGAAATGCGTGACTTTTGTATGCCAAAAACTGCCACATGTTGATCCCTACCTGCAACTGCCTGTTGGTGTACTTGCATCCTAGACTAACTTTTCAGGAAAACATCAAGAGATGCTGCATTTCACTTGAAGAATAACTCATCATCACCCTGAGGTAAAACACATAGGGGATGTTTATGAAGACCAGCGATTTAGACATCGCTCTTTCTCCCGCCAAAGTTATGTGGAGGCACCAGGTCCCTTGCTGAAAGAAAAATGTGGTTGTGTACAAAAGCCCTTAAAGGGGTTGTGCAGCTATTTATATTGATGACCCATTCTCTGGATAGGTCATCAATATCTGATCGGCATAGTGTAATTACAAGTACTTGCTCCATTCAAGTGAACAGAGCTAGTGCATTTCATTACACTGCACTTCCAAGATGAAGTTTAGTGTGTATGGAGCATGGCTTCCTCTTCAAACAGCTGATCGGCAGTGGTCCTGGGTGTCGGATCTCCGCAGATCAGATATAGATGGCCTATCCTAACGATCATCAATATCAAACCCCTGCACAACCTTTTGAAGCAACTTCTACAGGTCCTGGTGTGTGAACTATATTTAAAGTGACTTGGGCAAGCCCTATTAACTACACTAATGCATGAATTGTACAGATAATGCTGAGCTCTGATAAACTATTTCTAGCTCTATATTCACCCTATTTATCCTCTGTGCTTTTACAGACCAAACATTCAATACATAGAGATCATACACATAATAGAGAGGACACCAGGAGGAGTTCTCTATATGCATCACATGTCTGGTTTGAGGGTGCACAGCAGCAAAATAGGGGTGTGTTCCTTTAAACATTCATGTTTCATTTATATTTCATCTAATTTTTAAATTCTCTTACATTCTACTTTCTCTTATCTTATTCTAATATGTATGTTACTGATTTTTTTATCCAAAGACATCTAGAATGCATACACAAACAGTTAAAGTGAACCCCATTAGAAAAAACTTTAAAATCATAAGTGCAGATAACAATCTTTGTAAAATACAGTATCTGATAAAAATGCCTCCTTTTCCATTCCTTCCTCTCCCGTTTTCTGAACTGTTTACTCACTCTAAATTTACTAGCATGCTAGAAAAACCCTTGACAGACTGCAATTCACGACACAAGTACTGAGTGGCCACACAAAGACTCATGCAGGATAGATTTTTCGTGTGGCAGCAAGATGGATATGACTTGGGGATGACTTGAAAGTGGTGTCTAAAAGATTCCCTGTTATTCATCCTTAAACCTCTGTACAGGGATTTGGAATTTGCTGCAGAAAATCTTCAGGTCACATCTACAGGAATAGTCTGTGTTAGTAACAGCTATAATGATGATAGCTGATGAAACCAGGATGTTGTACAAAATATTTAGGCTGAAGTCGTAAGTGGGCAAAGGACAGGACAGGTTTAATTCAGGCAGTGGGGTAACTAGGTAGAAGGTCAGGATGGGCAACAAACAGGTAACCAGGACAAAGGATCAGTCAGGACAGTACACTGGGGAATGGCTATTAATAATTATGGGTTAGCTAGCTATTGGCTGAGTAAATTGACCATGGCACGAACTGGACTGTATAAGAGTCACAAATCATGACATGCTTACCAGGTGACCCAGAATTAGAGACCAGGTGGTGAGGAGGTGGCTGAACCCAGTATGCCCAAGCTGTAGCAGTGCCGAGACTGCCAGGCATGCAAAGATCCAAGCAGATAATGACTGAGGAGAGAGACACAGTGGCCCTGAAAAGAGCAGTACATAGAGGCAGTGGGAGGTAATGGGGTAGAAATATGACACTTGAGATATGTTGAGCCTTAAGGGAAAACAACAATCTGACCATAGTTATAACAGGGGTATTTAGGACCGACTTCTAGAAAGAGCAAGCTCCAGAATGGGACATTGACTTTTATGTCTAGTGCTGAGTGAAGTTTCCAAAAATTCGATTCAGCTGCTTTGCTGAATTTCAAAAGAAATTTGCTTTGTGACAAATTACTTAGTCACGAAGGGCATCTCTTTATAAGTAGCGGGCTCACTAATGGGGAATGGCCATAGCACCACTCCCTGCCATTGAACCCCTGAGATGCCACATCGAAAAATTAGAACTTACAGAGTTTAATCCAGTAAAAATGAAAGAGAGAAATAAGTCTCAGATTTTGAGCTTGAAGAGGCCGTGGCAGCCATCTTGATTAAAGATCTTGAAATCTTGGGCAGTGCGTGGTGATGTCATCACTCTGGCCAGGTGATGACATCATATGTCTCCACTAGAGATGAGCATATCGAAGTGGATGAAGGGGGTTTTGTTTAGAATTTCAGGAAAAATTCGTTTCGCAACAAATTTCCTCGCTCTTCGTGGTAACGAATCACAATTTTCTAAAATGGCAGATACATGTGTGAGGACTGAGGACATGGGGCAAGGAACTCTGGGAAGGCGGGATCACCCAGATTGACATGCCTGCATGCAGCCAATCAGCAGCCAGCCAGCCCTGTAATGTCACAGCCCTATAAATACGTCAGCCATCTTACAGTCAGCCTTCAGAGTGTAGGGACAGAAGTGTGAAAGCTCTAGGGACAGCAAGTGGAAAACGTTTGTGGGGAAAAAGACAGAAAAAACTATTTATAAGTGCAGGGAAAGGATAGGAGGAATCATTTCACAGCATCTTAGTGCAGGGAGAGACATCAGAAAGAGCTAGGGACATTGATAGAAAAGTGATTTTCAAGTGCAGGGAAAGATTATTTGAGGATCCAAATACTCATTAGACAGCACTGTCATTCCAGCTTTTGTTATTGGACTGCAAGTGTTATGTTGAAAAGCCTTTAGTGGCTTATATCTTAGCATCTTTTTCAGTACTACAAGAAAAAAATTTACGCATTTCACCTCTGCAGTTATTTCTGTTGAAAGCGTATACTGGCGTATTTCAGTAAAAAAGAAAAATATATACACTCTGCACTGTTGCAGTTATATCTGGTGAAAGCATATAGGGGCATATTTCAGTAAAAAAGAAAGATATATATGAACTGCACTATTGCAGTTATTTCTGAGTGAATGCGTATTATGGCCTATTTCAGTCCAACAAGAAATAATTATTCTCAGGTCATTCTGCTGTTATTTCTGGTGAAAGCGTATAGAGGCGTATTTCAGTAAAAAGGAAAATATATACGCACTGCACTGTTGTAGTTATTTCTGGTGAAATCGTATAGTGGCCTATTTCATTCAAACAAGAAATGTATATTCTCAGGTCACTTCTGCATTTATTTCTCATGAAAGTGTATAAGGAAGTATTTCAATACTGCAAGAAAAATATATTCTCAGTTCACTTCTGCAGTTATTTCTCATGAAAGTGTATAATGGCGTATTTCAGTCTAAAAAGAAAAATATTCTCTGGTCACTTCTGCAGTAATTTCTGTTGAAAGCTTATAGTGGCCTATTTCAGTCCAACAAGAAAAATATATTCCCCAGGTCACTACTGCAGTTATTTCTTGTGAAAGCGTATAGGGGTGTATTTCAGTACTACAAGAAAAATATATTCTCAGTTCACTGCAGTTATATCTGGTAAAGCCTTTATTGGTGTATTGCAGTAGAAAAAGAAATATACATTTGTCATTCGCTGGTGCACTTATATCTTGAAAAACCTTTATTGACATATATTAGTAGAAAAATAAAAATATATTCAGTGTTCACTGTTGCAGTTAGGCTTCTTTCACACTAGATGCAGGACGGACCGAAACGGCGTGTGCTGCCATGTCTCCGCAGCAACTCTACCCAGGGTCCATTATAGTCAATGGGGCCGGAGCGGTAGTCATGGGGCACACGTTTGCTAGCGGCAGGACGGATCTGACAGGCTGTTCCGCTAGTGTGAAACTTGACTTATATGTGGTAAAGCCTTTAGTGGCGTATTTCTGTACAAAAATCAAGATATATTCAGCGTTCACCACTGCAGTTTTATGTGGGAAAGTCCTTTTGTGGTATGGACTGAATTACGCTGTGTTTAAATTTTGTATTTACGTTTCACACACTGCGCGCTTACATGACGACGTCCATAAGAACGGCACACCAATACAGGTGAATAAATGATGCATTAGCCCTGCACAAATATGCAAACCATTTCACACCAGCTGCGGTATTGCTTACTGGACACTACGGGGACTTTTCTGCAGCACAGAAACCGCACGAGGACCGCATCTCACTCTTCCAGCACGGACCTACTTCCTCTGATACGTCCCGTTCACTTCAGATCACTCTGCCACAGGCGCCATTGTTTTTTTAAACTGACAGCCTGTAACCCTTTGTTGAAAAGCCTTTTGTGGTGTATATATGTGGAAAAAGAAAAATATATTTGGCGTTCACTGTTCCAGTTATATGTGGTAAAGCCTTTAGTGGCGTATGTCAGTAGAAACAAAAAGATATTTGGCTTTCAGCGCTTCAGTTATATGTGGTAAAATCTTTTTGAATTATTTTGGTGGGAAAAAAATTGTATTCAGCGTTGAGCGCTGCACTTACATGCGGTAAAATCTTTTTAAATATTTCTGTGGTCAAAAATCTTGTATTCAGTATTAAGTGCAGCACTTATATGTGGTAAAATCTTTTTAACCACTTAAGGACCACAGGTTTATACCCCTAGTGACCAGGCCCTTTTTACAAATCGGCACTTCACAACTTTAACGGTTTATTGCTCGGTCATGCAACTTGGCACCCAAATGAATTTGCCCTCCTTTTCTTCTCACAAATACAGCTTTCTTTTGGTGGTATTTGATTGTTGCTGACATTTTTCGTTTTTTCTGATATTAATCAAAAAGACCACAATTTTCTCAAAAAGAGTGCATTTTTAACTTTTGGGTAAAATTGTACAAATATAATTACATTTCTATACAAGTTTGAGTCAGAATTTATTGTGATACATGTCTTTGATAAAAAAATTCCAATAAGTGTATATTTATTGGTTTGCGCAAAGTTATAGTGTTTACAACTATGGTACAAAAAGTGAATTTCCGCATTTTGAAGCAGCTCTGACTTTCTGAGCACCTGTCATGTTTCTTCAGTTGCTAGAATGCCAGGATAGTATAAATACCCACCAAATGACACCATTTTAGAAAGAAGACAACCCAAAGTATTCGCGGAGGGGCATGCTGAGTTTATGTATGATTAAAAAATTTCACAAGTTAGCGGAAAATGACACTTTCTGAGGAAAAAAATTATAATAAAGTTTCTATTTCTGCTAACTTCTGGCAAAAAAATAAATAAATCTCCCACAGACTCACTATGCCCCTCAGTGAATACCTTAGGGTGTCTACTTTCTGAAATGTGATCATTTGTGGGATGTGTTTTAGTTTTATGGCATTTTGGGTGGGACTAAACTGTGAGCAACCTTGTAAAGCCTAAAGGTACTCGTTGGACTTTCCGCCCCTTTACGCACCTAGGCTGCAAAAAATGGTCACACATGTGGTATCGCCGTACTCAGGAGATGTAGGGCAATGTGTTTTGGGGTGTATTTTTACATATACCCATGCTGGGTGAGAGAAATATCTCTGTAAATTAACAACTTTGTATAAAAAAATGGAAAAAGTTGTTATTAAGGCCTCATGCACACGACTGTTGTTTGTTTCCGCATCCGTTAAGTTTTTTCATGGATAGGATGATTTCCCATTTATTTCAATGGGTCCGTCAAAAATGCGGATGGTCAACCGTTTTTTCCGCATCCGTGGTCCGTGTATACATTCCGTCAAAAAAATAGAGCATGTCCTATTTTTTTCACGTTTGAGGAAAAGGATAGGCATTATTACAATGGATCTGCCATTAAAATGGATCCGTCATCCGTTTTTTTTGATGGGCGCAAAATTTGCAGACGGAATGGACGCGGAAACAAGCAACGGTCGTGTGCATGTGGCCTTACAGAGATATTTCTCTCACCCAGCATGGGTATATGTAAAAATACACCCCAAAACACATTGCCCTACTTCTCCTGAGTAAGGCGATACCACATGTGTGACACTTTTTTGCAGCCTAGGTGCGCAAAGGGGCCCAAATTCCAATGAGTACCTTTTAGGAGGGTATTTTTAGGCATTTGGATTCCAGACTTCTTCTCACGCATTAGGACCCTTAAAATGCCAGGGCAGTAAAAATACCCCACATGTGACCCCATTTTGGAAAGAAGACACCCCAAGGTATTCCGCAAGGGGCATGACGAGTTCATAGAAGATTGTTTTTTTTGGGCACAAGTTAGCGGAAATTGATTTTTTTTTGTTTTTTCTCACAAAGTCTCCCTTTCCACTAACTTGTGACAAAAAGTTAAATCTTTCATGGACTCAATATGCCCCTCAGCCAATACCTTGGGGTGTCTTCTTTCCAAAATGGGGTCATTTGTGGGGTGTTTGTACTGCCCTGGCATTTGAGGGTCTCCGCAATCATTACATGTATGGCCAATATTAGGAGTTTCTGCTATTCTCCTTATATTGAGCATACGGGTAATGAGATTTAATTTTTTTTCCGTTCAGCCTCTGGGCTGAAAGAAAAAATGAAAGGCACAGATTTCTTCATTCGCATCGATCAATGTGGATGAAAAAATCTCTGCCATAAAATGTGCAAAAAAAAAAAAAATAAGAGGGGAAAGGACATAGGAGTGCTTGCGAAGTAAGGCCTCATTCACACGTCCGCAATTCTGTTCCACATTTTGCGGAACAGAATTGCGGACCCATTCACTTCTATGGGGACAGACTTTGTCCCGCTCGGATCCGGAATTGCAGAACCGTACTTCCAGGTCCGCACTTCCAGGTCCGCAAAAATATAGAACATGTCCTATTCTTGTCCGCAATTGCGGACAAGAAAAAGCATTTTCTATATAGTTCTGGCAATGTGCGGATCCGCAAAATGCGGAAAGCACATTGCCGGTGTCCATGTTTTGTGGATCCGCGGATCCGTGGATCCGCAAAACACATACGGACGTCTGAATAGAGCCTTACAGAGGGGTGATTAATGACATGTGGGTGACAGGGGGTGATCAGGGAGTTAATATGGGGTGATCAGGGGTTAATAAGTGACAGGGGGGGTTGGGGTTTGGTGTGTGGTGAATGGTGCACTTACATAGCTGCCCGTGTCCTCTGGTGGTCCCAAGCAAAAGGGACCACCAGAGGAGCAGGCAGCAGGCATATCAGACGCTGTTTACAAAACAGCGTCTGATATGCGATTTGGATGCGAATTACTGACATCTACAGCCTGCCAGCGCATGATCAGCGCTGGCAGGCTGTAGACTAAGTTCTAACCTGCCGCGCTGCAGTGAACGCGTGCATGCCCGCGCGTTCACATGAAATCATGGGTCTCGCGGGATGACGCCGATATGCGTGATCGAGACCTGAGAGAACCACCTCCCGAACGCCTTTCGGCATTAACGTGACGGGAGGTGGTTAAATCTTTTGGTTGTAAAAAATCTTGTATTCATCATTAAGCGCTTAACTTATATGCGGTAAAATCTTTTTTGAATTATTTCAGTGGAGAAAAAACTTGTATTCAGCATTAAGCGCTGCATTTATATGTGGTAAAATCTTTTTTGAATTATTTCAGTGGAGAAAAAACTTGCATTCAGCAATAAGCGCTGCACTTATATGCGGTAAAGTGTTTTTAAAAATATTTTAGTGGAAAAAATCTTGTATTCATCATTAAGCGCTGCACTTACCATATTTTTAGCCCCATAAGACGCATTTTTTTGCATCTTATGGGGCGAATACTAATTAGCCACTTCCATTATGGAAGCGCTCATTAGCACCGGAGGACCAGGAAGCGGTGAAGGCTCTGTACTCACCGCTTCCTGGTCCTCGGGTGTAAAGTCTGCGCACAGTGTGAGTACTCTGTGTTCTAACGCTGTGCGCAGCCTTCACAGCACAGCCGGCGGCAAGATGAATGCTGCCACCTCCGGACTCTGTCTTTGTGCAACTCTGTGGCCTACTCTTGCTGCCGCCACCTCCAGACTCTGTCATTGTGCCGCTCTGCTGCCTACTCATGATGCCGCCACCTCCAGACTCTGTCATTGTGCCACTCTGTGGTCTCCTCATGCTGCTGCCACCTTCATATTCTGTCATTGTGCAACTCTGTGGCCTTCTCGTGCTGCCAACACCTCCAGACTATGTCATTGTGCCGCTCTGTGGTCTCTATATGCTGCCTCCACCTCCAGACTCTGTCATTGGGCCACGCTGTGGTCTTCTCCTGATGCTGTTACGGCTGCTGCCGCCACCTCCAAACTCTGTTATTGTGCTGCTCTGTGGCCTCCTGATGCTGCCTCCACCTCCAGACTCTGTCATTGGGCCACTCTGTGGTCTCCTCATGCTGCTTCCACCTCACCACTATGTCATTAGGGCCACTATGTGGACTTCTCATGCTGTTCTTACCCTCCCCACTTCATGACTGGTCCACTATTTTGGCTTTCGGCCTGGCTGACATCATCATTTATTTGACAGTTCTTCGGGGTCTGTCAGAAGGAAGGAAAAACGAGATCCACAATGGATCCTGTCTGTGTATCAGCTTTAAGGCCTGTATGGTCCCATTAGAACTGGCTTATGATTTGGTAGCCAAAAGCAGGAGTGGATAGAAAACACAGAAGACATGCAAATATTCCATTCACGTGTCATCTCTGTTTTAGATCCACTCCGTTTTTATTTTCCTTTAGCAATAGTGTTGATCACGAATATTCGAGTGCGCATTTTTATCGTGAATATTGGCACTTTGAGAATTCGCAAATATTTAGAATATAGTGATATATATTCGTAATTTTGAATATTAGAGATTTTTTTAAAAACAGTACACATGGTCCCTCCTGCTTCTAGCTCATGGGCCAATGAGAAGGCTACAATATCTTTGATTTTAGGAGTAGTGTTGAATGCAAATTTTCTTAATGCAAATTTTTTAAATGCCGATTACCGCATTTAAGAAAGCAATGACTGGGGATAACAAATTTTCGAATTTGCGAATATATGGCGAATATTCACCCTGAAGCTCATCACTATTTAGCAATACTGATGGATTATTGTCTTGAGCAAATGCTAAAAGTGAAAGCGTATGCTCCACAGACAGTGTCTGTTTTTCTGGGTAATTGTTCTGACAGATCAGAGAATGTCGAAAATTAATCAGTGACGTCAACACAAACTTACTGCTGACACCCTCTCCACTCTGTCAGGTGGGCTCTACTTGTATAAGCGTTTAACAGAACAGGTTCTGTAGACATCTATGTGGAATCAGCTGACAAAGGGTTTAAAAGGAGTGCACTTCTTATTGACGCTAACATCTACCTTTAAGGCTGATAACTGAGTTGATAATTCAGTTATTTGGTCAGTTTTGGCCCCGTGACTGCCCAAATAAGTGAAGTATGCAGTGATTCTAAGAGTGACGCCTGTCATCTGCATGTCATATGGACTCACAATAATGTTTCCCTACCAAAGCAGACTCCCTATGCGTGTTTCTGCAAGGCACAGTGTTTTACACCACTATAATGGCTTTCAGCAGCCAGAAAATAGCCGTTTTTAACGTAATTTGTCAGCGAATATGTTTGGATCGAATCAAATTTTTCCCGAAAAATTTGGCGATCCGGTGAATCTAATTTTTAAAAATTTGCTCATCTCTAGTAATTACGCATGAAATTTCACGTGGGATCTTCAATTAAGATGGCCATGGCAGCCTCTTTATGTTTAATTGGATGAGGTGAGTATCTATTTTTGATTTTACTGCCATTTCAGGAAAACTTGATTAGTTACCGCAAAGCACAAGGAAATTCAGATAAGCAGTGAATCGAATTTTCCTGTGATTCAGATCGAATCCCACTGTGGATACTTGATTTACTCAACCCTATTTATGACCAAACGAGAGATTTAGCTTCCAAATTGAAGCTATTATGGATATAATTATGTCACCTTTACTACCAATGTGCTATACCAAACAATATTAGTAAAGTGTGGCAATTGTCATATACAGTATTGAACAGTATATTCCTGTTCTCCATAAGAATGCTAAAGGTAATAAAGGTAATAAAATATTTATCCAAAACATGGTGCAGACTATGTGGGACTATAGAATATAAGTTATTACCCCAGCATGGTGGTTTAAGATGTGTTCTGTGCAAGAACTGTGTATAACAAACACTAAAATACATGTCCTTCCACTCAAAGTAATATCATATCGAAGTAATTAATTATGATGCTACTCAAGTAATTTAAGCCATTTACTGTCTGTACTTCTAGTACTGTATGTAAGATGCACTACTCGATACTAAAGTATAACTGTCAATTTTTTTTTTTTTTTACTATTGGATTTTGGTGATTAATATCACCTTGTTGGCCCTGTTTTAAATTCTGATTGTTTAATAAATAACCCCTAAAAGCCACCTAAAAGTCCCCAGTATTGGCTATTTTTACCTGAGATTAAAATCAGGTTGCTATGCTCCTTCCGTCTACCAGATGAGGACGGAGCATGCTGCGTTCACTGGGAACTGATAGTGAGTCAACATTGTAAGGGAATGTATAAAAAGCCAGGTTCTTCCTGACAGGAGATAACAGTGCTGGGCTGTGTGTGTGAACTTCTCCACATGCCTGTGCTTGGCAGACACTCCCTTAGCAGTGCTGGAGAATGTAGAGCTGAGGAGATATGCTGCTGAATGTATAAATGAAAGCCTTATCTGATAAGAGGAGAGCTTGAAGGAGGACTATAGGCTTCAGCCAGACCTGGGAACTTCACTGCAAGACCCCCTCTACAGTGCTGGTCTTCACTAACTTCACTGCAGGTGTCCTATGGATTAGCCTCAGGGCTAAGGGCGGCCATCTTAACAGAATAGTGAAGTTGTAGTTTTATGCAGACTGGTTGCTAAGGGCTGAATCTTATTAAATAAGGGGTAAGTAAGTCTAATAGTTATTGATTCAGGAATATTATCATATTTGTAACTACATATATGAAAACTGAAATTAGGGTCTAAATGTGACAGTTATCCTTTAACATGAACATGTGTCTGATATTCTAAACACCAAGTTCCATAGTCTGTGGAGGGCATCTAACCATTTTCTAAACTGTAAAAATGTCAATATAAACAATTTCTGTGTAACAGCTATCGAACCAGTAAAAAGCCATTTTCTGGAGTGGATTGGAGATGTGTGTTAATCAGTAGAGAAAAGTCCTGGATATTTACTTTGGATACTAGGTCCGCTAAGGAACTTAACATTCAGGACAGACTTATCACACATTTATCTTCAGCAGAACTTAGGCCCCTTTCACACGAGCGAGTTTTCCGCTCGAGTGCAATATGTGATGTGAACGCATAGCACCCGCACTGAATCCTGAACTACTCAATTCAATGGGTCTGTGTTAATGAGTGTTGTTTTTCACGCATCAGTTCTGCGCTCAGTGAAAATTGCAGCATGTGCGGACGCAATGCGTTTTCACTTATTGTTTCTAGGAGATGTTGTTTATAAACATTCAGTTTTTATCACGTACGTGAAAAATGCATCAAAAAGCATTGCACCCGCGTGGAAAAAACTGAACAACTGAAAGCACTCTGCAGACAAAACTGACTGAACTTGCTCGCAAAATGGTGCGAGTTTCACTGAACGCACTCCTGAACACATCCGGACTTAATCCGTGTGAAAGAGGCCTTATACATATGTGATTTTCTCACTGTTTCTTACATATTGTCTGACTTTATATTCACATTTGTATGACTCTATATTCATGGACCGAAGCGCATCCTGACTGTACTATTTAAAAATTGAAGAAGACATTTGTGCTGCTGGATTTTCCTTGTGCTGAATACTGAAGTTTTCCACAGCAGCACACCTGAGAAGTATTGAGTGCTGAGCTGTTTTGAGTTTGTGGCATGGGGAGGTGCATAAGTCAGACTGAAAGCAAAGTTTTTAGCCACAAAAACTCAAAAATTGGATAAAGTCATGAGGAATGATTGTGTAATGCCCCTGTTCAGCAACGGGCCAGTTGTGGACACTTGTAGAAAACTGAGACGGACACAGTCTTTGAACTTGGAGACTTTAGTTTATGACTCCAGTAGATCACTACGCGCTGGGCCAAGATATCATCACTGTTCAATTTTGCATGTCATGGTGGTTGGGAGAACAATGAACTGGAATGATAGCAAGAGGTACACAGAAGCCCAGTGTCCTGCATATGGCATATCTGCAGGGCACTTGGCTATGAGGCAGATTTCCTACAGGTATTCAATTAACCTTCACGTCTCTGCTTTCAAAGAATATAATTGTGCAATGCAAGACAGCAATGAAGGATAGAATGCAGATCTATCTTTTTCAGTGATGAGTCCCACTGAAGACACAAAGAGTTGGAGACTGGTTTGGAGACCCCGTGCGCAATGCCATGAAGAGGCCTTCACAAGGTAATGTCACACCAGGATTATGGAGTGGGTGGCATAATGCATGGTAGCCAGCTTAGCATTACATTGATTTGGTTATGGAACCTGTAACATGCCAACATAGTTTGTGAGGTTGAAAAAGATATACGTCCATTCAGTTCAGCCTATTATCCTGCAAAATTGATACAGAGGAAGGTGGAAGCTTCCTTTCTGACTCCAATCACACAATCAGAATAATTCCCTGGATCAATGACCAAGTGCCCGAATTTTAACATGTAATATTATTACACTGAAAAATACATCCAGGCCCCTCTTGAACTCTTTTTACTGAGCTCAACATCATAACCTCCTCTGATAGAGAGCTCTATGTACGTTGGTGTGGGGGTACGGGCATTTCTCCAAAGTGTCTCAGGAACTGTTTTTAAACAGGACAAAGCCGGGCAACATGTTCCTCAGGCTACTGTGAGCGACGTGCGTGGCTTAAACATGCTAACTTGGCCTGCAGCATCTCTGGACTTGGTTGGAAATTGCAAAAAGAGCTGCAGCCAGCAGATCTTGATGAATTGCATACCCAAGGACACTCAGTGTGGCAGAATATTCCTCAGACAATTATCAATAACTTAATTAATAGCATGCCAAAGTGTCTAACTTCATGTATTTCTGCATGTGGCACCGATGCTCAATACTGTATAAATTAATATTTTGCTTCCATTTTTATCACTTGTGCATCATTAACATATCTAGAGATCGATTGATTTCCATAATTCTATGACTTTTCCTCCTTGGTGTTGCATTTTTAATGTTGAGGAGTGTAAACACTCAGGGACTCAGTTACTATTGACTGGTGTTCCAAATGCTAGTCTTCATAAGAGGTCAATTGGAGTAAGATGTGTTAAGGCCCTTAAAAATTGTGTAAGAACACCATGAACTATGTACACCAGTTACAGTCATAAATGTAAGATATAATTTACAGCAGTGAAAACTGTTTAAAAGTCTCAAATTATTTCACAAAAATACATGCCCAAAATGTGAAACTTTTGTAAGTGATGCAAAGTTATTATTCAAATTTTCACTTCAGCAGGCTTCTTTCCCCCAATAGCTACTTGTAGCACATGTTTACAGTGCCCATCAGGTAAATCTAGCCCTGTGTATTGGTTGTTTATGTTGTTTTTACTTTCTGCATGTCTGATTTTTATATATTTTGTATTATATGCTTTGTATTGTTTTTGTATTACTTATTTGCAGCACAGCAAGTACACTTTGCACAGATTGCTTTAAATGTGTATAATAACCTTCATTGAAGAATTCAATGTGTCCATACATCTTCTTTTAGAACTGGAATTGATCATAGAATTTATTTGATATGTATCTCTGGAAGAGATAGTCATCATAGTGCATGATTATATAAGCTTTAGAAAATATAAAGGCAATTATACTTAAAAAAAATCTTATAAGTAACATTTTTCTTTGTGTTAACTACTTTGTGTTTACAGTAATAATAACATATATTTTGTTTCTATTTATTTTTTTTTTTTTACACAGTCCACACTGCAATTCAAAGGAAGCAAATTATACGAAAAGACCTGGGCTGAACTCGACAGCTGTTTTGCTCAGTAGTGTCTGCTACCTCAGGGGATTCAAGTGTTTTGGGATTAATTTTGTGATTTATACGCTGTGATCTTGTTTACGTCATTCTCTATTTAGACAAACATCTATCTTTTTAAAATTATATGTAGTAGTTCACACACAGCAACAAACTGAAATGAACCTTAAATAATTGCTTAAAATGCTTCCGGTAAACAAATATTCTAGTGCTAAGCAAGAGTACTTATTATGATTTATGTATCCTTTGCTTATGTGATCATACATAGTAATGATTTGATTTCGTACAACTGTCTTCCAAATACAAATGTATTAAATTTTTCTCAGTCTAATGTACAATATTTTCTTCTAGATGAGTGATGTGAATGATTTCCTAGATACAGAAATTTGATTTGCATTCCTTTTTAGCTTCTTTTTCAACTTTACATCAGTTTATAAAACAGAAGAAAAGATCTACAATAATCCTGAATGAATATAACTTTCAGTATTAATGAGATTGAAGGAGAAAACATATCCATGTTCCCTTTGAGTCCCCATAGTAATCTAATAGACATTCCTAAAATGAAGGACAATGAGACAGCAGCATAAAAACTGTTTGTTTGACTAGTCTGTATTAAACTGCCCCAAGCCTATTATGAAGGGTCTTGTATTTCTTGGCCTATTGGTGACATCAAGGATCCCATATCTATAAAAAAATAAAAATTTTGATTTTGTAGGTGCATTATGGAATCAGTATCAGGCAAATATGGTTCAGTTGCCAGAGGCCCAGAGGACACTGGGTTTGGGAATCATCCATTGTTATTCTGTTTATCAGAGGCCCACATACACCTAAATTCTGCCCTATCTAAAATTAGGCAGATATTGAATAATTGAAATATCAAAGTCATATCATTTGCATATTTTACTGTATTTGGATGAAATATATATTGAAGTTTTACAGTTAAAATATATATTGAAGTTTTACAGTTAAAATTAAGTTGACCATAGATGAAAAACAAATATTAGTAATGATCACAGATGAGCAAATGCCTTGTTTCGGGTCCAATTCTATCAATTCGGCCATCAGATTCTAATTGGTACAAATAAAGTCAGTGCTTTGAAAAGGTGTGTATGACATTCTAAGGTCTCCTAAGGCCTATTGCACATGACCGTATGGTTTTGCGGTCCACAAAAACAGATCCGCAAAAAAAAAAAGGATGACATCCGTGTGCATTCTGTTTTTACTCTCCTAGTGGTCTGTATTAGTATATTCCTGAAATAGGCACCGAAGCCTGCTTCAGGCTTCGGGCTCTTTCAGAGATATAACAGGTTCCCCTATCTCAGTTGGGGAATGCTGTTACCGAAGCGAAAGCGCACGACTTCAGCTCCAGGACTGATCAGATGCCATGGTCACATTTGACCATGGCATCTGAAGGGTAAAATGTGCGCCATTAGCCTCATGGCTGATCGCATACATGTGCCGCGAGTCTCTATTTAAAATAGCAGAAACCCCGCGGCTATGCTAAACATGCACTGCACTGCCAGATTTATTTTGCTTTTAAATAAATTAAAAAATGTTCCAATAATTGACCTTATTTGGGGTGGGTTCAAATGCCTGCTCGTTTTATGCACATAAGGTTGCATTAGAAGAAACAAATGCTTGTTTTTAACAAGCAGTCAAAAATGATCCTATTTTGATACAGTATGGACATGATGGACAAGCAGGCTGTAGCAGTAGCATCATTGGGCTGGTGATAATTAGACAATCCTCATTGTCAGCAATGTCAGATATCTTCAGTGGAATCAGTTCGAGGTATGCGAAAAACCTTGCCTATGCCTGATTCATTGTGACAAATGCAATTTTTCCACAGTTCTGGGAGACAATTTTATCCGCTTTGATGTGACAACAAAATTGAATACTCTCTTAGACAAGACAGTACACTGAAGGCAAACTGAGATACCTCCTGCCACTGGTCTAGTCAGCTGACCAAGAAGTCCATGGGGTTAAGGCTCAGTGTATCTGCCTGAAAATGGTCACAGTCCAGGTATGACTATCATGTTCAGAAACAGATGCTGATGCTTCTGCTACTTGTAGCAGCAGCACTGACAGAAGAAGTATAGAGTGTTGACTCAGCCATCAGGGATTTGGAAGATATCTTTACATATGGTAGGTTTACCATAGCTTTAAAGGGGATGATCATTTTAGGGGCTTTTCTACTAGACAGAGGAAGCATACTTACCATCTCCCCACTACTGGGTTCTGGCTCCTTCAGACCCATGCCATGACTGCCTCACTCTTGTTCCCTACCTGTCAACATTCTGTTTGTGGCCAGTTATTGGTTGCAGTGGCCATGTGACCCTGATTAGTAGTAGCAGAGTCTCTTGCACTGATGTGCTTTTAGCAAGTTGAGAAGGCGCAGGCAGGAGTTTTCCATGGTTTATTGCTACTTCTGCCTACGCCAGGCTTTGGCAGAGGAGAGATGGTACAGGCAGGAGAAATGATGTGTGTTCCTTCCTCTACATCACTTACTGCTGCCTCACAGTGGAACCCATAAACGTGTACACCATTGACATATCAGTGGTGTCCGAGTGTAAAGATTCCAAAGCGTTAAAGACACCTGAACTTCAAGTGCCTATTTTATAAGTTAATTCCTCAATTAGCCATTAAAAGGTATTAAACAATGAGGAATTTCAATTTTTTTAATATCTTCCTTTTAATGGCTAACATGGTACAAATATGTTTTGCAAGTAAAGCGTGAAAAAAAAACTATACTTCTATTAACATATAAGACTGACAGATGAAGGATTTGTTTTACAAGAAAATGTAGATAAAATCTAACATTTAAAGGAAATGCTAAATCATTACTTAAATGCTTGGAAACATTTATATAAATTATCTTCTTTGGAAAATATATGCAATGCAACCGAGGGACCAATCTTTCAGGCTCATCAGCAGGTAGCGGCTAACCTAAATTCCTGTTGCTGCCCCAATTTAGCTTATCACTGTACCTGTGCCTTAAATACTCACAATAATGATATTAAAATTATAGTTACAACACTCACAAAAAGTGGCATATCGACAGTGTCTCTGAAACAATAGTAGAACATAGGTGGTCCCCCAAAATAATAATGAAAAAGAGATAGTGTGTCATAAACAACAGTGGTTCCCAAGATGGTAGCACAATGAAAGTGCCATCTTTTGTACCAATAATAGTGATCTTCTCATTTTACAAAGACAGTAATTGTGCACCTTTTAGGCCCCACTGTATTCCTTTTCAGTGTCCAACATAGAAATAGTGTCCACCTTTCTGCTCTCTAGACAATATAATACCCCTTTGTGTCCACACATTTTCTACTAGACAGTAATTTTTTGCAGAAGGTAAAAAAACAGTTCATGTTCCCTGGATGCTTAGCGCTTAGTGCTCAAGCAGAGGGAGGGTAGTAAATAGAAATCATAGGGCCTTAAGTTTTTAGGGGCAGCATAGCTTGGTTCTTAGTCAGACCCCAGACTAGAAAAAAAATAACCAAACAACAGAAAAAAATTAGATCCCGAGACCAGTTAAAAAATAAACACATCATACCACATGACAGAAATAAATATACAGTTTTAAATAAGATAAAAAAAAACAGACTCCATATCAGAAAAATAAAAGTAATCTAATCCCAGATGAGAAGAAAATATATATTAAGGAGACTCCAGACTAGAAAAAAAAAAGTATTGTTACCCTGAAAAAAATAAAATAAATAGATAATCAGATCCCAGACATGAGAAAAATAAAGTCTAATCAGACCCCAGCCCAGAACTGTTGCTGCACATACTTGGTCTTCAGCTCTGGATCCCACTGTACTGTTTTCCACAGACATGAAGCTGAACAGCAGTGCAAACACAGTGTTTTCCCAATGCTTGTCAAAAAGCTACAGTACTAAAAGTTCATATGAGATTTCAAATACAAACACTAATTTATACCTTGCCATATCGATATTAAACCTTTAAACCCCCAAAGCTGAGGTAAAATGTTATTTTGTAAGGGCCAAAACTATAGTTGAGCATCTAAAGACTAAATAGAGGATATGTTAACATGTGGCAGATGTGTTACAGAAATTTCTGTGACTGAAAACCCGTTCCATAGAGGGAATAAGGTTGTTCATGCAACCTGGGCATTTTGTGCATGCCTCATTTTGCAAAAAATTTGTAACAATAAATGAAGAACACGCTCCATCTGTCCTAACTAGAAAAATCCTGGACAATGGACCAAACTAAAGTTTGTGACAAACTGGTAAATACTAAAACCATTATTCATTAATGACACTATGAAATATGCAAGAAAACCATGTTAGAATTTGAGTAAAGATGGGGCAAGATATTTAAAAAAACAAAATACAAAAATTTGTATATTTTCATATATATTATACAGCAAATAGTTTTGCATTTGATAATATTAGGTAATCTTGCTCTATGAAATTTTTTACACATTATATTTTCTGATTATCAACTATTAATAGTACAGCTATATGCCTCTATTTCTACAGTCTGTGATGAGATTTTCTTTGACTGTTACATGCATTCTAAAGGACAAGAGGATGTTGGGGAGAGAAATCTGTGCTTTAAGAGAGTACATGTCAGTAGACCTTCAGTCAACTGGCGCTGATAAGTTCTGACAAGTGTTGTAGCCTCTCATCGTAATGGATGTTTCTGCTTTAGCAGATGAGAGGTGAAAATATATAATTCCACAAAGAAGAATGATACATGAACTATTTTTTAATTACTTTAAAAAAGATGCTGATATAAAATATGATCCTTTTTCCACTTAATGCAAGAAATAGATTTTGAATTGCAACTTGCATTAGCTACCATTACTCTAGACCCCTTTCCTTTTTTGTATTGTGGATAACAGGAAACAGCAGTAGACGCACAACTGCAGATGTTTATAGGTTACTTTATTATATTAAAGGTTTAAAAGAAGGGTTTATTTATAAAGCCATTATCATGCTTTCAAGGGTATTTCTGGTCTTTATGTATTGATGGCAGATCGGGATAGGTCACCAGCTGCTGTTAGCGCCAGAAAATATACATTGAATAAAGCTAGCAGCAGAAACTTCCATTCACTGTAGTGGGCATGCCGGCTTACTGCATATTCACTCTTACCGACGTGATATTGATCTATCCTGAGTCATCAACAGCTAAAAACCAAATAAATTCCCTTAACCCCTTCACGACATCTGTATGGACTCTGAAGAGACACTAGCTCCAGAGCGTGCCGGAAACCAGGAAGCGCACACTTCACGGGCAGGGACGCCTCCCCACAGGGAAGGCATTTCATGTCAGTAATGAGCCTGAGCCTGTACTAGGCTCAATGCTGTCTTTAACGCAGGGAAAAAGGGGCAGTTGACCCGGGCCCAGTTGCTCCTGGGGGCCCAAGGCAGCTGCCTCTTGAGCCCTGTATTTTTCACCCCATAAGATGCATTTTTTTTCCCAGCGCTGATTACTACCGGAGGACCGGGAAGCAGTGAAATCTCTGTACTCACCGCTTCCTGGTCCTCGGCTGTCAGCTGGGCAGGGCTGCGCACAGTGTGACCTCATGCTCTGTGCAGCCTTCACAGCCAACAACTGAGGACTAGGAAGAAGAGAGAGAGATTTTTTTCTTATTGTCCTCCTCTAAAACATAGGTGCATCTTATGGGAAAGTGCCTCTTATAGGGCGAAAAATATGGGTACTCGCTTGCTCCTGCTCCTGACCTCCCTGCCCTTTGCATACGTTGCGTGCTGTGATGTCACGCAGGGGCACTGCAATGTTAGGGTGAGCTGAGCCCCGGTCTCTTTCCTGAACTGCAGAGCGGTGCCCACTTCCAGCCCTGAGCCCAGCTGCCCAGAGCACTTATCCTGTGCCTGCTGGAGTCTTCAGAATTTACAGTAATTTTGTGTGTGTGTGTTGTGGTGGAGGGCGTGATTGCATGCTAGGGTGTGGAAAGGTTAGATCCAGGGGGCTCAAGTTAATTCTTGCCCAGGGTCGAATCAATATTATATATAATTATATAAAGATTCACATTACCCCCTTTCCCCAAAATCAAGATACTTAACCAGTTCACATCTGCCCATAGGATATAAATGTCCTATGGGTGGATATTTAAAGTATAACTGTCAAATTTTTTTTATTTTTTTTTTACTATTGGATTTTGGTGATTAATATCACCTTGTTGGCCCTGTTTTAATTTTTGATTATTTAATAAATAACCCCTAAAAGCCACCTAAAACTCCACAGTATTGGCTATTGCAGTGTTTCCCAACCAGTGTGCCTCCAGCTGTTGCAAAACTACAACTCCCAGCATGCCCGGACAGCCTTTGGCTGTGCAGGCATGCTGGGAGCTGTAGTTTCACAACAGCTGGAGGCACACTGGTTGGGAAACACAGGGCTATTGTTACCTGAGATAAAATCAGGTTGCTATGCTCCTTCCGTCTACCAGATGAGGACGGAGCGTGCACTGGGAACTGATAGTGAGTCAACATTGTAAGGGAATGTATAAAAGCCAGGTTCTTCCTGACAGGAGATAACAGTGCTGGGCTGTGTGTGTGAACTTCTCCACATGCCTGTGCTTGGCAGACACTCCCTTAGCAGTGCAGGACAATGTGGCTGCTCAGTGTATAAATGACAGCCTTATCTGATAAGAGGAGAGCTTTTAGGAGGACTACAGGCTTCAGCCAGACCTGGGAACTTCACTGCAAGACCCCCTATACAGAGCTGGTCTTCACTAACTTCACTGCAGGTGTCCTATGGATTAGCCTCATGGCTGAAGGCTGCCATCTTAACAGAATAGTGAAATTGCAGTTTTATGCAGACTGGTTGCTAAGGGCTGAATCTTATTAAATAAGGGGTAAGTAAGTCTAATAGTTATTGATTCAGGAATATTATCATATTAGTAACTACATATATGAAATCTGAAATTAGGGTCTAAATGTGACAGTTATCCTTTAACTCTGAATGGACGTTCTGGAATGTCCATTCAGAGATGTACGCTAATCATGCAGCTGCTGACAGCACGGCAGCCCAGAGAGAAGGCAGGGACAGTTCCCAGGTGACCCTGCCTTCTAGATTGCTGCATACACACTGCTCACCGCAATGCGCTTCCTGTCCCAGCCCGGTGGTCATGTGACCGCCAGGGCTGGGAGAGTGCAGGAGCTGTTGAGTCTTCCACATACCTCGATTAGTCCTGCACCGAGGCTGTACAGCACAGTATTATGCTGTACAGCCTCTCTGAGGGGGTGTATTTCCCCTGTAACTGGGGCTACTATGTCAGCCCCAGTTACAAGACAAAAATAGTCAAATGTCCTCCAGAAGTCTTGTATGACCTTATGGGGGACACAAAGTGTAAAACAAAAATAAAAATAAAAATAAATAAAGTGTTTTATAAAAAAAAAACGTTTCACATGTAAAAAAATAATCCCCAATTAAGTAATTTAAAAAAATATAAAAAATAGGAAGAAATTAATGAAATTGACATATTTGGTATTGTCGCGTCCGGCCATTTTTGTCACCTTACATCACATAAAGTGCAACAAGTGATCAAAAGGAGTATGTCCCACACAATGGTACCAATAAAACAGTCACCTCATTCTGCAAAAAATGAGCCCCTACATCTCTCAAAAATAAAAAAACTATAGCTCTCAGAACATGGAGACTTTAAAACATCATCTTCTGTTTAAAAATGCTATTATTGTGTTAAAGTGAAATAAATAAACATATTATGTATCGCCGCGTCCGTAACAACTAGCTCTATAAAAATATCACATGATCCAACCCCTCAGGTAAACGCCTTAAAAAAAATAGAAACAGTGCCACAAAAAGCAATTTTTGTCACCTTATATCACAAAAGTGTAATAACAAGCAATCAAAAAGTCATATGCCTCCCAAAGTAGTGCCAATCAAAAGTTAACCTCATCCCGTAAAAATTATACCCTACCTAAAACAATCGCCCAAAAATAAAAATCTGGTTCTCATAATCTGGTTCTCAGATTATGGAGACACAAAAATGTTTTTTTGTTTAAAAAATATTGTGTAAAACTTAAAAAAATAAAAAAGTATAGATATTAGGTATTGCTGTGTCCGTAAGAACCTGCTGTATAAAAATATCAGAATACCTAACCCTAACCACTTAGGTGAACACCGTAAAAACTAAAAAGTTTGTCAAAAGCAATTTTTAACCTTGCATAACAAAAGTGTAAGACCAAGCGATCAAAAAGTCGTATAGACCCTTAAATAGTACCAATCAAACCGTCATCTCATACCGAAAAAAATGAGCCCCTACATAAGACAGTTGCCCCAAAAACTAAAACAAAAAACTATGACTTTCAAAATGTGGAGACACTAAAAAAATATTTTTAAAAAATGCTTTATTATTTAAAAATTAAACAACTCAAAAAAGTTGTCATATTTGGTATTGTCGCGTCTGTAATGACCTGCTCTATAAAAATAGCACATAATCTAACCTGTCAGAGTAACTTTGTAAATAACAAAAAATAAAAACGGTGCCAAAACAGCAATTTTTGTTACCTTGCCTCTAAAAAATGCAATATAGAGCAAACAAAAATCATACGTACCCTAAAATAGTTCCAACAAAACTGCCACCTTATCCCGTAGTTTCCAAATTGGGCTCACTTTTTGGAGTTTATACTCTAGGGGTGCATCAGGGGTCTTTAAATGTGACATTGTGTCAAAAAAACTGTCAAGTAAAATCTGCCTTCCAAAAACCACATGGTGCTCCTTTCTGTGCCCTGCCATGTGCCCTTACAGCAGTTTACAACCACATATGGGGTGTTTCTGTAAACTGCAGAATCAGAGCAATGAATATTGAGTTTTGTTGAGCAGTTAACCCTTGCTTTGTTACTGGAAAAATTGATTAAAATGAAAAATTTGCCAAAAAATGAAATTTTGAAATTCATCTCCATTTTCAATGAATCTTGTGGAACACCTAAAGGGTTAACGAAGTTTGTAAAATCAGTTTTGAATACCTTGAGGGGTGTAGTTTCTTAAATAGGGTAACTTTTTAGAGTTTCTACTCTAGAGGTGCACCAGAGGGGCCTTCAAATGTGACATGGTGTCCAAAAACCGGTACAGCAAAATCTACCTTCCAAAAACCATATGGCGTTCCTTTCCTACTATGCCCTGCCTGGTGGTCATACAGCAGTTTACAACCAAATATGGGTTGTTTCTCTAAACTACAGAATTAGGGCAATAAATATTGAGTTTTGTTCGGCTGTTAATCCTTGCTTTGTTAGCGGAAAAAAATGATTAAATTGGAAAATCTGCCAAAAGCGAAAATTCTGAAACTTCATCTCCATTTCCCATTAATTATTGTGGAACACTTAAAGGGTTAACAACTTTGTAAAATCAGTTTTGAATACCTTGAGGGTGTAGTTTCTAAAATGGGGTCATTTTTGGGTGGTTTCTATTATGTAAGCCTCACAGAGTCACTTCAGATCTGAACTGGTCCTTAAAGGTGGGTTTTGGAAGTTTTCTCAATTTAAAGATTTGCTTCTAAACTTCTAAGGGAGTTTTCAGCCTTGTTGCCCTTCCTATTTGAAGCCCCTGCTGTCTCTCAATCGTTCTCTGGCAGCACACGCTTTCTGAGCTAGCTCCCAGAGCCCATTAGTACTTTGTACTTTCTCTTTTGGTTGGTTACTTGTTGCGGTCTTGCTACTACGCTACTTTGTTGGGCCTCTGCTTATGCTTCTGATAGTGTCAATTTGTCAGAAATATTAATTATTTTTTCTTTGCAGCGATGACTTTCCCTAAGGACCTGGAGACCCGTAAAGCCGGTTGCAGTACGCTGCTGGATGACAATTGTCCCTACTGGAGGTGCGAGGCTTGCCATAGATCACAGTCAGCTACTGAACCCACCATGCAAGAGATGTATGTGTGGGTCAAGGGATATGTGGACGAATCCATCAAAGGTGTAGTCAACTTGCTGGATGAGAGGCTTCCTACTTCTACTTAAGCTCCCATGGATACCTCTGCGTCCGTGGAGAGGCCCGCTGCAATTTCTCTGGTCTCCACCTCTTCGGATGAAGAAGAGCTAACTTCCTGTTTTTCCACCAGAAAAAACTCAGAAATTGCTAAAGTCCATCAGGTCGGGGGACCATGATGTTGACACCATGGGAGTCCTCCGATCCAGCAGGTTGGGCACAGCGTGTCTTTAAGGCGGATGAGACCCTCCTTTCCGTTATGAGAATAAAATGGAAGAAACCTGAAAAGACCCGGTCCTGACTAAGAAATTCAAGACCATGTTTCCCATGGCAAACTCCTTGGTGGAATCGTGGGGTTCCATTCCCAAGGTGGACATGGCTATTGCCAAGCAGTCCAGATGCACTCTGGTGCCAGCAGACGATGGGTCTAGTCTGCAAGAGCCCCTTGATGGTGAATAGTGGCATAAAAGAAGAAAGGCACTCATAGGGTGAAAATGTTTGGATGCAATTTCCGTCGTGTAGACAAACGTCATGAAATGTGCTCACCTTGTAATGCTCCTCTTTATGGTTGGGAAGGAGGATTGTGGGAGCAGATGGATCAAGGAAGATCGAGAAGGACTGGTCGGTGCTGCCAGTTAGGGTCATCCGAGGTGGAAGCCACCACACTGTTCGAGTAAGGAGATAACTTGAATAACTGCCAGAGTCTGGCAAAACCAAAGGGCGCACAATAACGACCAAGTCTTCTCAAGCAAAAACAAACCCTTTGATCGATTGACTCACGCGTTTCGGGGCCTCGTGACCCCTTTTTAAGTCTGGAAATGGTGGGTTGGCTGAGCGTACGGTGGTGGGTACGTTTGTTGGTGGCAGATTTTGCTTGCTGTGTGGACTGGTCAAGCTGGCAAGTGGGACGCTCACATTACTGGTAAAGGGGTACTGAAAAAGGGGTCACGAGAGCCCCAAAACGCGTAGTCAAAGCGATTAAAGGGTTTGTTTTGCTTGAGAAGACTTGGTCGTTATTGTGCGCCCCTTTGGTCTTGCCAGACTCTGGCAGTTATTCAAGTTAAGAGCCCCTTGATAGGAGGGAGAGTGCACTCTGAGGAGAGGTTACTCGGCTGCTACAGCCTCCGCGTCTACCGCTATCGCGGCTACGGAAGTCTCTTCCTTCCTACGCTCCTGTCTTAATCAGATCCAGATGGATGTGGACCAGAGAGTGTCCGGGACGACATCCTGGCCGCGTTTAAAACCGTCAACTTGGCCATGGACTTTCTGTGCAACACAGCACAGTTGCAGCTGAAGTATATGCATAAAGAACAAAAGGTGGAAGGGAGCGCGGGCGGAATGTTCCGAATTTGTGGCCTATTTAAATTCTGTGAATGACATGAATATGTCATTCACTTTGAATTTTGGGGGACCACTCTTGAATTTCTTGATGTGCACATTTCGATTGTAGATGGGGCCATCATTACGGAAACTTTTCGAAAACCCACCGCATCTAATTCCCTTCTGCACCATGACAGTTTCCATCCAAATAGCGTGAAGGAGGCCATCCCTTATGGTCAATTCATACGTCTTAGGCGTGTCAACAACACTGATGCTGGCTATGACAGACAGGCAGCTGAGTTAAAATCTAGATTCCTTCAGAGGGGCCATCCCAGGAAAGTGGTTGACAGGGCCTACACCAGAGCTCGATCGAGAACACAGCCTGACCTCCTATACGGAACAGGCGCTGGAAACAAGAAAGAGGAGAACAGCGATAGATTTGTTTTTGTGTTTAAGTTTAGCCCCTAGCTAACCTCATCAAACAGACGATCGTAAGCAACTGGGACCTACTTAGAACAGAATCTGGTTTAGGAGCTATCATTCAGAATAGACCTCTTAATACCTTTAGGAGAACAGGTACCATTAAGGATAAAATAGTGAGTAGTGTATATAAGGAAGTCTGCACTGGTAGCACTTGGCTTACTAGTCGTAGACCAATTGGCAACTTTTCATGTGGCAATTGTTCTTTTTGTCAGTATAATTGTCGGAAAAAGGTTTTTCCATATGTGGAGTACACCACAGGGTGACACAGTTTATTAATTGCAGGACGCAATTTGTGGTCTATGTGATCCTGTGCACATGTGGTGTCTTCTACATTGGAAAAACGATCAGGCCTCTTTTTGAACGATTTAGGGAACACCTAAATTCTGTGCGCTCTGGGAAGGGCTGCCCTAGACTCATCAAACATGTGCGTAAGGATCACCGTGGTGACACTACGTGCCTCAGTTTTGGAGGTTTAGAGGTTGTCCCCCTCCACCCCGTGGTGGGGATAGACACCGTCTTCTCCTTCAACGAGAAGCCAGCTGGATCATCCGCACAGATGCGATGGGCCTGGGCGGACTCAATGAGCGCAATGACTTATGGGTTTTCATTTAAGTTAATATTGCCCCGGTGGGTTACTGGGTGTTAATTAGCCTTAATTAATAGCCTAGAACTACTATACTTTGTTCCATAGTAACTATCCATGTATATCTCTACCAAAGGAGTGCGCTTTATGGCACTTGATTTGTTTTATGTATGTCGGTATCTGTACATGTACGGGTGTCCACATTGCTAAGCAACTGATGCACGGAGCCTGCTTTATGACGCGCAGGGTATCGGCGTCACTGAATGTAGCCGGAAGAAGCGCAAGACAGTGCGAAACGGCCGTCGCTACTTGGTGCCTCGTGATGTAGGCGTCCGTCCATTGCCCGGAACTTCACTTGTTTTGTGCATTACTGCAATAAACGAAGAAACGAAGAACTGCAGTGGTGAGTGCCGCCTCTTTCTTGCTGTTCCTTTTTGATATATTATCACAGTTGCAGCTGAAGTTGGCTGCCAAGTCGATGGCCTTAGTTTCCGCAGCTCGCAGACCCATATGGCTTAAGCCATGGGTCACGGATAATGTGTCTAAATACAACCTGTGTGGTCTGCCTTTTGAGCCTGACCGCTTGTTCGGTGCTCAGTTAGATAAAATTATGGAGGATCTCTCTGACAAAAAGGAAAACTCTTCCCCAGCAGCCCTTTTGGAGTCGGGGCAGACAGGAGCATGGCGGTAGATCCGACCAACAGTCTAGGTCACGTAGAGACTGGGGGCGCAGCGAAAATTTTCAAACCGCCCTCGCAGAGCGAGCTAGAGAGGCTAAGCTCTCCTGACTATCGGCCTCCCGCAGGCTCTCGGTTGACCCCGTTACTCCTGCCATCCTTCGGAATTTTTCCATACATTGTCCCCTTGTGCCCATTGGGGCGTCTCACCCAGTTCAAGGATGTCTGGGCTCAGGAGATTCCGGACCCTTGGGTACTAAAGGTAATTTCCGAGGGCTACTTAATAAACCTCAAGTCGCCTCCTCCAGACAGATTTGTTGTCAATCATCACCTCCTGCCTGCCAAGCAGGTGATTTTGGAAGCCTATATCCAGGACTATATTCTCAATGGCACTCCGAAGGATGTTCCAGCAGGAGAACAGGGCTTAGGGATCTATTCTCCGTTTTTCTAGTTCCCAAGAAATCCGGAGGCCTCCGGATGATTATTGATTTGAGATTTTTCAATCAATTTATAAGGAAGGTAAAATTTCGTATGGAAACTATCAGGTCAGTCATCCAAGTTCTTAACCCCAGAGAAGTGATAGCTACCGTAGACCTCAAGGATGTGTATCTTCACATCCCCATCCATCCTGCCTCCCAGAGGTATCTCAGGATCGCGGTCCAGGTCTGGGGGTCCTCAGGAACCTTCAGTTTGCTGCCTTACCCTTTGGGATTTCCTCTGCTCCTATCATCTTCACCAAGGTGGTGGTTTCGGTGGTTTCAGCTTTGAGGCTTCAAGGGCTGACCGTAATTCCTTATATGGACTACTGGCTCTTAAAAGCCTCCTCAGTTCCAGTTCTTACCCGACATCTTCATATAGCGATCTCTTTTCTGCTCCGCCTATGGTGGATCATCAACTGGCAAAAAGTCGAACATGAGCCCGTCAACTTCTGTAACCTATTGTCACGACTGTGAGTGATCCAGACAGGTCTGGGAGGAGAAGGTCGCAGCGACTTGCTACTCGTGATAGCTTGTGAGTTTGCTCCGTGGTTCAGGGTATGTCATCCGGGTTTTGCCTTGTGAACCTTTTTGTCCTGACTGGGAGTTTTTAGGTATTCTTCTCAGGTGAGTGCTGTCTGCCACTCCCAGCTACTATATTAGTTTCAGTTTCACTTGCAGTCATTGCCAGATATAGTCCTTACTTCCAGTGCTATTCTGACCTTTGAAGGAGATCGTTTGACGGTATTGCTGTGGAGCTCTTGTCTGGCGTGAACTGTCGTTATTGGGATCATCTTCTCTGCTCGTGACTGGATAAGTCTATCTCTGGAGATTGTTTGTTTGTTGCTGTCTTCCCCTGTTGTTCTCCTAGACATGAGTGATGGTGACTAGTGCTCCCATCTGCCTTTCCCCAGTTTAGTCTTCTTAGGGTGACTCAAGGTTTAGGCATCCTGCTCGCCGCACGGGTTCACACCCCGTCTAGGGTATCAGGGCAGACAGGTGCCAGCTTAGGGTTTGTCAGGGGTGGCCGTTCTAGTTCTCATCCGTAGATAAGGGTCCCCTTTCCCCTCCGTCTGGTGCGACACGACTGCTGCTGGGATATCGGTCGTGACACCTATCTAGGCTTCATAGTAGACTCCATTGGGTTGTCACTCCAGTTGACTCCAGAAAGAAGAACTCGGATTCAGGACCTGGCAAGGTTCCTATGTATTCCTCGTCGAGTCTCCATCAGGACTCTCATGAAGATGTTGGGGCTCATGTCAGTGGCTGCGAATGCAGTCCCTTTGGCTTTATGGCACCTCCACCCTCTTCAGTCGGAGGTCCTTGCCAAATGTGATGGCAGCCCCGCAGGCTAAACTCCCTGTGCTCCCTGTCTTGCCAGACTCGAACCTCCCTGAGATGTTGGCTCCATCTCCCGGAGGGAAAGTCTATAACCCAGCCATCCTGGGTCATATTGACTACGGATGTGTCCCAAGTAGGCTGGGGCGCTCACCTAGACGACTCCCCTGTCCAAGGAGCGGCTACTTTCCTCCAATCTCCAAACTTTGCCATCCAAATCCGGGGCTTGGCAGTGAGAGTACAGGCAGACAACATGACTGCGGTCCTGTACACCAACAAGCAGGGAGGCACAAGATCTCTACCCCTTCCTTCAGAGATCGGGGTAATTCCTCGGTGGGCAGAGTTGAACCTTTCCCACCTGTGAGCCATCCACATCCGTGGTTCCTGCAATTTAATCGCGGATCATTTGAGTCGCGGTCTGCCGACAATGGAATGGTCCCTGCATCCAGAGATTTTCAGGCAGATAATACTCAGGTGGGATTTGCAAGAGATAGACCTCATGGCAACGAGGTTCAATGCCAAAGTGGAGAGGTTCTGCTCCCTTTACAAGGAGGACAACCCCTGGCGATAGATGCTCCGTCAATACCGTAGAGGTTCAGGCTGGCTTACATCTTCCCTCCTTTTTCCATGATACTGAGGGTATTGATGAAAATACGTCAGGATCAGGCCTCGGTGATATCCATCATACCTTTTGGCCCAAGAGATCCTGGTTTACCCAGCTCATTCAGATGAGTCAGGGACATTATTGGAGGCTCCCCCACGGCAGACCCTGGTGTTATGGGAGACTCACCTCTGTCCAGATCTGCACAGGTTCAACCTGACAGCCTGGAGGTTGACCAGTCCCTTCCCAGAATAGAAGTACTTTCGGAGTCAGTCCTGAGAACGTTATCAAATTCAAAAGCAGAATCTACCAAGAAAGCCTACTCCAGGATTATGAAAACCTTTTCGTCATGGTGTGCTTCTAACCAGGTGGCGTCTGCAGATTAACCCCTCTCTACGATTCTTCTCAACAGACCCTATTCTCAGGACCCACTCATCAAATACTTCCTCAAAGGAGCCGAAAGGTTGAAGCCTACAGTACTGAGGCCCATCCCTCAGTTGGACTTATCAGTCGTGCTCAGGGGCTAACATTTCCCCCTTTCGAGCCTTTGGAGGAGGTGAATTTCAGGTTCATGACTCTGAAGTTAGACTTCCTACTGGCAGTAACTTCGGCCAAGAGAATCTCAGAACTTAAAGCCTTCTCGGCCTCAGAACCCTATACTATCTTTCTTTAAGACCGGGTTCCCCTGAGATTCCTTTCATATTTCAGGCCTAAGATCCCTTCATTTCACAACATCAATCGGGTGATTTCTTTACCAGTTTTACTTTCTCATTCTACCTCCTCCAGGGATTCTGTCAAGCATCCGTTGGATATCTCGAGATGCCTCTAGATCTATGTGGATAGATCCAAGGAGTTCAGGATAGATGAGAATCTCTTTATCCTGTTTGACGGTAAGTCTAAAGGCCGCAAGGCGTCCAAGGCGTCGATTGGTCGCTGGATTAAGGAGGCCATTAGGGAATAGTTTGTTTCTCAGGCTTTACATCCTCTGGAGTTTGTGAAGGCCCATTCCACTAGGGCTATCTCCACTTCTTTTGCTGAAAGAAGTCTCCTTCCTCTGGAGATGATTTGTAAAGCTGCCTCCTGGAGCTCTGAATATCCCATACCTTGAATGGCATAATGGAAAAAATAAAGATGACCAGCTCAGTGTTTATTATCACTTTATCTAAAAAAAAAAAAAAAAAGTGATCAAAAAGTTATATGCACCCCAAAATCATATTAGCAAAACTTACAGATGGCTCTGAAAAATAAATTAGCTCTCATATAACTTCATAGCCATAACTATAAAAAAGGTTATGGGGTCAGAATATAGCGATAAAAAGAAAGAATTAAATCTTTCCAAAGTTTTTTTTTTTTTTTCAGTATTAAAAAGCAAGAAAAACTATACATATGTTTAGTGTTGAGCGAACAGTTCGAGCATAGTTTGGCTTCAGTATCGAATTTTGGGGTGTCATGGACATGGACCCGAACCCAGCCAATCATCTAGTGTTTTACTTCCTGCCCTAAGAGCCCATCACAGCCATGCCTATTAATGGCATGGCTGTGATTAACCAAGTGCAGCATGTGACCCAGCCTCTATTTAAGCTAGAGTCACGTAGCGCTGGGGCGTGATGGCGTGAACACGTTGCGCTCTCCTGCCTTGCTCTCCCTCCCTCCCTCCACGTCTCCCATGCAGCTCCTGGGGCACGAAGTTTGAGCCGAAGCATGCCGACCTCTCGGTGAAAACCTCCCTGGGGGTGACGGCGTCCTTGGATGGTTTCCTGCCTCCTGTTTGCTGCCGTCTGCTCCGTTCCTCCTCCTCTCCCCTGGTGTCATCTGGCGTCTCTCTCTTCCTGCCGTGGCTTGCTTGGTTTCCCCGGTCCTCCCCTCACCTTCTCCGCTTCTCTGTGTTCCTCTGTTCCTCTGCTGGATGTGCCGCTCCCCTTTGCTGGAGCTGTGTTGTGTCGGCTCTCCCCTGTCTCCTGCTGCTGTCGAGTTGCTGCTGCTGAGCTGTGTTATTTGCCCCTGCCTGCTCCTGCCTGCTCCTTCCTAGGACCGAGCCTGCCAAGTGAGGACGTCTGAGATTCGGCATCGACACGTGAGAAACTTAAGGGAAGGATTGTGTGCGTTGTATTTGCCTCTGTTGCACATATATAAGTGTCCTGTGCCCTGTGTGGTGTGCTATAGGAATTATTTATCTGGACATTTGAAGTATAAGGACACAAAAAAAAAAAAAAAAAGGAGTGAAAAGAAAAAAGAGGGAAAAAAAAGGAAAGAAAGAAGGGAGAAAAAGGAAAAAAAAAATAAGGAAAAAAAAAAGGGGGTATAATAAAAAGCCTAACCAGCAAAGCAAAGGTGAGAAAGAAAAGGGGAAAAATCCTTAAAAAATCCTTAAAAAAGGAGTAAGCCCAAAGGAACTTTAAAAAACAAAACAAAACTGGGAAGTAAAAGGAGGGGATTTAAGGAAAAATAGAGGGAGGTAGAGAGGGAAAGGGGGAAGAAAAAGAAAAAGAAGGAAAAGGAGGAGGGGAAAAGGAAAGGAAAACAAGAAAAAGGGAAAAAAAGGGAAAAAAAAAGAAAAGGAGGAAAAAAAAAAAAAAAACGAATATAAAAACTAAATATATCAGTATAAAAAAGAGGCTTTAAACAAAAAATGGCTCCAAAGCGGCGCTCAATTGACTCTTCTGGAACAAAGCTGGGGTCCACGACATTAGAGAGTAAAATTGATAAGTATTTGAAATCTCCCTCTCTAAATGAAAAGGATTTACTTAAAGGGAAATTGCATGTTAACCCTAAGAAAATTGTTAAACCCCCCCAAGCTGAAGAACTCTCTGAGGACGGGTCTTCAGAGGTGGGCCAGGAAGGAGGGGAGGAAAGTCTGTTAACGCCAACAGAAATTGAACATGACCCCTTAGCTCTGGAAAAAATCCTGCGTGCTTTTAAAAACAACGGTATCCTAATGCAGGGGATGTCCACTCAGCTGGGGTCTATGCAGAGTGATATATCCTTGATAAGAGACGAGCTGACAAAAATCCGCGATCGAGTTCTTAACGTGGAAAAAATGGTCGACTCTCTGCAAACAGATACTGTTATGTTAAAAACTAAGACGGCGTCCCTGGCTTCAGAAAATTTCCTTTTTCAAAACAAGCTGGAGGATTTGGAAAACAGATCAAGGCGTTACAACATCCGCATAGTTGGATTTCCAGAAGGAGTTGAAGGTCGGCAGCTAGTGGAGCAACTTAAAGATTTGATTGTGGAAAACCTCGGCAGTGAACATTTTTCGCCTATGTTTCAAATAGAAAGAGCCCATCGGATCCCAGGGGGGAAACCCATCCCAGGGAGGCCGCCACGGGTAATCTTAATAAAGCTGTTATTGTCGATGGATAGAGACATGATACTGAGAAGAGCCAGAGAATGTTCACCTATTGTTTATCAGGGCACAAAATTGCTATTCTTCCCTGATTTTGCTCGGCAGACCCAAGAAAAAAGGAGTTTTACTGAGATAAAGAAACGCTTGGCGTCCAAGGATATTAAATATTCTCTACAGTATCCAGCGAAATTGAGAGTGATTTATAACGGGACTTCCCAATTTTTTGAAAAACCGCAACAAGTGCTGGACTGGATGGAACAACTGGGCATATGAAATATTTTCTTGAAATGAAATGAACCGAAATGAAACTCAAGAAAAAATAAATATTTTTATTGAGATAAAGAAATGTTTGGCTTCTAAGGACATTAAATATTCGTTATAGTACCCAGCCAAATTAAGAGTGATCTATAATGGGATTTCCCAATTTTTTGAAAAAACGCAAGAAGTCCTGGACTGGATGGAACAACTGGGCATATGAAATATTTTGTAATGAAGTGATGGAGGGGATGGAGGGGAGATGGGACTAGTGGGGGGGAGAATGGCCGGAAGGTAGAGGTTTGCTGACTAGATCGGGCGGACCAGTGGAGGGGAGGGAGTGGGGGGAGTGGGGGAAGGGAACCTACCTTGCAGGGAGGGTTTTTTTTTTTTTTTCTTTTTTTTCTGCTACGTTTTAAATGAGGTCCATTAGAATTGTCTCTTGGAATGTTAGAGGTCTCGGAGAAAGGACTAAGAGGCAAGCAATTATGGATGCAATAAAGAGACATCTTCCGGCAATTATTTGTATAGTGGAAACCCATCTTACCAAAGAGACTGTGTCCCGCTTGATGACGGGATGGCACTCTCAATCCTACCATTCTACTTTTAGTAGTGCCTCTAGGGGTTGCAATTTTAAACCATAATTCTGTAGAGTTTACTTTAACAGATTCCTATATAGACGATCAGGGTAGATTCATTTTTTGCATGGTAGGCTCTATGGCTATAGTTACATTCTTGCCTTTTTTACATACCTCCGCCATTTTCGATGTACCCACTTAATCAACTATTGCTTTTTTAGAAAAGAGACCAGAGTGTCGGCTTGTCTTGATGGGAGACTTTAACGCTGTTATGGATCCCAAAAGGATAGGCTGACTTTAGATGTAGATCAGGGAAGGAATATTTGCAACTCTCCACTGCCTCAGTTTTGTTCGGAAGTTGGACTGGTGTATATATGGGACCATTTTGGCGGAGGAAAGAGAGTATACTCTTGTGTTAGTAGGGGTGGAAGAGCTATGTCCAGGATTGACCTAGCGCTTACCAATGAGAGCAATTTGAACAATATTAGAAGGATACGATATGGAGTAAGAACAGTTTCGGACCACTCACCTGTATCTATTGAGGTTTGCATTAGGGAGAATAAAGATAACGGAGGGCTTGGTTTTAAGCTTAATCCATATTGGCTTACCATTATGGATAATTACCAGTCCACTAAACTACTCATATCCTCTTTTTGGGAGGTGAATCTCCCTCTGCTAATATTAACGTTGTCTGGGACGCTCTGAAAGCATATCTGAGGGGGTTCTTATAAGCGATATTACCGCTGTGAGGAGAACATTTAGGAAAAAGAGGAGGAATTAGTTAAGACTGTAGCATCCACAACGGAGCAATTTATGAATCAACCTACCGAATATAATAAGGAAGAGATGCACAGGGCTAGCTGTTCTCTGAAGGATTATGTAATTGAGAAAGCAAACCATAGATTATTCTTTAAGGGACAAAAGTACTTTTCAGAGTCCGGACGTCCTGGTAAGCTCTTAGCTAGAATAATCTCACAACAGGACAAGAAAAGGAAAGCTATTACCTCGATTCGTAATTTAGACGGTGTGATTCAATTAGAATTAGAGGGAATTAGAGATACCTTTCTGCAATATTTTTCCCAGATATATACAGCTTCACCCGGTTTGCCACCTGACCTGGCGAGGCAGTTCTTGGAGAAAATTTCTCTGCCGATGTTAACGGAAGACCAAAAATTTTTTGGGGAAAGAGAATTGTCTCTTTTGGAGATCCAGGAGGCCTTGAGGTCTATCTCTGGGAACTCATCGCCAGGGTTAGATGGCCTGCCGTACAAATTTTATCGCAAGTATAGTGATGCCATCCTTCCTCATTTACTAGAGGTATTTTCTCAAGCACTACAGGGAGGGGGTCTACCACAGTCTATGATGGAAGCTTTGATAGTTCTAATTCCCAAAAAAGATAAAGATTTAATGGATGTGAGCTCTTATAGACCAATTTCCTTATTAAACACGGACGTTAAGTTACTATCAAAAGTCCTGGCTAATAGGCTTTCTCGGGTTATATCATCTGTCGTCCACCCAGATCAAAATGGCTTTATGCCAAAAAAGGGTACCCATTACAATTTGCATAGGTTTTTTACTAACATTCAGTCTCCTGGGAATGGCGCCCGCTCCATCCTGTCATTGGACGCCACTAAGGCGTTCGACAGGGTCGAGTGGACGTTTCTCTGGGAGGTGATGAAAAAAATGGGTTTCGGCCCTAAATTTATGGCGATGGTTCAACTGTTATATAAGTCTAAAGTTGCCAGGATCAAGATCAATGATATGCTGACAGAGAGTTTTGTATTGGGAAGAGGCACCCGTCAAGGCTGTCCCCTTTCCCCTCTTTTATTTAATATTTATATTGAACCTCTGGCAGCTTGTATAAGGCAGGATTCGAGAGTGGCTTGTTTTGGTGTAATGGGGGAGCAAGATCGTATATCCCTCTATGCAGATGATATTCTGTTTTTATACATCAAACAGAAAAAACTCTTCCTCGAATAATGGAGCTAGTCAACCTTTTTTCTGAGTTTTCATGCTTGGAGGTTAACTGGGAGAAGACTGCCCTCCTCCCTATAGATGAATTGCGAGGATCTATGGAAAATTTGTCTAATCGGTTATTGATCTCCGATTCAATAAAGTACCTGGGGATAATAGTTTTCGCCAAAATTCAAGATTATTTACAACTCAATTTGATTCCTTTATTGTCAAAATTGATATCTAAAATTAAGATATGGCAAAAAATTCTGCCTGCAAGAGCAGACAGAATTTCTTTAATAAAAATGGTGGTGCTGCCCCAGGTTCTTTATGTTCTTCGCAACTCGCCTGTATGGATTGAAGATAAGTACTTAAATTGATAGAGCGGATGATTAACGATTTGCTATGGGGAGGAAACGCGTGAGATTAAAGGCGCTTTACTTTTCTATGCCCAATAATCGGGAGGTCTTAATCTCCCTATTTTAGGGGTTATTTTATGGCCTCTCAACTTTGCTTTTTTAATGACTGGGAAAATAGCCATCTCTGCAGAAAATTGGTGAAAGATTCAGGTTTTTCGGATCTATTCACAGTATTAGAGTCTGATTATTTACTTAATATACAGACTGGCTATAAATTTTTCTGCAGAATGGCTACAAAAGCCTGGCTGGTTATAAAGAGCTGGTTTAAAGTTGAGCCATCACTTATTTGTACTCCACTATGGCATAATTTAAAGCTTTTGAACTTAGATGATCTGAATTTTCGGCAATATTGGAGGATGAGAAATATTCAACATTTGAACCAAGTGGTTAAGGGTGGACAGATCCTGTCTCTTATGGAGCTAAAGCAAAAGGAAAATGTAGGTGAGGTGGCTTGGTATGCGTATTTTCAGTTGAGGTCGGCACTTTCTAGTATTCATTCACTTAAAGTAGACACCCCGAATTTTTACACGATTTGATTTGTAAGAAAGGTAGTATGAAAGTTAAAGTATCACATTGTTATAGACACTTGATGAAAAATTTTTTTTGGAATGTCTTTCTCCAGGACAGCGATCCTGGTCTGTTTCACTGTCAGAGGTGGGCTCCCGGATTGGGAGAACGTAACGGATAATTTAAGTCAAGTTTCGCACAACTTCAATCATACTGTTGTACAGTTTAATATTATACACAAAATATATGTGACACCCTTATGGCTCCATAGGAGAGGATTTAGAGCTTTCTCCGATTGCCCCCGTTGTGGTGACCCCAGGGCAGATCATTTACATCTGTTCTGGGATTGCCCGACGGTGAGCAATTATTGGAGAATGGTTCAAACAATTTTGACCCAGAGACTTAAGATTGATATTTCTGATTCTCCCAAAGTTTGGGTCTTGGGGATTTATCGGAGGTTAATTGTCAACTCATAAAGCGCCGACTTCTGACCAAAGTGATGTTCTTAGCTAGGCTTCTTGTATCTAGAAATTGGTGTTCTTCCTCTGCTCCAGATTGTAATAACTGGTAAAGTTTGGTCAGGAAGGTGAAAAGTTACGAGAGGATTTTGTACAGCCAAAGAGGGTCCTATGCAAAGTGGGATAGTACGTGAAAGGAATGGGACGGTTAAGTAACTAAGTGTTTTTTTTGTTTTTTCCCTGCAAGGTGGGGGGGATAGTCGGTTGGGTTGGGGATGATTGTGTAACTTTGTTATTTTCATAAATTTGTATCTTTTGAGATAATTAAAATAATAACTTTATTAATATAAAAACAGAGTCAAGTAGCGCCGCACGTCACACTGCTCTGATTAGTGTAGGGAGAGGACACAGCTTCTGTGAGGGCGAGATTAGGCAGGGAAAAGTCAGCAACAGCACCAAATGAAGCGGATCAATCTACAGCTGTAAATGATTGAACTTCTGCTAGTTACTTGCTCACTGGTTTTTAGGCTGCACAGAGCGTTTTTCTGTCACTTATTTTCTGGGGTGATCGGCGGCAATTTTGTGACTTGGGTGCACCAGAAGAAGCTGCCACCAAGTCCATCAATCCATCAATACTAGTTTTTTTTTGCTATATCCTACATCAGGGGCTTGGCTATGCTAATTGTCACCCCTAGAAACTCAAGATAGCAATTTCTATATTTTATTAAGGGGTTAAATACAATTGCACAAATACCAATCCCTAAATCTGGTGTTCCAGCTTTGGCTAGCCAAGTATTATACTGTCTGCTGTCTGGCAAAGGATAGATTATTTTATATGGTGAAATTCAATTGGCAAAATAGCAATACCATAAATCTGGTGTTTCAGCTGTGGCTGGAAAAGTATAATAGTGTCCGCCAAAACATATATTTTGTTCTGGGGTGAAATTAAATTGCCAAAATAGCAATACCCTGAATCTGGTGTCCCAGCTGTTGCAGGCCAAGATTCATAGTGTCCGCCAAAACATATATTTTGTTCTGGGATGAAATTCAATTGCCAAAATAGCAATACCCTGAATCTGGTGCCCCAGCTGTTGCAGGCCAAGATTCATAGTGTCCGTCAAAACAAATATTTT
Organism: Bufotes viridis; assembly: GCA_033119425.1. Taxonomy (NCBI): domain Eukaryota; kingdom Metazoa; phylum Chordata; class Amphibia; order Anura; family Bufonidae; genus Bufotes; species Bufotes viridis. The sequence goes on from CM065589.1 coordinate 241,073,224, forward strand.
GTTCGGGGTGAAATTCAATTGCCAAAATAGCAATACCCTGAATCTGGTATCCCAGCTGTTGCAGGCCAAGATTCATAGTGTCCGCCAAAACATATATTTTGTTCTGGGATGAAATTCAATTGCCAAAATAGCAATACCCTGAATCTGGTGCCCCAGCTGTTGCAGGCCAAGATTCATAGTGTCCGCTCAAAACAAATATTTTGTTCGGGGTGAAATTCAATTGCCAAAATAGCAATACCCTGAATCTGGTATCCCAGCTGTTGCAGGCCAAGATTCATAGTGTCCGCCAAAACATATATTTTGTTCTGGGATGAAATTCAATTGCCAAAATAGCAATACCCTGAATCTGGTGCCCCAGCTGTTGCAGGCCAAGATTCATAGTGTCCGCCAAAACAAATATTTTGTTCTGGGGTGAAATTCAATTGCCAAAATAGCAATACCATAAAACAGTGGTTTCAGCTGTGGCTGGCAAAGTATAACAGTGTCCACCAAAACATATATTTTGTTCTGGGGTGAAATTCAATTGCCAAAATAGCAATACCATAAATCAGTGGTTTCAGCTGTGGCTGTCAAAGTATAACAGTGTCCGCCAAAACATATATTTTGTTCTGGGGTGAAATTCAATTGCCAAAATAGCAATACCCTGAATCTGGTGTCCCAGCTGTTGCAGGCCAAGATTCATAGTGTCCGCCAAAACATATATTTTGTTCTGGGGTGAAATTCAATTGCCAAAATAGCAATACCATAAATCAGTGGTTTCAGCTGTGGCTGGCAAAGTATAATAGTGTCCGCCAAAACATATATTTTGTTCTGGGTTGAAATTCATTTGCCAAAATAGCAATACCATAAAACTGTGGTTTCAGCTGTGGCTGGCAAAGTATAACAGTGTCCGCCAAAACATATACTTTGTTCTGGGGTGAAATTCAATTGCCAAAATAGCAATACCCTGAATCTGGTGTCCCAGCTTTTGCAGGCCAAAATTCATAGTGTCCGCCAAAACATATATTTTGTTCTGGGGTGAAATTCAATTGCCAAAATACCAATACCATAAATCAGTGGTTTCAGCTGTGGCTGGCAAAGTATAACAGTGTCCGCCAAAACATATATTTTCTTCTGGGGTGAAATTCAATTGCCAAAATAGCAATACCATAAAACAGTGGTTTCAGCTGTGGCTGGCAAAGTATAACAGTGTCCGCCAAAACATATATTTTGTTCTGGGGTCAAATTCAATTGCCAAAATAGCAATACCCTGAATCTGGTGTTCCAGCTGTGGCAAGCCAAGATTCATAGTGTCCGCCAAAACATATATTTTCTTCTGTGGTGAAATTCAATTGCCAAAATAGCAATACCCTGAATCTGGTGTCCCAGCTGTTGCAGGCCAAGATTCATAGTGTCCGCCAAGACATATATTTTGTTCTGGGGTGAAATTCAATTGCCAAAATAGGAATACACTGAATCTGGTGTCCCAGCTGTTTCAGGCCAAGATTCATAGTGCCTGCAAAAACATATATTTTGTTCTGGGGTGAAATTCAATTGCCAAAATAGCAATACCCTGAATCTGGTGTTCGAGCTGTTGCAGGCCAATTGTAAATCTGTCCATAAAAGGATACCTTTCATCCAGGGCATAAATACTAGCCCTAAAAGAGATATTCCCCTAAATCACTGGTTACTGCTGTGCCTGGATTAGTGTAATAAGGTACATAAATAAATAGGCAGATAGTGTTAGGTGCCTGTAAAAAAGGCCTGAATTTGAAATCAATACATTGGGCCAAATATTTTTTTCTTATTGTGGTGCTTGGTGAACGGTAACAATGAGGAAAACATCTAGTAAGGGACGCGGACGCAGGCGTGGTGGTATTAGTGTACCCTCTTGTGCTGGGAGAGGACATGGCCATTCTGCCACAGCCTCAAATCCAAGTGAACCAACTACCTCAGGTTCCAGTACCCGCCAGAATTTACAGCGATATTTGGTGGGGCCCAATGCCGTTCTAAGGATGGTAAGGCCTGAGCAGGTACAGGCGCTAGTCAATTGGGTGGCCGACAGTGGATCCAGCATGTTCACAACATTATCTCCCACCCAGTCTTCTGCAGAAAGCGCACAGGTGGCACCTGAAAACCAAGCCCATCAGTCTGTCACATCACCCCCATGCATATCAGGGAAACTGTCTGAGCCTCAAGTTATACAGCAGTCTCTTATGCTGTTTGAAGACTCTGCTGGCAGGGTTTCCCAAGGGAATCCACCTAGCCCTTCCCCAGTGGTGGAAGACATAGAATGCACTGATGCACAACCACTGATGTTTCCTGATTATAAGGACATGGGAATACCACCTCATCGGAGTCCGCACGTCTCAGATGATGACGAAACACAGGTGCCAACTGCTGCGTCTTTCTGCAGTGTGCAGACCGAACAGTAGGTCAGGGAGGAAGACTGTGTGGTAGACGATGCAGGGGACGATGAGGTCCTAGACCCCAAATGGAATGAAGGTCGTGCCACTGACTTTCATAGTTCAGAGGAAGAGGCAGTGGTGAGACCGAGCCAACAGCGTAGCAAAGAGAGAGCAGGGGGCAAAAGCAGAACAGCCGCCTCCAAGAGAGTTCGCCTGCTACTGGCCACCGCCACCAGGGACCGAGCACCCCAAAGGCAGCTTCAAGGAGTTCCCTGTCATGGCAATTCTTTAAACAATGTGCTGACGACAAGACCCGAGTGGTTTGCACGCTGTGCCATCAGAGCCTGAAGCGAGGCATTAAAGTTCTGAACCTTAGCACAACTTGCATGACCAGGCATCTACATGCAAAGCATGAATTGCAGTGGAGTAAACACCTTAAAAGCAAGGAACTCACTCTGGCTCCCCTGCTCCCTCTTCTGCTGCTGCCTCAGCCTCTTCCTCCGCCTCGGGAGGAATGTTGGCACCTGCCGCCCACCAAACAGAGGATGTGCCACCGACACCACCACCTGCGTCACCAAGCATCTCCACCATGTCACACGGCAGTGTTCAGCTCTCCATCTCACAAACCTTGGAGAGAAAGCGTAAATTCCCACCTAGCCACCCTCGAGCCCTGGGCCTGAATGCCAGCATTTCTAAACTACTGGCCTTTGAAATGCTGTCATTCAGGCTGGTGGACACAGACAGCTTCAAACAGCTGATGTCCATGGCTGTCCCACAGTATGTTCTTCCCAGCCGCCACTATTTCTCCAAGACTGCCGTGCCTTCCTTGCACAACCAAGTATCCAATAAAATCAAGTGTGCACTGCGCAACGCCATCTGTGGCAAGGTCCACCTAACCACAGATACGAGGACCAGTAAGCACGGCCAGGGACGCTATATCTTCCTAACTGCACAGTGGGTAAATGTAGTGGCGGCTGGGCCCCAGGCGGAGAGTTCCTTGGCACACGTCCTTCCGCCGCCAAGGATCGCAGGGCACCATTCTTTGCCTCCTGTAGCCTCCTCCTCCTACTCGGCTTCCTCCTCCTCTGCTTCCACCAGCTCATCCAGTCAGCCACACTCCTTCACCACCAACTTCAGCACAGCACGGGGTGAACGTCAGCAGGCCATTCTGAAACTCATATGTTTGGGGGACAGGCCCCACACTGCGCAGGAGTTGTGGCGGGGTGATTGAACAACAGACCGACTAGTGGTTTCTGCCGGTGGGGCTCAAGCCCGGCCTGGTGGTGTGCGATAATGGGCGAAATCTCGTCGCAGCTCTGGAACTAGCCGGTTTGACGCACATCCCTTGCCTGGCGCATGTGCTGAATTTGGTGGTGCAGAAGTTCATTCACAACTACCCCGACATGTCAGAGCTGCTGCATAAAGTGCGGGCCGTCTGTGCGCGCTTCCGGCGTTACATCCTGCCGCTGCTCGCCTGTCTGCGCTACAGCGGAACTTCGGCCTTCCCGCTCACCGCCTCATATGCGACGTGCCCACCAGGTAGAACTCCACCTTGCACATGCTGGAGAGACTGTGCGAGCAGCAGCAGGCCATAGTGGAGTTTCAGCTGCTGCACGCATGTGTCAGTCGCACTGCGGAACAGCACCACTTCCCCACCAATGATTGGGCCTCCATGCAAGACCTGTGTGCCCTGTTGCGCTGTTTCGAGTACTCCACCAACATGGCCAGTGGCGATGACACCGTTATCAGCGTTACAATACCACTTCTATGTCTCCTTGAGAAAACGCTTAGGGCCATGATGGAAGAGGAGGTGGCCCAGGAGGAGGAGGATGAGGGGTCATTTTTAGCACTTTCAGGCCATTCTGTTAGAAGTGGCTCAAAGGGAGGTTTTTGCAACAGCAGAGGCCAGGTACAAATGTGGCCAGCCAGGGCCCACTACTGGAGGACGAGGAGGATGAGAAGGAGGTGGAGGAGGATGAGGATGAAGCAGGTTCACAGCGGGGTGGCACCCAACAGTTTGTCCTTACCTCTGGGGAGCCTGGCACACATGAGCTGCAGTGAAACTCCAAAAAGTGACCCTATTTTGGAAAGTACAGGGTAAGGTGGCAGTTTTGTTTGTATTATTTTAGGGTAAATATGATTTTTGGTTGCTCTATATTACACTTTTTTGAGGCGTCAAAAGGTAACAAAAATAGAAATTCAGAAATTTTATCTCCATTTGTCAATAACTCTTGTGGAACACCTAAAGGGTTAACAAAGTTTGTAAAATCGGTTTTGAATACCTTCAGGGGTGTAGTTTCTTAGATGGAGTCACTTTTTTGGAGTTTCTACTCTAGGGGTGCATCGGGGGCTTCAAATGGGACATGGTGTCAAAAATCCAGTCCAGCAAAATCCACCTTTCCAAAAACCATATGGCGTTCCTTTGGCCATACAGCAGTTTACGACCACATATGGGGTGTTTCTGCAAACCACAGAATCGGGGCAATAAATATTGAGTTTTGTTTGGCTGTTAACCCTTGCTTTGTTACTGGAAAAAATTGATTCAAATGGAAAATTTTCCAAAAAATCGAACTTAACTCTTGTGGAAAACCTAAAGGGTTAATGATGTTTGTAAAATCAGTTTTGAATACCTTGAGGGGTGTAGTTTCTAGAATGGAGTCATTTCTGGGTGGTTTCTATTATGTAAGCCTCACAAAGTGACTTCAGACCTGAACTGGTCCTTAAAAAGTGGGTTTTTGAAAATTTATGAAAAATTTAAAGATTTGCTTCTAAACTTCTAAGCCTTATAACGTCCCCAAAAATAAAATGGCATTCCCAAAATGATCGATACATGAAGTAGATATATGGGGAATGTAAATCATTTACTTTTTGGGCGGTATTACTATGTATTATAGAAGTAGAGAAATTGAAACTTGGAAAATTGCAAATTTTTCTACATTTTTGGTAAATTTGATATTGTTTTTAAATAACAATGAAATTTTTCGACTTCATTTTACCTCTCTCATGAAGTACAATATGTGACGAAAAACAGTCTCAGAATGGCCTGGATAAGAAAAAGAGTTTTAAAGTTATCACCACATAAAGTGACACTGGTCAGATTTGCAAAAATGGCCAAGTCCTTAAGGTGAAATAGGGCCGAGTCCTTAAGGGGTTAACGGCTGTGTGCTGAATTATTTTGAGGGCACACCAAATTTACTTTACACTGTTATTCAAGCCCTACACTGACTTCTTTACATTGTATAAAAGTGTCATATCTTCAGTGGTGTCCCATGAAAAGATAAAATAAAATAAAACATTTACAAAAACGTGAGGGGTATACTCACTTTTGTGATACTTGTATCTTGAGATATAAATAGTTAAGATGACAGTATGAATCTAAATGTTTTCAGAGTTACCCAGAACTTAAGGTATGGGAGATTTATATAGTGATCACGATGGAAGATATTTTTTAAAGAACACTATATTCATTCTATTCCAAATAATAAATAATCTGTGTGGAGCAGGTTGTGCAAGAAAGTAGACAACAAAGATACTGTACCTATGAAAACTCAAAGAAGAGACTGACCATACAACTGCCACTTGCATTGTTCACTGGATTTATGTTTTAAAGAAGTCAGTATTAAAAGACATCTTAGATCTCAGTTAGACATTAAAAAAATGGTACTGTACAAAAATATTTCTGAAATCAAGCTGGATATGTGGTCTCTGAAACTTTTTGGCCACAAAGAGAACTTTATGTTTGGTATCAATCACCAAAAACATGCTATGCCTTATACTGTGGTTATGCCAACATCTGCTATCAATGTTCCCAGAACCAGAAAGATTTATTCAGTGAAAATGTAAAATGAATGCAACAAAATAGAAGATGTTTCAAAATGAATGGTGCAAAACTTTAGCCTTGATATTTATCACTGAGAGGACATAACAAAAATATATTAAAATGAAAAGACACACTATCTAAACAAGCTTTTTCTATACACTACAAATGTTCCATGTGAGCTATAATGATTAGAGATGAGCGAACACCTGGATGTTAGAGTTCGGCCGAACTTCCGAAAATGTTCGGGATCCGAACTCGAACCGAACTCGAACCGAACTTTATCCCGAACCCGAACCCCAATGAAGTCAATCGGGACCCGAACATTTGGGCACTAAAAAGGCTGTAAAATAGTCCAGGAAAGGGCTAGAGGGCTGCAAAAGGCAGCAAAATGTAGATAAATGCCCTGCAAACAAATGTGGATAGGGAAATGAATTAAAATAAAATAAATTAAAATTAACCAATTTCAATTGCAGAGAGGTCCCATAGCAGAGAATCATGCGTCATATCACCCACCACTGGAGAAGGCCACTTTCAGTTATTTTGGCCCCAGCACCCAGACAGAGGAGAGAGGTCCCACAGCAAGGAATCATGCGTCATATCACCTACCACTGGAGAAGGCCACTCAGTTATTTTGGCCCCAGCACCCAGATAGAGGAGAGAGGTCCCACAGAAAGGAATAACGCGTCATATCACCCACCACTGGAGAAGGCAACTTTCAGTTATTTCGGCCCCAGCACCCAGACAGAGGTGAGAGGTCCCACAGCAAGGAATCATGCATCATATCACCCACCACTGGAGAAGGCCACTTTCAGTTATTTCGGCCCAGCACCCAGACCGAAGAGAGAGGTCCCACAGCAAGGAATCATGCGTCATTTCACCCACCACTGGAGAAGGCCACTTTCAGTTATTTTGGCCCCAGCACCCAGACAGAGTAGAGAGGTCCCACAGCAAGGAATCATGCGTCATATCACCCACCACTGGAGAAGGCCATTTTCAGTTATTTCAACCCAGCACCCAGACAGAGGAGAGGTTCATTCAACTTTGGGTTGCACCGCAAGATCATGGTAAAGTTAAAAAAATGAGGATTCAATAAAGAAGTGCCCCGGAGTACAAGAATACATGGATGAGGGGGAGGCAGTTATAAATGTCTATTCTGCACAAGGGAGGCACAGGTCCTGTGGGATCCATGCCTGGTTCATTTTTATGAACGTCAGCTTGTCCACGTTGGCTGTGGACAGGCGGCTGCGTTCGTCAGTACTGACGCCCCCTGTCGTGCTGAATACACGTTCAGACAAAACGCTGGCCGCTGGGCAGGCCAGCACCTTCAAGGCATAAAATGCTAACTCTGGCCACGTGGACAATTTGGAGACCCAGAAGTTGAATAAGGCTGAACCATCAGTCAGTACGTGGAGGAGTGTGCAGACGTACTGTTCAACCATGTTAGTGAAATGCTGCCTCCTGCTAACACGTTCCCTATCAGGTGGTGGTGCACTTAGCTGTGGCGTGGAGACAAAACTTTTCCACATTTCTGCCATGCTAACCCGTCCCTCAGAAGAGCTGTCCGTGACACTGCTGCGTTGGCGACCTTTTGCTCCTCCTCTGCCTTTGCCTTGGGCTTCCACCTGTTCCCCTGTGACATTTGGGAATGCTCTCAGGAGCGCGTCTACCAGCGTGCTCTTGTACTTGCGCATCTTTCTATCACGCTCCAGTGCAGGAAGTAAGGTGGGCACATTGTCTTTGTACCGGGGATCCAGCAGGGTGGCAACCCAGTAGTCCGCACACTTTAAAATGTTTGCAACTCTGCTGTCGTTGTGCAGGCACTGCAGCATGCAGTCGATCATGTGTGCCAGGCTCCCCAGAGGTAAGGACAAGCTGTCCTCTGTGGGAGGCGTATCGCCATCATCCTCCGTATCCCCCAGCCACGCACCAGTGATGGGCCTGAGCTGCGTTGGCTGCCACTCCGCTGTGAACCTGCTTCATCCTCATCCTCCTCCACCTCCTTCTCATCCTCCTCGTCCTCCAGTAGTGGGCCCTGGCTGGCCACATTTGTACCTGGCCTCTGCTGTTGCAAAAACCTCCCTCTGAGCCACTTCTAACAGAATGGCCTGAAAGTGCTAAAAATGACCCCGTATCCTCCTCCTCCTCCTCCTGGGCCACCTCCTCTTCCATCATCGCCCTAAGCGTTTTCTCAAGGAGACATAGAAGTGGTATTGTAACGCTGATAACGGTGTCATCACAACTGGCCATGTTGGTGGAGTACTCGAAACAGCGCAACAGGGCACACAGGTCTTGCATGGAGGCCCAATCATTGGTGGTGAAGTGGTGCTGTTCCGCAGTGCGACTGACACGTGCGTGCAGCAGCTGAAACTCCACTATGGCCTGCTGCTGCTCGCACAGTCTCTCCAGCATGTGCAAGGTGTAGTTCTACCTGGTGGGCACGTCGCATATGAGGCGGTGAGCGGGAAGGCCGAAGTTCCGCTGTAGCGCAGACAGACGAGCAGCGGCAGGATGTAACGCCGGAAGCGCGCACAGACGGCCCGCACTTTATGCAGCTCTGACATGTCGGGGTAGTTGGGAATGAACTTCTGCACCACCAAATTCAGTACATGCGCCAGGCAAGGGATGTGCGTCAAACCGGCTAGTTCCAGAGCTGCGACGAGATTTCGCCCATTATCGCACACCACCAGGCCGGGCTTGAGGCCCACCGGCAGAAACCACTAGTCGGTCTGTTGTTCAATACCCTGCCACAACTCCTGCGCGGTGTGGGGCCTGTCCCCCAAACATATGAGTTTCAGAATGGCCTGCTGACGTTTACCCCGGGCTGTGCTGAAGTTGGTGGTGAAGGAGTGTGGCTGACTGGATGAGCTGGTGGAAGCAGAGGAGGAGGAAGCCGAGTAGGAGGAGGAGGCTACAGGAGGCAAAGAATGGTGCCCTGCGATCCTTGGCGGCGGAAGGACGTGCGCCAAGGAACTCTCCGCCTGGGGCCCAGCCGCCACTACATTTTCCCACTGTGCAGTTAGGAAGATATAGCGTCCCTGGCCGTGCTTACTGGTCCACGTATATGTGGTTAGGTGGACCTTGCCACAGATGGCGTTGCGCAGTGCACACTTGATTTTATTGGATACTTGGTTGTGCAAGGAAGGCACGGCAGTCTTGGAGAAATAGTGGCGGCTGGGAAGAACATACTGTGGGACAGCCATGGACATCAGCTGTTTGAAGCTGTCTGTGTCCACCAGCCTGAATGACAGCATTTCAAAGGCCAGTAGTTTAGAAATGCTGGCATTCAGGCCCAGGGCTCGAGGGTGGCTAGGTGGGAATTTACGCTTTCTCTCAAGGTTTGTGAGATGGAGAGCTGAACACTGCCGTGTGACATGGTGGAGATGCTTGGTGACGCAGGTGGTGGTGTCGGTGGCACATCCTCTGTTTGGTGGGCGGCAGGTGCCAACATTCCTCCCGAGGCGGAGGAAGAGGCTGAGGCAGCAGCAGAAGAGGGAGCAGGGGAGCCAGAGTGAGTTCCTTGCTTTTAAGGTGTTTACTCCACTGCAATTCATGCTTTGCATGTAGATGCCTGGTCATGCAGGTTGTGCTAAGGTTCAGAACTTTAATGCCTCGCTTCAGGATCTGATGGCACAGCGTGCAAACCACTCGGATCTTGTCGTCAGCACATTGTTTAAAGAAGTGCCATGCCAGGGAACTCCTTGAAGCTAACTTTGGGGTGCTCGGTTCCTGGTGGCGGTGGCCAGTAGCAGGCGAACTCTCTTGGCGGCGGCTGCTCCCTCTTTTGCTACGCTGTTGGCTCGGTCTCACCACTGCCTCTTCCTCTGAACTATGAAAGTCTGTGGCACGACCTTCATTCCATGTGGGGTCTAGGACCTCATCGTCCCCTGCATCGTCTTCCAAACAGTCTTCCTCCCTGACCTCACACTGCAGAAAGACACAGCAGTTGGCACCTGTGTTTCGCCATCATCAGAGACGTGCGGACTCCGATAAGGTGGTATTCCCATGTCCTCATCATCAGGAAACATCAGTGGTTGTGCATCAGTGCATTCTATGTCTTCCACCATTGGGGAAGGGCTATGTGGATTTCCTTGGGAAACCCTGCCATCAGAGTCTTCAAACAGCATAAGAGACTGCTGCATAACTTGAGGCTCAGACAGTTTCACTGATATGCATGGGGGTGATGTGACAGACTGATGGGCTTGGTTTTCAGGTGCCACCTGTGCGCTTTCTGCAGAAGACTGGGTGGGAGATAATGTTGTGAACGTGCTGGATCCACTGTCAGCCACCCAATTGACTAGCGCCTGTAGCTGCTCAGGCCTTACCATCCTTAGAACGTTGGTGCCCCACCAAATATCGCTGCAAATTCTGGCGGGTACTGGAACCTGAGGTAGTTGGTTCACTAGGACGTGTGGCTGAGGCAGAATGGCCACGTCCTCTCCCAGCACCAGAGGGTACACTAACACCACCACGACCGCGTCCGCGTCCCTTACTAGATGTTTTCCTCATTGTTACCGTTCACCAAGCACCACAATAAAAAAAAAAATATTTGGCCCAATGTATTGATTTCAAATTCAGGCCTTTTTCTACAGGCACCTAACACTATCTGCCTATTTATTTATGTACCTTATTACACTAATCCAGGCACAGCAGTAACCAGTGATTTAGGGGAATATCTCTTTTAGGGCTAGTATTTATGCCCTGGATGAAAGGTATCCTTTTATGGACAGATTTACAATTGGCCTGCAACAGCTCGAACACCAGATTCAGGGTATTGCTATTTTGGCAATTGAATTTCACCCCAGAACAAAATATATGTTTTTGCGGACACTATGAAACTTGGCCTGCAACAGCTGGGTCACCAGATTCAGGGTATTGCTATTGAATTGAAATTGAAATGAATTGAATTTCACCCTAGAACAAAATATATGTTTTTGCGGACACTATGAATCTTGGCCAGCCACAGCTGAAACCACTGATTTATGGTATTGCTATTTTGGCAATTGAATTTCACCCCAGAACAAAATATATGTTTTTGCGGACACTATGAAACTTGGCCTGCAACAGCTGGGACACCAGATTCAGGGTATTGCTATTTTGGAAATTGAATTTCACCCCTCAACAAAATATATGTTTTTACGGACACTATGAATCTTGGCCAGCCACAGCTGAAACCACTGGTTTATGGTATTGCTATTTTGGCAATTGAATTTCACCCCACAACAAAATATATGTTTTTGCGGACTATATGAACCTTGGCCAGCCACAGCTGAAACCACTGATTTATGGTATTGGTATTTTGGCAATTGAATTTCACCCCAGAAGAAAATATATGTTTTTGCGGACACTATGAAACTTGGCCTGCAACAGCTGGGACACCAGATTCAGGGTATTGCTATTTTGGCAATTGAATTTCACCCCACAACAAAATATACGTTTTTGCGGACACTATGAAACTTGGCATGCAACAGCTGGGACACCAGATTCAGGGTATTGCTATTTTGGCAATTGAATTTCACCCCAGAACAAAATATATGTTTTGCGGACACTATGAAACTTGGCCTGCAACAGCTGGGACACCAGATTCAGGGTATTGCTATTTTGGCAATTGAATTTCACCCCACAACAAAATATATGTTTTTGCGGACACTATGAAACTTGGCCTGCAACAGCTGGGACACCAGATTCAGGGTATTGCTTTTTGGCAATTGAATTTCACCCCACAACAAAATATATGTTTTTGCGGACACTATGAATCTTGGCCAGCCACACCTGAAACCACAGATTTATGGTATTGCTATTTTGGCAATTGAATTTCACCCCAGAACAAAATATATGTTTTCTCGGACACTATGAAACTTGGCCTGCAACAGCTGGGACACCAGATTCAGGGTATCGCTATTTTGGCAATTGAATTTCACCCCAGAACAAAATATATCCTTTGCAGGACACTATGAAACTTGGCCAGCCACAGCTCAAACCACTGATTTATGGTATTGCTATTTTGGCAATTGAATTTCACCACAGAAAATAATCTATCCTTTGCCAGACAGCAGACAGTATTATACTTGGCTAGCCAAAGCTGGAACACCAAATTTAGGTGATTGGTATTTGGGCAATTGTTTTTAACCCCTTAATAAAATATAGAAATTGCTGTCCTAAATTGCTATCCTCAGTTATCCTGAGGTGCTGTTGCTGACTTTTCCCTGCCTAATCTCGCCCTCACAGAAGCTGCATTCTCTCCCTACACTAATCAGAGCAGTGTGAAGTGCGGCGCTACGTGACTCCAGCTTAAATAGAGGCTGGGTCACATGCTGAACTTGGCCAATCACAGCCATGCCATTAGTAGGCATGACTGTGATGGGCTCATAGGGCAAGAAGTAAAACGCTAACTGATTGGCTGCTGTGCAGCCCTTCAGAAAGCGGGAAGTAATCGCCGAACAACGAACCCGAACCCGAACTTTTTTGAAAATGTTCGGGTTCGAGTCCGTGTCCCGACACCCCAAAATTCGGTACGAACCCGAACTATGCTCGAACTGATCGCTCAACACTAATAGTAAACGCTAACAAATTCACGGACCTGCCAAAATCATATATGCCTACTGTTAAAGCATCGTTAGCAGCATGGAGTGTACATATTAAAACAAACGGCGGGCAACCGAACATGAAAAAAACGATATTGCTCTAATCTCTCAAACATTTCAAAATTCCAAACAATATGGACACCTGGTTTCCCAAAGGCATCTCTCTCCTGCATGAAATAATAAGAAACAAGAAAATTATAATTATAATTATAATTAAAACAAATTCAACTTAACTGACGTGGATAGGCCCACCTATAATGCCTTAAAACTAATTTGGGATAAATATCCCCACACTGAAATCTACATCCCTCAACAGTTGTCAACCTTCCTGAAGTCATTACCTAACTACCAACAAATAAGAAACTTCAAAACAGTGTATGACATGGCGAACGATGATATAGATCAAAAATCAATGGCCCAACACCAGAAATGGGAAAGGGACTTAAACAAATCAATACATCTGAATCAATGGAACAAAGCAAGCTTAACATTAAATGCTACTACCTGTACCAATCACAGGGAACAGTACTACAAAATTGTATCAAGGTGGTACTACACACCAACACAAATACACAAATTTTATCATGCCTGCTCAGACATGTGCTGGAGGAGGTGCAATCAACAAGGTACCTTACTCCATATCTTCTGGTCTTGCCCACAATTAACTAAAATTAAGAAAGACATGCAAGAATTAATAAATCTAGTAGCAAGGAAACAATCCACACTAACTCCTGAACTGTGTCTGTTGAACTTGGGAATTGAGAACATTGAACCCGTAACACGAACACCAATCATACATGTTTTCATCGCATACCGCACACTAATAGCGAGACAGTGGAAATCAAACATCATACCTAAAATTGGAGATATCATTGAAACAGTATCCAAAAACTGTATAAACGAACTGCTGCATGCGACAATAAAAGACAAAAGGAACAACATGGAAAATAACTGGGTGGCATGGGCATCACGTTTCCCTTTGCAAAGCTTAGGCTAAACGCCAGCCAGGATAACAAATCAGAGTGGATAGAGGACTGGTCGGATGGTCAAATAGAGAATCTAAACTCATATCTCAAACCACTTTTAACTATTTGGAACTTGGACTTTACTTATAACCCTTTCTATCTTTTCTCTTGTCTATGTTTGCACAAATATATTTAATTCCACTTGCAATGTAACATTTGCAAGTATATATATATATATATATATATATATATAAATATATATATATATATATTTTTTTTTCTTTCTCGTAAATGTGTTATAATGTTATTGGAGAAGATATGTACTTACAACGCCTTTCCGTCCCCTTTTCTTTCTGCATTTCTCATACAACAGTTTACGTTAATAGGAAAATGTGGAATTTGATGTACAATCTGTATGCACATTTTCTTCTCTTTCTATTTTCTTTGTGTATTAACTTGTAAATTTACAATACCTTTTGAATGTATGTAAATTGAAATATTTCTTGAAAATTAATAAAAATTATTCTGATTAAAAGTGATCTCCACAGCGGCCTGCCCATTAACAGTAACAGTGACAGCAAACTCCCTTTAACAGTGACCTCCACAGGGGCCACCCCTTTATTAGTGACCTCCACAGTACCCCGCCTCATTAACAGTGATTTCCATAATTACCCGCCCCTTAACAGTGACCTCCACAGAGCTCTGTTCACTTAAAATGTGACCTCTGCAACACCACGCCCACTTAACAGTAACCTCTACAGCACTCAGCCCCTTAACACTGACCTACATAGCAGACCGTCCCTTAACTGTGACCTCTGCTGTTCTCTGTCCCCTTAACAGAGACCTCCACAGTGCTCGCCCTTTAACTGTGACCTCCACAGCATCTCGCCCTCTTAACAGTGACCTTCACAGCAGCCCGCCCCTTAACCTTGACCACCACAGTAGCCTGCACCATTAACAGTGACCTCCACAGCGGCTGCTCCTTTATTAGTGACCTCCACAGTACCCCCTCTCCATAACTGTGATTTCCACAACAGTGTGTCCCCTTAACAGTGGCCTCAACAGCAATGTATCTTTTAACATTGACCTTCATAGCGGACCGTCCCCTTAACTGTGACTTCCACAGCAACCTTCACCTAGGGTAGCCAGAGGTCCGGTTTTAGGCTGGACAGTCTGGCTGTCAGACTCCCTGTCCTCCTTCTGTAGCAGGGCCTGGACGGACACAGGGATGTTCTTTTGAACAGCTTACTCTCAGACATCAGCATTGTGCTGTCTGAGCGTGAGCTGCAAGGAGAAAGTCACCGTCCCTCCTACCCATGCAGCTGACAGAAATAGATTTTTAACTTCATTTTTTCAATCCCCGTTGGCTGTGGAGTGGGAGGAAGCGTGGCCTAATTAGGTTGGGGAGTGGCCTAGCAGGACCTGGGGGCAAGGTTTTTGAGGGTGGCCTGAATGGCCACCCTACCTTCCCCCTGAATTGTGACCTCTACAGTACTCTGCTCCCTTAACAGTGTCATCCACAGCTCCCTGCCCTTTCAAAGCTGACCTACAGCAGTGAAGACAAATGGCTGGGTTGTTATGAAAACCTGGTGTAAAACTGTGTGTATGTGGAGACTAAGGGCCTGCGAGCTTCTATAGGCTGATAAGGGTCATGCATTTTTGGGGATTATATTAGGAACAGTACGTACTAGAGAGCTGAGACCCAGTCTAAATCCTTCCATTCCCACCTGATGTACCTGTGAGCCAAATTTCATGATTGTAAATGCGAAGGTGCGGATTCCTTTAGCAGACATACACACATACAATCAGCTTTATATATATGATATATATATATATATATATATATATATATATATATATATATTATATAGAGAGAGAGAGAGAGAGAGAGAGAGAAACATCCACGACACTCCTCCGGAAATGGTAAAAAAACAAGTGTATGCATTCACACATGTCACAGCTACGCTTTCAGTCCCCTCACAGAACCTTTCTCAATACCCATAGTCTGGACTCTACCTAATACATGTGTTGTCTCTACCTCACCTATAGAACGCCATTCACGCACAGGATTAGATTCGGCTTCCTCAGCCATATACGGTCCAGCAGCCTCCAGGCTGTGACCACACCACTAATGATGGACATCGGCCTGGACGTTTCACCCGATAAAGATTTTACTGTAGGCCAGTATAGGCCCCAAAAATTAGGCATTCACCTGACTGAAAAGGCCTTTTATGACGCTGTATATACCTAAGACAAGGATCATTCTTGGTTCTGGGTGGTGGCGGATATGTGTGGGCTGGCATGAGGAAATTCAATTACACGTGGTCGTCACAGGTGTTGAATTCCTCCAAAATCTATGCCTCATTCACTTTTAGAAATGTGAGGTAGTCCACACAGTCTTGAGCTAGGTGAGTGCACATATCGGTCACGATCCCCCTGCTGCGCTGAACATCCTTTCGGACAGGACACTCAACGAGGGGCAAGCCAAGAGTTCCATGGCAAATTGTGCCAGGTTTGGCCACAGGTCAAGCCTGCACATCCAGTAGTCCAGGGGTTCCTTGCTTCTCAGAGCGTCCATATCGGCCGTTAACCTGATGTAGTCGGACACCTGTCAGTCTAGGCATTCCCTGATGCTGAATCCGGAGGGTGGCTGTCGATGGGTTGGCTGCTAGAATAATCTCATATCCGAAGGGACCAACACATCTTCAAACCGCCCTCTTCTTGAAGGCACGTTAGGATTGGTACCCGCACCTGTTTCGCTGTGGGTAGAAACTCCTCTGCCAGCGCCTGCAACAGCAGAATGCAGCATCTCTCGAAGTAAGGCCTGGAAATGCTGCATTCTGCCAGCTCTCTGATGCTGGTAACATGTCCGACATTTTTAGTTTGTACTGGTGGTCTAAGTACGTTGCCACCCAGTACTGGTCCTTGCCCCTTATTCTTGAAGGCCCCCATTTGCACTAAGCTGGAAGTTGTGGAGCGCCCTGGCTCCTGCTCATCGCCCAGAAGAATGTCGCCCTTGTCTCCTCCCCCAGCTACGAGCAACACCAGGGATCCCTGAAAAGCTTAAAGTCCCCTTAAAGTCTGCTCTTCTTGCTCCTCCTCTTCCCCCAGCCACCATCCTCCACTGCCTTCTCTTCAGACTCCTACTGACTTGTCTCAGATGGAGAAGCCCCCTGGGAATTCATTCAGCATGGCGGCTTCCTCTTCTTCCAGCTCCTGGTCCTCGACGGCTTGTTAAATGACACAACGCAATGCACGTTCCAGAAAGAAGGCTTAAGGTACGATGTCAATGATGGTGTCCTGGCTGCGACTGACCAGTTTGGTGATCTCATCAAATGGGTGCAGGAGTCTGCATGCATCTCACATGAGCAGCCACTGGCACGGTGGAAAGAAACCAAGCTCCCCAGAACCTGTCCTGAGTTCTTACGCGTATTCGATAACGGCAAGCATATACAGGGTAGAGTTCAAGCGCATCGGGCTGTTACAAATCAGACGTCTGACGCTGAACGTCAGCAAGGTGAGCCATGGCCGTGTAAGATCTTGTAAAATGGCCAGAGATTTTCCTGGCCTGCCGCAAGACGTCCTGGACCCTGGGGTATTTGGCAACGAATCGCTGCACGACTAAGTTCAGGACGTGTGGCATGCATTTCACATTTGTCCTTTTGCCCTGTTTCATCGAGCTTAGCAGATTGGCACCGTTGTCGCACACCACTTTACCAACTGTCAAATTGAGCAGGGTTAGCCACTGATCGGCCTGTGACCGCAAAGCTGGAGGAAGTGCAGGACCGGTGTGGCTCTAGGCTTCCAGGCATAACAGCCATAGCACAGCATGCAACATCCCACCTGGCACATCAAATAGGTTCTGGGGAGCTTGGGGGTGCAGCGGAAGAGGCGGTAGCAATGGAACAGGAGGAGTCAGCTGATGAGGAGACGGATGATGGAGTAGGAGGAGGAGAAGAAGAAGCAGGCTTGCATGCAATCCGTGGCAGTAACACCAAATCCACACGGGAGCCATGGGTAACATACTTGATGGCCGTCAGAAGGTTCACCCAGTGGGCAGTAAAAGTTATGTACCTTCTCTGCCCATGTTTGTTAGACCACGTGTCTGTGGTGAGATGTATCTTGGCACCGACACTGTGTGCCAGAGATATATTTACATGCCACTGAATGTGGCCATAAAGCTCTGGGATGCCCTTCTGGGAGAAATATTTTCTTCTGGGGATCTTACATTGCGGTGTGCCAATGGCCACAAATTTTCGAAAGGCCGCCAGTTTATATGGCAGTAGTTGGCGGGCTAGCAGTTCCGACAAACCAGCGGTCAGCCGTTGGGCAAGAGGTTTATCCAGCGTCATCAACTTTTTACACTCGAACATTTGGGCCATGGAAGCCTGCCTTCTGCCAGATGAACGTGATGACAGGATGGTAGAAGGTAGAGTGGAGGACAAATGGGAGGAGAGAGTAGAAGGATAAGGAGAAGAGGCCGGACGTGGAGTGCCGAGAGTGTGGCTTTGTGGGTTCTGACGGCGTTACTCCCACTGGGCACGGTGATGGGAGGCCAGGTGCCTTCTTTAGGCAGTCGTCCCTCGGTGAAGTGCTGGGCTTACCGAGACTTATGCGTTGACAGCACAGGCTGCAGATGGCAACACTATTGTCAGCAGCTAACACTGCGGAGCCATGTGCCGGCGTCCTGGGAGCGCCAGAAGTGACCGTGCATAATGGATGGCTTGCTCCGGATACATTTGCAGTATGCTTTTGCCTCCTGTGCCCTGCGAACTCTGCCTGCTTCTCCTCCCTCTCTGCTGCTCTGTCTCTCCCTTTGAACTCCCTCCTCTTCCTCTCTTATGGGCACCCACGTGACGTCCATTGACACGTCATCATCGTCACCTTCACCACCACTGACATTAGAGATCTCGGAGTAGGCAGCAACAGCGGAAACCTCCCTCCTTGGGCAGATCTGGGTACTGTCGTCAGACCTCTGGGTGGGGGTACTGTCATCAGACCGCTGGGTGGTGGCCATTGCTACCTCCTTTTCCATCCGATGCCATGAATGGCTGCGCATCAGTAAGGTCTGGGAATGGATGGGGAAATAATTCATCTGACTAGAGTGGGGGCCAATGGTGGTGGTGTGTCTTTGGGGGTGCACACAGTAGAGAGTGAGGAGGGTGCAGATACAGAGCATGAAGAGGGTGCAGAGCGGAAGGCTGAGTGAGCCACTCAGCCAACTCTGGTGCGTCCTTTGAAGTAATCGCACGCGATTTCTCCTACTTCCCACTTAGGCTCCGGCCTGGTGCACCTGCCAGACCCCTAACACACTTGCGGAATAGCTTGCCTCTTTCTCTGCCTGTCATTTTCAAAATGACCCTGTTCCAAAGTCCCTAGAGAAGAGCAGTATTTGTGGAAACAGGTATATTACAGGCCTTAATCAGTATTTGGTGGAAGCAGGTATATCAAACCCCTTAATCAGTATTTTGTGGAAGCAGGTATATCGCACCCTCAATCAGTATTTTGTAGAAGCAGGTATATCGCAGGCCTTAACCAATATTTGGTGGAAGTAGGTATATCGCACACCTCAATAAATATTTTGTGGAAGTAGGTATATCGCAGGCCTCAATCAGCATTTTGTGGAAGCAGATATATTGAACCCATGAATCAGTATTTGGTGGAAGCAGGTATATCAATCCCCTTAATCATTATTTTGTGGGAGCAGGTGTATCGCAGGCCTCAATCAATATTTTGTGAAAACAGCTACCATATATCAAACCCTTTAATCAGTATTTTGTGGAAGCAGGCATATCGCAGGCCTCAATCAATGTTTGGTGGAAGTAGGTATATCAATTCCCTTAATCAGTATTTTGTGGAAGCAGGTATATCGCAGGCCTCAATCAATATTTGGTGGAAGCAGGTATATCAATCTCCTTAATCAGTATTTTGTGGAAGTAGGTATATCACAGACCTCAATCAATATTTGGTGAAAACTGCTATATCAAACCCCTTAATCAGTATTTTGTGGAAGCAGGTATACCGCAGACCTCAATCAGTATTTGGTGGAAGCAGGTATATCAAACCCCTTAATCAGTATTTTGTGGAAGCAGGTATCTCGCAGGCCTCAATCAATATATGGTGGAAGCAGTTATATCGCACCTCTCAATCAATATTTTGTGGAAGCAGGTATATTACAGGCCTCAATACATTTTTGGTGGAAGCAGGTATATTGCTGGCCTCAATACATTTTTGGTGGCAGCAGGTATATCAATCCCCTAAATCAGTATTTTTGGAAGCAGGTATATCACAGGCCTCAATCGATATTTGGTAGAAGCAGGTATATCGCACCCCTCAATCAATATTTTGTGGAAGCATGTATATCGCACCCCTCACTCAATATTTAGTGGAAACAGGTATATCACACCCATCAATTTTTTTTTTTTTGCACCACCCTGTTTATTTGGGGCAATAGGTATATCGCAGCCCTCAATTAGCATTTTGTGGAAGCAGGTATATTACACCCTCAATAACTTTTTTGGGGGCAATAGCTATATCACACCCGTTGCAAATAGTTGTTCCAATAGCCCTTGTCCTCTATATACCTGCGGTATCACAGCAGAATCACACTCAACTGCTGCACATTACAAATGCACTATATACTTTCTATGTTAGAAAGTATATTATAGGTATATTACACCATAGTCCATCAGTATTTTTGGGGCAACAGGTATATCACACCAGTTGCAATTAGTTATTCCTATAGCGTTTGACCCTCTATATAGCTGTGGTGTAGCAGCAGAACTGCACACAACTGCTGAACAATACAAATGTCCTATAATATACTTTCTATGTTAGAAAGTATATTATAAGTATATCACACACCTCAGTATATCACACCTATACCATTCCTTAAAAGGACTTTTGTGGCCCTATTAGCTAGCGTTTGGTGTGCCTAACAGTCTGGCCCTGCTCCACAAAGCAACCTCTCCCTACACTGGCAAAAAGCAGAATGTAAAATGTAAGATGGTTCAGAAGTCCTCCCGACTGTGAACGTGCGACCCTTTGTCCGTAGGCATCGCTGGGCCCCCAAAACTTCAGGCTAATGTCTAAGACCACACAGAGCCTCTCAGGCTCTCCTCTCTCTCAGGCTTCCTAAGCCATTTTCCCTCCAAGTCATATACAGAGGGTTGTTTGATCCCTCTGTAATTAAAGCAGCAGGCCTCACCTGCGATCACCTCCAGCAAAAGACAATACATATAGTGGAAGGGTGTGGACTGGTAGATCCCACTACCAAACCTTTCCCCCAGTCCACATGAAATCCAGCCCAGACCATCATCTAGACAAAACTGTCTCAGGTGAATATACTTTGCTGAAACCACTGCAGATTTCCGGATTTCAGTTACCTCACCCAGCTGAGGTATCTGGGTGGGTTATACATGCCTCCCAGCACTCAAACTGTACACATCACTAGTATATATATATATATATATATATATATATATATATATATATAACTCCAACAAATTGGCGCAGCACTCCTTAGGTAAAAGTGAAAAAATTGTGTTTATTAACACATGTTAACACAGCAACGTTTCAGCTCTCTCACACAGCCATTTTCAACCCAAGTGAATAATACATATCAGCATCGTGTTTTTATACAAAATTCATTATTGATTACACATGTGTGTCATTAAAATGACGTGATAAATAACATAAAAAAGTCCATTGTGTCGTTAATTCATTCTGTGCAAAATTCATCCAAGGAGCTCCACGTCCCGCTCCACTGGAGCAGCTGATTGTGCATAATAAGGTACATAGTACAAAAAGTGAAAGTGCTCATGTGCATATACATAAAAACAGAGAACCTGGCTTGCATCATACACAGGACATGCTGGAAAATAAAATAGGAGAACAATAGTTATACGAATTAATTTTACCTTGGCATCAATCACATCACATATATCCCCTGAAGATGGAGACTTTACCATGCTCGGCGTGCGTCTCTACTCATTGCGCATGCCCTACACTCCTCCCGACGCATGCCTCCTTGTATCCATGTCTTGTCTCGCGAGAAGAGCCGCGCCGCGACGACTGAATCATCGCGCCTGCGCATCCCCATTCCAACGCAAACTCGTCCATGTTACTAGAGGGCAGCAGATCGGGCAAACATGTATCTATATCAACGTTCATAGGATCAATCCCGTATATATATATCCGCCCATTATGGATCTACTATTATAAATGAAGTCGCATCTCCCTGAACTTAGATTGTGCCAATACATTATCTTTGTCATAAAACGTATATCAGCCTTAAATATAAAATTCCTCCTATAGTTTCCTGCTTCTCTATGGCAGTATAGTCTCCCAAAGCATTTTTTGAAGATAACCACAAGTTATATAAAAGATTGCATAATTCACCTATTACAACCATCCGAAGACCAAAAGGCTAACATGAGTCTAGGCTTCACGGGTACCTCAGAAAGATCTTTATCTGAACATACCAGTGGTAACCCTAAAATCCACATTGAGCCCCGTAGGTTTCAACGTGTTGAGACCAAAGATCCACTTCAGTTCACATTTTTGAGGCAAACCTCCCTATCACCTCCTCTTTTTGACACCTCTATATGTTCAAGGATCATGAACCACTGATCCTGTTCTTTGTGTTTTTCTCAAGGAAATGGTTAGAGACTGGGAGATCCTTCCTCTAGTCCCTGATGCTCTGTCGATGATTGTTTAACCTTACTTTCATCTCTGTAGTTGTTTCCCGACATATAATAATTTGCACGGACACCATATTACATACACAACCCATGATGAACTACAGTTCAAATACTGATGGATTTTGTATTTTTCCTGTGTTCTGGGGTGTATGTAATATTGTCCTTTGTGCATGTATTTACAATTAACACAATTCAAAAAGGGTAGCTACCAATACTCTTCGTTTTGAAATACATTTGTCTTGTTTCTTTTTCGATGTAGAAGATAAAACGGATTATTGATGTAGAAGATAAAACAGAGGTGGCTTTACATATGACGAAGGTGAAAACTATTCCAAGGGAGGAATTAAAACAGGGACGGACCAAGCAAGGAATGGATAGGATCCCTTTTGTGACTACATATAATGAGTTTTCTCCAAAAATTGAACAGATTATCAGAAGGCATTGGGGGTCATTACAAAGTGAGTTTCCGCAAATAGAGTCTTTTAAGAAGGCTCCAGTTATGTCATATAGGAGAACTAAAAGTATCAAAAATCAACTAGTGAGGGCTATAATCCCTGTGAAAAAAGAAACAAGACAAATGTATTTCAAAACGAAGAGTTTTGGTAGCTACCCTTGTTTGAATTGTGTTAATTGTAAATACATGCACAAAGGACAATATTACATACTCCCCAGAACACAGGAAAAATACAAAATCCATCAGTATTTGACCTGTAGTTCATCATGGGTTGTGTATGTAATATGGTGTCCGTGCAAATTATTATATGTCGGGAAACAACTACAGAGATGAAAGTAAGGTTAAACAATCATCAACAGAGCATCAGGGACGGGAGGAAGGATCTCCCAGTCTCTAAACATTTCCTTGAGAAAAACACAAAGAACAGGATCTGCGGTTCATGATCCTTGAACATATAGAGGTGTCAAAAAGAGGAGGTGATAGGGAGGTTCACCTCAAAAATGTGAACTGAAGTGGATCTTTGGTCTCAACACGTTGAAACCTACGGGGCTCAACATGGATTTTAGGGTTACCACTGGTATGTTCAGATAAAGATCTTTCTGAGGTACCCGTGAAGCCTAGACTCATGTTAGCCTTTTGGTCTTCGGATGGTTGTAATAGGTGAATTATGCAATCTTTTATATAACTTGTGGTTATCTTCAAAAAATGCTTTGGGAGACTATACTGCCATAGAGAAGCAGTAAACTATAGGAGGAATTTTATATTTAAGGCTGATATACGTTTTATGACAAAGATAATGTATTGGCACAATTTAAGTTCAGGGAGATGCGACTTCATTTATAATAGTAGATCCATAATGGGCGGATATATATACGGGATTGATGCTATAAACGTTGATATAGATACATGTTTGCCCGATCTGCTGCCCTCTAGTAACATGGACGAGTTTGCGGTGGAATGGGGATGCGCAGGCGCGATGATTCAGTCAGTCGCGAGCGCGGCTCTTCTCGCGAGACAAGACATGGATACAAGGAGGCATGCGTCGGGAGGAGTGTAGGGAATGCGCAATGAGTAGAGACGCACGCCGAGCATGGTAAAGTCTCCATCTTCAGGGGATATATGTGATGTGATTGATGCCAAGGTAAAGTTAATTCGTATAACTATTGTTCTCCTATTTTATTTTCCAGCATGTCCTGGGTATGATGCAAGCCAGGTTCTCTGTTTTTATGTATATGCACATGAGCACTTTCACTTTTGTACTATGTACCTTATTATGCACAATCAGCTGCTCCAGTGGAGCGGGACGTGGAGCTCCTTGGATGAATTTTGCACAGAATGAATTAATGACACAATGGACTTTTTTATGTTATTTATCACGTGATTTTAATGCCACACATTTGTAATCAATAATGAATTTTGTATAAAAACACGATGTTGATATGTATTATTCACTTGGCTTGAAAATGGCTCTGTGAGAGAGCTGAAACGTTGCTGTGTTAACATGTGTTAATAAACAGAATTTTGTTCACTTTTACCTAAGGAGTGCTGCGCCAATTTGTTGGAGTTGTAAAGAGACCCCATTACCAGGGGTGGACGCGTGCACCATTGGACTATTGGTATATACTGGAGGAGTGCTGCCTGATTTTGGCTTTCATCTATATATACATATATGTATGTAATGGCAGAAGGTATTTAACATTAACATTAAATTGATAGCTATTTTTTACCTGTATGAAAAAAAAACTGAATTAAATGGACTTTCAGCTGTTTAGATATTGATGACCTATTCTCCGGATAGATTATCAGTAGTGTTGGGCACCAGTACTCGAAACGCGAATTTTAATTGCGAATATCGCAATTTCGAGAATTAAGGAATATTTAGAATATAGTGATATATATTCGTATTTTTGAATATTCTACATTTTCTACCCCTTTAGAAAATTTGTCTACCCCTTTAGTATATAACAGCCATTATCTACAGTTTATTACAGTTCTGAGAGAGACAGCAGTGTCATTGCTATGCTCTCTGCTTTCCTGTGTCACATTAAATGAGGTAGTTAGTTAGCTTATATATATAATACAGATAGTTAGTGGGAGATATTGATGTCGTGAACATAAAATTTTCCATTCGCGAACGCGAACTTCCGCAAATGTTCGTGAACTGGTGAACCGGACGAACCGCCAAAGACTTTAATAGACAGACAAATTTTAAAACCCACAAGGGACTCTTTCTGGCCACAATAGTGATGGAAAAGTTGTTTCAAGGAGAGTAACACCTGGACTATGGCATACCGGAGGGGGATCCATGGCAAAACTGCCATGGAAAATTACTTAGTTGACGCAGATTTGGGTTTTAATCCATAAAGGGCATAAATCATCTAACATTCCTAGATTGTTTGGAATAACATGCTTTAAAACATCCAGTGTGTGTATACGAAACTCCCCATTTGCACAAGGTTGTATACCAAGCTAGCCATGTCCCGTTCCTTGTTCTCACTGACGTCATTGAAGGTCTCTTCCTCCACCCAGCCACGTATAACACCAACGGTCCCCGAAAGGTGACAACAAGCCCCCTGGGATGCCTGCTGTGGTTGGTCTTCCACCTCCTCAAAGCCACCTTCCTCCTCTAACTCCTCTTCTTCAGACTCCTTTCTCTGAGTTGCCGCAGGTCCAGCAATCGACGATGACAAAGCTGCTTCTGGTGGTAATGGTGACCACAACTCTTCCTCTTCATGCTCATCTATGGCCTGATCCAGCACTCTTTGCAGGGCACGCTCCAGAAAAAATGCATATGGGATGAGGTCGATGATGTTGCCTTAGGTTTGACTGACCAGGTTTGTCACCTCCGCAAAGGACGCATGAACCTACAGCCATTGTGCATGAGCGTTCAGTAATGCAGCCAAAAATACACAGCTCCGCAGAGGCTGTCCTCTTTTTTAAATTAAAAAATGTGTTCTTTCCAGTTTAATCTCTGTTTTGTTCCCTTATAAGGGGCCGGTGTATGGAATAGATTTTAGGAACCGAGAGATGGAAAAAGATGGTTAGTTGGTCCTCTTCCTTCCAACTTGGGGCACTGCGAGTGCGCCGTGCAATGTACTGTGCCACCCTATATGAGTGGTATGTTAAGTAGTACTATTCCTATCAGTTTAATCCTTGTTACATCCCCTATCAAGGGACGTGTATCGAATAGATTTTAGGAACCGGGAGATGGAAAAAGATGATTGGTCGGTCCTCTTACTTCCAATTTGGGGCACTGCACGTGCGCCGCGCAATGTACTGTGCCACCAATACAAATAGTGTGAACTACTATTCTTACCATTTTAATCTTTGTCAACCACTACAGCCCCCTAGCTTAAACACCCTTAATGACCAGACCACTTTTTACAATTCTGCACTACACTACTTTCACGGTTTATTGCTCGGTCATACAACTTACCACCCAAATGAATTTTACCTCCTTTTCTTCTCACTAATAGAGCTTTCATTTGGGTGTATTTCATTGTTGCTTACATTTTTACTTTTTCGATATTAATAAAAATTACCCAAACTTTTGCAAAAAATTTCATTTTTCGCTTTCTGTTGTAATTTTTAAAAAAAACTACATTTCTATATAACTTTTTCTCTATAAGTGTATATTTATTGGTTTGGGTAAAAGTTATAGCGTTTACGATCTATGGTGCAAAAATTGAATTTCCGTATTTTGAAGCAGCTCTGACTTTCTGAGCACCTGTCATGTTTCTTCAGGTGCTGGAATGCCAGGATAGTATAAATACCCCCAAATTACACCATTTAGAAAGAAGACACCCCAAAGTATTCACGGAGGGGCATGGTGAGTTCATGTATGATTTCATTTTTTTCACAAGTTAGCGGAAAATTACACTTTCTGAGGAAAAAAATAAATAATAAAGTTTCCATTTCTGCTAACTTCTGGCAAAAAAATAAAAAATCTCCCACGGACTCACTATGCCCCTCAGTGAATACCTTGGGGTGTCTACTTTCTGAAATGGGGTCATTTGTGGGGTGTGTTTACTGTTCTGGCATTTTGGGCGGGGCTAAATTGTGAGCAACCCTGTAAAGCCTAAAGGTACTCGTTGGAAAAAGTGGCACACATGTGGTATAGCCGTACTCAGAAGAAGTAGGGCAATGTGTTTTGGGGTGTATTTTTACATATATACATATAGAGAAATATCTCTGTAAATTGACAACTTTGTATAAAAAAATTTAAAAGTTGTAATTTACAGAGATATTTCTCACACCCAGCATGGGTATATGTAAAAATACACACCAAATCACATTGCCCTACTTCTCCTGAGTAGTGTTGAGCGCGAATATTCGAAAGCGAATTTTTTAGCGAATATCGGCACTGCTAATTCGCGAATATTTCGAATATAGCGCTATAAATTCGCTATTTCGAATATTCGTTTTTTTTGTTTTTTTAGTTATATTTTTTCTTTCCTACTTCCCAAAAGTAGTTCTTACCTGTCCTGAGGATTCCTGGCTTCCTGGCTGCTCTAGTCAGTGCCCGTTGCCGCTTCTGCCGACTTCCGTGCTCATGTGGAGCGTCCCCATCCATGGGAGAATCTCCATATACTAAAATGTACTGTCGGATTTGAGGAATTACGTTGAAATCGCAATGCGATTAATTCAAGTTATATTAATCGCATTGCGATTACAACTTAGCACTGCTATCTTACATAGGCTAGAATTAACGAATATGGAGTATAGCTAATAGCTATGCACTAGCAGTGCTAAGTTGAAATCGCAATGCGAATACTTTAAGTTAAATTAATCGCATTGCGATTTCAACTTAGCACTGCTGCTATATTCCATATTCGTTAACTTCGTTAATTCTAGCAAGCTGACCCATTATAAACCCAGCTCTAAGTTGAAATCGCAATGCGATTAATATAACTTGAATTAATCGCATTGCGATTTCAACGTAATTCCTCAAATCCGACAGTACATTTTAGTATATGGAGACGTTCCCATGGTGATGGGGACGCTCCATGAGCACAGAAGTTATGGTTGGCTTGGTAGAATTAGCGAATAGCGAATATGACGAATGTATTCGTCATATTCCTCAAAACGAAGATAACGAAGTATTCTACATCTTCGCTTTAGCTACCTATTCGTCTCGTCATCGTCAACTTCGCTATTCGCTAATTCTAGCAATCAAATAGGAAGGTTGACTTACCAGACAGCTGTAGTTAAATTCGCTATGCGATTTTTATTATTTTTTTAATACAATAATTATATTACTTGATAAAATTATTATAAGTATTCTATTTATTAAAAAAAAAAAATCGCATAGCGAATTTAACACAGCTGTCTCACTCTCTATAGTCAACCTTCCTATTTGATTGCTAGAATTAGCGAAGTTGACGAATAGGTAGCTAAAACGAAGATGTAGAA
Organism: Bufotes viridis; assembly: GCA_033119425.1. Classification (NCBI taxonomy): domain Eukaryota; kingdom Metazoa; phylum Chordata; class Amphibia; order Anura; family Bufonidae; genus Bufotes; species Bufotes viridis. Next base: position 241,101,545 of record CM065589.1, read on the forward strand.
TACTTCGTTATCTTCGTTTTGAGGAATAGACGAATACATTCGTCATATTCGTCATCCTCGCTAATTCTAGATATGAAACCAATAGGAAAGTAGCCTTAAGTACAAATCGCAATATGCGATTATTTAAATCGCATGTTAATCGCGATAACTAGAAAAATGACGAATATTCGATTTCGACGAATATGAAACGAATATTCATTCGAATATTCGCGAATTTCGTCGAAATCGAATATGGCACCTGCCGCTCATCACTACTCCTGAGTACTGCGATACCACATGAGTGACACTTTTTTGCAGCCAAAATGCGCAAAGGGGCCCAAATTCAAATGAGTACCTTTAGGATTTCACAGGGCATTTTTATGCATTTGGATTCCAAACTACTTCTCACGCATAAAATGCCAGGGCAGTATAAATACCCCACAAGTGACACCATTTTAGAAAGAAGACACCCCAAGGTATTCCGTGAGGGGTATGGTGAGTTCATGTAAAATTTTATTTTTTGTCACAAGTTAGTGGAATATGAGACTTTGTAAGAAAAAAAAAAAAAAGTCAATTTCCGCTAACCTGTGCCAAAATTTTTTTTCTATGAACTCGCCATGCCCCTCACGGAATACCTCCGGGTGTCTTCTTTCCAAAATGGGGTCACATGTGGGGTATTTATACTGCCCTGGCATTTTAGGGGCCCTAAAGCGTGAGAAGAAGTCTGGAATCCAAATGCCTAAAAATGCCCTCCTAAAAGGTACTTATTGGAATTTGGGCCCCTTTGCGCACCTAGGCTGCAAAAAAGTGTCACACATGTGGTATCGCCGTACTCAGGAGAAGTAGGGCAATGTGTTTTGGGGTATATTTTTACATATGCCCATGCTGGGTGAGAGAAATTTCTCTGTATGGCCTCATACACATGACCGTTGTTTGTTTCCGCGTCCGTTCCATCCGCAAATTTTGCGCCCATCAAAAAAAAACGGATGACGGATCCATTTTTATGGCAGATCCATTGTAATAATGATTATCCTTTTCCTCAAACGTGAAAAAAATAGGACATGCTCTATCTTTTTGACGGAATGTATACACGGACCACGGATGTGGAACAATGGAGAAGTAGGGCAATGTGTTTGGGGTGTATTTTTACATATACCCATGCTGGTGTGAGAAATATCTCTGTAAATGACAACTTTTAAAAAATTTTACACAAAGTTGTCAATTTACAGAGATATTTCTCTCACCCAGCATGGGTATATGTAAAAATACACCCGTGTGACACTTTTTTGGAGCTAAGATGCGCAAAGGGCCCTAATTCCAATGAGTACCTTTAGAAGGGCATTTTTACGCATTTGGATTCCAGACTTCTTCTCACGCTTTGAGGCCTCTAAATGCCAGGGCAGTATAAATACCTCATGTGACCCATTTTGAAAGAAGACACCCCAAGGTATTCTGTGAGGGGCATGTTGAGTTCATAGAAGATTTTTTTTGGCACAAGTTAGCGGAAATTGACTTTATTTTTTTTCTCACAAAGTCTCCTTACTGCTAACTTGTGACAAAAGTTCAATCTTATATGGACTCAATATGCCCCTCAGCGAATACCTTGGGGTGTCTTCTTTCCAAAATGGGGTCACATGTGAGGTATTTGTACTGCCCTGGCATTTGAGGGTCTCCGCAATCATTACATGTATGTCCAGCATTAGGAGTTTCTGCTATTCTCCTTATATTGAGCATAGGGTAATGAGATTTTATTTTTCCGTTCAGCCTCTGGGCTAAAAAAAGAATGGCACAGATTTCTTCATTCTAATCGATCAATGTGGATGAAAAAAATCTCTGCCACAAAAATGTGCAAAAAAAAGAGAGGGGAAAGGACATAGGAGTGTTTATGTAAGGTCCCATTCACACGCCCAAAATGTCCGCATCTATTTCGCAATTCTGCGGAATAGATGCTGACCTATTCAGTGTGAATGGGGCCGGCGGTGATGTGGAGAGCACACTATGTGCCCTCCGCATCAGCATTTGTGGAGCTGCGGCCGCGAACTTCCGGGTTTCGGCCCAGAAACATCCGGCCACAGCTCTGCAAAAGATAGAGCATGTACTATTCTTGTCCGCAATTGCAGACAAGAAAAGGCCTTTTCTATATAGTTCTGGCAATGTGCGAATCTTCAAAATGTGGAAAGCTCATTGCCGGTGTCCATGTTTTGCTGATCCGAGATTCCGCAAAACACATACGGACGTCTGAATAAGCCTTACAGGGGGTGATTAGGAGGGGTGATCAGGGGGTGACCTGGGGTGATCAAGGGGTTAATCAGTGATGGGGGTGGGGGTGTTGGTGTTTGGTGATTGGTGCACTTACATAGCTACCTGTAGTCCTCTGGTGGTCCCAAGCAAAAGGGACCACCAGAGGAGCAGGCAGCAGGCATATCAGACGCTGTTTACAAAACAGGTGATAGGCGATTCAGATGCCGTTTTAATATCTAAAGCCTGCCAGCGCATGATCAGCACTGGCAGGCTGTAGTTAAACTTCCTCCCGACGCGATCCTGTGAGTGCGCGCCTGCGTTCACAGGAAATCTTGCCTCTCGCAAGATGACGAGCCAACGCGCCAACAAGGAATGACCGGGCCGCCGAGATCACGCGATTCTGTGTGAGGCGGTCCTGAGCTGGTTAAGTCCTTTATCAGGCGACGAGTATTGAATTGTCCGCTTCCTTCTAATTTTGGGCACTTGCAATGGAATTTGCCACCAATGCAACTAGTGTTAACTAAGCACTATTCCTATCGGTTTAATCTCTGTTTTATCCCTTATTAGGGCCAGGGCCGGTGTAGTGAATAGATTTTTGGAACCGGGAGATGGAAAAAGACCCATGCTCTGTCCGCTTCGCTTGAATTTTAGGTCACTGCGCGTGTGCTGTGCAATGTACTGTGACACCCTATATAAGTGGTGGGCAGCGGGCACAGTACAGTCTGTGGGCCTGACACACACTGGCAGGCAACTGTAATTATATTAAAGGGTAAAAATTAAATGACCTTTTTATCTGCAAGGTACTATGCCACCCTATATGAGTGGTGTGCACACAGTACAGTCTGTGGGCCTGCGGCCTCTCACACACGGGCAGGCAACTGCAATATATATATATATATATATTGTGGTAAGGTGCAAGGTACCGTTGTCGATGGCAGGTACGTGTCACCGAGGTTCCTGGCCTCGTTGAGGTGAGAGCCGGGTTTTTATGTGTCAGCAGCAGCTAGTGCTGCTTGACATTGTTAGTTAGTTTGGCTGCAAAGCCAATCCGGGCCGGCTCTTACTGGGAGTAGGCAAAGAGTTGGGTGGGTGCCTACTCCCCACGGTCCAGGCCGGACTTTATCCGGGCCTTTAAAGGCAGCCTCCTCAGCAGCTGAGTGGGTGATTATCCTGGAGCTGGTGTTAGGCTGTGGAATCATCTGAGTGTGGGAGTTCTGATCCATTCTGTGCTGTGTGGAGTTCACGCTGGAAGCAAGAGCCCAAGCAAGGAGGAGTGCAGACGGCCTGGAAGCCGGAGGTCGATCGCCTTGCGGCTGGACTGACAGCCAGGTGCGAACCTGCACCTAAAACCTCCCAGGTGACTGGAACCTGTTTTTGGACTGTTTTGTTTTGCCTCATGATTTCGGATGTGTGTGATTTAACACCAAGAGACTGTTTATTGTTTATGTTGTGCAAGTGTGAATAAAACACTGATTATTGCACCTTCTGGACTCCCTTTTGCCTCTGTACTGCACCCGCACCGCTATCTACCAGAGCGACTCCCCACAATATATATATAAAAAAGCAGACTGATGTACCAGCCCTAAAAGGGCTTTTTGGGGTGCTGTCAGGACGCTGTCCTTACAGCAGATGGCCCCTTTCACACGAGCGAAGTTTTCCGCGCGGTGCAATGCGTGACGTGAACGGAATAGCATCCGCACCGAATCCTGACCCATTCATTTCAATCGGTCTGTGTACATGAGCGTTTTTTCACGCATCACTTGTGCGCTGCGTGAAAATCACAGCATGTTCTATATTCTGCGTTTTCACGCAGCCCTATCCCCATAGAAGTGAATGGGGCTGCGTGGAAAACGCATTGCATCCACAAGCAAGTGCGGGTGCATTGCGCTTTTCACTGATGGTTGCCAGGAAATGTTGTTTGTAAACCTTCACTATGTGCTCTCCGCTTCCGCATTTGCGGAGCTGCCCCCAAACTTCCGGGTTTAGGCCCTGAAACATCCGGCCATGGATCCGCAAAGATAGAGCATGTCCTATACTTGTCCGCAGCCTGCGGACAAGAAAAGGCATCTCTATGGGGAGTGCCGGCATGGTGTGTTGTGGATCCGCAACACACTATGGACGTGTGAATGGGGCCTAATCCGACACGCTCGTGTCAAAGAGGCCGATGAGGCTTTGAGGACTGGAGTGGACACAGAACACTAGTAGCTAATGTCTCTCTAGAATCCCTATATTAATTCAGCAGCAGCAGCACTCTGCCTGCTCTTACTAACACTGCAGCTTCAGAATGAATCTAAGATGGATGCTGTCCTTGCTTTTTTTTAGGAGGTGGGAGGGTCTGGGAGGGAGGGTATGCTGATTGGCTGGAATGTGTCTGCTGACTGTCAGGTACAGGGTCAAAGTTTGCTCAATGATAAAGTATGGAGGCAAATCGAACATCGCATATGTTAGCCCGCCGTGGTGAACGAGAACATGCGATGTTCGCCAGGAACTGTTCGCCGGTGAATAGTTCAGGACATATCTAGTGGGAGATAATCATTGTAGGTTAGATTGTGATATAGTGTACGAAAGAAGAAAGAACAAAGTTACAGCATCCGGTTATCCGAATGTTAAATAGTCTTTGTCTTTATTGCATCTTCAGTAATCCATAACATAGCATGGACCTCTTCACCCACCACCACAGGTTGACATGTTTCGAACCTCTCTAGTTCTTACTCGTAATCCTAGTGAAGTGTCCGGCTTCTGAGTTTATAAAGGGAGGAGAACCGCCTAATTGTGTGGGGATGGTAAAATCCCATAAACCACCAGACCTAGACACTGCACTATCACCAATAATATTGTATAGCTCCTAACACTATATATATATACATACATATGCATAAAAACAATTCGCTGATCTCCAGATACATCTATATTTAACACAATGTAGAAAAATAGCAAGTAAAAGCGGACATGAAAAATAGATCCCATTATACCTGTTAAATAACGCAACATGTGCATAGACCCCAATGGTCCCATTACAAAATACTGTTAAAACACAAACTGAACCAACAGGGATAATAACCCGATCGTTCATTGTAAAGCTAGTACAACCATAATCGGCTCCGCCACGTTCACCAGAACCGGTACTGAAAACTATAATCCCCGCGGAATTATTGATAACAGTACATAAGTCCCTTCCTTGAATTAAGTCCCACAGGGGACCGTAAATTAAATCTAAAGATCCAGGAAACCTCTCGTAAACATACTTTCTTTTGAATGTCACCTCCTCTAGGTGTATTATTTACCTTTTCAATGACATACAGTCATGTGAAAAATTAGGACACCCTTTGAAAGCATGTGGTTTTTTGTAACATTTTTAATAAATGGTTATTTCATCTCCGTTTCAACAATACAGAGAGATTAAAGTAATCCGACTAAACAAAGAAAACTGAAGAAAAGTCTTTTCAAGATCTTCTGTAAAATGTCATTCTACAAAAATGCCTATTCTAACTGAGGAAAAAGATAGGACACCCTTGCCCCTAATAGCGAGTGTTACCTCCTTTGGCTGAAATAACTGCAGTGAGACGGTTCTTGTAGCCATCTACCAGTCTTCGACATCGGTCTGAGGAAATTTTACCCCACTCCTCAATGCAGAACTTTTTCAGCTGTGAGATGTTTGAGGGGTTTCTTGCACGTACAGCCCTTTTCAAGTCACCCCACAGCATCTCAATGGGATTCAAATCTGGACTTTGACTTGGCCATTCCAGGACTCTCCATTTCTTCTTTTTCAGCCAATCTTTGGTTGATTTACTAGTATGTTTTGGGTCATTGTCATGTTGCATGGTCCAGTTCCGCTTCAGCTTTAATTTTCTAACTGATGGTCTCACATGTTCTTCAAGCACCTTCTGATACACAGTAGAATTCATCGTGGATTCTATGATGGTGAGCTGACCAGGTCCTGCTGCAGCAAAGCAGCCCCAAACCATGACACTTCCACCTCCATGCTTCACAGTTGGTATGAGGTTCTTTTCTTGGAATGCTGTGTTTGGTTTACGCCAAACATGTCCTCTGCTGTTGTGTCCAAATAATTCAATTTTGGACTCATCTGTCCAAAGAACATTATTCCAGAAGTCCTGGTCTTTGTCAACTTTATCTCTGGCAAATGTCAGTCTGGCCTCGATGTTTCTCTTGAAAGCAAAGGTTTCCTCCTTGCACACCTCCCATGCAAGTTAAACTTGTACAGTCTCTTTCTGATTGTAGAGGCATGTACTTCTACATCAACAGTAGCCAGAGCCTGCTGTAGTTCTCGAGATGACACTTTAGGGTTTTTGGAGACCTCTTTTAGCATCTTGCGGTCTGCTCTTGGGGTGAACTTGCTGGGGCGACCAGTCCTGGGCATGTTGGCAGTTGTTTTGAAAGCCCTCCACTTGTAGACTATCTTCCGGACAGTGGAATGGCTGATTTCAAAATCTTTTGAGATCTTTTTAAATCCCTTCCCAGACTCATAGGCTGCTACAATCTTTTTCTGAAGTCCTCTGACAGCTCTTTTGCTCTCACCATGGTGCTCACTCTCACTTCAACAGTCAGGAGCACACCAAACTAAATGTCTGAGGTTTAAATAGGGCAAGCCTCATTCAACATGCAGAGTAACGATCTACTAATTATGTGCACCTGGTGTGATATACCTGTGTGAGATCTGAGCCAATTTAAGAGGGAATACATGTGAGGGTGTCCTATCTTTTTCCTCAGTTAGAATAGGCATTTTTGTAGAATGACATTTACAGAAGATCTTGAAAAGACTTTTCTTCAGTTTTCTTTGTTTAGTTGGATTACTTTAATCTCTCTGTATTGTTGAAACGGAGATGAAATAACCATTTATTAAAAATGTTACAAAAAACCACATGCTTTCAAAGGGTGTCCTAATTTTTTCACATGACTGTATGTGCGTAGACAATCCACACTCCCATAATGTCCCTTACTGAAGTGGTTTGCTGCACTAGACGTGCCGAGGATTAGTGATATAATTCAGGTGTTCCCGTAGTCTAGCTTTGAATTGTCTGCTGGTACTGCCTACATATATAAGATCGCATATAGTGCATTTAATCACATAAACTACCCCTACACTGTTACAATTGATTTAACTTTTTATGCGGAAGGTTTCAGTATGTGTAGCATTGTCAAAGTTAGTGATGGGGGACACATACCTACATCGTCTTGCATGGGTGACCCCTACACCTTGCAAAACCTGAGGGTTTCAACCATGTACTTTTAGGTACACTAGGTGCATACAAAAGAGAAAGGGGGACAAGTGTCTGGCCAAATTGCCCGGGCGTCAAGATACGATCCTACATCCATCTCGGAGAATATTGTAGAGGACAGTGTCCTCATACAATATTGGAAGACATTTCCATATTGCTTTTTCGATATCTGAAAATTGCCTGCTCTTCGTCAACACAAGGCTAGGTTTTTCTGTATGTTCGGGTCCTTTATGTAATTTAACCCTTTTAAAGAGTGGCCCCATAATGATTTAATCCTATCTTTGTTTTTAGCTATATTATACACTCTGGATAACATCCAGTTAGCATAGCCTCTCTTTTAAGATGTTCCTTGTTGGAGTATTGGATAAAGTCTGGTATGGCAGATACCCCGCCGCTCCATATAAGGAGCAGGTCATCAATGTATCTGCCATACCAGACTACAGAATCAGAGAACTGATTATACTCAGAGAAGATGTATTGCTTCTCCCAGTACGCCATTGTCAGATTGGCAAGGGATGGTGAGTATTTAGTCCCCATTAATTTTGTAAATAATATCTGTAATCAAAACAAAAATAATTGTGTGTTAACAGAAAAGCAGTAACCTCCAAGACATAGTCAATCAAATCCAAGGAATGACTTCTATATCTGTGTAGGTGATATTCCAGTGCCAGAAGAGCTATGTTATGAGGAATGGACGGGTACAAGGAGACCACATCCATAGTCAAGCCTCTCCATGGCTTGTGATGGAACGCTCTAAGCACATCTGATGTGTCATTGAGGAACCCAGGTATACTTTTCATCAGGGGTTGTAGAATAGCATCCAACCATTTTCCCAGTCTCTCCAGGAGGGAATAGATCGCCGAAACTATTGGGTGGAGTGGTGGAGGATAAATATTCTTATGAGTTTTTGAAAGTGCATGTATGATAGGAGTTACCGGAGCCTGCAGGAACAGGAACCTTTATTCTTTATCATTGAGGTATCCCCTATTTTTGCTTTTGTCCAAGATAGAAAAATATTCCCTCTTGTATAAATTGATAGGATTCTCCTCCAGCTTCCTGTACGTGGAGATATCCCAAAGCAACTCCATCATTTGTTGAAAATAAACATCCTTATCCAACACCACAACAGATCCACCCTTATCTACCATTTTACTAAGGAGATCAGTTTGTTCCTCCAATTTTCTCAGGGCCTCTCTTTGTTTGTTAGTGAGATTATGATATCTCCCTTCCTTCTCATATCTCATATTGTAAACTGATGTTAGTTCTTGTTCCATACTCGAAGTTCGTGAGTTGACTGGATACTATTCTGTGTTTTGGTTTCAAAATCCTGTAGAGGTACAGTGGATACAAAACTTGCATTTTCAACCTGTAAATTAGTGATACATACTAGGGAACATTGTTCATTAAAGGAAATGCCTGTGTCCACATTATATACTGGTATTGTATCCCATTTGGCCCTTTCCACTGTTTCCGATGTTACAGAGAAATGATCTTTAAAGTTAGATTTCTAACAAATTTGTTAACATCAAGAATAGTGTTGAAAAGATCAAAATCTGTGGCTGGCACAAAGTTCAGACCCAAAGATAGAATATCCAATTCATCCTCAGTCAGTCGCACTTTAGAAAGATTAATAACATCATGGGAAGCAAGTTTTTCAGTTATAATTTCTATTTGTTTTACTGTCTGGTCTACATTGTATGTGTTTTTTTTATGTTTTCAATCTCCTCTTCTTTGTCGTTTTTTGAGACATCAGGGAATCTTTGTTTACTTTTGGTTTTAGATTTTTTATAATAGGAAGGTCGAATGTGAATAGGGGACTGATCCCAGGCATTCTCAGTGAGTTGTTCAATCGAGTCTTGTGAGTCACCAGTGAACTCTAGTACATCTGACTCTGAGGAGTTAAAACTAACTTTACGGGCTACTTCGGACTTAATCTTCCTATGTGATTTACCATGACGATTTCTCCCTTTCAGGATGAATTTGGGAATATGGGGGGGATTATCACGCCTACCCCATTCATATATCTGAGTATTACTATAATCAAATAAATCTTGCTCGAATTTAGGTTGTTTAATGTCCATTATACCCTTCTCCAAACTTTTTATATCCACCACCATATTTTCCTGCATCTCCTGAAAGTCATGTAAACCATCAAACTTTTTAAGCGAGGTACGGCTAGCTCTGATTTCTTGTCGGAGCTTATTAAGTTTTTCCTCCTCATGATCAATGATAAGATGCATTAACCGAAATGAACATTCGGAAAGAGTATCATTCCATTTGGCAGCAAAAGTGTCCGAAAACACAGTGGTAGGGATTTTCTTGATACGTAAACCCTTTGGGATCATAGATTTTTCAAAATATTTGATAAGTGTAGTCCGGTCCCACCACAGTCTTGTTTCTTGTGTAACGAGCTTGCACGTATTGCGCAAAAATATGTGCATGATTAACGTGCACAATTTGCGCAATCGCGAATATATCGGAGCACTGTATCTGCATATAAATCTATTGTAATGTTCCGTGCCAACCATTTTTTCCAGTCTCAGGAACCTTCTAGCAGCTTGACAAATTTAGCTACAGTTTCTCATGCCTGTATTGCACACGCATTACACTCATATTACATTGCTGATTTTCGCAATCAAGAAACTAACCACGAATTTGCGAATATATGACGAATATTCTACCAAATATTTGCAAAAAATCAAGAATTTGAATATTGCCTCTGCCGCTCATTACTAATTATCAGTATCAAGTCAGTGGGGATCCGACACCTCGATTTCATCAGCTGCAGATGCTGGCAACAATACAGTGGACAGAACCAGAAGCAGCAAGCTCCATCCACTGTGCAGATTGCTTTGCCAGTGTAATGCATCTCAGCTCTCAAGTGTTTATTGTATTTCTTGTGCTACATATTTTTAAACTTTATTTTATATAACTATTTTAACACGTTTTAGTCTCATTAGAGAATTTTTATTGCTTTTTTAAACATAATATATTGTTGTATACTATATTTTTATTGTAACAGTCCATCATTGTCTGTATATCTAAAACTTGCATGCATCTGTGACAGGGATCAGAATATTGGGGTAGACAGGGGTTGAGGGAGAGGTGCCAACGCACTGAGCTTCCTTGTTTGGGACAGTCATTGTCTCTCTATATTCTTTTCAGTAGACAGGGGTTGGACAAACATAATTTTCTTCTTTGCTTTGCACCATAATCAGTACTAATTGCACTGGATCATGGTTGCGCAGAATCATGATAAAATAGCAGTGAGACAGGAGAGAGCGATGGAGAGAATGGGATTAGTTATAGTCATGGTGGCAACTTTCACTCCAGTGCTACCTGAGCCGTGCACCTTTCGTCATGCCTTATCAGGGCAAAGTTTGGTCCTGCGACATCTACCTGGTGGGTGTGGAGGTGCCCTTGATAAATAACATTTGGGGGTCAAGACATAGTCCCTGAATGTTGCAATGCAATGCAGATATTAGTGCAGACAATGGCAAGTCTAGTATTCTTACAACAAGCAGGTGATACTTTACTGAGCAACTCAGCGGTTTATTTTATTTATTTTATGCACTTATGTAGCGCTACTATATTCCACAGTGCTTTAAAGACATTAGCATCCATACCCTTCCTGTGGTCAGTACAGTCTTTACAGATAGTAATATGTAGAATAAGGCGGCACAGTTAAAAAATCTCCACAAACATAGACGCGGCTTCCCACAAATGATCGTGTGTGTTTCTCTATGTATTCGGTGGTGCTCTGCCCTGTAGTATAAACAGCTGGATCCAAACCACTTGTAGAAGAGAAAAGAAAGAGAAAGAAGGAAAGCATGCAGGGAATCCGGATTGTTTAAGTTTTTCAGGGATAGAACAAGTGGATTGACCAATACAAGGGGTGATAGACACAAATTGCTATTGAGACAAGAGGCGCGATGGATCATACATGCAAAGGCGATGTGACCCCTAGGGTTAAACGGAAAAAAACGATTTGAGTGTATTTTTATAATGTGACAACAAATTAAGTCAGTAATACAGCGTATGCTTTTTCATTGACAAGTGCTTGTTTGTATTGTTTTATATATTGCTTTTTTACCGCATAGTTAATTGAATGTATCTGTATATGTTGTAATTAAGGGTATAAATGAGCACATGTAAGACGTATGTGCGTCACAGGCCTGAGGAGGCGCATTTGATTGCGCAAACGGCCGTCGCTTGTCTGCAGGAAAGTTCGCCTGCCCTCACCGTGATGTCCATAATGGACGAATAAAGTTTACGATTTTTTTAAGTGGTTAGTGCCGCCCATCTCTTTTCTCTTCTACAAACAGTCTTTACAGATGTTTTAGACAATTTCCTCCAAGATTGTGTGCATGGGAGAGTAGGCAGTTTACTAATGTCCTTTGAGTTTCTCTACAAATCAAAGACACCTCTATAATCTGCACAACCTCCTCAAATTCAGCCAAGTGGTGCTGCTGTCTTTTTCTTTAGTAGCTTTCTGCACTATCACACTTTAGGTGGCTACCTGTATGACAGACTAAGTTCTGTTCCTTTTTTAGGCTACTGACTCTCTTAAAATGTGGAACTACAATGCCCAGCTAGTTCAGTAAGTATTTTCTATTGTGGGGCAGATTATAACAGGTGATTAGATCTTCAATCAAGATGGCAGCGGCAATTTGTGAGCAAATGGAGGAGGTAAGCATGATTTCATTTTTGTAAGATCCCCGGGAACACAAGATCCCCGGGAACACGAGATCACCCATAATGCCATGCAGCCAGCCAATTCAAACAAGTGATGACCAAACAGATATAGATGAAGATGTAGTTAATCGCATGTTGGATCTGGGTAAAGACGCCTGCGTGGAAGCATTACCATAAGACAGTAGGGTGGCAGCAGTGGGAGATCTATGATCATACAGCAGCGTCAGGCAGGCATCATGCAAGGGTGGAGGGAAAATGCCTTACTGGCTAGTCTTCACTCGCTGAGGGACATTAGGGTGATGGTATGCAGGATGTGTGGGCACAAGGTGAGGCACAGTCAGGGTGCCAATGTTGGCACGACTTACATGAAGTGTCACCATAAGGTGGCATGTGAAAACAATGCCAATCATTTAGTGTCACAGCCTGATGAAGCAACCGCTGCATTTCCACCGGCCCACACCCCTCTTCAGCTGTCAGAGCTCAACAACATCATCAGACAATAGTATGCATATACTCATCCAATGGCACAGAAGCTGAATGTGCACCTCACCAAGTTGCTGGTACTACAGTCCCTCCCTTTCCATGTAGTTCACCCTGCACATTTCAGAGAACTGATGGCTTGTGTCCACCCAAGGCGGAGAGTCTCAAGCCGACATTACTTTTCCAAAAAGCTGCACCGGTCCTGTAAACGTACATTGAGAACAAGGTGAGCAAGTCCTTGGCCTTTCATTGTCTGGAAGAGTTTACGCCAGTGTTGACGTATGAAGTTGTGACCATGGTCAAGGACAATTTATGTCATTTATGCCCACTGGGTAACGTCATTCTGGACCAGGCACACCAGCAACTTGACCAGGGGATGGCAATGTTGCCTTCTCATTGTAATTGTGGGATTTCTGTTCCAATGTACTCCTCTGCCTTCTCATCCTCCACCTGATCCTCACCCTCGCCTCTAGGCATAGTTCACGGTGATCTACCAGCATGTCACCTGGCACCTACATTTTATGGCCCCCTGAGGAGAATAAACTGGTAGAGGAGTAGGAGGAGGACATAAATGCTCCAGGTATTTTATACATAACTAGGTGGTTTATTTGCCCAAGTGACAGGAGAGGAGCGGGAAGAGCAAGAAGAGCAGGAGAAGCCTGAGGAGCTGGATGGCGACAATGAAGATGACACAGATAACCCAGACAGACCGTGGCAGTATGCTATGGCCCCCATACCAACTCTCTTATTGGGCCACTTTTGTCCCTGTTTGTCCATGTTGATATTACCATTTTTCCCCTTTCTTCTTATCAGTCAAAGAACAGAAAAAAAAACATCCTGTATGTTGAGCATCCGTATGGCTTTAGGCAGAGTGGCCTGGGTATACCTGATTTATCGCGATTCGTGCTGAATTAATTCATTACAAATCAAATTTCTGTTGAAGTTAAGCGAATTCGCTCAATTAAATTTTTCAAAACTTTGTTCATCTCTATTAACTCTAATTATAAGGAAAGTAATATGTACTAGCTTTCTAAGCAAAGAAAACCTTTATTCTTAACATGATAAGACTATAGTAAGTAGTGTATATAATATGTACATGCTGGGACACTGCTCTAAAATTCAGCTCTGCCCTAAGCATGCTGATGTCTAACCCTGCCAATCAAGGGAAGGGAGAATGTGCAGAGCACAGAGGAATTAAAAAGCAGGGCTCCAAAGATTCAGCCCTGCCCCTAAATCTCCAATATGCTCATTTGTGTATGAATAAAAACTCAGATATCTCTGCAGCTGTTTAACATACAAACAAAAGGTATGCCGGGTTTAATAGGGTTGATCATGCTGACAGAGGATCTTTAAGCAGTATAGCAGTATATCTGAAACTTCTAGTCCCACCAAATAGTAGTGAAGTCCATAGCTCTAACTATAGGCTTTATCTTTTACTGGCTCATATTCTTCAGCACTGTCCTTTATTATGATCACTGTGCATTCTGTTTAGCTTATTTTTATTTTCCCTCAGAATCTGGGTCACTTTTTTACTGGGCTATTATTTCCCTACTTGTTACTGCATTCTTTCACACAGCTTTTCTCTCTGGCGCTCAGCCACACAATGACTCAGCAGCTTACTAGCTAGAGGAGTGGAACTAGTCACACCCAGATGCAGTAACTAAGGGGCTGAATGACTGATTAATGCACTACTCTCCATACACAACCACAGAGGTACACAGTGCATAAAGTACAGTACATTAACCTTTTAGGTGGTCTTTCAGGGCACTGCAGAATTATCTATCCTCAGGATAGAAATTTATTTTGAAGGTCCTGCTCTCTTGGAATATAAAATATATTTATTAAATATCCGGACAGTAGAAAAATATTAAAACCAAGTCCACTTTTTAACATTTTATATTACAAGAGTGCTGGACCTACAATATAATTTTCTATCTGGAAAAGCAAAATCAGTCCTTGGTTGTGGACTTGTTCTATTTGGAGGTGAACTTATTACTTAGCTTTTTTTTTTTTTTGGGACCTCAGGATAGGTCATCAATATCAGATTGGCAGATGAATCAATGCACCCCTCCCAATTAGCTGTTTAAAGTTTCTAGTGAATAGGACAAACAACTGTTTTATCTGCAGTTCCACTACAATCTAGATGGTGTGTGCAGGTAAACGATGAAGAGGATGCAGCATTTGCAGAAGCTTCTTGGCCTCTTCAAACAGCTCATCGGAGTCAGACAACTACTTCTATGTTTAAGGGGTTGCGCCACTTCAGAAAATAGCTACTTACTAATGTACTTACTAATGTATTGTTATTATCCATATTGCTTCCTTTGCTGTCTGGATTCATTTTTCCATCACATTATACACTGTTTGTTTCCATAGTTATGATCACCCTGCAATCCATCACGGATGGCTGTGTTTGCACGCTATAGAAAAAGCACAAGCCTATGTGAGCTCCTAAAATTTCGGCCACCATAGAGGCCTGCACTTTTCTTATAGTGTGCAAGTACAGCCACCACTGATGGATTGCAGGATGGTCGCAACCATGAAAATGAGCAATGCATAATGTGATGGAAAATGAATACAGCCAGCAAAGAAAACATTATGGATAATAACAATACATTAGTAAATGGTTTGTATTTATTTTCTCTACATGATAAATGCCACTTGCTGAACTGACACAACCCCTTCAAGGGTAGGTCATTAGGGTTGAGCTGAACCCGAACTACAAAGTTTGGGTTTGTACCGAACTTTGTGAGTTTGAGTACCCGGACCTGAACCTGGACTTTTTACTGAAGTTCGGGTTTGGGTTCGTGTTCGGTGATTTTATTATTTTCCGTTATAACATGGTTATATTCTTAAGATAGAATGCTAGATAAAATGGCCATTGAGGGTTAAAAATAATAAAAACTCACCTCATTCATTTGATCACGCAGTCGATCCTTCTATCTTTATTCAACAGGACCTGCGATGAGGTCACTGCGCTCACCATATGGTGAGCATGCTGTCATCACCACAGGTCCTTTTGCCGGTCCTGAAGAAAGAAAACTATACCGGCTGCGCGATCAAGTGGATGGGGTGAGTTTTTAAAATTATTTTTAACCCCTCAATGGCCATTTTATTTAGCATTCTATCTATGACATAATGGAAAATAATAAAGTGAAGCTCGGGTCCCCATTGACATTGTCGGTGTTCAGGTCAAGTTCGGGTCCCGAAACCGAACTTTGACCTAAAGTTTGGCCGAACCCGCGAACCCGAACTTCACCGGGTTTGCTCAATGCTCATGCCTATAGGTCATCAATATTATGAAACCAGATGACAACTTTAAATGTTCAAGCAGGATCAATTCTGGTTTCCACACTCGATCAGGCAGGGACAGCTGCTGTGTCTACATGCCATCCTGCCTAACATACCTGGACATCATATTACATTAAGACAGGGATTCTCACCTGCGCTCTCCAGCCGTTGTAAAACTACAACTCCCACCATGCCCTTCTGTAGGCTGATATCTGTAGGCTGTCCGGGAATGATGGGAGTTGTAGTTTTGCAACAGCTGGAGGGCCGCAGGTTGAGCATGCCTGCATTAAGACATTAAACAATATAATCCATCATAATAATAATTATAACATTTCAGATGATAAAGAAGAGCTTTTAAAGTCTCTAAGTGATTTTAACATTTCTGGTTCAACTAATCAGGTATTTAAAATGCATACACGATTTTTCTTACCACTATAAGTTTATGACAGCCAGCTGCAGTTGTTGAAAAAAACACAATTGCTGACTGGTCAGGCATTTTTCAAACCTTCTGTTTTTTCAAAGTCTTGGTTATTATTGCTGTCTGACTGTAATCATATGTTCACCATAGGGAGCTTCTGATGCTTTTCATTTGCATCAAGTCAAGTCAGTTACCTTCTTTCCTGTTTCTTTTTTCCCTGCCCTCTGGAAATAAGCTTAAATAATTTAACAAACTGCACACATGGATAGTGATTACTGAACCATTCTGAAACACTCTTTGCAAATGGACTATAATGCAGTGGGAATATAACTTCTCCTTGTTATCATGACTAACATTCCTCTTTCAAAGCATCTTATTTCATTGTCTACAAAATGTGCATAACTAAGCTACACATGTGTTCTACAATTTATTTGTTTCAGAATCTACAATTTGTGTTCCCTCAGAAAATGCATCATAAGGTATTTTCCAAGCAGCGCATATTAACCTGCAACATGTATTAGAAGATAAACCTCTGTGGTTTTTAAAACACAGGTCTGTTAGGAGGAAGACAGTGACACATGCAATCAAATAGACAGACTCTGCATGTACCCTCTGTGTCAGGAATTTCGGAGAAGTGCTTGCTGGTAAAATGCATAGCTCTGAAGTATGGAATAATTCAGCAGCAGAATAGTACAGATTACATATAATTTCTCTAACTCTTAGAGACATATCAGAATATGACATTTCTGGGAGTCTCCCACCAAAGGAAGAGACTGCATCTTCACTTAAAGTAGACTGTGGATGCCTGACTACATTTGTCCCAAGAGAACCTGAGAGAAGCCAATGGGGGCCCAAACAAACGGGAGTCTAACTCCTATGTCATGTCAAAAGGCATAAGATGCACTTAGGTACATGTTTAACCAATGTCATGGCAACATTAAAGTTATAAATCACTTTGTACAAAACTAAGTAAATGATCTTGAAATTCTCAGTTTTTGAGTTTTCATTTTTATTCCCTACCTTCTCAGAGCCATAACTTTTTATTTTATCATTAACATAGCCATATGAGGGCTTGTTTTTTGCTGGACCACATAATATTGCATACAATGTACTGTGAATCTGTAAAGAAAATTCCAAATAGGGAGAAATTATTTAAAAAAGGCAATTTAGCCCTAGTTTTATGGGTTTCATTTTTACAGCTTTCCCTTTGCAGTAAAACTGACCTGTTACCTTCATGATACCAGTTTAGTATGATTACAGCAATACCACGTTTATATACAGTTTTTCTTGGGTTTTAATACTGAAAACAAAAATGAAAACTTTGGAAAAAAATAGTTTTTTTTTGCATTCGCCATATTCTGAACCTCATAATTTTTATAGTTACATCTATGGAGCTGGGAACTAAGCTGATCACAGATATTAGTCTAAGGGTGTCTGCTGTTTAAAACATCAGAAACCCGGCAGTTGTAGGGCCCTCTGTGCTTGTGAGCGGGCATCATTTTTAAAGAAAGTACTTCTGCCATTCATGTACAGAAGGTCTGTAAAGGGAGCTTCTAGAGGACAGTCAACAGCTACTGCCCAACCAAGATCTGGAGGAGAGATACGCTGCTTCCTCCGGTAGGCGGGCAAGTACAATGATGAGTCAAGTGGGAGCTGGTGTTGCGAGCGGTCAGGCACATGGTCCTGAGACTGGTGAGGGTGAGATCAGTGATGCGCAGACAGTAGTGGACAATGATGGTTAACATCTATGGACTTTAGGACTGCCTCATCACAGGCAACCTCTTTAACATAAGATCCACTGTGTTGATCACCTGATTGCCAGGGAACAGCTGCTAAGGCTACTTTCACACTCGCGTTTTGGGAGGATCAATCATGGATATGCAAAATTGATCAGCTACAATAATAGAACCGCATGCATCCATCGTGAATGCATCCGCTTGTATTATCTGTAAAATAGCCAAGACGGATCCGTCTTGAGCTCTATTGAAAGTCAATATGAGACAGATCCATTTTCTATTGTGCCAGATTGTGTCAGGGAAAATGGATCATTCGCCATTGACTTTGATTGTTTGCCAGAACGGATCCGTTTGGCTCAGTTTCGTCAAGCGGACAACAAAACGATGCAGGCAGCGTTTTGGTGTCCTCCTCCAGAGCGGGATGGAGACTGATCGGAGGCAAACTGATGCATTCTGAGTGGATCCTTTCCATTAAGAATGCATTAGTGCAAAACGGATCCGTTTTGGACTGCTTGTGAGAGCCTATGACGGATCTCACAACCGGTAAGCCAAAACGCGAGTGTGAAAGCAGCCTAAAGCCTTCAACAAGCAACTTATTTTGCCAGTGAAAATCAACATTGAATGTTGGCTGTTCATTTTCTATATACTGTATTATCTTATGTAGGCATTATAGAATAAATGGTCGTACATGGAATATATGCATGGATGGGGTCAGAGGAAAAGCTGCTTATAGAGTGTCAAATCTGTAGGTTTAAAGTACACAGAGTAGATATGAATTATAATATAAGCAAAAACTGCAAGAATGAACAGGTATAATACTAATGTGCTACATTTACTGATTATAATTCTAATAGTCATTTTTACTAGTGATGATCAAGCACCAAAGTATTCGGGTGTTCGGCCCGAACACATTGCTATATTCGTGTGCTCGGCCGAGCACCCGAGTATAATGGAAGTCAATGGGAGACAACCAGGCACCCCTGTTCTGAAGAGGGAGGGTGACTGATCTATTGGAAAAGGTCAGAAAGTGACAGAAACACCACCAAAATAGATTGGGAAAAGCATATGGACAATGCCTGGATGCATCTTGGACTCCCAGGTCGCTGCTGGGAACCGAGTTGTACTCCACTTTTAACGAATGACAAAAATACCCACAAAACCCCCAAAAAATTAATTTCACAGGAAAAGTTATTAGGAAACATTCTTTCCTGTATATTCAATTGTATATAAAGTGCAAGTGCTGTCAAAATTACAAGCAAAAGGCACTCTGAAACAGCCTGTATATCACATAAAGGTGGTACAATTGTTCAGGTAGTGGGACTCCTACACTCATAAAGCCTATGCTGCTATCTCCACACTATGTCATCTTGCCACTCTGTGACCTAATCATACTGCTTCTGTCACCTCCATACTTTGTCATTGTGCGACTCTTTGGCCTCCTGATGCTGGCGCTACCTCTAGACCCTGTCATTGTGCCATTTGGTGGTCTCCTCATGCTGCTTCCACCTCACCACTATGTCATAGGGCCACTTTATGGACTTTTCATGCTGTTACCACCCTCCCCATTCTATGACGGGGTTGCTATTGTCCTTGTTGGGCTTTTTGAAATCTCCATTTATTTGACCTTTCTTCTGATCGGTCAGAAGGAAGGAAAAATGCTGTGTAGCAGCTGTAAGGCCTGTATGGTCCCATCAGAATGGGCTTACGAGCAGAAGTAGGTACAAAACACAGAAGCCATTCAAATATTACCTTCACGTGTCATCTCTGTTTTAGATCCACTCCTTTTTTTTTTTTTTGCATTACCAATACTGATGAATTACTAAGAGCTAATGCTGACCAAGTTTTTTGTGGGTTATTGTTTTGATGGAAAAGAGGAAGGGCAAAATAATCAGTGACATCAACACAAACTTACTGCTGACTCCCTCTCCACTCTGTCGGGGGCTCTACTTGTATAAACGTTTAATAGAACAGGTTCTGTTGACATGTATATGGAATCAACTGACGAGGGTGTAAAAGGATTGCGCTTCTTCTTGACACTAACATTGACCTGTAAGGCTGAGTTAATACTTGAGTTATTTGGTCAGTTTTGGACCCGTGACTGACCAAATAAGTGAAGTGTGCAGTGATTCTAATAGTTACGCCTGTCATCTGCATGTCATACTGAATCACAGTATTATTTCACTATCCCAGCACACACTATGCGTGTTACTACAAGGCTAAGTGTTCTACACCCCTATAAAGGCTCTCTGTAGCCCAGAAATAGCCATTTTTATCGTAATTTTCCGCAAATATATTCGGATCGAATCAAATTTTTTCTGAATATTCCGCGAATCAGCCAAATCAAATTTTTGAGAAATTGCCTCATATCTAATTTTATTGTCTATTTTCTATTGTTTCTTTTTAGATATAAAACTTGTACAATATTTTGCAGTCTTGGATTCTGACAGGCTGCCTGCTGAGCTGTGCCACATCTTAGCAGGCATTTTCATATGACAGGCCTGGGAACCCTCACAATGTCTCTAGCCTAGGATGAGCAACTGCGGCTCCAGCTGTTGTAAAACTACAATTCCCACCTTGCCCTGCTGTAGGCTGATAGCTGTAAGCAGTCTTTACATGCTGGGAGTTGTAGATTTCCAACAGCTGGAGAGCCGCAGTTTGCCCATCCCTGTCCTAGCCTGTCATAGCAACTGATCAGAGCCCTGAGATTATAGGGAGAAACCCCACAGATGCCATGGTCACTATTGACAGCAGTATCTGAGGGGTTAAATGACTAGGACCAGACTCATCCCTAATTCCAGTCCACTGCTGGCGAGTATCTGCTATATTATATTGCTGGCACCTGATGTGTATGGAGGAAGCTCAGCATGTGGGCCAGCTCCATAAGTTCCCTGCATGCTAATGCTGGACATGTATGGCATTATGTATTAAGGGTTAAATATGATAAAGGTATAAATAAGGTTCAGGAGGAAAGTATTTTTAATAGTAAACTGAACACAAGAACAAGGAGGCATAATCTAAAATTTGGTGGGGAAGATCAGAACCAATCTGAAATCTTACATAAAAAGAGATCAGCTGTGGTTGGAAAATCTATAGTAAATGAATTTAAACATTCCTTGGACAAGAATATATCTATCCTTGTGAAAATAAAAAGAGATAATATAAGGGGAGACTAGATAGGCCATGTTTTCTTTTTCTGCCATCATTCATCTATATTTCTAGATGTGACACATTTGTGGTATGGTCTAACCAATTAAAAAGCAGTTTAGCAAATATTTCTTACTAAGGTGTCCTGTAATATTGAGATTAGAATGAGTGAATCGAATCCCACGAAGTGGAATTCGATCCAATTTCAGGGTAAATTAGATTCTCCTCGAAGCCCAATTTCTTTGTGCTTTGTGTCAGCGAATCGATTTAACCTGACATAGTGTAAAAACAAAAATTTCAATCTTACCTCCTCCATTTGCTTCTGATGGGCCACCAGCCACCATCTTGATTAAAGATATCGGCCAAAATCCTGTGCGTGGTGATGTATGATGTCACCATACTGGCCCGTCACGAGCAACTGGTGGCAGTAAGTTTGATTAAAAATGTTTTTGTATTGTTAATTTTACACTGTTTTTACACTCATATGCATCTGAGGGATACAATGACGGGGCGGCGCTATAGTAGCTCTCTGTCATTGCATCTGCTACTTACAAAAAAATTCAGCGAATCAGCCGAATCAAACTATTCAATTATTCGCTCATCTCTAATTGAGAAATATTGGCTTTTATTAGAGTCTATCTCAATAATTCATTTTGACTTTTGTACATTAAGCTCCAACTGTTTTCTTTTGAATATAATCTATTTTTTCTTTACAAGTCATCTTAATTGATTTGCCTCCAGAATTCCTACACTGTAACTCCCAATATAGGTTATATCACCTGTCACAGACATTCCTGCGAAGGGTCAAAGGAGATCGGTGAGACTGGCAAC
Organism: Bufotes viridis; assembly: GCA_033119425.1. Classification (NCBI taxonomy): domain Eukaryota; kingdom Metazoa; phylum Chordata; class Amphibia; order Anura; family Bufonidae; genus Bufotes; species Bufotes viridis. Next base: position 241,123,594 of record CM065589.1, read on the forward strand.
ACGTGGTTTGATCTGAAATGTTTTCCGTTTGGATCAAATTACATCTGTGTTGTTTCTAGTGCTTGCCACACCTTCTTTCTGTAGGTGTGGCTATTAGGTCATTTAGCCTTCTCTATTTATAGTTGCTTCTCCCACAATGCTGTGCGGTTTATAGCTTCTGTTTGGACCTTTTGGATATATTGTGGTTGTATCTTGGCTGAGTTCCTGGTGCTTCCATTGCTCCTTTGAAGTTAAGTCTTTCCTTTCCTTTTGCATTTTGTTTGGGTTCTGTGTGTTGCATTTCCTATTGTTTGTATTAGGCCTAAAGGAGACTCCTGTTTATCCTTCCTCTTGGATGAACAGGTAGTCTCGTCCCTTCCATTAGTACCAGGGTCCTATAGTGCTTGATAGGATTCTAGGTATTCCTGAGTATGAACTCACCTACCTTTGGGGTCTGTTCATACTGGTAGTCAGGATTTTGTTTAGGGTTTTCACTAGGAGGTGTCCATTTTCCTTCCCTAGTTCTCAGGCCTGATTCCCTGTTCCTCCCTTCCCTCCTATGCTCAGTGTTAGAGATGAGTGAATCAAAGCTGACGAAGTAGAATTAGATCCGAATTTCAGGAAAATTTGATAAGCACCAAAGCCAAATTTCCTCACGTTTCGTGGTAATGAATCACATTTCTTTCCTAAAAGGGCGTATTTATTTTCTCTTGGTTTTGCTCTTTCCTAAAAGGGCTGCGGCACATGTGAGGATATAAAGCAAGGAACTCTGGGAAGGTGGGATCACCCATAATGCCATGCATGCAGCCAATCACCGGCAAGCCAGCCCTGTGATGTCACAGCCTTATAAATAGCCTTATAAATAGCCTCAGCCATCTTGTATTCTGCCATTTACCAGTGTACTCAGTGCAGGAGAGACGTCAGCAGGTGCTAGGGACAGTGTAAAGATAAAAACGTAATTGTGCTAAAAAACTATTTACAAGCGTAGGAAAGATTAGTCTAGATGTAGGGAAAGGATAGGGAGAAATAAGGTTCCGCAACATTTATGTTGAACAGGGTTCAGTAGGGAGGTTAAGACCTGGGAAATAGGAGCAATCCTATTACACCTTGCCGCACTGACTGGAGGTCCAAATTGCCATTATACAGCTCTGTAATTTCAGCAAACCGTTCTTATTAGGGTTCAAGTGCTTTTTGAAACAAGCATTAACAGGGTTTATTACAAGAAAATATTTCTATATTTTATTTGCCCTTATGCAGTGCAGTTATATGTTCTAAAGCAGAGATGCTCAACCTGTGGCCCTCCAGCTGTTGTAAAACTACAACTTCCACCATGCCCTGCTGCAGGATGATAGCTGTAAACTGTCTGGGAATGCTGGTAGTTGTAGTTTTGCAACAGCTGGAGGGCCGCAGGTTGAGCATGCCTGTTCTAAAGCATTTTTTGTCTTGTATTAGTGGGAAAATAGGGCTTATTAGCCGTTGTGTGGTGTAGTGCTATTTTCAGCCCTTTTGTTGTATATTAGTGGCAAAAGTAAAATATATTTGCCGCTCAGCGGTGCAGTTATATGTTCTAAAGCCTTTTGTGGCATCTATTAGTGGAAAGTGAAAAATATATTTGCCGGTCAGCGGTGCAGTTAAAAGTTCTAAAGCCGTTTGTAGGCGTTTATTAGTGGATAAAGAAAATATATTTGCCATCCAGCAGTGCAGTTATACGCTCTACAACCATTTGTGGCGTGTATTAGTGGAAAAAGAAAAATATATTTGCCGATCAGAGGTGCAGTGATATGTTCTAAAGCCATTTGTGGCGTGTACTAGTGGAAAAGAAAAACATATTTGACGATCAGCGGTGCAGTTATATGTTCTAAAGCCATTTGTAGCGTGCATTAGTGGAAAAAGAAAAACATATTTGCTGATCAGTATTGCAGTTATATGCTCTAAATAATGTTGAACGCGAATATTCGAATAGCGTTTTTTTATGAATATTGACACTTCGCTAATTCGCGAATATTTAGAATATAGTGCTATATATTTGTAAAAACGAATATATTATTTTTTTTTCAATCAGAACCCAAGAATAAGCTACCGTTAACTAAGATAGAGAATATAACGCTATGTTCTCTTTCTTCATTAATTCTAGCCAGCCAACCAATAGGAAAGTCATAGCCTGTTCAAAGTGTAATTCGCAGTACGCGAATATTACATTATGTAATATTCGTGTACTGCGATTAAACTTTGAACGGGTATAACTTTCCTATTGGTTGGCTTACTAGAATTAACAAAGATATAGAATATAGCACTATATTCGTTATCTTAGTTAAGAACGAAGATAGGGAAATATTCTCTATCTTCACTATTAACGAAGATAAAGAATATAGCGCTATATTCGTATTCGTTATCTTTGTTAATTCTAGCAAGCTAAGCAAACTTGCTCTATACACAGCTCTAAGTTAGATGCGCAATGCGAGAATATTAAGTACGTAATATTACTTGCATTGGGCATCCAACTTAGAGCAGGGTATATGCAACTTACTTTGTAACTATTGTTTGGTTGGGTAGAATTAACGAATATGACAAATACGAATATAGCGCTATATTCTATATATACACTAATTCTAGCAAGCCAACCCAATAGCAAAGTTGACTGTACCCAGCTCTAAGTTGGATGCGCAATGCGAAAATATCACTTTGCCTATTTTTGGCAATAAATAGAATAATGAGTCAGTATTCTATTTATTGAAAAAAATAGGTAAAAGTAATATTTTCGCATTGCTCATCCAACTTAGAGCTGGGTACAGTCAGCTTTTCCATGGCAGACGGGACTTTAGTAGCGTCCTGGCTGCCATGGTTACTATTCTTAAAAGCTAAACGTCGGATACAGCAATGCGCCGAAACTACGTTTAGTTTAAAGTCGGATCCGGATTAATACTTTTCAATGGGCATTAATTCCGGATCCGTCCTTGCGACATGTCTTCAGGATTTTTGACCGGAGAAAAATCCGCAGCATGCTGAGGATTTTGCTACAGCCAAAAAACGTGTCAGTACTAGTGATGAGCGGCAGGTGCCATATTCGATTTCGACGAAATTCGCGAATATTCGAATGAATATTCGTTTCGTATTCGTCGAAATCGAATATTCGTCATTTTTTCTAGTTATCGCGATTAAAATGCGATTTAAATAATCGCATATTGCGATTTGTACTTAAGGCTACTTTCCTATTGGTTTCATATCTAGAATTAGCGAGGATGACGAATATGACGAATGTATTCGTCATATTCCTCAAAACGAAGATAACGAGTATTCTACATCTTCGTTTAGCAACCTATTCGTCAACCTCGCTAATTCTAGCAATCAAATAGGAAGGTTGACTATAGAGACAGCTGTAGTTAAATTCGCTATGCGATTTTTTTTTTAATACAATAATTATATTACTTGATATGATAATATTATTATAAGTATTCTATTTATTAAAAAAAAAAAAATCGCATAGCGAATTTAACACAGCTGTCTGGTAAGTCAACCTTCCTATTTGATTGCTAGAATTAGCGAGGTTGACGAATAGGTTGCTAAAACGAAGATGTAGAATACTCGCTATCTTCGTTTTGAGGAATATGACGAATACATTCGCCATATTCGTCATCCTCGCTAATTCTACCAAGCCAACCATAACTTCTGTAGCTCATGGAGCGTCCCCATCACCATGGGAACGTCTCCATATACTAAAATGTACTGTCGGATTTGAGGAATTACGTTGAAATCGCAATGCGATTAATTCAAGTTATATTAATCGCATTGCGATTTCAACTTAGAGCTGGGTTTATAATGGGTCAGCTTGCTAGAATTAACGAGTTAACGAATATGGAATATAGCAGCAGTGCTAAGTTGAAATCGCAATGCGATTAATTTAACTTAAAGTATTCAGCATTGCGATTTCAACTTAGCACTGCTAGTGCATAGCTATATATTCCATATTCGTTAATTCTAGCCTATGTAAGATAGCAGTGCTAAGTTGTAATCGCAATGCGATTAATATAACTTGAATTAATCGCATTGCGATTTCAACGTAATTCCTCAAATCCGACAGTACATTTTAGTATATAGAGATTTTCCCATGGAAGGGACGCTCCATGAGCACGGAAGTCGGCAGAAGCGGCAACGGGCACTGACTGGAGCAGCCAGGAAGCCAGGAATCCTCATGACAGGTAAGAACTACTTTTGGGAAGTGGGAAAGAAAAAATATAACTAAAAAAAAAAAAAAAACGAATATTCGAAATAGCGAATTTATAGCGCTATATTCGAAATATTCGCGAATTAGCAGGTGCCGATATTCGCTAAAAAAATTCGCTTCGAATATTCGCGCTCAACACTAGTCAGTACTGAGCTGAAGACATCCTGATGCATCCTGAACGGATTTCTCTCCATTCAGAATGCATTGGGATAATCCTGATCAATATCTTTCCGTCCTAGAGCCCTGAGGACGGAACTCTAGGACGGAAAGGAAAACGCAGATGTGAAAGGGGCCTAACTTAGATCGGGGTATATGCAACTTACTTTACTATTGTTTGGCTGGGAAGAATTAACTAATATAGCACTATATTCTCTATATTCGCTACTTCTAGCAAGCCAATAGGAAAGTTGACTGTACTCCAGCTCTAAGTTGGATGACCAATGCGAAAATATTACTTTACCTATTTTTTTCAATAAATAGAATACTGATTCATTATTCTATTTATTGCCAAAAATAGTCAGTTATATTTTCGCATTGCGCATCCAACTTAGAGCTGGGTACAGTCAACTTTACTATTGGGTTGGCTTGCTAGAATTAGCGATTATAGACTATAGTGCTATATTCGTATTAGTCATATTCATTAATTCTTCCCAGCCAAGTAAACTTGCCTATACACAGCTCTAAGTTGGATATGCAATGCGAGAATATTAAGTAACATTGCTCACATTGCGTATCCAACTTAGAGAGGGGTATATGCAACTGACCAATCCATAACAATTGCCAGGCTAAATGCTTAAAGCTTTTATGCGATTCAATCAACGCGCATGTTTGAAAGCCAAATGTTCTCATAAACTAAACTACAGTGTCATTTCTAAGTCATGTTCCATTAACTGGGCCGCTTTTTGTCTGTGAGCCAATGAGAGAATTCGCATCGATGACTCTTAAAATACCATACAGTACTCACTTAGACTATTTCAAAATAGTTTATCTTATGCAAAAAAATCGGAACTGGAATATTCGCAGAAATCTATTCGTAAGGGCTTTAAGCTATTTTCCAATTGAGTTATGTTGGGCGAATTGTCGAATATGTAGAATATAGCGATATATTCACAATACGAATATTCTTTTTTTTTCAACAGTACATATGAGGTGACTCATAATCCCTCCCTACTTCTAGCTTGAATAGCCAAAGAGAAGGCTTTGTCACAGCTAGTAACATGCTTAGCAACCAATCAGAAAGTAGCCTACCCCTTCACTATATAAATGAAGGCACTCTCCAGCAGCCATTTTGTGGTGTTGGTTTTGAGAGAGAAAGGAGCTGTAGTGATTATTGTACAAAAACTTGTTTTTATAAAATTTAATTTATAACACAGCGCTAGGTAGTGCTTTTTAAAAAAAAAAAAGGTTCAGGTTTTAAATGTTTTGTGTATAGCGTAGTATTTTTCAGTCCTTTGTCAAAGCACCTTATTGTCTCCGTGTTTCAGTTGCAGTTTGTGTGTTAGTTGTTTAAAAAAAAAAATTTCAGGTTTTAAGTGTTTTGTATATAGTGTCGTTTTTTCGTCCTTCGTCAAAGCGCCTTATTGTCTCTCTGTTTCAGTTGCCTCTGTTTTGTCTCTGTTTTATTTGGTTTATTATTTTAGTTAGGGTATTACTTAGGGTGTGAGTTATTTTAAGTCCCGTATTCTAATTTCATTTAGTTTTATATATATTTTCTGATATATAAAATGAAGTTTATTTAAAAAAATAAAAAAATAAGTGTACCGGGCCGTGCAGGTAGCCGCGGTTGTGATCGGGCCAATAGGGGAGTTGGACAGCAATCCATTTAGGCAGGCCCAACCCAGATGTCGTGTCCCCAGCTGCCATTACTTTGCCAGGACTGGTGTCCCTGCTCTACAGCAGCACCTTGTGCAGAATGTATCCCTGTCACTGGATCATGCTGTCAGCGAAAGGTACATCTCACAATGGATGCTTGAACCAGCAGACATGGGCAGGACGATACCTTAGTTTCACTGCCCATTGGGTTTCCCTCCGAGGCGCCGGGAGGGCTCATCGGCATCAGAGTTTGTGGTGCCGCACCGGGGTGTCCAGGGAGAAATGCTGCTCTCCCGCAAGCCGCTGTCTCCATGGCAGCTGAGCCCCAGCAAGCGTCCCTGTTGCTACGCTAAGTGTGGGGCACGTCCGCTGCCAGGCCATGCTACAGCTTGTAGCTTAGGGAACGAGACACACTGGACCTGATGTTCTGACCGCACTACAGGCTCCGGTCCAGAAGTGGCTGACACCCGAAGGCTCCAGGCAGGTATGGTTGTCTGTGACAATGGCAGCAACCTACTCGGCGCCCTTCATGCTGGCAGTCTCACACGCATACGCTGCATGACATATGTCCTTAACCTTGTGGTACAGAAATTACTACGCACATTCCCAGGGTTGAGTGACATTGTGCAAAGGTACGAAGGATTGCCAGCCACTTCGAAGCTCCCCAACCCCCACCGCGCCCCTGTCCAAACTGCAGAGGCACAACAACCTGCCCCCACAGGCTGATTGTGGACAGTGTGACGCAGTGGAACTCCACCCTCCACATGCTGGAGAGGTTGTGGGAGCAGCAACGGGCGGTGATTGAATACCTGCTGGACCTAGGCACTCAAGGACCATCACACCCACTCCGCTACATCACCAATGCGGAGTGGAGGCAGATACAGCAGGCCTGTAGGCCCCATTCGAGCAGGTGACAAAGATGGTCAGTGGGGAGCATGTCAGCCTCAATGACGTACTCCCTAGTGTTCCTGCTGGACAGGACACTGGATCGCCTGCTCGAGGCTGGGGAGCGTAAATTGGTGGAGCATGAAGAGTCAACCATGCTCCACTATGACCAGGCGCAGGACGAGGAGGAGGAATGAGTGGACGTCCAGGAGTCTGTGCCTGGTCAGGAGGGAGAGCCGGTGCTGGGGGCACCGTTAGGCCGAGGTGGGGCATCTCTGACCGGGAGCAGCAGCATCAGCAGAAGAAGGATGAAGAGGTCATGGCCCAAGGCAGTCATGAAAAGTCACAGCGGGCTGTGCTCTTCCCCATGGCTGCCCATATGCCTCAGGAGGGACCCCGGATCAAGAAATTTAAGGAGAGGGATGACATTTGGTTGGCCACCCTTTTAGACCCTCGCTGCAAGGGGAGACTGGAGCAGTTCATCCCAGCCAGCCGGAGGCAGGCCCGTATTGAAAAATTGCGGGCCTGTCTGATCTATCGGCTGGAGGAGGCAAACCCTCGGCCTCAAACACCAGTTCTCCCCGCCCATCTCACCCAGCAGGCGGCTGGCACCAGCAGCACCAGCCGAACAGGTGACCTTCTGGGTGAGATAAGGCTCTTCTACCAGTCTGCGCGACTCAGTACCAGCAGCAGCAGCATCAGTCACCACTAGTGATGAGCGGCAGGGACAATATTAGAATTCGTAATATTTTTGTGAATATTTGGGCAAACATTCGGCAAATATTTGCGATTCGCGAATTCCTGATCTTCAGGCATTATTTTCTTGATTGCGAAAATCTGCATTAAAAAAATTTACATAAAAAGCGCATAAAAATTTGCATAGACTGGTATTTTAGCGCTTGCCGTCACACTAATACCGATAGGCGTCAGCACAGCAGTGCTCTCAGGTCTCAGCGACGCCTATTGGCGCCATCTCGTGAGACCCGAGATTTTCTGTGAATGCGCGCTCACAGGAGCGCGCATTCACAGCAGCGCGCTGTTATGAAGTGAAACTACAGCCTGCCAGTGCTGATTATTGGCTGTCAGGCTGTAGGTGCTCTGTAAGTAGCACCAAGCACCACACATACATTACGCACACACCCCTGTCACTTATTAACCCCTTATTAACCCCTGATCATACCATATAGACTCCTGATCACCCCCTGTCACCCCCTGTCATTGATCAGCGCCCTGTAAGGGTCTCTTATCACCGTCAGTTAGTTAGCTACTTGTTAGGTAGTTAGCGCCCAGCCCACCGCACCGCAGTCACTGATGTTGGGCGGAGCTGATATGTCCTGGCAGATGCCTTTCCCCTCAGTTTTTTTTTTGCAAATTTTTTGGCAGAGATTTTTCATCCACATTGATCAATGCAAATGAAGAAATCTGTGCCGTTCATTTTCTTTCAGCCTAGAGGCTGAACGGAAAAAAAATCTCATTGAGTCCAAAAATAAATAAATTTACGCTAACTTGTGCCAAAAAATAAAAATCTTCTATGAACTCGCCATGCCCCTCACGGAATACTTTGGGGTGTGTTCTTTCCAAAATGGGGTCACATGTCGGGTATTATACTGCCCTGGAATTTTAGGGGCCCTAAAGCGTGAGAAGAAGTCTGGAATCCAAATGCCTAAAAATGCCCTACTAAAAGGTACTCATTGGAATTTGGAATCCTGTGTGTGAGAAATATCTCTGTAAATGACAACTTTTTCAATTTTTTTTTATACAAAGTTGTCAATTTACAGAGATATTTCTGTCACCCAGCATGGGTATATGTAAAAATACACCCGAAAACACCTTGCCCTACTTCTCCTGAGTGTGGGGATACCAAATATGTGACACTTTTTTGCAGCCTAGGTTCGCAAAGGGGCCCAAATTCCAATGAGTACCTTTAGGATTTCACAGGGCATTGTTACACATTTGCCAGCGCAGCTTAAATACCCCACAAGTGACCCCATTTTAGAAATAAGACACCCCAAGGAATTCCGTGAGAGGTATGGTGAGTTCATGTAAGATTTTATTTTTTGTTACAAGTTAGTGGAATATGAGACTTTGTAAGAAAAAAAGAAAAACTAATAACAATCAATTTCCGCTAACCTGTGCAAAAAAAAAAAATCTTCTATGAACTCGTCATGCCCCTCACGGAATACCTTGGGGTGTTTTCTTTCCAAAATGGGGTCACTTGTGGGGTATTTAAGCTGCGCTGGCATTTTAGGGATTTTAGGGGCCCTAAAGCGTGAGAAGTAGTTTGGAATCCAAATGCGTAAAAATTCCCTGTGAAATCCTAAATGTACTCATTGGAATTTGGGCCCCTTTGCACATCTTGGCTGCAAAAAATTGTCACTCATGTGGTATCGCCGTATTCAGGAGAAGTAGGGCAATGTGTTTTGGGGTGTATTTTTACATATACCCATACTGTGTGTGAGAAATATCTCTGTAAATGACAACTTTTTAAATTTTTTATACAAAGTTGTCAATTTACAGAGATATTTCTCTCACCCAGCATGGGTATATGCAAATATACACCCAAAAACACATTGCCCTACTTATTCTGAGTACGGCGATACCACATGTGTGACCCTTTTTTGCAGCCTAGGTGCGTAAAGGGGCCAAAAGTCCAAGGAGTACTTTTAGGCTTTAAAGGGTTGCTCACAATTTAGCCCCTTCCCAAAATGCCAGAACAGTAAACACACTCCACAAATGACCCCATTTCGGAAAGTAGACACCCCAAACTATTCAATGAGGGGCATAGTGAGTCTGTGGGAGATTTTTATTTTTTTGCCAGAAGTTAGCAGAAATAGAAACTTTATTATTTATTTCTTTTCCTCAGAAAGTGTCATTTTCCGCTAACTTGTGAAAAAATGTAATCATACATGAACTCACAATGCCATACCGCGAATACTTTGGGGTGTCTTCTTTCCAAAATGGGGTCATTTGGGGGTATTTATACTATCCTGGCATTCTAGCACCTCAAGACAGGTGCACAGAGCTGCTTCAAAATGCGGAAATTCACTTTTTGCACCATATTTTGTAAACGCTATAACTTTTGCGCAAACCAATAAATATACACTTATTGGATTTTTTATCAAAGAAATGTAGCACAATAAATTCTGACACAAACTTGTATAGAAATGTAATTATATTTGAACAATTTTACCAGAAAAAGTTAAAAATACACTTTTTTTGAGAAAATTGCGGTCTTTTTTGATTACTATCAGAAAAACGAAAAATCTCAGCAGCAATCAAATACCACAAAAAGAAAGCTTTATTTGTGACAAGAAAAGGAGGTAAAATTCATTTGGGTGCCAAGTTGCATGACCGAGACAATAAACCGTTAAATTTGTGAAGTGCCGATTTGTAAAAAAGGGCCTGGTCACTAGGGGGGTATAAACCTGTGGTCATTAAGTGATTAAAAAAATGAATATTCGTGATTACGAATATATTTTGAGATATTCAAAATATTAGCGAATTCTCGAAGTGCCGATATTCACGATTAAAATTCGCATTTAGAATATTCATGACCAACACAAGTCACCACCAGCGACTGGCCCACATGGTGGCAGACTACATGGGGTCGGTAGCTGCTTCCAACAGCATGAGCACTGACGACCCCATGGAGTACTGGGTTGCCAGGCTGGAGTGAGCGTGAGCTTGCTCAGTATGCGCTGGAGTTACTATCTTGCCCCCCCCTCCAGCGTACTTTCTGATTAGGCATTAACCACTTCAGCCCCCCTAGCTTAAACACCCTTAAAGACCAGGCCACTTTTTACAATTCCGCACTACACTACTTTACCCGTCTATTGCTCCGTCATGCAACTTACCACCCAAATGAATTTTACCTCCTTTTCTTCTCACTAATAGAGCTTTCATTTGGTGGTATTTCATTGCTGCTGACATTTTTACTTTTTTTGCTATTAATCAAAAATTACCAAAATTTTTACAAAAAAATGACATTTTTCACTTTCTGTTGTAAATTTTTTTAAAAACTACATTTCTATATAAATTTTTCTCTAAATTTATTGTTCTACATGTCTTTGATAAAAAAAGTCCAATAAGTGTATATTTATTGGTTTGGGTAAAAGTTATAGCGTTTACAAACTATGGTGCAAAAAGTGAATTTCGGCATTTTGAAGCAGCTCTGACTTTCTGAGCGCCTGTCATGTTTCTTCAGGTGCTAGAATGTCAGGATGGTATAAATACCCCCAAATCACACCATTTTAGAAAGAAGACACCCCAAAGTATTCGCGGGGGGCATGGTGAGTTCATGTATCATTTAATTTTTTTCACAAGTTAGCGGAAAATGACACTTTCTGAGAAAAAAATAAATAAAAAAGTTTCAATTTCTGCTAACTTCTGGCAAAAAAAAGAAATCTCAGACGGACTCACTATGCCCCTCAGTGAATACCTCGGGGTGTCTACTTTCCGAAAAGGGGTCATTTGTGGGGTGTGTTTACTGTTCTGGCATTTTGGGCGGGCTAAACTGTGAGCCGCCATGTAAAATCTAAAGGTACTCGTTGGAATTTGGGCCCTTGTGCACCCAGGCTGCAAAAAGTGTCACTCATGTGGTATCGCCGTACTCAGGAGAAGTAGGGCAATGTGTTTAGGGTGTATTTTACATATACCCATGTTGGGTGAGAGAAATATCTCTGTAAACTGACAACTTTGTATAAAATTTTTAAAAGTTGTCGTTTACAGAGATATTTTTCACACACAGTATAGGTATATATAAAAATACACCCCAAAACACATTGCCCTACTTCTCCTGAGTACGGCGATACCACATGTGTGCCACTTTTTGCAGCCTGGTGCGCAAAGGGGCCCTAAACCAATGAGTACCTTTAGGATTTCACGGGCCATTTTTACGCATTTGGATTCCAGACTTCTTCTCACGCTTTAGGGGCCCCTAAAATGCCAGGACAGTATAAATACCTCACATGTGACCCCATTTTGGAAAGAAGACACCCCAAGGTATTCTGTGAGGGGTATGGTGAGTTCATGTAAAATTTAATTTTTGTCACAAGTTAGTGGAATATGAGACTTTGTAAAAACAAAATTAAAAAACAATAAAAATCAATTTCCACTAACTTGTGCCAAAAAAAAATATTCTATGAACTCACCATGCCCCTCACGGAATACCTTGGGGTGTCTTCTTTCCAAAATGGGGTCACATGTGGGGTATTTATACTCACCTGGCATTTTAGGGGCTCCTAAAGTGTGAGAACCAAATGCATAAAAATGCTCTGTGAAATCTAAAGGTACTCATTGGTTTAGGCCCTTGTGCATCTTGGCTGCAAAGTCACTATGTGGTATCGCTGTACTCAGGAGAACTAGGGCAATGTAGTTTTGGGGTGTATTTTATATATACCCATGCTGCGTGTGAGAAATATCGCTGTAAACGACCACTTTTACATTTTTTTATTCAAAGTTGTCAATTTACAGAGATATTTCTCTCACCCAGTATGGGTATATGTAAAAATACACCCCAAAACACATTGCCCTACTTCTCCTGAGTACGGCGATACCACATGTGTGACACTTTTTGCAGCCAAGATGCTAAGGGGCCCAAATTCCAATGAGTACCTTTAGGAGGGCATTTTTACGCATTTTCTTCTCACGCTTTAGGGCTCCTAAAATGCCAGGGCAGTATAAATACCTCACATGTGACCCCATTTTGGAAAGAAGACACCCCAAGGTATTCCATGAGGGGCATGGCGAGTTCATAGAATATTTTTTTTGGCACAAGTTAGTGGAAATTGATTTTTATTGTTTTTCTCACAAAGCCTCCTTTCCGCTAACTTTTGACAAAAAGTTTAATTTTTCATGAACTCATTATGCACCTCAGCGAATACCTGGGGTGTCTTCTTTCCAAATGGTCACATGTGGGGTATTATACCGCCCCCTGGCATTTTAGGGACTTCTAAAGCGTGAGAAGAAAAAAAAACGCGTAAAAATACTCTTCAAAGGTACCTCTGCTAGTCTTTGCTGTGGGGCAATACCATGGTAACGCCAGTACTCAGAGAAGTATGGCGATGTAGCTTAGTGGCTTTATTAGTACTACGTTATGAGAAATACCCTGTATATTGACAACTTTGAATAAAAATGTAAAAAGTTGTCATATGTTTTCTATATTTCTCACACTCCAGCATGGTATATGTAAAAATACACTTAGAAACACATCGCCCTACTTCTGAGTACGGCGATACCATTACGCGAGGACACTTTGCAGCCAAGATGCTAAAGGGCCCTAACACCAATGAGTACCTTTAGGATTTTACAGGCCATTTTTACGCATTTGGGACTTCACGCTTTAGCACTCTAAATGCCAGGGCAGTATACCACAAGTGACCCAGGACACTTAGTATTCCAGGAGGGGCATGGCGAGTTCACAGAAAAAAAAAAAAAGAAGTACAAGTTAGCGGAAATTGTTTTTTTTTTTTTTTTTACAGTCTCATATTCCACTAACTTTGACAAAATAAATTTCCATGAACTCGCCATACCCCTACGGAACACCTTGGGGTGTCTTCTTTCAAAATGGGGTCACATGTGGGTTTTTGGTAATGCCTGGCATTTGAGGGTCTCCGAGAATCATTACACGTATGGCCAGCATTAGGAGTTTCTGCATTCTCCGATACTGAGCATACGGGTACGAGATTTTTTTTTCCGTCAGCCTGCGCTGAAAAAAAAAAATGAACGGTACAGATTTCTTCATCTCGCATCGATCAATGAATAAATCTCTGCCAAAATCAGTGACTGCAAGTGGTGGGCTGGGCGCCAGCTACCCAACAAGTAGCTAACTAACTGGTGGTGATAGGACCCTTATGCCCCATTCACACGTCCGCAATTTGCTTGCGGAACGGAATTGCAGACCATTCATTCATGGGGACAGACTTTGTCCCGCCTCGGATCCGGAATTACGGATCCGCGCTTCCGGGGGTCTGCACTTCCGTTCGCAAAAATATAGAACATGTCCCATTCTTGTCCGCACTGCGGACAAGAAAAAGTATTTTCTATATAGTTCTGGCAATGTGCGGATCTGCAAAATGCGAGCACATTGCCGGTGTCCGTGTTTTGAGGATCTGTGGATCGGATCCGCGGATCGAATCCGCGGATCGGATCCATGGATCCGTGAATCCACGGATCCGCAAAACACATATGGACGCCTGAATGGAGCCTTACAAGGGGTGTGATCAATGACAGGGGTGATCAGGGGTCTAGATGGGGTGATCAAGGGGTTAATAGGTGAGGGGGGTGGGGGGTTAGTGTAGTGTTTGGTGCAACTTTACTGTGTTACCTGGTCCTCTGGTGGTCGATCCCAGTAAATGGGACCACCAGAGGACCAGGTAGCAGCTATATCAGACGCTGTTCATAAAACAGCGTCTGATATAGCTGTTTGATGCGATTTATATCCCATCTACAGCCTGCCAGCGATTGATCATCGCTGGCAGGCTGTAGTACAACTCTTCAGACGCCAGACGCTGTTCACAGGAAGTCTCGCGTCTCGCGAGATGACGCCCCGGCGCGTCCGATCAGAAGAACAGGACCGCCCGCAGGACGCAATCCTGCGTACGGCGGTCCTGAAGCGGTTAAGCACGGCAGGTGGGGTGGTCACGGACAAGCGGACCCGTCGGTCCACAGACTCTGTGGACAGACTCACAATTATTAAAATGAATGAGTCCTGGATCGGCAATGACTTCTTGGCCCCCGCTATCGATTCAGGGCACTGAAGGGTCCCTTGTCCATCCCTCTCCTTTGCTCTCCCTCCCAAACTCCGTTGTCTTTTAATTCTTCATTGACAATTCCCTATGTTTTTAATTGTTTATTAATTTATTTTTTTATTGATATTTATTTGATCGATACTGATTGTTAATTTTTTATCATGTATTTATTAATTTATTTTTTTAATAATAGGGGTTCTGCAGTTTGTTTAAACTGATGATCTATCCTCCGCGCAGTAAACAGTGAGAAGTCCGCGGAGCTCCTGGAGCGCTGCTGCCTTCTCAAACAGCAGATCGGCGGGGGTCCAGGGTGTCGGACTCCCGGCGATCAGATGCTGATGATCTATCCAGAGGATAGATCATCAGTTTAAACAAACTGCAGAACCCTTTAATTATGAATTTGTAAATTTTTAATCAAGTAATGTCTAATTTTCATGTTATATTTTTTATTTGTTTAAAATAATGTTTTTATTTATTGCTTGATTTATTATTTGTTCAATCATGATATAATATTAATTGAAATGTTTAAAATCATGTTTTATTAGATTCATTTCTGGTTGTTCATCATGTGGTGCACTTAGTGTATCTATTTATCTAGTACTGTTTTCAAAATATTATTCTTAGTATATCAACTATTTTTAAGTAACGGTATGAAGTTAGTTTATTTGGGTAAAACTTTTCAAAATATAGATTTTTTACTTTAATAATTTACATAGAAGGCACATTAACTCTGTAGTGGACCACTGCGTTAACACAGCCTGCCCCGCCGTGTGCTGATTCCTCCTAGCCAGAGGCTGGTAGGACTGGCAGGGTTGAGCAGCAGCCCTGTTGTCCTCCGTTTGTCTGTGAGGAGGCATGTGTACCTCCCCTGTGCCTGTCAGCCCCTCCGTGGTGAAGTCTGCTCCGGGCTTTGTGACACTACTCCCCGTGTGTTGTCAAGCCTCGCAGCTAAATGCTTATTCGGCTGCATGACCGGCGATAGCTGAACTAGGCAGCCGGCGATGACCAACAGTAGATGCAGACCATGACAAAGTCATGACCCAGGGGGAGAGGAACTGAACCCAGCAGTAGAGCCGGGTACACTAACACACCCGGCACATGGCAACCAACTTCTTCACTGCCTTCTGGGCTCTGACGATCAGCGCATGACATGGTTGTGCCAATGTCCTTAGCCCTGAGTGTGTACAGCGCCAATCGTGTACGGAGGTAAACATGCCTCCTCACAGACAAACGGAGGGCAACAGAGCCGCTGTTCAACCCTGCCAGTCCTACCGGCCTCTGACTAGGAAGAATCAGCACACGGTGAGGCAGGCTGCATTAATGCAGTGCTCTGTTACTGAGTTTATGTGCCTTATATAGATAACTACAGCTGAATGGTGTTGGCATAGTCGATAGCGTATCCTTACTCATGGATAGAGTGTGTACAAAAGGTAAAATAACTTTCAAGAAAACAATTAAAACTTAAATTATTGACACAAATATAAATGTTACCCCTTTAGTCTTTTACACTGTAAAACCTCTACTGTAACCTGTGTTTCATTATTTTTTCTGTTGTGGTCATGGTCTTGTGGGGGTCCACTCATGAATTCATATTCCTGCTGCAAAGTTACAATCTGCTGTGGTCTGAGGTGTATTCTTTTATTTTTGACGTTGCCCCGGTTTGTTGGCGGGGCCATTCCGGTGAAAATATTACTGCCGCACATTTAGCTGCTGCTGCTACTGCTGCCTGTCATGATCATGTTGAGTTACATTTTAGCCTTTTGAACTTTATGTCTGCTGCTGCTGCCTGTGCTGCTGAATTGGGCCAAGCTACATGTGGCCCTGATAATAGATCACTTCTGAAATCCTGCTGTTGATGCTGCTGCCTGTCATAAACATGATGAGTTACATTGGGGCCTTTTAACATAATGTCTGCTGCTGCCTGTGCTGCTGAATTGGGCAATGCTCCATGTGGCCCTGATAATAGACCACTTCTGAAACCCTGCTGTTGATGCTGCTGCCTGTCATGAACATGTTGATTTACATTTGGACCTTTTAACATAACGTTTGCTGCTGCTGCCTATGCTGCTGAAATTGGCCAAGCTACATGTGGCCCTGATAACAGACCACTTCTGAAATCCTGCTGTTGATGCTGCTGCCTGTCATGAACATGTTGAGTTACATTTGGGCCTTTTAACATATGCTGCTGCTGCTGAATTTGGCCAAGCTACATGTGGCCCTGATAAAAGACCACTTCTGAAATCCTGCTGTTGATGATGCTGCTGCCTGTCATGATCATGTTGAGTTACATTTGGGCCTTTTAACATAACGTCTGCTGCTGCTGCCTGTGCTACTGAATTGGGCCAAGATCCATGTGGCCCTGATAATAGACCACTTCTGAAATCCTGCTGTTGGTGCTACAGCCTCCCATGCTCATGCTGAATTATCTATGGGCCTTTTGAAACATTACCTGCTTTGTTGAGTTGATACATTTTTAGGCTTTGCACAAAATTCTAGGATGTTAGGGCAGTAGTGTTTTACGCCTTAAACAGTTGCGTTACTGCATAGGCTTTCGCCCCACTTTCAAAACTCAGTATGCGATTTCAATACGATAATAGGTATGAGGCTCTGATTGGATAGTTACTGCATGGGCGAATATGTTTTGTGTCCGTATTCATTATATTTTAATTTCTTAAACAACCATGTTGAAAGACATATCTTCTGCTTGTGTACAAAATTGGTTAGTTAGTTTTAGAAGGGTCAAATCATTGTCAACCACCGAGCATAGACAAAACACCTAAATAGAATTCAAGGCATTGGGACTGAACAGTTGTGTAGCCGTCAGAAAAACACATACTAGTGATGTAAAACAAAAAAAAAATCCTCCATTTTCAAGGGGGCATAAGATCAAACTCTAGAGCAATGGAAGAATGTTATGTGGTCAGATGAGTCCAGATTTACCCTGATCAAGAGTTAAGGGCATATCAGGGGAAGAAGAGAGAAAGGGGTTAAGACCGCGCGTCCAACAGTCTAGTGTATACTTCTTCTAGGAAAAAAGGATCCAAGGTGGAGTTCAGTCCCAGATGCCTTCACCTCGTAAAGGGCTCTGCGGATATCCAGAAATATATATAATCGTGAAATACCGTTGAGACACTTTTCCCACTTAATTTCACCAGTCTACTTACTAGATGCCGGCAGATCTTATGTAGTGGTAAATCTCAATTGTGGTGTCTTTCTTCAGCAATATATATACTTCATGCACTATAAGGCAATAAACACTCCGCTGGTGCAGTAATTTCTTAAAACATAATTGCCAATTTTTAATATATACTCACAAGAGTCAGAATTAAAACAGCATTAAACACATCCAGTCGCTTGCCCGACCCGGGTTTCACTCACAGAGCTTCGTCAGGGGCGTCTACTTCCTCCCCACCCCATCCTCTTTTTAAACCATTTCCTGCTCTTTTTAACCCTTACTTATCAAGGATAAACCATAAAAGTGCCTGATTCAATGGAAACTATAAAGTGCAATTCGCATGATGCGATTTCTCCTCCCTGAACTATTCGCATGTTCCGATTATTCTAAAAGCTATTTTATGCAGGCGTGTTCACAAACTTGATCTGATGTCAAAATCAACATTTAAACCTTTGGGCTGCAAGGTTCCCAACTCATAAATCCAGCGTGCCTCGCATCGATCTATTTTGGACATATAATCACCACCCCTCCAGTTCTTTTCAACCAGCTCCAATCCCATAAATCTCAAGCCACAGGGATTTTTTTGATGTCTTAATTTGAAATGCCTAGAAACTCCATGTGTTTCAAGACCTTTTTTTATATTATTCACGTGTTCGTATAATCGTGTTTTGATCTTGCGTGTGGTCCTGCCCACATACTGGAGGCCACACGGGCACTCCAGCATGTAGACAGCCCCAATACTTTCACATGACAAATTGCCTTTTATTTTTAGATCTAAATTTTTTGAATTAGAGTGGACTATTGCTGTTTTACTTTCTCTTTCCTTCGAATGCCTTGATTTACACGCAGCGCAAAAACCGCACCAATTAAAACAATTGCGCGTTTTGCCCTTTTTATCTTCTGGAATCGCACTATGTACGATTTTGTTCTTTATATTCGGGGCCTTTTTAAACACTATTTTCGGTCTCTCTGGGATTTTTGTTCCTATGACTGGGTCATTTCTAAGAATAGCCCAATTTTTCTTAATTATGTTTTTCAGTTGATTCGCTTGGGTGTTATATCCTGTCATGAAGCAAAAATTAAAGTCAGCTGTAATTTTCTCTTTTTTGTTTCTCTCACTTCCTTTCTCTATATTTTCACTATAGCTTGCTAGTTCTTTTTCACAATAACCTTTTTCTATGAACCTCTTCTGTATGATGCGGCTCTGTTCCCTAAAAACCGCAACGTCTGAACAATTCCGGTGGATTCTTGCGATCTGACCCTTAGGGATGTTCTTAAGCCATGGATGGTAATGGCAACTGTCTGTACTGATATAACCATTAACATCTGTCTTTTTGAAAAAGGTTTTGGTTTTGAAAATTCCATCTTGTACATAAATTGTCAGATCTAAAAAATCCACCGCAACTTGACTTATGTGACTAGTGAATTTTAAGTTCCACTGATTGTCATTCAAATGCTCAATAAATTCTCGCAAACCCTCTTCTTTTCCTTCCCAGACCAGCAGGCAGTCATCGATATACCTTTTCCAGATGTTCAATTTGCCCTTCCCTCCAACTTTGCCAAGTATTGGATCGATAAAAACTTTCTCCCAGGCTGTCATAAAAATATTCGCGAAACTGGGGGCGAATTTCGCCCCCATCGCCGTCCCGACTTGCTGCACATAATACGTTCCTTTGAAGCAGAAATAGTTGTGCTCCAAGCAAAATTGCACACATTCTAATATAAAATTAGCCTGTTCAGGATTCATTGATGCGTCTCCATCTAACGCATCTTTAACTGCACGTAACCCCAAATCTTTTGGTATAACAGTGTATAGGGAACAAACATCAACTGTTGCGATCCAAACGCTCTCATTCCACTTTTCAGATTGTCTCATTAATTCCAGGACACTACTCGAGTCCTTCAAATAAGAGGGAGCTGCAACTGCATATTTTTGAAGGAATTTATCTACATATTCGGTCACCCTACTGGTCAGGGAATTAATTCCCGACACAATGGGGCGCCCGGTGGATTAACTGTGTCTTTGTGAAGTTTGGGTAGTTGATATATTACTGGCGTGACTGGGTTCTTAATCTGTAAGTATTCCAGTTCCCTCTTATTCAAGATTCCTCGATCATGTCCTTTTTTTAACATTTGATACAGTTTTATTTTGTAATTTTCTACCGGATTATTCTTAAGTCTTGCATAAGTTATCTGGTCTGACAACTGTCTTTCAATTTCTGCTTCATATTTTTCGCGATCCAATACGACCACCCCTCCCCCCTTATCTGCTGGTTTCACAACTATTTTCCGATTTCCCTCTAATGTTTTCAGTGCTTTCACTTCTCCTTTTGTTAAATTATAAGTTTTAGATGAGACTTGTATTTTTTCAACATCATTGAGCAATGCAGTTTTAAAGGCCTCGATACACTCATTGTTACTGTTTTTTGGGAAGAAAGAAGATCTATTTTTAAGGTCAGTGTGTGTAAATTCATCATCCACTTTCTGGTTTCTCACTTCAGCAGGTTTAGTCTCTAGGAAGTATTTTGTGAGATTGAGTTTTTTTATAAACCTATGTATATCTAGGAACGAATCAAACTTATTCAGATTTTTTGATGGTGCAAATTTTAGACCCTTTGAGAGTACTCTTTCCTCCTCTTCTCCTAATTTGTAATTACTCAAATTGAAGATCCCTGTTCCACCTTCTTGTTTTTCTTGTGGTTTGGCTCTATGCTTTTTTCCCCCTCTTCTGCCTCTAGTAATGGTCTTTTTTGCG
The DNA here is from genome assembly GCA_033119425.1 of Bufotes viridis. Taxonomy (NCBI): domain Eukaryota; kingdom Metazoa; phylum Chordata; class Amphibia; order Anura; family Bufonidae; genus Bufotes; species Bufotes viridis. The sequence goes on from CM065589.1 coordinate 241,144,170, forward strand.
GGGTAGCTAGTTTTTGGTCTTTGTTGTTCACTATTATTTTTGGACTCGGTTGTATTGCCTCTAATCGTACTTTCTTTTGACTTCCCTGTTGGGATATATCCTCTGTTTCTCTCTGTATCCCTCTGGTTAGTTGGTGGGGAAAATTTTGACAATTTTGAGATTGGTTAGTCTCATTTCTTGTGAAGGTTTCTTGTCTGTTACCATAATTTCTATCGAACCTTCTAAACTGTTGTGTGTTAGGATTCCTCTGATCAAAAAATTATTCCTATAATTATCTCTAAAATAATCTCCTCCATGAAAATACTGTTTCGGATAGTAATTATTATAGCCATTTCTCCCTCCCATAAACCCATGACCATGATTACTGAATTGCATTCTATTCTCAATGAAGCCTTTCTGCTCTCTGTTATATCTTCTCATATCCCCTTGTTGCCTATATGTTTGATTGGGATAGCTGTTATTTCTATTTTGCGGAAAAGTGTTTGTATTGGATGTTAATCTGTGCTCTTTTGTTTCTCCACTTCTTTTGATCCTTCACTCCTACTCAAATCCTCACACTGTTCTTTTCTATTCCTCCATTTATACACCTTATTTGTAGAATATTCTTCACATGTCTTTTTATATTTCTTTTGTTTTTTATTTTTAATTTCTTTCTCTAATTCCTCTAGATTTTTTGGGATTTTTACTCAGTTCCATGTATTCTGGTTCCTTCTTATATGGATCCAGAATTCCTTGTATGCGATCTATATTTTGTGCAATATTAGCTAACTTTCTTTTTCTAATCCTTATAATAAATTCAATAGCCTTCAGACCACACGAATTCATCAGACATTCCCAATCATTTAAATCCTCTTTTCTTTCTGTATTGAGAGGTAACTGCCATCTCAGACCCTCTGGGATCTTTTTTTCCATGAGAAATTTCTCAAGGGCTAAAATTTCCCAGGTGGTCCTGATTTCTTTGGCCAAGTCCCTTTCAAGCTCTAAAAATATCTCACTCAAATTACTCTCAATCTTGGCCATTTCCTGTGGAGCAAAGATGAGTTCAGGATCACAGACTAAACTTGCTCTAAAATCAAAGATATCCATCGTCACTTCACTAGTAATCTCCAAAGTACAGTCACAAACAATTAATAGTCACCAGTGAACTCACTGAGTCAGAATTAAAACAGCATTAAACACATCCAGTCGCTTGCCCGACCCGGGTTTCACTCACAGAGCTTCGTCAGGGGCGTCTACTTCCTCTCCCACCCCATCCTCTTTTTAAACCATTTCCTGCTCTTTTTAACCCTTACTTATCAAGGATAAACCATAAAAATGCCTGATTCAATGGACCACCTGGGAAATTTTAGCCCTTGAGAAATTTCTCATGGAAAAAAAGATCCCAGAGGGTCTGAGATGGCAGTTACCTCTCAATACAGAAAGAAAAGAGGATTTAAATGATTGGGAATGTCTGATGAATTCGTGTGGTCTGAAGGCTATTGAATTTATTATAAGGATTAGAAAAAGAAAGTTAGCTAATATTGCACAAAATATAGATCGCATACAAGGAATTCTGGATCCATATAAGAAGGAACCAGAATACATGGAATTGAGTAAAAAATCCCAAAAAAATCTAGAGGAATTAGAGAAAGAAATTAAAAATAAAAAACAAAAGAAATATAAAAAGACATGTGAAGAATATTCTACAAATAAGGTGTATAAATGGAGGAATAGAAAAGAACAGTGTGAGGATTTGAGTAGGAGTGAAGGATCAAAAGAAGTGGAGAAACAAAAGAGCACAGATTAACATCCAATACAAACACTTTTCCGCAAAATAGAAATAACAGCTATCCCAATCAAACATATAGGCAACAAGGGGATATGAGAAGATATAACAGAGAGCAGAAAGGCTTCATTGAGAATAGAATGCAATTCAGTAATCATGGTCATGGGTTTATGGGAGGGAGAAATGGCTATAATAATTACTATCCGAAACAGTATTTTCATGGAGGAGATTATTTTAGAGATAATTATAGGAATAATTTTTTGATCAGAGGAATCCTAACACACAACAGTTTAGAAGGTTCGATAGAAATTATGGTAACAGACAAGAAACCTTCACAAGAAATGAGACTAACCAATCTCAAAATTGTCAAAATTTTCCCCACCAACTAACCAGAGGGATACAGAGAGAAACAGAGGATATATCCCAACAGGGAAGTCAAAAGAAAGTACGATTAGAGGCAATACAACCAAGTCCAAAAATAATAGTGAACAACAAAGACCAGAAACTAGCTACCCCGCAAAAAAGACCACTACTAGAGGCAGAAGAGGGGGAAAAAAGCATAGAGCCAAACCACAAGAAAAACAAGAAGGTGGAACAGGGATCTTCAATTTGAGTAATTACAAATTAGGAGAAGAGGAGGAAAGAGTACTCTCAAAGGGTCTAAAATTTGCACCATCAAAAATCTGAATAAATTTGATTCGTTCCTAGATATACATAGGTTTATAAAAAACTCAATCTCACAAAAATACTTCCTAGAGACTAAACCTGCTGAAGTGAGAAACCAGAAAGTAGATGATGAATTTACACACACTGACCTTAAAAATAGATCTTCTTTCTTCCCAAAAAACAGTAACAATGAGTGTATCGAGGCCTTTAAAACTGCATTGCTCAATGATGTTGAAAAATACAAGTCTCATCTAAAACTTATAATTTAACAAAAGGAGAAGTGAAAGCACTGAAAACATTAGAGGGAAATCGGAAAATAGTTGTGAAACCAGCAGATAAGGGGGGAGGGGTGGTCGTATTGGATCGCGAAAAATATGAAGCAGAAATTGAAAGACAGTTGTCAGACCAGATAACTTATGCAAGACTTAAGAATAATCCGGTAGAAAATTACAAAATAAACTGTATCAAATGTTAAAAAAAGGACATGATCGAGGAATCTTGAATAAGAGGGAACTGGAATACTTACAGATTAAGAACCCAGTCACGCCAGTAATATATCAATTACCCAAACTTCACAAAGACACAGTTAATCCACCGGGGCGCCCCATTGTGTCGGGAATTAATTCCCTGACCAGTAGGGTGACCGAATATATAGATAAATTCCTTCAAAAATATGCAGTTGCAGCTCCCTCTTATTTGAAGGACTCGAGTAGTGTCCTGGAATTAATGAGGCAATTTGAAAAGTGGAATGAGAGCATTTGGATCGCAACAGTTGATGTTTGTTCCCTATACACTGTTATACCAAAAGATTTGGGGTTACGTGCAGTCAAAGATGCGTTAGATGGAGACGCATCAATGAATCCTGAACAGGCTAATTTTATATTAGAATGTGTGCAATTTTGCTTGGAGCACAACTATTTCTGCTTCAAAGGAACGTATTATGTGCAGCAAGTCGGGACGGCGATGGGGGCGAAATTCGCCCCCAGTTTCGCGAATATTTTTATGACAGCCTGGGAGAAAGTTTTTATCGATCCAATACTTGGCAAAGTTGGAGGGAAGGGCAAATTGAACATCTGGAAAAGGTATATCGATGACTGCCTGCTGGTCTGGGAAGGAAAAGAAGAGGGTTTGCGAGAATTTATTGAGCATTTGAATGACAATCAGTGGAACTTAAAATTCACTAGTTACATAAGTCAAGTTGCGGTGGATTTTTAGATCTGACAATTTATGTACAAGATGGAATTTTCAAAACCAAAACCTTTTTCAAAAAGACAGATGTTAATGGTTATATCAGTACAGACAGTTGCCATTACCATCCATGGCTTAAGAACATCCCTAAGGGTCAGATCGCAAGAATCCACCGGAATTGTTCAGACGTTGCGGTTTTTAGGGAACAGAGCCGCATCATACAGAAGAGGTTCATAGAAAAAGGTTATTGTGAAAAAGAACTAGCAAGCTATAGTGAAAATATAGAGAAAGGAAGTGAGAGAAACAAAAAAGAGAAAATTACAGCTGACTTTAATTTTTGCTTCATGACAGGATATAACACCCAAGCGAATCAACTGAAAAACATAATTAAGAAAAATTGGGCTATTCTTAGAAATGACCCAGTCATAGGAACAAAAATCCCAGAGAGACCGAAAATAGTGTTCAAAAAGGCCCCGAATATAAAGAACAAAATCGTACATAGTGCGATCCCAGAAGATAAAAAGGGTAAAACACGCAATTGTTTTAATTGGTGCGGTTTTTGCGCTGCGTGTAAATCAAGGCATTCGAAGGAAAGAGAAAGTAAAACAACAATAGTCCACTCTAATTCAAAAAATTTAGATCTAAAAATAAAAGGCAATTTGTCATGTGAAAGTCTTGGGGCTGTCTACATGCTGGAGTGCCCGTGTGGCCTCCAGTATGTGGACAGGACCACACGCAAGATCAAAACACGATTATACGAACACGTGAATAATATAAAAAAAGGTCTTGAAACACATGGAGTTTCTAGGCATTTCAAATTAAGACATCAAAAAAATCCCTGTGGCTTGAGATTTATGGGATTGGAGCTGGTTGAAAAGAACTGGAGGGGTGGTGATTATATGTCCAAAATAGATCGATGCGAGGCACGCTGGATTTATGAGTTGGGAACCTTGCAGCCCAAAGGTTTAAATGTTGATTTTGACATCAGATCAAGTTTGTGAACACGCCTGCATAAAATAGCTTTTAGAATAATCGGAACATGCGAATAGTTCAGGGAGGAGAAATCGCATCATGCGAATTGCACTTTATAGTTTCCATTGAATCAGGCACTTTTATGGTTTATCCTTGATAAGTAAGGGTTAAAAAGAGCAGGAAATGGTTTAAAAAGAGGATGGGGTGGGGAGGAAGTAGACGCCCTGACGAAGCTCTGTGAGTGAAACCCGGGTCGGGCAAGCGACTGGATGTGTTTAATGCTGTTTTAATTCTGACTCTTGTGAGTATATATTAAAAATTGGCAATTATGTTTTAAGAAATTACTGCACCAGCGGAGTGTTTATTGCCTTATAGTGCATGAAGTATATATATTGCTGAAGAAAGACACCACAATTGAGATTTACCACTACATAAGATCTGCCGGCATCTAGTAAGTAGACTGGTGAAATTAAGTGGGAAAAGTGTCTCAACGGTATTTCACGATTATATATATTTCTGGATATCCGCAGAGCCCTTTACGAGGTGAAGGCATCTGGGACTGAACTCCACCTTGGATCCTTTTTTCCTAGAAGAAGTATACACTAGACTGTTGGACGTGCGGTCTTAACCCCTTTCTTTCTAAACCGCAAAGTGTGAACTGATCTCCACACACATACAAGACCTGCAGCGTAGTACCACTGGATCTTCACTGGTGACTATTAATTGTTTGTGAGGGGAAGAAGAGAGGCAGATGAAGAGATGCACCCATCATGCCTACAGACTACTGTACAAGCCTGTGGGGACATTACAATGATCTGGGATTGCTGCAGTTGGTCGGGTTGAGGTTCAGCAACAGTATGTTCTCCAATAATTCGTTCCGCAGAGTAGTTTAACTGATTGAGTGACCAGGGTATTAATATATAAATGCATTTTTTCTAAACAGCTGGCAGGGGCAATTTTTAACATTATACTGCCAGCTTGCATCGTGCTCACATTGTGCAATAGTGGTTCACGAAGCATGAGACATTATGTTCTCACAGGGAACAACCACAGAGTCCAGACTGTCACACCTTTAAAAAAAAAAAAAATTGATTGGGTTATTAAAATTAAAAAAAAAAACTTGAAGTGTACTTACCTGCAAGTATTCTGCCTAGTTACAACTGGTAACTTATGAGTCGGCATTCAATTACTGCGTTAACTGTAGATGCTGTATGTCCTGATCGTGTGTAGATAACCATCATGGACCTGATTTTCTCCTTTGCACTTTAACAAGTATAGATTATGAATTCTCTTAACCTGGTTTGCATGTTTCGTATTCTCGCATGTGCTCAGCTAATTTATGTATTGTCAATATTCAGACAGTAAAATATGTATTTAAATAATCTTTAAAAAAACACATTTTATCAAGTGTTGTTCGACTTCTTTCACAAAATGAAGTTATTTTACTTTATTTTATTTTTTTTATTTTTATTTTCAAATAAGTGTGGTTTGGGGCGGCTATGTTGTGGTTGACACTGTAGCAAGGTGTGGACCGCATGTGGCCTTCCCTTGTCAAAAGGTCTTGTGCAGTTAATATTGTACAGGACTGATTGATGAACATACTAAAATTTTTATAGATATATATATTTTTTTTGTTCACATACGGATTTAGGTTCTAACATGGTGTTGTCTGTTGTTCTGGGAGGGATGGCTGACTTCCGTGTTTGGCGTTATACTCATCCTTGTCTAAATCCAGTTTTGTGAATGGAGCCGTATAGCAACATGTATATATGGATAGGTACTTTTCTAGTTTATGTTACTTATTGGCAATTATGTAATGAGGATTTTCACATGCTAATTATATATAACCACTGCTTTAAAATTTTCAGTATAAACTGTGTACTATATGCTGTTTTTGAAGCCATGTCACCAGTTACAGAATTCATATACTCAGAGTCATGTAATCACATGTTTCTGTCTGCACTGCGGAAGCAATGCTACAACATGCAAAGTATAAAAAATGTTTTGTTTTTTTTTGGGGGGTGGGGTAATAAGGATTGATTGTAAATAAATTTTTTACAGTTTGTACAAGTTAACTTAAGGATTTAGCTCATTTAATGAAAAAAAAAATTGTAGTTATTACTCTGTTCAAGTCTGTATTTTAGTAGTTAATTGTTTTATTAAAAAATACATTTATTATTTACAAAAATATGAAATTTATGTTAGTACATAAAATAATTTAGTCATTAGGACAATTAACAAAAAAGTTTATTTTAAATGTTACTTTGCACTATTAGAATGCCTTGCTCGGTACTTAATATTTAATAAACAGACAATTTGTGTTTGAACTTACGTGGCCTTTGGTTATTGTGATATGCTAATTGTTAATAATTTAAATTGGCTTCACTAAATAAATTTTTTTGGGGGTGGGATAGAATTACGGATGTAACCAAATAACTACTAACAAGCTTCGTTTTCGGTAGTATACTTTTTGTAGTATACTTTGGTAGTTATTTAACACATATGTCGGGGGCACATTCCAGGGAATACAATACAGCTACAAACTACATGCTGCTGTTTGTTCCTGCAGAGTTAGTCAGGGCTATGTGTAGATCTTAAACGACAACGTTAAATAACCATCTGCCTGCTGCTTTGGCAAAATGATTCGGAGATTGATTTAGGCATTATAATCCACTGTTGCCTATGACTGATGCTATTTTCCTGATCCTTACGAATGATGTGTAGCCCATATACACAACCGTTACCAATGACTACTGCTATTATCATGATCCTTTGGAGTTATGTGTAGGCCTTATACTACCCCATTTCTATATACCTACGGATGCTGTATGTCAAGATACTGATGAGTTTGGGAATGGACTCTAGGGGCCTTTACTGTAAACAAATGTTTAACAATTATACAGAAAACTGCATTTTTTTTTAATTTAAAAAAATAAAACATTAAACAATATAATTTCACAATAAAATCTTTAGAATTCTAAAATTAAAATAAAATTTTAAAATGAAGAATTCCCACTAGGGCAATGCATTCATTGTGTTTAAAAAGGTTTAAAAGCACATCCACGGCCTTAGCATGCTTGTCTTCCAATTTGCTTAATCAGTGAGCAAACTGGAGCTTCATCTCTCTCATTTTTCTGCCATGGTGCTCCCGGAACGCCTGCACATCTTTGCGGTGCTCCCACTCAAGCTCCAAAATTTTCTTGTGCATTTCTTTCAGTACTGTAAAAATAAATAAATAAATAAAAATAAAAAATAATTGGTCAGCATATTAAAAGCTATTTAGTGATTATTGTATAAAGCTTTTGACTAATGGTGATTGTAGGAGCCAAACTGACTGTTAAGAAACACTTCCTCTGAGGCTCTGTCTACATAAAATCAGATTGTTGGATGTATAATCTGCTATTGTGGCCAGAATAGTATTTGGCATACAGGTTATAATTTACCTCTGCTATGTCAGCTGTAACAAAAGGTTTGAACTATTGGTATGAATGAGAGGGCTCTTGTGATTTTTGTCATTTTTAAATCAGATGTCACCAATAGAAAATAATTAATTCATCTACAACATAACCATAAACTGCGGGTCTGATCTTATCCTTGCTCCAATATCTGTTGCAGTATAAAAAAAAAAGCATATAATCAGATTTTATAACCTTAAATCTAATATTTCACTTTCAAACACTAATCATTTTTGGCTTGGTGGTTGAGATGATGAATAAATGTTGGTGGCTATGGCTAAGTTACGGCAGCAGCAAGGCAGCGCACGGCGAGAGGTTCCCCGGACTTAAACTACGACATGCAGAGCTTTTAGTTAGACTGTCTCTCGTTGTGTGCTGCCTTGCTGCTGCCTCAGCTGTGCAGTTATGTTCAAAAGCCTTTTGTGGTGTGTATTAGTGGAAAAATAAAAAATATATTCGCCGATCAGCGGTGCAGTTATATGTTCTAAAGCTGTTTGTGGCATGTATTAGTGGAAAAATAAAAAATATATTTGCCGATTAGCAGTGCAGTTACATGTTCAAAAGCCTTTTGTGGCGTATATTAGTGGAAAAAGAAAAAAAATTATTTGCCATCCAGTGGTGCAGTTATACGTTCTACAGCCATTTGTGGCATGTATTAGTGGAAAAAGAAAAAATATATTTGCCATTTAGCTGTGTAGTTTTATGTTCTAAAGCCGCTTGTGGCATGTATTAGTGGAAAAAGAAAAAACATATTTGCCTATCAGCGGTGCAGTTATGTTCACAGTTATGTTCAAAAGCCTTTTGTGGTGTGTATTAGTGGAAAAAAATATATATATTTGCCGATCAGCGGTGCAGTTATATGTTCTAAAGCTGTTTGTGGCATGTATTAGTGGAAAAATAAAAAATATATTTGCCGATCAGCAGTGCAGTTATATGTTCTAAAGCCTTTTGTGGCGTATATTAGTGGAAAAAGAAAAAAATGTATTTGCCATCTAGCGGTGCAGATAAACGTTCTACAGCCATTTGTGGCATGTATTAGTGGAAAAAGAAAAAATATATTTGCCATTCAGCTGTGTAGTTTTATGTTCTAAAGCCGTTTGTGACATGTATTAGTGGAAAAAGAAAAAACATATTTGCTGATCAGCGGTGCAGCTATGTTCAAAAGCCTTTTTTAGTGAGTGTTAGTGGAAAAATAAAAATATATTTGCCGATTAGCGGCGCAGTTATATGTTCTAAAGCTGTTTGTGGCATGTATTAGTGCAAAAAGGAAAAATATATTTCCCGATCAGCGGGGCAGTTATATAAGCCGATTGTTGCGTGTATTAGTGGTAAATATATATATATATATATATATATATATAATTTGCTGATCAGCGGTGCAGTTATGTGTTCAAAAGCCTTTTGTGGTGTTTATTAGTGGAAAAAGAAAAAAAACAAAATTGCCTATCAGCGGTGCAGTTATATGTTCCAAAGCAGTTTGTGTAGAGTTGAGCAAACCCAAACTATATAGTTTGGGTTCGTACCGAATTTTGGGGTGTTCGGTACACGGACCCGAACCCGAACATTTTCAAAAAAGTTTGGGTTCGGGTCCGTTGTTCTGTGATTTCTTCCCGCTTTCTGAAGGGCTGCACAGCAGCTAATCAGCAAGCGTTTTATTTCTTGCGCTAGGAAACCATCACAGCCATGCCTACTAATGGCATGGCTGTGATTGGCTGAGTGCAGCATGTGACCCAGCCTCATTATAAGCTGGAGTCAAGTACTGCAGCACATCACTCTGCTGCGATCAGGAACAGAATAGGGCAGAAATCAGAAGAACCTGTGCTACTGTAATCCACAAGATACAGCAAAAAGAGAGGGAGGGAGCTTCAGCAATCCAACATTTCTGTATCCGTTACTGAGGTGGTGCTCGGCGGCCACTTTAGCCACTGCAGTGTACTGCATGTGTGCCAGCCAGCCAGGGACATCAGCCTAATCCTATTTTGTAGCTCAGTGAAGGAATAAAACCTTTTTTTTTCTGGCGGCTTAAGTCACCTATATTGCCTTTTGGATGTTTAAGCGGTGACATAGTCCATTTGTCTAGTCTGGGATCTGTGGTGCCACAGAGCACTTATGTATACAATGCACTAAACCGTATATTCAATTTCAGTTATCAAATAGTGAATCAGTGTATTTTAGTTAAAAAAAAGTGGTTATCCTGATCCACCAAGCCTATTTTACACAATATATATTTGACATTTTTGCGTTGAAATAGAGAATCCGTGAAATTTTGGGGGAAAAAACGTATTCCTTGTCCACAAAACTGTTCTGCATACACCGTCCAACGACATATTTTAATTTTTCTGCAGGGAAATAGTGCTTCTTTGTTTTTTATAGAAAAAAAAAACCTCATTCAATGTTCACTAGAGTTGAGCGAACACCTGGATGTTCGGGTTCGACGAGTTCGGCCGAACTTTCGAAAAATGTTCGGGTTCAGGATCCGAACTCGACCCGAACTTCATCCCGAACCCCATAGAAGTCAATGGGGACCCGAACTTTTGGGCACTAAAAAGGCTGTAAAACACACCCGGAAAGGGCTAGAGGGCTGCAAAAGGCAGCAAAATGTAGTTAAATCCCCTGCAAACAAATGTAGATAGGGAAATGATGAGTTAACATAAAATAAATAAAAATTAAACAATATTAATTGGAGTGAGGTCCCATAGCACAGAATCAGGCTTCAAGTCACCCACCAATGGAGAAGGTCACTTACTATTATTTTGACCACAGCACCCAGACAAAGGAGAGAGGTCCCACAGCAGAGAACCAGGCATCATATCACCCACCACAGGAGTAGGCCACCATTTAGTTACTTTGACCCCTACACCCAGACGGAGGAGAGAGGTTACACAGCAGAGAATCAGGCATCATATCAACCACCACAGGAGAAGCCACCATTTAGTTACTTTGACCCCTGCACCCAGGAAGAGGAGAGAGGCCCCACAGCACATATTCTGGCATCATATCAGCCACCACAGGAGAAGCCACCATTGAGTTACTTTGACCCCTGCACCCAGGAAGAGGAGAGAGGCCCCACAGCACATATTCTGGCATCATACTAACCACCACAGGAGAATCCACCATTGAGTTACTTTGACCCCTGCACCCAGGAAGAGGAGAGAGGCCCCACAGCACATATTCTGGCATCATATCAGCCACCACAGGAGAAGCCACCATTGAGTTACTTTGACATGTATTAGTGGAAAAAGAAAAAACATATTTGCCTATCAGCGGTGCAGTTATGTTCACAGTTATGTTCAAAAGCCTTTTGTGGTGTGTATTAGTGGAAAAAAATATATATATTTGCCGATCAGCGGTGCAGTTATATGTTCTAAAGCTGTTTGTGGCATGTATTAGTGGAAAAATAAAAAATATATTTGCCGATCAGCAGTGCAGTTATATGTTCTAAAGCCTTTTGTGGCGTATATTAGTGGAAAAAGAAAAAAATGTATTTGCCATCTAGCGGTGCAGATAAACGTTCTACAGCCATTTGTGGCATGTATTAGTGGAAAAAGAAAAAATATATTTGCCATTCAGCTGTGTAGTTTTATGTTCTAAAGCCGTTTGTGACATGTATTAGTGGAAAAAGAAAAAACATATTTGCTGATCAGCGGTGCAGCTATGTTCAAAAGCCTTTTTTAGTGAGTGTTAGTGGAAAAATAAAAATATATTTGCCGATTAGCGAGCGCAGTTATATGTTCTAAAGCTGTTTGTGGCATGTATTAGTGCAAAAAGGAAAAATATATTTCCCGATCAGCGGGGCAGTTATATAAGCCGATTGTTGCGTGTATTAGTGGTAAATATATATATATATATATATATATATATATATTTGCTGATCAGCGGTGCAGTTATGTGTTCAAAAGCCTTTTGTGGTGTTTATTAGTGGAAAAAGAAAAAAAACAAAATTGCCTATCAGCGGTGCAGTTATATGTTCCAAAGCAGTTTGTGTAGAGTTGAGCAAACCTCAAACATATAGTTTGGGTTCGTGACCCACTTTGGGGTGATTCGGTACACGGACCCGAACCCGAACATTTTCAAAAAGTTTGGAGTTCGGGTCCGTTCATTCTGGTTTCTTCCCGCTTTCTGAAGGGCTGCACAGCAGCTAATCAGCAAGCGCTTTATTTCTTGCGCTAGGAAACCATCACAGCCATGCCTACTAATGGCATGGCTGTGATTAACTGAAGTGCAGCATGTGACCCAGCCTCATTATAAGCTGGAGTCAGAGTACTGCAGCACATCACTCTGCTGCGATCAGGAACAGAATAGGGCAGAAATCAGAAGAACCTGTGCTACTGTAATCCACAAGATACAGCAAAAGAGAGGGAGGGAGCTTCAGCAATCCAACATTTCTGTATCCGTTACTGAGGTGGTGCTCGCGGCCACTTTAGCCACTGCAGTGTACTGCATGTGTGCCAGCCAGCCAGGGACATCAGCCTAATCCTATTTTGTAGCTCAGTGAAGGAATAAAACCTTTTTTTCTGGCGGCTTAAGTCACCTATATTGCCTTTTGGATGTTTAAGCGGTGACATAGTCCATTTGTCTCAGTCTGGGATCTGTGGTGCCACAGAGCACTTATGTATACAATGCACTAAACCGTATATTCAATTTCAGTTATCAAATAGTGAATCAGTGTATTTTAGTTAAAAAAAGTGGTTATCCTGATCCACCAAGCCTATTTTACACAATATATATTTGACATTTTTGCGTTGAAATAGAGAATCCAGTGAAATTTTGGGGAAAAACGTATTCCTTGTCCACAAAACTGTTCTGCATACACCGATCCAACGACATATTTTAATTTTTCTGCAGGGAAATAGTGCTTCTTTGTTTTTTATAGAAAAAAAACCTCATTCAATGTTCACTAGAGTTGAGCGAACACCTGGATGTTCGGGTTCGACGAGTTCGGCCGAACTTTCGAAAATGTTCGGGTTCGGGATCCGAACTCGACCCGAACTTCATCCCAACCCGAACCCCATAGAAGTCAATGGGGACCCGAACTTTTGGGCACTAAAAAGGCTGTAAAACACACCCGAAAGGGCTAGAGGGCTGCAAAAGGCAGCAAATGTAGTTAAATCCCCTGCAAACAAATGTAGATAGGGAAATGATGAGTTAACATAAAATAAATAAAAATTAAACAATATTAATTGGAGTGAGGTCCCATAGCACAGAATCAGGCTTCAAGTCACCCACCAATGGAGAAGGTCACTTACTATTATTTTGACCACAGCACCCAGACAAAGGAGAGAGGTCCCACAGCAGAGAACCAGGCATCATATCACCCACCACAGGAGTAGGCCACCATTTAGTTACTTTGACCCCTACACCCAGACGGAGGAGAGAGGTTACACAGCAGAGAATCAGGCATCATATCAACCACCACAGGAGAAGCCACCATTTAGTTACTTTGACCCCTGCACCCAGGAAGAGGAGAGAGGCCCCACAGCACATATTCTGGCATCATATCAGCCACCACAGGAGAAGCCACCATTGAGTTACTTTGACCCCTGCACCCAGGAAGAGGAGAGAGGCCCCACAGCACATATTCTGGCATCATACTAACCACCACAGGAGAAGCCACCATTGAGTTACTTTGACCCCTGCACCCAGGAAGAGGAGAGAGGCCCCACAGCACATATTCTGGCATCATATCAGCCACCACAGGAGAAGCCACCATTGAGTTACTTTGACCCCGCACCCAGGAAGAGGAGAGAGGCACCACAGCACATATTCTGGCATCATATCACACACCACAGGAGAAGGCCTCTTTCAGTGATTTAGGCCTTTGGACCCAGACAGAGGAGAGAGGCACCACAGCACATATTCTGGCATCATATCAGCCACCACAGGAGAAGCCACCATTGAGTTACTTTGACCCCTGCACCCAGGAAGAGGAGAGAGGCCCCACAGCACATATTCTGGCATCATATCACCCACCACAGGAGTAGGCCACCATTTAGTTACTTTGACCCCTACACCCAGACGGAGGAGAGAGGTTACACAGCAGAGAATCAGGCATTTAGATCACCCACCACAGGAGTAGGCCACCATTGAATCAGACCCCGGCAACCATGTCAGATGGCACAAGCATAAGCTTTATATCAATCAGCACAGGAGAAGGCGACTTTGAAAGACTTTGACCCCTACACCCAGATGGAGGAGAGAGGTTTCACAGCAGAGAATCAGGCATCATATCAACCACCACAGGAGAAGCCACCATTTAGTTACTTTGACCCTGCACCCAGGAAGAGGAGAGAGGCACCACAGCACATATTCTGGCATCATATCAGCCACCACAGGAGAAGCCACCATTGAGTTACTTTGACCCCTGCACCCAGGAAGAGGAGAGAGGCCCCACAGCACATATTCTGGCATCATATCACCCACCACAGGAGTAGGCCACCATTTAGTTACTTTGACCCCTACACCCAGACGGAGGAGAGAGGTTACACAGCAGAGAATCAGGCATTTAGATCACCCACCACAGGAGTAGGCCCCAATTTAATGGGACCCCGGCAACCATGTCAGATGGCACAACCATCAGCTTCATATCAATCAGCACAGGAGAAGGCGACTTTGAAAGACTTTGACCCCTACACCCAGACGGAGGAGAGAGGTTTCACAGCAGAGAATCAGGCATTTAGATCACCCACCACAGGAGTAGGCCCCCATTGAATCAGACCCTGGCAACCATGTCAGATGGCACAACCATCAGCTTTATATCAATCAGCACAGGAGAAGGCGACTTTGAAAGACTTTGACCCCTACACCCAGATGGAGGAGAGAGGTTTCACAGCAGAGAATCAGGCATCATATCAACCACCACAGGAGAAGCCACCATTTAGTTACTTTGACCCCTGCACCCAGGAAGAGGAGAGAGGCCCCACAGCACATATTCTGGCATCATATCAGCCACCACAGGAGAAGCCACCATTGAGTTACTTTGACCCCTGCACCCAGGAAGAGGAGAGAGGCCCCACAGCACATATTCTGGCATCATACTAACCACCACAGGAGAAGCCACCATTGAGTTACTTTGATCCCTGCACCCAGGAAGAGGAGAGAGGCCCCACAGCACATATTCTGGCATCATATCAGCCACCACAGGAGAAGCCACCATTGAGTTACTTTGACCCCCGCACCCAGGAAGAGGAGAGAGGCACCACAGCACATATTCAGGCATCATATCACACACCACAGGAGAAGGCCTCTTTCAGTGATTTAGGCCTTTGGACCCAGACAGAGGAGAGAGGCACCACAGCACATATTCTGGCATCATATCAGCCACCACAGGAGAAGCCACCATTGAGTTACTTTGACCCCTGCACCCAGGAAGAGGAGAGAGGCCCCACAGCACATATTCTGGCATCATACTAACCACCACAGGAGAAGCCACCATTGAGTTACTTTGACCCCGCACCCAGGAAGAGGAGAGAGGCACCACAGCACATATTCTGGCATCATATCAGCCACCACAGGAGAAGCCACCATTGAGTTACTTTAACCCCTGCACCCAGGAAGAGGAGAGAGGCCCCACAGCACATATTCTGGCATCATATCAGCCACCACAGGAGAAGCCACCATTGAGTTACTTTGACCCCGCACTCCAGGAAGAGGAGAGAGGCACCACAGCACATATTCAGGCATCATATCACACACCACAGGAGAAGGCCTCTTTCAGTGATTTAGGCCTTTGGACCCAGGAAGAGGAGAGAGGCCCCACAGCACATATTCTGGCATCATATCAGCCACCACAGGAGAAGCCACCATTTAGTTACTTTGACCCCTTCACCCAAACAGAGGAGAGAGGTTCCACATCAGAGAATCAGGCATCATATCAACCACCACAGGAGTAGGCCACAATTTAGTTTATTTGACCCCTGCACCCAGGAAGAGGAGAGAGGCCCCACAGCACATATTCTGGCATCATATCACACACCACAGGAGAAGGCCTCTTTCAGTGATTTAGGCCTTTGGACCCAGACAGAGGAGAGAGGTCCCACAGCAGAGAACCAGGCATCATATCACCCACCACAGGAGTAGGCCACCATTTAGTTACTTTGACCCCTACACCCAGACGGAGGAGAGAGGTTACACAGCAGAGAATCAGGCATTTAGATCACCCACCACAGGAGTAGGCCCCAATTTAATGGGACCCCGGCAACCATGTCAGATGGCACAACCATCAGCTTCATATCAATCAGCACAGGAGAAGGCGACTTTGAAAGACTTTGACCCCTACACCCAGACGGAGGAGAGCGGTTTCACAGCAGAGAATCAGGCATTTAGATCACCCACCACAGGAGTAGGCCCCCATTGAATCAGACCCTGGCAACTATGTCAGATGGCACAACCATCAGCTTTATATCAATCAGCACAGGAGAAGGCGACTTTGAAAGACTTTGACCCCTACACCCAGATGGAGGAGAGAGGTTTCACAGCAGAGAATCAGGCATCATATCAACCACCACAGGAGAAGCCACCATTTAGTTACTTTGACCCCTGCACCCAGGAAGAGGAGAGAGGCACCACAGCACATATTCTGGCATCATATCAGCCACCACAGGAGAAGCCACCATTGAGTTACTTTGACCCCTGCACCCAGGAAGAGGAGAGAGGCCCCACAGCACATATTCTGGCATCATATCACCCACCACAGGAGTAGGCCACCATTTAGTTACTTTGACCCCTACACCCAGACGGAGGAGAGAGGTTACACAGCAGAGAATCAGGCATTTAGATCACCCACCACAGGAGTAGGCCACCATTGAATCAGACCCCGGCAACCATGTCAGATGGCACAAGCATAAGCTTTATATCAATCAGCACAGGAGAAGGCGATTTTGACAGACTTTGACCCCTACACCCGGACGGAGGAGAGAGGTTTCAAAGCAGAGAATCAGGCATTTAGATCACCCACCACAGGAGTAGGCCCCAATTTAATGGGACCCCGGCAACCATGTCAGATGGCACAACCATCAGCTTCATATCAATCAGCACAGGAGAAGGCGACTTTGAAAGACTTTGACCCCTTCACCCAAACAGAGGAGAGAGGTTCCACATCAGAGAATCAGGCATCATATCAACCACCACAGGAGTAGGCCACAATTTAGTTTATTTGACCCCTGCACCCAGGAAGAGGAGAGAGGCCCCACAGCACATATTCTGGCATCATATCACACACCACAGGAGAAGGCCTCTTTCAGTGATTTAGGCCTTTGGACCCAGACAGAGGAGAGAGGTCAGAGATTAGCTTCATATCCCCCAGCACAGCAGAAGACCGCTTTATTTGACTTAGGCCTCAGCACCCAGACAGAAGACAGAGGTAGCATGGCAGAGGTTATGGCTTCATGTCACCCGTTAGTTTAACCGGCCACTTTCATCTGGTTAGGCCCCGGCGCCCAGACAGAGAAGAGTTTCATTCAACTGTGGGTTTCATAAAATTTGTATCAAATAAAGAAGTGGCCCGTAGCACAACAAGACATGTTTTAGGCAGTTAATAAGGACTACTCTGCACAAGGGAGGGACAGGTCCTGTGGGATCCATGCCTGGTTCATCTTTATGAAGGTCAGCTTGTCCACGTTGGCTGTGGACAGGCGGCTGCGCTTGTCAGTAATGACGCCCCTGCCGTGCTGAATACGCGTTCAGATAAAACGCTGGCCGCCGGGCAGGAAAGCACCTCCAAGGCATAACATGCTAACTCTGGCCACGTGGACAATTTCGAAACCCAGTAGTTGAATGGGGCCGAACCATCCGTCAGGATGTGGAGGGGTGTGCAGACATACTGTTCAACCATGTTAGTGAAATGCTGCCTCCTGCTAACACGTTCCGTATCAGGTGTCGGTGCAGATAGCTGTGGCGTGGAGACAAAACTTTTCCACATTTCTGCCATGCTAACCCTGCCCTCAGATGAGCTGGCCGTGACACAGCTGCGTTGGCGACCTCTTGCCACTCCTCTGCCTTCACCTTCCACCTGTTCCCCTGTGACATGTGGGAATGCTCTCAAGAGCGCCTCTATCAGCGTAGCGCTTGTACTCGCGCATCTTACGGTCGCGCTCCAGTTCAGGAATTAAAGTGGGCACATTGTCTTTATACCGGGGATCCAGCAGGGTGGCCACCCAGTAGTCTGCACACGTTAAAACGTGGGCAACTCTGCTGTCGTTGCGCAGGCATTGGAGCATATATTCGCTCATGTGGGCCAGGCTACCCATGGGTAAGGACAAGCTGTCCTCTGTGGGAGGCGATCGTCATCGTCCACCGTATCCCCCAGCCACGCACCAGTGATGGGCCTGGGCTGCCACCCCGCTGTGAACTTGCGCCATCCTCGTCCCCCTCCACCTCCTCCTCCTCATCCTCCTCGTCCTCCAGTACAGTGCCTTGGCTGGCGACTTGTGAACCTGTCCTCTGCTGCTTAAACAAACCTCCCTCTGAGCCAATTCGAACAGACTGGCCCGAAAGTGTTAGAAACGAGCCCTCATCCTCCTCCTCCTCCTCCACCTGGGCCACCTCCTCTAACATCATTGCCCTAAGTGTTTTCTCAAGGAGACATAGAAGTGGTATTGTAACGCTGATAACAGTGTCATCGCCACTGGCCATGTTGGTGGAGTACTCGAAACAGCGCAGCAGGGCACACAGGTCTCGCATGGAGGCCCAATCATTGGTGGTGAAGTGGTGCTGTTCGGCAGTACGACTGACGCGAGCGTGCTGCAGCTGAAACTCCACTATGGCCTGCTGCTGCTCGCACAGTCTCTCCAGCATGTGCAAGGTGGAGTTCCACCGGGTGGGCACGTCGCATATGAGGCGGTGAGCGGGAAGGCCGAAGTTCCGCTGTAGCGCAGACAGGCGAGCAGCGGCAGGATGTGAACGGCGGAAGCGCGCACAGACGGCCCGCACTTTATGCAGCAGCTCTGACATGTTGGGGTAGTGGTGAATGAACCTCTGCACCACCAAGTTCAGCACATGCGCCAGGCAAGGGATGTGCGCCAAACCGGCTAGTCCCAGAGCTGCCACGAGATTTCGCCCATTATCGCATACCACCAGGCCTGGCTTGAGGCCCACCGGCAGAAACCACTCGTCGGTCTGTTGTTCAATACCCCGCCACAACTCCTGCGCGGTGTGGGGCCTGTCCCCCAAACATATGAGTTTCAGAATGGCCTGCTGACGTTTACCCCGGGCTGTGCTGAAGTTGGTGGTGAAGGTGTGTGGCTGACCGGATGAGCTGGTGGAAGCAGTGGAGGAGGAAGCCGAGTAGGAGGAGGAGGCTACAGGAGGCAGAGAATGATGCCCTGCGATCCTAGGGGGCGGAAGGACGTGCGCCAAGGAACTGTCCGCCGGGGCCCAGCCGCCACTACATTCATCCAGTGTGCAGTTAGTGAGATATAGCGTCCCTGGCCGTGCTTACTGGTCCACGTATCTGTGGTTAGGTGGACCTTGCCACAAATGGCGTTGCGCAGTGCACACTTGATTTTATCGGACACTTGCATGTGCAGGGAAGGCACGGCTGTCTTGGAGAAGTAGTGGCGGCTGGGAACCACATACTGCGGGACAGCCATGGCCATCAGCTGTTTGAAGCTGTCTGTGTCCACCAGCCGGAATGACAGCATTTCAAAGGCCAGCAGTTTAGAAATGCTGGCGTTCAGGCCAAGGGCTCGAGGGTGACTCGGGGGAATTTGCGCTTCCTCTCTAAGGTTTGAGATATTGAGAGCTGAACGCTGCTGTGTGATATAGTGGAGACGCTAGTTGACGGTGGCGGTGGTGGTGGTGTCGGTGGCACATCCTCTGTTTGCTGCTCGGCAGGTGGCAACATTCCTCTCGAGGCGGAAGCCGAGGCAGCAGCGGTAGAGGGAGCAGGGGAGCCTCAGCGAGTGCCTGGTTTTTAAGGTGTGTACCCCACTGCAGTTCATGCTTTGCATGTAGATGCCTGGTCATGCAGGTTGTGCTGAGGTTCAGAACGTTAATGCCTCGCCTCAGGCTCTGATGGCAGAGCGTGCAAGTCACTCGGGTCTTGTCGGTAGGACATTGTTTAAAGAAGTGCCATGCCAGGGAACTCTTTGAAGCTGCCTTTGTGGGGCTGGGTCCCTGTTGGCGATGTCCAGTAGCAGGCGAACTCTGGGGCGGCGGCTCGTCTGCTTTGGCCCCCTGCTCCCTCTTTGGCTTCGCTGTTGTCTCGGTCTCACCACTACCTCTTCCTCTGAACTGTGAAAGTCATCGCCACGACCTTCAGTCCATGTGGGGTCTAAGACCTCATCGTCCTCTGCATCGTCTTCCACCCAGTCTCCCTCCCTGACCTCCTCCTGTTCAGTCTGCACACTGCAAAAGACGCGGCAGTGGGCACCTGTGTTTCGTCATCATCAGAGACGTGCGGACTCCGATGAGGTGGTATTCCCATGTCCTCTTCATCTGGAGACATAAGTGGTTGTGCGTCAGTGCATGGTATGTCTTCCTCCACTGGGGAAGGGCTAGGTGGACGCCCCTGGGAAACCCTGGAAGCAGAGTCTTCAAACAGAAGAAGAGACTGCTGCATAACTTGTGGCTCAGACCGTTTCCCTGATATGCTTGGGGGTGATGTGACAGACTGATGGGCTTGGTTTTCAGGTGCCACCTGTGCGCTTTCCGCAGAAGACTGGGTGGAAGACCATGTGGTGAACGTGCTGGAAGCACTGTCGGCCACCCAATCGATTAATGCCTGTACCTGCTCAGGCCTTACCATCCTAAGAGCGGCATTGGGCCCCACGAGATATTGCGGTACATTCTGCCGGCTAGTTGAGGGAGTTCGTTCCCTACTGTGTGCGCCTGGGGCCGAACGGCCACGTCCTCTACCAGCAACAGAGGCTCCACGGACACCACCACGACCGCGTCCTCGTCCCTTAATAGTATTTTTCTTCATTGTTGCGATTCAACTCGCACCACAATGAAATATATTATTTTTTATAAGCAAAATCCCCTCACTGGAATACTTTCAGTCTTTTGACTGTATGGATTACAGATGGAATGACTGTTATATGTGAGTACCGCTTTCTTTGACAGATTCTAGTATGGGTACATATATGTTTTCCCAACCCCAGCACATTAATTTGCTAATTCCAGATGTATGAAACGCAGGCCTAACTGTATCTAGTATATTGAACGCCAGATAAACTAACTTGGCCTTTTTTAAATAAAAAAAATTCCCTCACTGGAATACTTTCAGTCTTTTGACTGTATGGATTACAGATGGAATGACTGTTATATGTGAGTACCGCTTTCTTGACAGATTCTAGTATGGGTACATATATGTTTTCCCAACCCCAGCACATTAATTTGCTAATTCCAGATGTATGAAACGCAGGCCTAACTGTATCTAGTATATTGAACGCCAGATAAACTAACTTGGCCTTTTTAAATAAAAAAAAATTCCCTCACTGGAATACTTTCAGTCTTTTGACTGTATGGATTACAGATGGAATGACTGTTATATGTGAGTACCGCTTTCTTTGACAGATTCTAGTATGGGTACATATATGTTTTCCCAACCCCAGCACATTAATTTGCTAATTCCAGATGTATGAAACGCAGGCCTAACTGTATCTAGTATATTGAACGCCAGATAAACTAACTTGGCCTTTTTAAATAAAAAAATTCCCTCACTGGAATACTTTCAGTCTTTTGACTGTATGGATTACAGATGGAATGACTGTTATATGTGAGTACCGCTTTCTTTGACAGATTCTAGTATGGGTACATATATGTTTTCCCAACCCCAGCACATTAGTTTGCTAATTCCAGATGTATGAAACGCAGGCCTAACTGTATCTAGTATATTGAACGCCAGATAAACTAACTTGGCCTTTTTAAATAAATAAAAATTCCCTCACTGGAATACTTTCAGTCTTTTGACTGTATGGATTACAGATGGAATGACTGTTATATGTGAGTACCGCTTTCTTTGACAGATTCTAGTATGGGTACATATATGTTTTCCCAACCCCAGCACATTAGTTTGCTAATTCCAGATGTATGAAACGCAGGCCTAACTGTATCTAGTATATTGAACGCCAGATAAACTAACTTGGCCTTTTTAAATAAAAAAATTCCCTCACTGGAATACTTTCAGTCTTTTGACTGTATGGATTACAGGTGGACTGGTATTAGTAGGGGTGACACAAGCTCACCCAAGTCCCTGATGTAGGATTTCTATGGCACAGACCACTATTACAAGTGATTAATGGACGTTGGGAGAGATTGTGCTGCAGCACTAGTCCCAAGATGGCCGCCGCCTATCAGCCCAGTAACATGTGCCACAAAATGGTCTGCACAACCTTTAAAAAAATAGCCTTGGACTGTGCTGCTAAATCGCTATTGGTCTGAATCCCAGGTGTAGATGTCTGACTTGTTTGGAGCTTTGGAATGCACACTGTGGCAGCTTCTGCTGCAGCACTACAAGTCGCAAAATGGCGGCCGGCGGTCAGCCCAGGTACATGTGGATGGAAAAATCACTCTGGCCACTCTAAAAATAGCCAATCCCTATCAAAAAAGCAGCTCAGCTGCAGTTGTTCAGATGAATCACAGGTGGAGGAGAGAAATTTGCTTCCAGTTATTCAATTATCCCTGCCTATTCTCGCCCTAGCATCAGCTGCGTCTATCCCTGTTCTATTCACATCGGGAGTGAGCACGTCCCGACGTGCGCACAAGCTTATAAAGAGGCTGAGTCACATGCTGCACTCGGCCAATCACAGCCTTGCCAATAGTAGGCATGGCTGCGATGGCATCTTAGGGCAAGTAGTATGATGCATGTTGATTGGCTGCTTTGCAGCCTTTCAAAATGCGCCTAAATACATGCCGAACGACGAACCCGAACCCGAACTTTTTTGAAAATGTCCGGGTTCGGGTCCGGGTCCCGGACACCCCAAAATTCGGTACGAACCCGAACGATGCTCGAACTGTTCTCTCAACACTAATGTTCACCAAACAGTCTGAAATATCCATTCCAACCACCTATTTTAATGATGCTGTGAAATACAGCATAAGTGAATTTTTTTGACAAAAAAGTGGAAATCCTGATTCACAAAGCATTTTTAAATACACCGCCTAAATACCGATTTCACAATACAGCTGAGAAATACCGTATTTTTCGCCCTATAAGACGCACCGGCCGATAAGACGCACCTAGGTTTTTGGGGAGGAAAGTGAGAAAAAAAATATCTTTAACCAAAAGGTGTGCTTTTGGTGGGTTTGGAACTAATGGTGGTCTGTGCATGACACTATTACTGGGGATCTGTGGATGGCACTATTATGGGGGATCTGTGGATTTCACTGTTATGGGGCGGATCTGTGAAAGACACTGTTATGGGGATCTGGGGATGGCACTGTTATGGGGGATCTGGGGATGGCACTGTTATGGGGGATCTGGGGATGGCTCTGTTATGGGGGTTCTGTGTAGGACACTGTTATGGGGGATCTGGGGATCTGTGGATGACGCACTATTATGGGGATCTGGGGATGGCACTGTTATGGGGGATCCCTCGCCTACTGTCTCCATCCCCCATACCATGTAGATTGTAAGCCCTCACGGGCAGGGCCCTCTATCCTTCTGTACCAGTCTGTAACTTGTCTCGTTCATGCTTAAGGCTATTGTCTTATTATGTATGTGCACCGCTTATGATATGTACAGCGCTATGGAATGAATGGCGCTCTAAAAATAAATAATAATAATAATAATAATAATAAAATCTGTAAATGGCACTGTTATGGGGGATCTGGGGATGACACGCTGTTATGGGGGATCTGTGAAGGACACTGTTATGGGGGATCTGTGGATGGCACTGGTATGGGGGATCTGTGGATGGCACTGTTATGGGGATCTGTGGATGGGACTGTTATGAGAAATCTGTTGATAACACTGTTATTTGGGATCTGGGGATGGCACTGTTATATCTGCCATAGATGCTGGTTTTTAATCAGAGTGAGTATAAAGCTGAATGCGACTCACATTACCTGCCAGTTACCATCTGGCTCCAGGAGGAGTGCACAGTGGGCTCAGCATGCATGTTGGTACCTGCATCCCTGGATCTAATGGAGGCTGTTATAGCACCAGAAGGGGTTAATTAGTAAGGTTAAATCCAGCATGCATGCTGGTCTCACACTCCCTGGATCTTGTGTGGCTGTTGTGGCCCATAACAGGTAAGATTTAGCGTTAGGAGGATGTTATGCGGCTATTATGGCCCATAACAGGTCAGATTTAGTGTTAGTACCCGCTCTAGGAGACAACCGTGTCGGGGTGAGTGGGCTTACTACCTTTTGATCAAAATGTAAACCAATGTCTCCACTGTTTGCATATGATATCATTTATGTCCTCTGTAGCTTTCATCTTGGGCAGAGGTCTGGTTACAGAGTGCTGTTGCACCTTGTTGTCTGTATGTATAATCGCCATAGCAACGTGCACCTGTATTCAGGTAGTGCTGACTGAACACCCCCTTTGCGTTTTTCAGTTCAGTAAGAGTCGGAGGTGTGGCAGCCTCCGCTTCAGTCGTGCACACCTGACTAGTCTCTCTGCCATAGATGCTGGTTTTTAATCAGAGTGAGTATAAAGCTGAATGCGACTCACATTACCTGCCAGTTACCATCTGGCTCCAGGAGGAGTGCACAGTGGGCTCAGCATGCATGTTGGTACCTGCATCCCTGGATCTAATGGAGGCTGTTATAGCACCAGAAGGGGTTAATTAGTAAGGTTAAATCCAGCATGCATGCTGGTCTCACACTCCCTGGATCTTGTGTGGCTGTTGTGGCCCATAACAGGTAAGATTTAGCGTTAGGAGGATGTTATGCGGCTATTATGGCCCATAACAGGTCAGATTTAGTGTTAGTACCCACTCTAGGAGACAACCGTGTCGGGGTGAGTGGGCTTACTACCTTTTGATCAAAATGTAAACCAATGTCTCCACTGTTTGCATATGATATCATTTATGTCCTCTGTAGCTTTCATCTTGGGCAGAGGTCTGGTTACAGAGTGCTGTTGCACCTTGTTGTCTGTATGTATAATCGCCATAGCAACGTGCACCTGTATTCAGGTAGTGCTGACTGAACACCCCCCTTTGCGTTTTTTAGTTCAGTAAGAGTCGGAGGTGTGGCAGCCTCCGCTTCAGTCGTGCACACCTGACTAGTCTCTCTGCCATAGATGCTGGTTTTTAATCAGAGTGAGTATAAAGCTGAATGCGACTCACATTACCTGCCAGTTACCATCTTGCTCAAGGAGGAGTGCACAGTGGGCTCAGCATGCATGTTGGTACCTGCATCCCTGGATCTAATGGAGGCTGTTATAGCACCAGAAGGGGTTAATTAGTAAGGTTAAATCCAGCATGCATGCTGGTCTCACACTCCCTGGATCTTGTGTGGCTGTTGTGGCCCATAACAGGTAAGATTTAGCGTTAGGAGGATGTTATGCGGCTATTATGGCCCATAACAGGTCAGATTTAGTGTTAGTACCCACTCTAGGAGACAACCGTGTCGGGGTGAGTGGGCTTACTACCTTTTGATCAAAATGTAAACCAATGTCTCCACTGTTTGCATATGATATCATTTATGTCCTCTGTAGCTTTCATCTTGGGCAGAGGTCTGGTTACAGAGTGCTGTTGCACCTTGTTGACTGTTATATCTGTGTCATCTACAGATCCCCCACCCTATAACAGTGCCATCCACAGACCCCCCACCCACCCCATAACAGTGCCATCCACAGACCCCCCCCCCCCCTTACAGTGTCATCCATAGATCCCCGCCGCTTCAGTGCTGCCTTATACAAATATAAAATCTCTAGGTAATTTGATTCCAGCTCACCCGCCTTTTCTTGCTAGGTGCACCGATGTAAAGAATGAAGCCTTGTTGTAATGGGTTGAAAGGAAGGAAATACGGCACTCAAAATTGATGAATTCGTAGGTTCCTTTATTTGGTCATGCGATATATCAGGTACAGAGGTACAGAAGGATTCATAACCAGTGACGTCCTTGTCTGTCTACGCATTTCAAACGACAACGTTCTTATTCATGACTGAGGAGTGTTCTGAAGTTACCACTTATGTAAGAGAAAAAATGAAAAGAAAAAACCTCCTACCTCCTCCCTTGGCCACTCCCGTAGGAGTGGGTCAGCAGGTGCAGCGGTGATTTGAAATCATTACTACGACTGAAAACCCCAAGGTCCTGATTTTAACCCCATACATCACACAATTTATTTTCTATGTGGATCAAATACAAAAAGAGAAATATATTTATTTAACTATCATAATAAAAATCCAGATAAAAATAAAAAAATTGCTTTTGTGTGTAATTAAAAAGTGTATATATGGACTAGCAGGCAGAATCCTGGCCACTCCGTACATATATCCTTATGCTTTTCTGGGCATCATAAAAAACCTCTATATGCCCAATGAGATGAATAAACACAATAAGGTGAAAGGAAAAAATTCCAAAAGGAAAAACAAAAAGAGCCATATGCACAACACAGCTTTATGTATATATTGGTTTTCATGGTTAATTAATCGCTTGGTCTGCCTGACGTCCATGTACACAAGGGTAATGGCAGAAATTTGTCCATATAGAGACACTGTTTCGATTAGGTGGAGATCTTAAATTAACAGAGGTAATTACAAAAAAAAAAAAAGGGGTTTAAATTTTAGTGTGTTAACTGTATAAACATGTACAATCCTGAGCATATTGTATGCAATAAAAAGCTTCATGATAACGTGGTTAGTACACATGCGTTATCTCTTTCCTAACATTAAGTCCTGCTGGTCTTTTGGTCTTCAGACATAAGATCCAGTAAGCCTCTCTGCACATGCGTTTTTTCAAGTCTCCACCCCGAACAGGTGATTGTATTTTTTCAATGCCGAAGGCAGTGAAAGAACTCAAGCTTCTCTCATGCTTTGAGATAAATTGTTTGGCTGCACTTGAGAGGTTAGTATAGGTGGGATTAGTAATGTAATTTATGTGTTCCATTAGTCTGGTTTTTAGCTTTCTTGTAGTTTTCCCTACATAGAGTAAATACATTTTACAACATATATTACACCTACCGTGTTGCAATTAATGTAGGACTTGATATCATAAATCGTGGAATGGTCACTATCATTAAATGTTTTTGTGGGGGTTACATAGTGGCAGGTTCTGCAGGGAGTACTTCAACATCTACTAAAGCTTGTATATTTGAGCCACGTATTTTGCTCTTTCTTAGATGTGGATGTAAATAGAGAAGGTGACAGAGAGGTCGCCAAGGTTGGCGCTCTTCTGGGGACCACCCTTTAGCCTCCTTCCAACAATTTGTAGAGTGCCTTATCCTCATAAAGGATGGAAATTCACTCTGCCATAGCTTGTTTCACCTGCTGAAACTGTCTGCTATAAGTGAGTATTAGCGTCGGGATTTTGCTTTGATCTTTTTTCCTATTTGTCATTGTCAACTGGTTCCCCTACTGGTATAGATTTTACCGTGTGTAACGGGTGATAACTATTTGCTCGCAACAATGAGTTGCCCGATATGGGTTTAAGATATGTGGCTGTATTAATTGTTTTGTCTATCTCACTGGTCAGGGTTAAATCCAAGAAGTGGATCGTGGAAACATGGTGATTGCCAGTGAATCTAAGATTATAGGGATTGGCATTGAGGTAGTCCTGAAAGAGTGGTATGGCAGACACATCGCCTGACCAGATAATCAGCAGGTCATCAATGTATCTGCCATATCACTCTATGCCCCGCAGGAAGGGATTGTCGACCGTATAAATATACGCCTCCTCCTAATACGACATAACCAGTTTGGCAAGGGAGGGGGAGAATTTTGCTCCCATCAACACGCCTCGTGTCAGGAGATAGAATTTGGAGTCAAACATAAAAAAGTTGTGTGTCAATAAAAAGCTGGTGAAACCTGGTGATTTCAAATCACCCCTGCACCTGCTGACCCACTCCTACAGGAGTGACCAGAGGAGGAGGTAGGAGGTTTTTTATTTTCATTTTTCTCTTACATAAGTGGTAACTTCAGAACACTTCTCAGTCATGAGTAAGAACGTTGTCGTTTGAAACGCGTAGACTGACAAGGGCATCCTGGTTATGAATCATTCTATACCTCTGTACCTGATATATCGCATGACCAAATAAAGGAATCTATGACTTCATCAATTTTGAGTGCCGGATTTCCTTCCTTTCAACAAATACAAAATGTCTCATTAAATTAAAGGTGATTAAACGATTAAACATGCCCCCTCACTTGTAATATTACCGAACACAGTAACAGCTTCTGTACAATGCAGGCAGGCCGGGCGGCAGCATGACTCCCTGACGTTACGTGTCTGCACCGCCTGCTTCATTCATAAAGTAGGCGGTGCAGGCACGTGACATCAGGGAGTTACGCTGCCGCCCGCCCGGCTGGCCTGCCTGCGGAGTACAGAAGCTATTAATGTGTTCAGTAATATTACAAGTGAGGGGGCATGTTTAATCGTTTAATCACTTTTAATTTAATGAGACATTTTATATTTGAATAAGGCAGCACTGGAGCGGTGGGGCCGGAGTACAGTGAACGCACCGGCCCCGCCGCAATTGCCGGCCCCCAGCTCCTCCTCCCAGTCCCTCCCAGCTCATACATCGCAGCCTGCGATGCTGGAGAATCGCAGACTGCTATATAAAATGTCAGCATCCACCCCATAAGAAAAAGTGCGTCTTTTGGGGCGAAAAATACGGTAGTGCATTATTCTTTTTTTTTGTGTGAAAAAAGCTAAATTCCTGCTCCGCAAAGCAGTTGTACATACACAGTATAAATGCCTACATTTAATTTACAGCAGTGAAAAACTGCATTTGTTAATTTTGGTGACAAAAGCCGTGGCATAGTCCATTTGTCTAGTCTGGGACCTGTAGTGCCACAGAGCACTTTTGTGTACTATGCACTAAACCATATATTCAATTTCAGTTATCAAATAGTGCATCAGTGTATTTTAGTTAAAAAAAAGAGGTCATCCTGATCCACCAAGCCTATTTTACCCTGCCAAAATATACCATATTTTCCGGCGTATAAGACGACTTTCGAACACCTGAAAATCTTCTCAAAAGTCGGGGGTCGTCTTATACGCCGGGCTCTCCCTTTTCTGGTAACTCACATGTCTGTGCGGCGCATTGCTTATGTTTATGGTATAAGCAATGTGCCGCACAGACATGTGAGTTACCTCACATGTCTGTGCTGCGCATTGCTTATGTAGCATAAGCAATGCGCCATACAGACATGAGTTACCGGAAGAGGGAGAGCCCGGCGGTTGCAGCGCATAAAGTAAGAGACCAGCCGGCCATGTCTGGTGCTTTTTGACAGGGACCGGCTGGCAGATTTGCAGGGAGACGTTGGTGGGAGCGCAGGATCAGGCAGATGAGGGGCAGAGCAGGCTTTCCTGCCACACATTCCTGCGCCTCCTCTAATTTTTCATACTGCCTGCTCCTGTGTATGGAAGGCTGATGAGAGGCTGGGATGCTGATGAGAGGCTGGGGGGCAGATGAGAGGCTGGAGAGCTGATGAGAGGCTGGGGAGCTGATGAGAGGCTGGGGTAGTCTTATAGTACAAGTATAGCCCAAATCCTATATTTTAACTGGAAAAGTTGGGGGTCGTCTTATATGCCCAGTCGTCTTATGTGCCGGAAAATACGGGTATATTTGACATTTCTGCTGTGAAATAGAGAATACGTGTAATTTTGGGGGAAAAAACGTATTCCTTGTCCACAAAACAGTTCTGCATACACCGTCCAACGACATATTTTATATTTCTGCAGGGAAATAGTGCATCTTTGTTTTTATGTCACGCCAAATTTGTGTTCTAGGTCCCCAAAGCTGGTGTCCATACATAGTATGAATATCTACTGTTAATGTACAACAACAGTTAAAAACTGCATTTTAGGGTTTTATTGAAAAAAGCCGTGTTTTAGGCCGAAAAAAAAGTTGTGCATCCGGCATATAAATAATAAATTTCAATTTACAGTAGTGAAATACTAATTTTCTGTATTTTATTACAAAAATACTTGTACTTGTTCCACAAACCACTTGTACATACAGCATACCAAAACATTTTTTACATTTCCGCATAGAAATTGAGAATCAGTGTATTTTGGGCACAAAAAACATTATTCTGGGTCCCCAGAGAATTTTTATGACGCGGACACTGCCTTAGCGAACGTAATTGTTTACTAGTGGCAGGGAAATTGACACCGGAGAGAGACCAATCTTTCAGCTTGGTGGTTGAACGCAAATAATGAAGAGAATATCAAATAAGGGACGTGGGCATGGTCATGGTGGTGTTGGTGGAGCTCCTGTTGCTGGGAGTGGACGTGGCTGTTCAGCGCCAACTACCGCTCCAAGTCAAACACCTTTCTCTGGTGCAAGTAGGCGACGGAATCTGCAGCATTATTTGTTAGGCCCAAATGCCGCTCTACTGATGGTGAAGACAGAACATGTACAAGCGATAGTAGATTGGGTGGCTGACAGTGCCTCCAGTTCCTTCACAGTATCTAACACCCAGTCCTCTGTAGAAAGCTCAGAGTTGGCACCTGCAGCCCATGCCCATCAATATTCCACCTCACCCCCTTGCAAATCAGCCAAGCAGTCAGAGCCCCAAATCATGCAGGAAAGTCTCATGCTTTTTGATGACTCCGGTTTCCCCGGCCCATCCACCTAGCCCTGCCCCAGAAGAGGAAGACCTTGAATGAACTAATGCTCAACTACTTTTGTTGCAGGATGAGGACATGGGAAGACCGCCGCAACAAGTCTCTGATGATGACGAAACACAGGTGCCAACTGCTATGGCTTTCTGCAATGTGCAGACCGACGAGGAGGGCAGGGGTCATGAATGGGTGGAAGATGATGTGGAGGATTAAGTCCTAGACCCAGACTGGACTGAAGGTCATGCTAGTGAGGCGTGCAGTTCTGAGTAAGAGGCGGTGGTCGCACAGAGGCAACAGCACAGCAAAAGAGGGAGCAGGTGCAAAAGCGCAGCGGCCGTTCCAGAGACAGTACGCCTGCTACTGTCCACCGCACCCAGGCACCGAGCACACCAAGGCTTGCTCCAAGAAGTTCATTGGCATGGCAATTCCTCACACAATGTCCTGACAACAAGACACGAGTGGTTTTCATGTTGTGCCATCAGAGTCTGAAGCAAGGCATTAACGTTCTTAACCTGAAATGCAGTGGAAAAAACACCTTAAAAACCAGGAATCATCACAGGCTCCTCCTGCTCCCTCTTCTGCTGCTGCTGCCTCAGCCTCTCCCTCCACTTCTGGCACCATCGTGGCACCTGGCGACCAGCAAACAGAGGATGTTCCACCCACACCACCACATACGACACCATCACCAAGGATCTCCACCGTGTCACACGGAAGCATTCAGCTGTCCATCTCAGAAACATTGGAGAGAAGGATGAAATACCCACCTACCCACCTACCCACCCTCGAGCCCTGGCCCTGAATGCCAGCATTTTAAAATTACTGGCCTTTGAAATGCTGTCATTCCGTCTGGTGGAGACGGACTGTTTTAAACAGCTGATGGCGGTGGCTGTCTCACAGTACATTGTTCGCAGCCGCCACTACTTTTCCAGGCGAGCCGTCCCTTCCCTGCACAACCAAGTTGAGGATAAAATCAAGTGTGCGCTGCGCAACGCCATCTGTGGCAAGGTCCACATAACCACAGATACATGGACCAGTAAGCATGGCCATGGTTGCTATATCTCCCTAACTGCACACTGGGTAAACGTAGTGGCTGCTTGGCCCAAGGCGGATAGCGGTCTGGCACATGTCCTTCTACCACCGAGGATCGTAGGGCATTATTCGTTGCTTCCTGTTGCTTCCTCCTCCTACTCCGCATCAACCTCGTCCTACTCCGCATCATCCTCCTCCTACTCCGCATCATCCTCCTCCTACTCCTTTTCTACCACCCCCACATCCGGTCATCGAAAGAACCTCACCCCCAACTTCAGAACAGCCCGGGGTAAATGTCAGCCGGCAATTTTAAAACTCATGTGTTTGGGTGACAAACCGCACACCACACAGGAGCTTTGGAGGGGCATAGAAAAACAGACTGATAAGTGTTTGCTGCCTGTGAGCCTCAAGCCCGGCCTGGTGGTGTGCGATAATGGGCGAAATCTCGTTGCAGCTCTGGGACTAGCCGGTTTGATGCATATTCCTTACCTGGTACATGTGCTGAATCTGATGGTGCAGAAGTTTTTTAAAAACTACCCAGACATGTCAGAGCTGCTGCTGTAAGTGCGGTCCGTATGTGCGCGCTTTCGGCGTTCTGACCCTGCTGCTGCTTGCCTGTCTGCGCTGCAGCGTAACTTCGGCCTTCCTGCTCACCGCCTCATATGCGACATGCCCACTAGGTGAAACTCCACCTTACATATGCTGGAGAGACTGTGTGAGCAGCAGCGGCGATAGTGGAGTTTCATATGCAGTATGCATGGGTCATTTGCTCTGCATATCTGCACCACTTCCCCACCAGTGAAGGGTCCTGCAAGCGAGACCTGTGTACCTTGTTGCTGTCTTTTGAGTACTCAACCAACATGGCCAGTTCTGATGACTCCGTTGTTATCGTTACAATATCCCTTCTATGTCTCCTTGAAAAAAATATTACGGCGATGATAGAAGAGGATGTGGCACAGGAGGAGGAGGAACAGGGGGCATTTCACAGGGTTTCAGGCAGGTCATACAGAAGTTCAGATCAAGACCGCACGTGGTGGCAGAGAATCGCAAAGCAGTTTCTCCTTACTATCCTTTTCCTAAGGAGTTCGAGGTCTGCAGATATCCGCTACTCAAAGGTATCCTGCAACTAATTAGGGAAATAAAAAATAGCGAAGATCCGTATATCAATTGGCCCCTTTTCTTTCCATTCTACTCACAGGGATCAAATGTGTACGGACAACACCAACACAATCACAGCTGTCTCGTTTCTCTTGGGAAGGTTTTTCTTTAAAGTACTGGCCTGTAGGTAACAAATGCTCCTACCATAGTGAGGGTCCGTATATGCAGTAAAAACAATTTATTTAGACATATACTCACAAGCAATGTCTTTTTAAAATCACATAAAACAAGATCCCAGCATCTTTCGTTAGCCAGACCCGGGTTTCGCTCCTTGAGCTTCGTCAGGGGCGCACTTCGTTACTTCCCTCCCCCATCCTTTTCATTTGCAACCTGCCCCTTACACACCTGTTGTATAACGACCTCATTCATTTGGTTTCTAGCAGGCAAATGCATGTCTCATATAGCCACAAAAACACCTAGTATGAACAACATTCTATAATCAGACCTAAATTACTCGGAATGAATTGGTGGAGAGAGGATTAATCTAAAATGCTACTTTTTGTTTCTATCGCTCCTTCTCACATTTCTATGTTTTCCTTCCTATTTTAGCACTCAATTCACACATATCTCAGAAGAAAACACACCTAATATCTGTAACATTCTAGGATAAAAAATGTGAATTTTTTTCTTTAAATCATTCGTAATATCTTCAAAATTTGCAATACACATATTTACTGTATTGCTCTATGTACTAATAGGTTTTGAATATTGGGAGCTTTTCAAAATATAAAGGGTGGGTGCTTAAATGTGGATTTAGATTTACAGGCAGCCCTGAAACAGTCCACTGCGTCCCGAAGAATTGGATGTCCTCCTGGTGCGCGATTTTCTGTAAATACATGTGAATGGAGCACAAAGACAGGAAGGGAAATGTCGGAATGGATGAGGGAGCGATAAGGTTAAAAAGCGCTATTTTTTCCACTAAGAGATGGTGAATGATGCAAGTAAATATGTGTATTGTGAATTGTGAAGATATTGCGAATGATTTAAAGAAAGAAATTCACATTTTTTTATCCTAGAATGTTACAGATATTAGGTTTGTGTTCTTCGGAGATATGTGAGAAGGAGCAATAGCGACAAAAAGTTGCATTTTAGATTAATCCTCTCTCCACCAATTCATTGCGAGTAATTTAGGTCTAATTATAGAATGTTGTCCATACTAGGTGTTTTTGTGGCTATATGAGACATGCATTTGCCTGCTAGAAACCGAATGAATGAGGTCGTTATACAACAGGTGTGTAAGGGGCAGGTTGCAAATAAAAAGGATGGGGGAGGGAAGTGCGCCCCTGACAAAGCTCAAGGAGCGAAAACCGGGTCGGGCTAACGAAAGACGCTGGGATCTTGTTTTATGTGATTTTAAAAAGACATTGCTTGTGAGTATATGTCTAAATAAATTGTTTTTATTGCATATACGGACCCTCACTATGTTAGGAGCATTTGTTACCTACAGGCCCGCATTTTAAAGAAAAAACCTTCCCAAGAGAAATGAGACAGCTGTGATTGTGTTGGTGTTGTCTGTACACATTTGATCCCTGTGAGTAGAATGGAAAGAAAAGGGGCCAATTGATATACGGATCTTCACTATTTTTTAATTCCCTAATTAGTTGCAGGATACCTTTGATATGCAAAATAAATGTGAAGCCCCAGTATTGGGTCTACAACACAATGAAAGCCATATATCCCTCAAAGGAAGGAAAACCGAGCAAAGGGGTGTCTCCATTACAGAGATCACCAAATCCACCATATTAAGTGGCCCCTATGTCAAGATCCCGCTTTTTTACAAGCTTTAAGGATGTGACAGGGAAAACCCAAGCCAGTTATCCATCCACAGACAGCTGTTTCGGGGTGTTGACCCTCATCAGTGTGGAGTAGGATTCTGGCTAACCGGGAGCAATGCCTTGGAGACTACTCAAATAAAATAATAGCTTACCTCGAGGAGACCAGCTACAGAAAACACCACAGAGCCTCATTTAAGAGTCTCAACACAGCAATCCAAAGTGCAAAGCTCCCTGGGAAACAGTAATATGCAAAATAAATGTGGAGCCCCAGTATTGGGTCTACAACACAATGAAAGACAGATATCCCTCAAAGGAAGGAAAACCGAGCAAAAGGGGGTCTCCATTACAGAGATCACCAAATCCACCATATTAAGTGGCCCCTATGTCAAGATCCTACTTTTTTACAAGCTTTAAGGATGTGACTGGGAAAACCTAAGCCAGTTATCCATCCACAGACAGCTGTTTCGGGCTGTTGCCCCTCATCAGTGTGGAGTAGGATTCTAGCTAACCGGGAGCAATGCCTTGGAAATTACTCAAATAAAATAATAGCTTATCTCGAGGAGACCAGCTGCAGAAAACACAGTGGAGCCTCATTTAAGAGTCTCAACATAGCAACCCAAAGTGCAAAGCTCCCTGGGAAACAGTAATATGCAAAATAAATGTGGAGCCCCAGTATTGGGTCTACAACACAATGAAAGCCAGATATCCCTCAAAAGAAGGAAAACCGAGCAAAGGGGTGTCTCCATTACATAGATCACCAAATCCACCATATTAAGTGGCCCCTATGTCAAGATCCCACTTTTTTACAAGCTTTAAGGATGTGACTGGGAAAACCTAAGCCAGTTATCCATCCACAGACAGCTGTTTCGGGCTGTTGCCCCTCATCAGTGTGGAGTAGGATTCTGGCTAACCGGGAGCAATGCCTTGGAAATTACTCAAATAAAATAATAGCTTATCTCGAGGAGACCAGCTACAGAAAACACAGCGGAGCCTCATTTAAGAGTCTCAACATAGCAACCCAAAGTGCAAAGCTCCCTGGGAAACAGTAATATGCAAAATAAATGTGGAACCCCAGTATTGGGTCTACAACACAATGAAAGCCAGATATGCCTCAAAGGAAGGAAAACCGAGCAAAGGGGTGTCTCCAGAATCCTACTCCACACTGATGAAGGGCAACACCCCGAAACAGCTATCTGTGGATGGATAACTGGCTTAGGTTTTCCCAGTCACATCCTTAAAGCTTGTAAAAAAGCGGGATCTTGACATAGGGGCCACTTAATATGGTGGATTTGGTGATCTCTGTAATCGAGACACCCCTTTGCTTGGTTTTCCTTCCTTTGAGGGATATCTGTCTTTTATTGTGTTGTAGACCCAATACTGGGGCTCCACATTTATTTTGCATATTACTGTTTCCCAGGGAGCTTTGCACTTTGGATTGCTGTGTTGAGACTCTTAAATGAGGCTCTGCAGTGTTTTTTGTAGCTGGTCTCCTCGAGATAAGCTATTATTTTATTTGAGTAGTCTCCAAGGCATTGCTCCCGGTTAGCCAGAATCTTACTCCACACTGATGAGGGGCAACACCCCGAGAACAGCTGTCTGTGGATGGATAACTGGCTTAGGTTTTCCCAGTCACATCCTTAAAGCTTGTAAAAAGGCGGGATCTTGACATAGGGGCCACTTAATATGGTGGATTTGGTGATCTCTGTAATGGAGACACCCCTTTGCTCGGTTTTCCTTCCTTTGAGGGATATCTGTCTTTCATTGTGTTGTAGACCCAATACTGGGGCTCCACATTTATTTTGCATATTACTGTTTCCCAGGGAGCTTTGCACTTTGGATTGCTGTGTTGAGACTCTTAAATGAGGCTCTGCGGTGTTTTCTGTAGCTGGTCTCCTCGAGATAAGCTATTATTTTATTAGGATACCTTTGAGTAGCTGATATCTGCAGACCTCGAACTCCTTAGGAAAAGGATAATAAGGAGAAACTGCTTTGCGATTCTCTTCCACCACACGTGGTCTCTATCTGAACTTTTTCTGAATCTACAAGTGTGAACAGTGCCAACAACACTAAAGAGACATGATGCAATCTAGAACATTTGCCGACTGGTGATATATACTTTTTTGTAGGTCATACAGAAGTGGCTCAGAGGGTGGGTTCCTGCACCAGCAGAGACCAGGTATACATGTGGACAGCCAGAGCACACTTCTGGAGGACGAGGAGGATGAGGTAGAGGAGGAGGAGGAGGAACCGGTTTCACTGCAGGGTCACACCCTACGCAGCTCAGGGCCATCACTGGAGTGTGTATGGGAGTTTACGGAGGACAAAGATGATACACCACCTACAGAGGACAGCTTATCGTTACCTCTGGGCAGCCTGGCACACATGAGCGACTACATGCTGCAGTGCCTGCGCAATGACAGCAGAGTTGTCCACATTTTAACTTGTGCTATTTGGTTGCCACCCTGATGGATCCCCGATACAAGGATGATGTGCCACCTTAATTCCCCCACAGAAGCGTGATTGGAAGATGCGCGACTACAAGCACACGCTGGTAGACGCGCTCCTGAGGGCATTCCCAACTGACACGGGGGATTGGAAGTGGAAGCACAAGGCGAAGGCAGAGATAGAGGAGGAGGAGGAGGAAGTGGTCGCCAACGCAGCTGTGTCACGGTCAGCTCCTTAGACAGCAGGGTTAGCATGGCCGAGATGTGGAAACGTTTTGTCACCACGCCACAGCAATCTGCACCACTAGCTGATAGGGAACGTGTTAGCAGGAGGCAGCATTTCAACAACATGGTGGAACAGTAGGTGTGCACACGCCTCCACGTACTGACTGATGGTTCTGCCCCATTCAACTTCTGGGTCTTCAAATTATCCACATGGCCAGAGCTTGCCCTTTATGCCTTGGAGGTGCTAGCCTGCCCTACGGCCAGTGTATTGTCTGAATGTGTATTTAGCACGTCAGGAGGCGTCTTTACAGACAAACGCAGCCGCCTGTGCACAACCAACGTGGACAAGCTTACGTTCATTAAAATGAACCAGGCATGGATCCCACAGAACTTGTTCGTACCTTGTGCAAAATAGACATTTATAACTGCCTCGCCCGCAACCATATATTCTTGTACTCCAGGGCACTTGTTAATTGAATCCTCTTTTTTTAATTAACCATTATTTTCGGGGCAACACCAAGTGGAATGAACCTCTCCTCTTTCTGGGTGCCAGGGGCCTACATTTCAGCTAATCACCTGCTGCTTTAGTGCGTGACATAAACCTCTTTTTGCTGTCAAATGACCTCTCCTCTGTCTGGGTAACATGCAAAATAAATGTGGAGCCCCAGTATTGGGTCTACAACACAATGAAAGCCAGATATCCCTCAAAGGAAGGAAAACCGAGCAAAGGGGTGTCTCCGTTACAGAGATCACCAAATCCACCATATTAAGTAGCCCCTATGTCTGGGTATCAGGGGCCTATATTTCGTTTAATCGCCTGCTGCATTGGTGGGAGACATCAACCTCTTTTTACTGTCAAATGTCCTCTCCTCTGTCTGGGTGTCAGAGGCCAATATTTAGTTTAATCGCCTGCTGCATTGGTGGGAGACATTAACCTATTTTTGCTGACACATGATTTCTCCTCTGTCTGGGTGCCAGGGGCCTATATGTCGTTTAATCGCCTGCTGCATTGGTGGGAGACATTAACCTCTTTTTACTGTCAAATGACTTCTCTTTCTGGGTGTCAGGGGCCTATATTTTGTTTAATCGCCTGCTGTATTTTGGTGGGAGACATTAACCTCTGTTTGCTGTCAAATGACCTCTCCTCTGTCTGGGCGTCAGGGCCTACATAAATAATAATGGCCTGTTCCTTTGCAGGTTGACCTGAGGCCTGAGTTGCTGTTATGGGACCGCTCACCTCTGTCTGGGTGTTAGTGCCTACATAAATGATAATGGCCTGTTCCTTTGCAGATTGACATGAGGCCTGAGTTGCTGTTATGGGACCGCTCACCTCTGTCTGGGTGTTAGTGCCTACAGAAATGATAATGGCCTGTTCTATTGCAGGTTGACCTGAGGCCTGAGTTGCTGTTATGGGACCGCTCACCTCTGTCTGGGTGCTAGGGCCTACATAAATGATAATGGTCTGTTCCATTGCAGGTTGACCTGAGGCCTGAGTTGCTGTTACGGGACTGCACTCCTCTGTCTGGGTGCTAGGGCCTACATAAATGATAATGGCCTGTTCTATTGCAGGTTGAACTGAGGCCTGAGTTGCTGTTATGGGACCGCTCACCTCAGTCTGGGTGTTAGTGCCTACATAAATGATAATGGCCTGTTCTATTGCAGGTTGAATTGAGGCCTGAGTTGCTGTTATGGGACCGCTCACCTCTGTCTGGGTGTTAGGGCCTACATAAATGATAATGGCCTGTTCCATTGCAGGGTGACCTGAGGCCTTAGTTGCTGTTACGGGACCGCTCTCCTCTGTCTGGGTGCTAGGGTCTACATAAATGATAATGGCCTGTTCTATTGCAGGTTAACCTGAGGCCTGTGTTGCTGTTTCGGGACCGCTCTCCTTTTTGCGGGAGCCATGGGCCTGAATGAGTGAGTGTGGCATTTGGCACTGCTTGGTGAAATCCATACTGTTTTGGCGTGATTTGAACTCTCCTCTTTGTGGGTGCCATGGGCCTGAGTCTGTGCATGAGGCCTGTGACACTGCAGGCAGACATGGATCCTTTTTGGCTGTGATGATAACTTCTCCAACTCCCATGTATGGTTGTCTTGGGCCTGAGTCTGTGAAGGAGGCCGTTGCACTGCATGCAGACATGAATCCTTTTTGGCTGTGATGAGAACTTCTCCAACTCCCATGTATGGTTGCCTTGGGCCTGAATCTGTGAATGTGGCCTGTGGCATTGCTGGCAGACATGAATCCTTTTTGGCTGTGATGAGAACTTCTCCAACTCCCATGTATGGTTGCCATGGGCATGAAGCTGTGAATAATGCCTGTGGCACTGCAGGCAGACATAAATCCTTTATGGCTGTAAGGAGAACTTCAACTCTCTCAGCATTCCCACCTGATGACACCCCAACCTCCTACCTCACCTCCTCCTCCAAGTTGCCAAATAATATTGATTAATTTTTATTTATTTTATTTTAAGTCATTTCCCTATCCACATTTGTTTGCAGGAGATTTACCTACATTTTGCTGCCTTTTGCAGCCCTCTAGCCTTTTCCAGGGCTATTTTACAGCCATTTAGTGCCCATAAGTTCGGGTCTCCATTGACTTCAATGGGGTTCGGGGTCAAGTTCGGGTCAAGTTCGGATCCCGAACCCGTACATTTTCGTGAAGTTCGGCCGAACTTCTCAAACCCGAACATCCAGGTGTCCGCTCAACTCTAGTGGCGTGTATTAGTGGAAAAAGAAAAAATATATTTGCCCATCAGCGGTGGAGTTATATGTTAAAACACCTTTTGTGGTGTGTATTAGTAGAAAAATAAAAAAAGTATTTGCCTATCAGCGGTGCAGTTATATGTTCAAAAGCCTTTTGTGGTGTGTATTAGTAGAAAAAGAAAAAATATATTTGCTGCTCAGCAGTGCAGTAATATGTTCTAAAGCCCTTTTTTGTGTGTATTTGGGGGGGGGGGTTTGGGCTTATTAGCCGTTGTGTGGTGAAATGAGAAAATTGCTGACTTTTTGGGGGTGTTTTAATTTCTTTTTTATTTATTTATTTGATCTAACAGTATATCATACAGAGAAGTGCAAGGGCCTGCACAGGAGAGTGGCAGAGGCCTAAATTTTTCTGGCGCAGGCAGTGGTTACAGCAGAGTAAGGGGCCATGGCAACAGGGGTAACTTTGAGAGGCCGGAGCTCCCAATGTCAGCGGTCGTGTCGTGACCAGCAACCCAGCGGTTGTTGATTAGTTGACTCGATCGTCGACTTCGTCGCAAGTGACATCAGACACCCCCAGCCAAGAGTCAGTGGGTTCGTCAGACATAACCCTTAGTTGGCATGGCACGGGAGCCAGACAAGTATTATATGCTGTCAGCTCCACTATACAGCAAGGACGAGCGACTAGAGGACAGTAAGCAGCT
This sequence comes from Bufotes viridis, assembly GCA_033119425.1. NCBI lineage: Eukaryota > Metazoa > Chordata > Amphibia > Anura > Bufonidae > Bufotes > Bufotes viridis. Next base: position 241,184,927 of record CM065589.1, read on the forward strand.
ACTAACCAGCAAAGATGTGGAGGAGATATCCGCCACTTCCTCCGGCGATTAGTGATGAGGAGAGTGGCGTGGGAGCTGGTGTTGTGTGTGGTAAGGCTCCTGACCCATAGATCGTTGAGGAGGACATCAATGACATACAGACAGAACTCAATGATCAAGTAGCTGATCGCATTTGGGAGCCGGGTGAATTTGGGGCTTCATCATCATCGGGAGACGAGGGTGGCAGCTTGTGCGTGAGGTAGCGGTGGAGCCAGCAAGTTGCTAGCATGGCCGGGAGTAAGCAGGGTGGCAGCAATGGGAGGTGGGTAGGCACACGTGCCCAGGGTAGACCACCCACTTCACAGGAGCCTTCCTGCCCAGAAAGTAGTGGTGAACGGGTTCATGGAAGCAGCGGCATTAGCAGTCAGTCGGTGCATAGTGTTGGGGGTAAAATCACCTACTCGGCGATGTGGCAGTTTTTTGTTAAGCCGCCGGAGGAGGTGAACATGGCCATATATAGAACCTGTATGCAGAAGGTAAAGCATGGCCAGGGTGCCAATATTGGCACCACGGCAGTAAGTCAACATAGGCAGCGTCACCATAAAGTGGCCTCGGAGAACTGTGGCTCCGATGTGGTGGTCCAGCCTACTGCAGAAACCGCTGCATCACCCTGTGGCACACAGCCGATTATCAGGCAGTCAAGACTCCAATGACTGACTAGTCAACGGAACCAGGGATTCCCAACCAGTTTCCCAAGCTGGTACTTGCCTGGCCTTAAGCTGATTACCTTCTGCGATCTGACGAGAGCAGGTATATTCAGCCTAGAATAACCGTTGGCAACACCTCAGACAAAGGGAGCTATCCGTTCTTAACATCATCTGCTGGTCCTAATGCTCCTACTCCTCGTTAGTCATTTAATCAGCAATCGATCACCAAAGTGATTGGCAAGAGACAACAGCATGCGTGCACTCATTCAACTGCGCAGAAGCTGAATGTGCTCCTGTCCAAATTGCTGGTGCTACAGTCCCTCCATTTCCAAGTGGTTGACTCTGCACCTTTCTGAGAACCGATGGCTTGTGACAAGCCAAGGTGGAGAGTCCCAAGCCGTCATTTCTTTGCCAAAAAGGCATTACCAGCCCTGCACACGCATGTAGAACAGAAGGTTTGCCAGTTCTTGAGCCTCTCAGTGTCTGCCAAAGTGCATTGCAGCGCCGACTTGTGGAGCTGTAACTACGGTCAGGGACAATACATGTCCTTTACGGCTCACTTGGTGAATGTGGTTCCTGTACAACCACACCAGCAACTTGGCCAGGTGACGACGCTTCCGCATCCACATTGTCACGACGTTGGTCTTGCGACAATGTCTGCCTCTGCCTCCTCATTCTCCACCGTGTCCTCAGCCTGCACTGCAGGGACAATTCACAGTGCCCCTCCAGCATACCATATGTACAGGGCACGGCGGTGTCATGCTGTTCTGAACCTTGTTTGCCTGGGCGACTAAGTCCTACAGGGGAGGAACAGCTCAGTGTCCTTCATCAAGAAATCGAATACTGGCTTTCGCCATAAAAATTGAAAATGGGAACCATGGTGATCAACAACGGGAAAAACATGGTGTCGGCGCTGCGTCAAGGACAGCTGAGCCATGAGCCCTGCATGGCACACGTGTTAAATCTGATTGTCAAGCGGTTCCTGAAGTCTTCCATCTGCAAGACATCCTAAAAATGGCCAGGAAACTTTGCATGCACTTCAGCCACTTGTACACCACAAAGGACACCCTTCTTGAGCTGCAGCGGCAGAATGGCATCCCCCAACATAGGCTGATATGCGACATTTCCACCAGTTGGAATTCCACCCTCTATATGTTGGACCGAATATACAAACAGAGAAAGGCCATAAACGATGTATTGATGATCCAGGCAGACAGGAGTATTCCCATGTGTAACTTTTTTTTTTTTTTTTTGTAAAGAATTTTAATCTTTTATTTCAATATTCTCAATACATACAATTTGCAAAAAACATAATTACAAAATCATCCCCCCCGTGCAGCATTACCCCCCCCCCCCCGCCTTGCAGAGAGAAAAAAAAATAAAAATAAATAAATAAATTCCTCAATCATCCCATTCCTTCCAGATACTATCCCACTTTTCATAAGATCCTCTTTGTCTATGCAGAATCTTTTCATAGCTTTTGACCTTGTTGACTAAATTTAGCCAGTTTTTGCAATCTGGAGCGGAGGGGGAGAACCATTTTCTAGCTACGAGAAGCCTAGCTAAGAACAAAACTTTAATCAACAATCGGGACTTCATAACCTGGCAGCTAACCTCCGATAAATCCCCCAAAATCCATACCTTGGGAGAAAATGGAATATCCATATTGAGTCTTTGGGATAGGGTTCTTTGAACCAACTTCCAGTATCTACTCACCGTTGGGCAATCCCAGAACAGATGTAGATGATCTGCCCCGGGACTGCCACAGCGGGGACACTCAGAGGAGGTTCTTAATCCTCTCCTGTGGAGCCATATAGGTGTTACATATATTTTGTGCATAATATTAAACTGTACTACCGTGTGGTTAAAGTTGTGCGAAACCCAACTTAAATTATCACCTACATTTTCCCAATCCGGGGAACCCAAGTCTGACAATAAAGTGGACCAGGATCTTTGCCCTGGAGATAAACAATCCGTGAAATAATTTTTTATCAAGTACCTATAACAATGTGAAATTCTAACTTTCATACGACCCTTCTTTTGAATCAACTTATGTAAAAATTCCGGAGTGTCTATATTAAGTATTATCAGAAATACTAAGCAGTGCCGAACGCAATTGAAGATATGCATACCAAACCACCTCCCCTACATTTTCCTCTTGTTCTAGCTCCATACGAGTAAGAATCTACCCATTTTTAACCACTTGACTCAAATAATAAATATTTTTTTTCCTCCAATATTGCTGACAGTTTGAGTCATCTAGACTCAATAATTTTAGGTTGTGCCACAATGGAGTGCAAATCAGTGATGCACTAACTTGCATCCAACTTTTATAACCATCCATGCTTTCATAGCCATTCTGCAGAAGGGTTTTTTATAATCATCCTGTATCCTCCGTAGATAGTCAGACTCCAAAACTGTAAAGAAATCTGAGAAACCTGAATCCTTAACCAACTTTCTGCAGAGATGGCTATTTTCCCAATCGTTGAAGAAACAAAGTTGAGAAGCCATAACATAACTCTTAAAATAGGGGAGATTAAGACCTCCCTGCTTGTAGGGCATAGAAAAATACATAGCCTTTAGTCTCACCCGTTTCCTCCCCCATAGTAGATCATTTATCATCCGCTCAATTAGCCTGAAGTGCTTATCCTCTATCCATATAGGGGAGTTACGGTGAACGTAGAGAACCTGGGGCAACACCACCATTTTTATTAACGAAACTCTATCCGCTCTTGCAGACAGAATTTTTTGCCATATCCTAATTTTAGATCTCAGTTTTTGTAGTAAAGGAAACAAGTTAAGCTGCAAATAATCTTGAATTCTGGCAGAGACTGTCATCCCCAGATGCTTCAACGTCTCCGAAACCAATAGTCTACTGGTCGAGTCGTTAGTGGGTCCTCGCAATTCATCCAATGGAAGAAGAGTCGTCTTAGCCCAATTGACCTCCAATCCGGAAGAATTGCCAAACAAATTAACTAACTCCATTACTCGGGGAAGTGTACTTTCTGTTTGTTGGATAAAGAACAGGATATCATCTGCATAAAGGGAAATGCGATCTTGTTTTCCCATTACCCCGAAACCAGCCACCCTTGTATCCTGCCTTATACTAACCGCAAGGGGCTCAATGTAAATATTAAACAGGAGGGGAGAAAGGGGACAGCCTTGTCGGGTGCCTCTCCCTAGTTCAAAGCTCTCAGTTAGCATGTCATTGATCCTGGCAATCGGAGATTTATATAACAACTGTATCATTGCTATAAATTTGGGGCATGTCATTGATCCTGATCCTGGCAATCGGAGATTTATATAACAACTGTATCATTGCTATAAATTTGGGGCCAAAGTTCATTTTTCTCATCACTTCCCAAAGAAAAGCCCACTCGACCCTGTCAAAAGCCTTAGTGGCGTCTAATGACAGGATGGAGCGGGCATCGCTCCCGGATGACTGAATATTGGTAAAGAACCTATGTAGGTTATGATGAGTGCCCCTTCCCGGCATAAAACCATTCTGATCTGGATGAATAACCGATGGCAAAACCCTAGAAAGTCTCCTAGCCATAACTTTTGACAGTAGCTTGACATCCGTATTTAATAATGAGATAGGTCTATAAGAACTCAAATCCGCCAGATCCTTATCCTTTTTTGGAATTAAAACTATTAAAGCTTCCATCATGGAGGTTGGGAGATCTCCCTCGTCCAACGCATGGGAAAACACTTCCAACAAATGAGGAAGAATAACATCACTGTACTTGCGGTGAAATTCATACGGAAGGCCATCTAGACCTGGCGAGGAGTTCCCCGAGATAGACCTCAAGGCCTCCTGGAACTCCAAGAGGGTCACTTCTTTTTCCAGAGAGTTTTTCTGAATCTCTGTTAACAACGGCAAAGAGATTCTCTCCAGGAACCGCCTCGCCAGGTCCGATGAGATACCAGGGGATGCCTTATATATTTGAGAAAAATATTGCAAAAAGGTATCTCTAACTCCCTCTGGTTCTTGTATATTTGCACCATCTGGACTACGAATCAAAGTTAAAGCTTTCTTTATCTACTCCTGTTGCAAAACAACTCTGGCAAGGAGCTTACCAGGGCGGCCAGACTCTGAGAAATATTTTTGTCCTATAAATAATCTATGATTTGCTTTCTCAAATACATATTCCTCAAGAGAACGGCTAGCTTTCTGCATCTTATCCTTATTTTCATTCGTAGATTGGTTAATAAATCGCTCAGTTGTAAACGCCACATTCCTAGCCAGTTCCTCTTCTTTTTTCCTGAATGTCTTCCTCATAGCAGTGATATCGCTTATAAGAACTCCCCTTAGGTACGCTTTTAAAGCATCCCATACTATATTGATATTAGCAGAGGGGAGGTTCACCTCCCAAAAGGAGGATATAAGTAGTTTAATAGAGGGGGAGTTATCCATAATGGTAAGCCAGTATGGATTCAACTTAAACCCAAGCCCCATAGTATCTCTGTTCCCCCCAGTGCAGAGTTCAATTATTATAGGAGAGTGATCTGAAATTGTTCTTACTCCATATCGTATAGTTCTTATGTTGTTCACATTGCTCTCATTGGTAAGCGCTAAATCAATTCTGGACATTGCTCTACCACCCCTGCTTACATAGGAGTACACTCTCTTCCCTCCACCCAGATGTTCCCATATATCCACCAAGCCCACCTCCAAACAAAACTGGGCCAGTGGGGAAGAACCAGAACTCCTACCCAAATCTGCATCCAAAGTCAATCTATCCCTTTTAGGATCTATAACAGCATTAAAGTCTCCCATCAGGACAAGTCGACACTGTGGTCTCTTTTCCAAAAATAACAGCAACCGATTAAGTGGATAAACCGAAAACGGCGGAGGTATGTAAAAAAAGGCCAGAGTGTAGTCACGTCCATAGAGTCTACCATACAAAAAAATAAATCTCCCCTGATCATCTATGGAGGACTCCATTAACGTAAAATCTACAGAATGATGGATTAAAACCGAGACTCCCCTTGAGGCACTACTAAAGGTGGAGTGATATGATTGAGCTTGCCACCCCACTGTCAAACGAGACACCGTCTCCTTGGTGAGATGGGTTTCTACTATACAGACAATGGCAGGGAGAACTCTTTTTATTGCATCCGTAATGGCTTGTCTCTTAACCCTCTCCCCAAGACCTCTAACATTCCAAGAAAAAATTCTGACCGACATTAATCACATAGAAAAAAACAAACAAAAAAAAAAAAAAAAACGCGCCCCTGCAAGGCAAGTCCCTCCCTCCCTCCCCATTCCACTCCCCCCACTGGTCCGCCCGATCCTGTCAGCAAACCTCTATCTTCCGGCCACTCTCCCCCCACTAACCCCCTCCCCCCCCACTCCCCCCCCCCCCATCACCAAGCTACAAAGTTTCAGATGCCCATCCGATCCATCCATTCTCGTGCTTGCTCCGGTTTTTCGAAAAACTGGGAGGTCCCATTGTAGATCACTCTTAGCTTCGCTGGGTACTGTAAAGAGTATTTAATGTCCTTAATAGCCAAATGTTTCTTAATCTCAACAAAGCTTCTTCTTTTTTCTTGGGTCTCCCGGGCAAAATCAGGAAAAAATAACAATTTAGTCCCCTGATATTCGATAGGTGAACATTCTCTAGCTCTTCTCAAAATCGTATCTCTATCCTTGGACAATAGCAGCTTCATTAGAATTGCTCGCGGTAATTTCCCTGGGATAGGTTTCCCCCCTGGAATGCGATGAGCTCTCTCTATTTGGAACATGGAGGAAAAATGTTCATCACCCAAACTATTAAATATCACGTCTTTAAGCTGTTTAATCAACTGTGGGCCTCCTTCTGGAAATCCTACTATGCGGATATTATATCGCCTTGATCTATTTTCCAAGTCCTCAAGCCTAGTTTGTAAACGATGGTTTTCTGAAGCAAAGAACAAAGTCTTTGATTTTAACATATCAACATCCGTTTGAAGGGAGTCGACCGCCTTCTCCATATTGAGAACTCGGTCTCAGATTTTGGCCAGATCTTCCCTTATTAGGGATATGTCGCTCTGCATTGACCCCAATTGGGTAGCCATCCCTTGCATTAAGATACCGTTATTTTTTACGGCACACAAATTTTTTTCCAGAGCTAAGGGATCATGCTCATTTTCTGTTGGTAATAGCAAGCTTTCCTCTCCTTTCTCGGGGTCTACCTCTGATCGCCCATCTTCAGAAAGTTCTTCTGCTTGGGGAACGGTGACATTTTTCTTAAGATTTACACCTAGTTTCCCTTTAATCAGTCCCTTCTCATTTGGGGATTTCCAGAGTTGATCAATTTTTCCCTCTGCGACCTTAGCCCCTATCCTAGTTCCAGAGGAGTCAACTGATCGCCGCTTCGGAGCCATTTGGAGTTATTTAAGGGCTTCTCTCCCCCCTTTTTTTTTTATCTTTATATTTATTTATATATATATATATATTTTTTTTTTTATATATTCTTTTTTTTATATTTTATTTTTATTATTTAATCTTTTTTGATCTTTTTTGATCTTTTCCTCTGTTGTTCTTTCCTTCTTTTTTTTTCTTTATTTCCTCCCTTCCTTTCTTTCTCCGCTCTCCTCCTCTTCACCCTTGCGACTTAGTCACTTATTTTCTCCTTTTCTCACTTATTTTCTCCTTTTTTTTTAACCCATCCTTAACCCTTTTCACCTCTGTTTTGTTACTCTCTTTCTTTCTCTCCCTTTGTTTTTAACACTAGCTCCCCTTTGACACTAGTTAACTTTCTTTCCACTTCTTTGTACCTCTGTCTCTTAGTAATTTTCCATATAGAGGACAAGAAGTTACAGGGAGTCACAGGGAACGGCACAACACCTCACAGGGGCAGAAGCAACGCTGGAGAGGGCAGGAGGGCAAGCGGGGAGCGGAGTTAAATACCCCCAGTCACACAGGATCACGCATATATCAGGATCTCACATGTCCGGCGTCTTCACCCACCAAGGCAGGGGCAGATGGAAGCAGGAGCAAACCGAAGGCAAACCAGACCAGTGCGGCAGCAAACGAAGGGCAGAGAGGCAGGCGGCAGGAGACCATCGGAGAAGAATAGAGGAAGCCAAACACGGATCAGGGAGACCAGGAAGATCCAGAGCAGCCGAGGAAACAAGCGGAGGAGAGAGCCCCACGATGCAGCAACCAAGGAGCGGGGAGAGCAGGAGGCGGACCGAAAGCCCAGCACAGCAAGAGTCACAAGAGGCACAGCCGAAGCAGCATCAAAAGCGGCAGGCAGCAGACCGGTGAATGCAGGGGTCAGAGTCCACAAGGCACCGGCAGCATCAGGGCTTCAGCTGGTGAGTGAGGCGAGGCGGGGGGGGGGAGGAGAGCTGGAGGAGTTGAGCATGACACGAGCTCCTCACGTCATCACGCCATATGATCCCCCATGTGTAACTTCTATGTCAGCCAGTGGCATCTCAAACGTGACACCTGCCATTTGCTTAGGCTCTTTGAGGAGGCCACGTTATTTGTAAATCGCCAGGACTATGGGTTGAACAATTTCATTCCACTGCTTCATGTCCTGGATCAGATGCTGGTAAATCAGGCTGGTCAGAGGACTGGGGACGTGGCGCCTACATCTCATGGCCACATGAGCCCTGTGGGGGCTGAACAGGAGCAGGTGGAGGAGGAAAAGGAGGATGACATTGGAGCACAAGCAATGTGTAGCGAAATGGGTGTTTTTTCTAGGTGACAGGAGAGGAGGAGTAGGACAAGTCAGAGGAGTTTCAGGGCGATGAGGAAGATGAGGCAGAGGACCCAGACACACCGTGGCAGTATGCAGTGGAGATGGAGGCAGCGAGTCCTTCTGAGTCACTCGCACAGATGGGCCGATGCATGCTCATTTGCTTGTGTAGTGACAGCCGAATTGTCACCATTCAGCAGAGGGATGACTTCTGGCTCTCCACCTTGTTGGATACTTGCTGAAGGTCCAAAATGGGGCCTTTTTTTTTACACCCGCTGATAGGGAGGACAAACTGAACTACTATAGAGACAACCTATGTAGTCAGTTGGCTGCTGCCTATCTGCACCATCGCCCATTCTCTCGCAGGTCTGACCGGGAAGACCTTCTGTGCTCATGTTCCTCTGCCATGGCTGCTATGGCGGGGTGGGTGGGTAGGAGCAGTTCCAGCTCCATCAGCAGCAACTTGAGTCTAGAGTCGCTGATGAGCAGCTTTCTTCACCTGCAGCAGCAGGTAGACCTGGAGCGGGACCTGAACCAGCAGGTGGTGGCATTCTTGGACAGCACTATGCCACCCCACATTGAAGATCCGCTGGAATACTGGGCAGCCAAATTGAATTTGTGGCTGCAACTGGCAGATTTTGCCCTGGAAAAGTTGTCCTGTCCGTCCAGTAGTGTGGCATCAGAGCGGGTGTTTAGTGAGGCGGGGGCCATAATTACCACAAGAAGAATTCGCCTGTTCACCCAAGATTAGGAGAGACTGACCTTTGTTAAGATTAATTAGACATGGATCAGCCAGGATTTCCACCCACCAATGCCTGATAGATCAGAATTAATCATCCATGCTGCCTCACTCAAACCTTGACAAAAGAGACCAGTTTCTTCTGGCTACCTGCCACAACTTTCATTCTGATGCTGCCACCCACCTGATGCCACACATCTGAAGCCAAGTGCTCCTTCTTACATCCACCATCGTCAGCGAGTACTGTTATTGCCACCCACCTCCACACTATGTCACCTTGCCACTCTGTGGTATCCTGATGCTGCTGCCACCTCCACACTATGTCACCTTGCCACTCTGTTACCTCTTGATGCTGCTGCCACCTACACACTATGTTACCTTGCCACTCTGTTGTATCCGGATGCTTCTGCCACCTCCGCACTGTGTCACCTTGCCACTCTGTGGTCTCCTGATTTTGCTGTCACCTCCACACTATGTCACTTTGCCACTCTGTGGTCTCCTGATGCTGCTGCCACCTCCACACTATGTCACCTTGCCACTCTGTGGTATCCTCATGCTGTTGCCACCTCCACAGTATGTCACCTTGCCACTCTGTGGTCTCCTCATGCTGCTGCCACCTCCACACTATGTCACTTTGCCACTTTGTGGCCTCCTGATGCTGCTGACACCTCACACTCTGTCACCAGGTCACTCTGTGGTCTCCTCATGCTGCTGCCACCTCTATACTATATCACCTTGCTACTCTGTTGCCTCCTAATGTTGCCACCTCCACACCATGTCACCTTGCCACTCTGTGGCCTCCTGATGCTGCCGCCAGCTCCAGACTGTCATTTTGCCACTCTGAGGCCTTCTAGACTCTGTTATTGGGCCACTCTGTGGTCTCCTGTTGCTACTTCCACCTCTGTGGCAGTAACAAGTGCTTCTCCATACCCCCCATGTGCCAGTAACAAGTGCCTCTCTTCCCCCCATGTGCCAGTAACAAGTGCCTCTCCATGCCCCCCATGTGCCAATGACAAGTGCCTCTCTTCCCCCATGTGCAAATAACAAGTGCCTCTCTCCCCTCCATATGCTAGTAACAAGTGCCAAGTGCCTCTCTTCCCCCCACATGTGCCAGTAACAAGTGCCTCTCTCCCCCCAATATGCCAGTAACAAGTGCCTCTTTTCCCCCATGTGCCAGTAACAAATGCCTCTCCACCCCATTTGCCAGTAACAAGTGCCTCTCCCCCCCAATGTGCCTCTCTTCCCCCATGTGCCAATAACAAGTGCCAAGTGCCTCTCTTCCCCCCCATGTGCCAGTAACAAGTGCCTCTCCCCCAATGTGCCAGTAACAAGTGACTCTCCCCCCCATGTGCCAGTAACAAGTGCCCCTCACCCCCCATATGCCAATAACAAGTGCCCCTCTCCCCCCATATGCCAGTAACAAGTGCCCCTTTCCCCCCATATGCCAGTAACAAATGCCTCTCCCCTCCATGTACCAGTAACAAGTGCCAAGTGAATCCCCCCCATGTGCCAGTAACAAGTGCCAAGTGCCTCTCTACCCCTGGCCATGTTCCATTAACAAGTGCCAAGTGCCTCTCCCCCCATGTGCAAGTAACAAGTGCCTCTCCATGCCCCCCATGTTCCAGTAACAAGTGCCTCTCTCCCCTCAATATGCCAGTAACAAGTGCCTCCCCCCCATGTGTTAGTAACAAGTGCCTCTCTCCCCCAATATGCTAGTAAAAAGTGCCTCTCTTCCCCCCATGTGCCAGTAACAAGTGCCAAGTGCCTCTCTCCCCCCCATGTGCCAGTAACAAGTGCCTTTCCCCCCATGTGCCAGTAACAAATGCCTCTCCCCTCCATGTACCAGTAACAAGGCCAAGTCCCCCCCCATGTGCCAGTAACAGGTGCAAAGTGCCTCTCTACCCCTTGCCATGTGCCAGTAACAAGTGCCAAGTGCCTCTCCCCCCATGTTCCAGTAACATGTGCCTCTCCATGCCCCCCATGTGCCAGTAACAAGTGCCTCTCTTCTTCCCATGTGCCAATAACAAGTGCCTCTCTTCCCCCATGTGCCAATAACAAGTGCCCCTCTCCCCTCCATATGCCAGTAACAAGTGCCTCTCCATGCCCCCCATGTGCCAGTAACAAGTGCCTCTCTTCCCCCCACATGTGCCAGTAACAAGTGCCTCTCTCCCCTCAATATGCCAGTAACAAGTGCCTCTTTTCCCCCCATGTGCCAGTAACGAGTGCCTCTCCCCCCCATTTGCCAGTAACAAGTGCCTCTCCCCCCCAATATGCCAGTAACAAGTGCCTCTCTTCCCCCCATGTGCCAATAACAAGTGCCAAGTGCCTCTTTTCCCCCATGTGCCAATAACAAGTGCCTCTCCCCCAATGTGCCAGTAACAAGTGCCTCTCCCCCCATGTGCCAGTAACAAGTGCCCCTCACCCCCCATATGCCAGTAACAAGTGCCCCTCTCCCCCCATATGCCAGTAACAAGTGCCCCTTTCCCCCATATGCCAGTAACAAATGCCTCTCCCCTCCATGTACCAGTAACAAGTGCCAAGTGCATCCCCCACCCATGTGCCAGTAACAAGTGCCAAGTGCCTCTCTACCCCCACCCATGTGCCAGTAACAAGTGCCAAGTGCCTCTCTACCCCCACCCATGTGCCAGTAACAAGTGCCAAGTGCCTGTCCCCCCCTGTGCCAGTAACAAGTGCCTCTCCATGCCTCCCATGTGCCAGTAACAAGTGCCTCTCTCCCCTCAATATGCGAGTAACAAGTGCCTCTCCCCCATGTGTTAGTAACAAGTGCCTCTCTCCCCCCAATATGAAAGTAACAAGTGCCTCTCTTCCCCCCATGTGCCAGTAACAAGTGCCTCTCCCCCCCCCCTCTGTGAGATTCTGTCATCTTCATGTCATATGGACTCACAGTATTATTTCACTACCAAAGCAGGCTACCCATGCCTGTTACTGCAAGGCACAGTGTTCTAAACCACTATAAAGGCTCTCTGCAGCCAGGATATAGCCGTTTTTCATCGAAATTCGCCTCAAATAAATTTGGATCGAACTCAATTTTTTCTAAAAAATTTGGCATTTCGGCGAATCGAATTTTTAAAAAATTTGGTCATCTCTACTAGGTGTGGTGTTTCCCTCCCACACCGAAGCTTGACAGCATCTTTCTATTAAACTTTGTTATTCGCTTTCTTCTTGTTTATCCCTTACCTGTTTACCACAGAGGAAGTACCTTAATGGGGACCTCGCAGTATCTCCTGCATTCTTCATGCAACCTAATTAATTCCCCATAAGATACTGGAGCATGTATTTTTTTTACTCTGCATTGTGCTTTTTTTCTTGCATTTCTTTTGGAAATGTATAAATAAATTGATAACTGAGTGTTACCATTACCCTTGTCAATGGTGTATGCCCCTACCTACTGTAGTCTGACAATGTGAATTTACTAAAATAGACATAAGGAGAGCCTACTCTTCAACTTAATCCAAAACCGTGGCAATGGTTCACTCTGCCTAAAAAAACCTCTCATTTTGTACATACATGTTTATTGTTTTTATAAAGAAGAATGCCTAAGGGGATAATATTTTTTCAGTGTCTCTCCAGTCTATTCCATTTACTAAAGTTCTATTAGTAAATCCAATCCAGTCTGCTTATGTGATTCTATTGGAGTTATGCTAATTAACTACAAGTTGGATGCTTATTAACAACTGATAAACAGGAAAACTACAGAGTCTATCTCTGTAACAATTACTAAAGATCTCATACTCTGCTTTAACCTAGGACTCCCCATTGATTTTAATTGAGACAGGTGCATTGCAAAAGATTCTATACAAGTCAATTTACTGCTTTGGACTACAGCTATCACTCGATAGTTAAAATCAATAAAAAGTGCTATAAACAATCTAGGTGTAGACCCAACCTTAGCTTGCCCGTCATAATGTGACCCAGTGGCATATGTATGCTTCCTGTGCATGTAAAAATGTGTCCTATCAATTAGTGGTAACCCGCATACAGGTCCTGTCAGGCCTCATTGTGTATGTGCAGCCATAATGTGATAGTTCAGGAAAATTCTACACAGAGATTTATCTGTAATTGATTCATAAAAGCAAAATTTTAGCATCATGTAATAATGAAATAAAAACATGACTAAAATGTATGTGCTACATTATCTCCTTAACCAGTTCCAAATCACCCATAGACTTCATGCATAAGTGCACTCAGGGTTTTTGAATGTCTCTGCAGAGATGTCAGCTGCATACTAATCATGCTGCTGCAGGAGACAGACCCAGATCAGTTCTGTAGTGCATGTTTGAAAACAGTATTCCTCTTGTAACTGGAGCTAAGAAGTCAGGCCCAATTACAGGAGAAATCAGCAATAAAAAAAATGTGTAATATTAAATGACTCCCAAAGATCCCTTATGACTTTACAATGGGTACACAGTAAAATAAAAATAAAAAAATTAATTAATTAATTAAAAAAAATAATAATCATAAAAAAAAAACATTATCACTAGACCTGTCTGCAGTAAACTGTATAACCCTTACAAGTACATCAAAATGAATGCAAGGAAAAAATAATAATTAAAAATGTATTTCAGTTGCACTTTGTGGTCATGACAACAATGGAAAAAAAAAAAAAAGATCATTTGTCCATTGAATAAAAATACTATAATAGAAACGGCACACAAATAAAGCCCCATGTGTCGACAAAAAAAAAGACAAAAAATTAACTGGTCTGTTAGGAGGAGAGCCTAAATTAGCTTTTTGTAAAATTTGATAAATAAATTTGGATAAGAAGTAAACAAAATAATATCACTCAAAATAGAATAAATAGGGTTGTCACTTCACGGACAATACCTGTAATATAAGTAGTCCAGCCACTGGTACAGGGGAAATATAGTATTACTTGCAGCCCCTATGAACTGTAATTATGGAGGAGCATATCTCTCTCTCTCTATGTCTCTCTCTTTCTCCAAAAGATTCTGCTTCCATAAAAGTTGAATTTTTGCAAAAACTTGGGCTGTATTTTTAAATAGTTACATTGTTAATACAGTTAAAAAAAGAAATAAGTCCATCAAGTACAATCAAGGGATAGGAGGGGATGCAAATTTTATAAAAGGGAGTGAAACTCATACTTCTACACATTTTCATAAGCATTAATGTCATTTACTTTTAGATATTCATTACAAGCCCTTTTTAAAACTGTCTACTGTTCTTGCTGTGACCACGTCCTGAGCAGGGGTCAAGTCCTGGGACAATAAGTGTGGGAACTCAACCAGCTGCCTCCGTCTGACGTCACGGCGCGTGGTGTACGCAATTGGCAGGGGAGGTTGGGAGGAGGAGCAAGCAAGTACCGTATTTTTCACCCTATAAGATAGAGGGGGACAATAAGAAAAAAATATTTTTCATTGAACCTCAGGTCAGACCACCAATCAGACCCCCAATGTTAATCAGACCTCAGCTAAAAGCCCCAAAAAGATCCTCAATTTTAATAAGACCCCAATATGACCTCAGATTACAACTCAGCTCAGACCCCAATATGAATGACCCCCAATCAGACCTCAGTTAAGAGCCCCATGCCTTATAGCAGCCCCCAGTAGCCTCATATCAGCCCCCAGTGCCTTTCCACCAGCCCCCAGTGCCTCTCCATCAGTCTCCAGTGCCTCTCCATCAGCCCCAGTGCCTCTCACCAGCCCCCCAGTGCTTCTCCACCAGCCCCACTGCCTCTCCACCAGCCACCAGTGCCTCTCACCAGCCCCCAGTGCCTCTCACCAGCCCCCGGTGCCCCTCCATCAGCCCCCAGTGCCTCTCCATCAGCCCCCAGTGCCTCTCCACCAGCCCTGGTGCCTCTCACCAGCCCCTAGTGCCTCTCACTGGCCCCCAGTGCCTCTCCATCAGCCCCCAGTGCCTCTCCATTAGCCCCCAGTGCCTCTCCATTAGCCCCCAGTGCCTTTCACCAGCCCCCAGTGCCTCTCCATTAGCCCCCAGTGCCTTTCACCAGCCCCCAGTCAGTGCCTCTCACCAGCCCATAAAATAAAAAAAAACACTTACCCTCTCCTGCTCCTGGGCGCCACCGCTCCTCTCTTCCTGCTGTCGGCTGTGCTGTGAAGGCTGCGCACAGCGTGCCGTCACAGAGCACCTTATGCCTGTTTGCAGCCCTGCACAGCCGACAGCCGAGGACCAGGAAGCGGTGAGTACAAAGCCTTCACCGCTTCCTGGTCCTTTTGCCTTGAAAGGGAACAGTGCCCCTGCTATGAAAAAAAGTGCAGGAACGCAGTTCCCACCCATTCCCACAGGACTCGAGCCCTGGTCTTGAGGCAGAATATTCCACTGATTAGACTATTCCACATATCCACACGTCTTATAGTAAAGAATGCTTGACACCTCTGGAGTTTAGATTCTATAGAATAGATTTGCACATCTATAGCTATAATATAGTGGTGCTTGAAAGTTTTCAAACCATTCAGAATTCTCTATATTTCTGCCTAAATTTGAATTAAAACTGCATCAGATTTTTACACAAGTCCTAAAAGTAGATTAGAGTTAAGCCCAAACCTGGAAGTTCGGGTTCGAAAAGTTCGACCGAACTTCAAGAAAATGTTCGGGTTCGGGATCCGAACTCGACCCGAACTTGACCCCGAACCCGAACCATTTGAAGTCAATGGGGACACGAACTTTTGGCACTAAAAAGGGTGTAAAATAGCCCAGGAAAGGGCTAGAGGGCGGCAAAAGGCAGCAAAATGTAGGTAAATCCCCTGAAAAAAAATGTGGATAGGGAAATGACTTAAAATAAAAATTAAGCAATATCAATTGGCAACTTGGAGAAGGAGGTGGAATAGGAGGTTGAGGTGGCGTCAGGTGGAAATGCTATGGGAGTTGAAGTTCACATCACAGCCAAGAAAGATTAATGTCTGCCAGCAGTGTCACAGGCCTCAATCACTGACTCAGGCCAATGGCAACCTGACATGGGAGTTGAAGTTGTCATCACAGCCAAGAAGGGATCATGTCTGCCTGCAGGGCCACAGGCCTTATTCAAACATTCAGGCCCATGGGACCCACAAAGAGGAAAGTTAAAATCACGCCAAGACAGTTTGATTTTACCCAGCAATGCCACAGGCCTCATTCACAGATTCAGACCCACAAAGAGGAGAGTTACAATCATGCAAAATCAATATTGAATTAACCCAGCAGTGCCACAGGCCTCATTTAATAATTCAGGAGGACCATGGCACCCGCAAAGAGAGAAGTGGTCCCATAACAGCAACACAGGACTTAGGTCAACCTGCAATGGAACAGTCCATTATCATTTATGTAGGCCCCTGACACCCAGACAGAGGAGAGGTCATTTGACAGTAAAAAGAGTTTAATGTCTCCCACCAAGACAGCAAGAAATTAAACGAAATATAGGCCCCTGACAACCAGACAATGTAGAGGTCATTTGACATTATAAAGACTTTAATATCTCCCACCAATGCAGCAAGAGATGAAACGAAATATAGGCCCCTGACAACCAGACAATGGGGAGGTCATTTGACAGTAAAAAGAACTTAATGTCCCCCACCAATACAGCAGGCGATGAAACAAAATATAGGACCGTGACAACCAGACAATGTAGAGGTCATTTGACAGTACAAAGAGTTTAATATCTCCGACCAATGCAGCAAGCGATGAAACGATATACAGGCCCCTGACAACCAGACAATGTAGAGGTCATTTGACAGTACAAAGAGGAAAATGTCACCCAAGAAAGCAACAAATGATTAAACGAGGGATCCAGTAGGATGGCCACACAGTAGTCAGCACACCTTAAAATGTGGGCAAGTCTGCTGTCGTTGCGCAGGCACTGCAGCATGTAGTCGCTCATGTGTGCCAGGTAGTGTTGAGCGAACAGTTCGAGCATAGTTCGGGTCCGTACCGAATTTTGGGGTGTTCGTGACA